>RCIC01000019.1:637500-1837500 GCA_018883505.1 Ceratosolen fusciceps
AGAAGTAAACGAGAAACGGTAAGAGCGGCCGAGGCTTATCTCGTTCCGTGGATCCCAATGCCGATAATATTCTAACCGGGCCCGATAACGTGGGACAGGCGGGGGCTTGGGGGGTTGGGGGGGTATGCGAGGAAAGGTAAGAAAGGTAAGAAAGGCAGGCAGACAGGCAGGCAGACAGGCAGGTGCAGGTAAGAAAGGAAGGAAAGGAAAGGAAAGGAAAGAGAAGAGCCTGTAGCCGAGGGTGAGTGGGTGGGGTGGATGGTGTGGGTGGGTGAGGCTGCCCACTCTCGCTCTATACTCACGATTCTCTCGGGCACTCGTCACTCGGGTTCTTCTTCTTTTGAGATCGACCCCCTGTCCCCCATCCCCCTGCCCCCTTCCCCTCACCTACACGCCTGGCGGATGTCGCTGTCCTTCTCCTTGGCTACTAGGCGTTGTTTTGGCACGCCGGTCTCGGCCCGTCCCGTGCGTCCCGGGGGCTCGCTCGATGAGATTAAAAATGTAAGCCGCCATTAAAATTGATGTGGCTGTTTTATTCGAGGAGCTCCCGGGGCCTCGGCACCGGCTTTATTAGAACGGCGCTACGATATTATTCCCGTCCTTCCTCCTCCTAAGCCGCCCGCCCGCTGCCACTCCTTCGCATCGCCGTCCGCTGCCCCGTCCCTCCCGTCCCTCCCGTCCCGGCCGCTCTCATCTCTGGCTTTTAAGCTAGACCGGCCGAGATTGCCAGAGAGAGAGAGAGAGAGAGACCCCCACCACTCACCCACCCCCGCGTAGCGGAGTAGCTCTCTCCCTCCCCTTCTTATTACTTGCCCCTGTCGAAATCATCGTCTCCTCCTCTCTCTCTTCTCAGCAACAGCTTTTCTCTAACGTCGCCCTGCCCCCCCCACCGTCTCTCCGCGCGCCAGAGAGAGAGAGAGAGATAGAGCGAGTGCGTGTGCGTGTGCGATGGAGATGGTGGCAGAAGCCGTCTCTAGAGAGACCAGCCTCGTGTTATTATCGCGGTTATCAATTTACTCATCCGGATACTTCCATTAAGCCGAGCCCGAAAAATTATTACTCTTGCACCGACCGACCGACCCCCCGTTGACCATTGGTGGACCTACATTCTCTCTCTCTCTCTCTCTCCCCCAGTTCTTGTATTACGATGTATTCGAAGGAGCTTTTTTACGTACGACGAGGAATTCCTTCTAAAGCTCAGCGAATCGATGACTAAAGGTTTTTCCTCGTATATTATCTAATACGACTCTGGAAAGAAATCTCTTTGTGTCGATTGATTTTAGCTTTATCAATTCATTTTTCATTTTTCCTTCAATTCTAATGACAAAGCTTTTGTACGTATATATACATATACATATATATATATATTGTATTCAACGCGACTTTGATCGCAGCTTGTTTTTCCTACATGTATTTCGTCATTCGTTTAAGCCGAGAGGACGTGAAAAATCCTCATGCCAAATCACTTTCTATCGTCGGTGGAAAAATAATCGAAATTTTCTCGACGGCTCGTAAATTTTTCCTTCACTTTTGTCGGCCTCGAAGCTCTTCCGCCGGAGTGCACCCAAAGTGCTAACATTAGACGCGTTATTCACAAATCTCGATACTCCAATGCTCCGAGCGGTCGGTACGACGCCGTCTTTCTTCACGTGACGTCAATCGCATATACTTACTTAACGACGACGCGACTATCTTCCCAACATACAATACAATTACTTATTGTAATACCCTCCCTCGGTGAGGTGGTGCGGCTTTAACGAACAACGCCACGGCCAACCGCTCCACTACCTACCTACCTACCTACCTACCTACCTACCTACCTACCTACCTACCTACCTACCTACCTCTACCTGCCTGCCTGCCTGCCTGCCTATCTCTGTGGATGCGCTGACAATTTTTTTTTTTTTTCCCTCTTGGTGGCTGAAGGTGAAAGGGGCGAGAGGGTGGGGGGAAACAGGAATGGTGGAAAAAGGGCATTGGTTATAAGAGATGTTTTCTTAAAGTATACATACCTGGCTTTTCTCTACGTGACTACCTTTACCTTTACCAAGTTGGCTCACTCTCACTCACTCACTCTCTCTCTCTCTCTCTCTCTCCTGACTCTGTCCTTCGCAACGCTCATCTTCTTACCGACCATTCAACCGTGATTTCACGCGGCCTTTAAGAAACCTTTTTACTCGCACATAATTGTATACGCGCCCAGCTATATATATATATATATAGAGAGAGAGAGAGAGAGAGAGACGTATGTCGTGGAAATCGTTTGGCAGTTTTATTCCGTCCCAGTAGTCTCCTGGATGGAGTCCCTCCCCTGGAATTCGCGTTCCCCGCTCTTACTCACGGGCCCGGACACGGCACAGCACCTACTTCGTTCCAAGGGATCGAGACTCCCCCCGCCCCCCATCGATCTCTGGACCCATCAGAGAGAGAGAGAGAGAGACAGACAATTGCGCGGCTCGGTAAATCGTAGGAAAATACGGTGCGTACCCACACGTAGATTATTCCGAGTCTTACCGTTGACTGCGTCAGCTCCCGCGTGGCTGCAGCGGGGCGGAGGGTGTCGTCCGCCCCCCCCCCTTTCCCTCGTAGCCGCCGTCTATTTTGGTGGAATGCACCGTCCGCTCTCTTAATGACGGCCGGCCGGCATTAATTAATCCAGTTCAAAGAACTCACACGGGCTGCCCGGATAACTCACCGAGCTATTTGCAAAGTAGTGCATTTGTTTACAAATACTTTCGTTTCCCGTCTCATGCGTCACGGCTCTTCCGACGAAATCGTGTATGCCTTCTTCTTATATTGCTATTATCGATATATCGTCGTCGTCGTCGTCGTCGTCGTCGTCGTCGTCGCAGTTTTTCTTATTCCTTACTTGGCAGGGCGCGAGTAATCTCCTCGAGAACGTCCCCACCCCCCCCATCCCTTGGCCTTATATTTATTCGATTCGTGATAAGTATCGGCGATCTTTAGCGCGACTGGGCATTTCCACCCACACCCTAATCACGGATTCTCCCCGGGCTTCTGGGAAGCTCGTCTCTCGCCCGTCTCTCTCCCGTTTCCCCGATTGGCCGATTGATTGGCTTCACGGCTCCACGGATTTTCCGAAATCAGAATAAATATCGGCGCGCACCGGCGATCCGATCCGATCCGATCTATTGTAGCTCGTGTCATTCCCATTGTGAGGAGCCTGGCGTTCGCTTGTTATTCCGCGCCGATGATCCCGCATAATTTTCAACACGTCTTTTGTGGCACCGAGCCGTAAGTAGCCGTAGCTGTATAGTTACATACTGCTGGGCGCAACTGTACCGCTTCCTCCCATTTATTCAATGGAACGCCGAAGCGTTTTGCTCTTATCGGCCCTTCTTGTAACTCAATAATATCGCGCCGGGGACTGCTGATGTCGCGACTGGATGCCAACGCTCTCTCTCTCTCTCTCTCTCTCGCCGCACCGTCGCTCGTCCCGGCTCTTTCACACGCACCCACCCACTCATGCTCATGAAAAAGTTTTCAATTGGCAAAAAGCAGCGCGTTTTACGCATTTGGTCGCACATTGTGTTTCGCCAGTCGTAGATTTCAATTTCAGATCTTTTTTTTCACTATTATATACCCTTTTCCTTGTTTTTTTTTTTTTTTTTTCTTTCTTTCTTCATTCATTCATTGGCTTTTACATTGTTTATTGTTTAGTTATGTAAGTTGAGGCTAGAATACCCTTTTTAAATAAAATTCACGCGCCAAAAGTAATTGTAGCGGAAATTGGAGCAAAGCCGAATCTCCATTGGATAAAGAGGATCTTTTCGCTTTCGCTTATGTACGTACGTACGCGCCCGCGCACACGGTCTACTATACAGAGTACATTGTTAATTTTTTGCATAAATTTTGCTTGCACGCGTAATGCACGAGTTTCAGAAGTCGAAACTTGTGCGAAAAAGTATTAAATATCATTGATGCTAGCTGCCATTTAGATAAAAGAGGCAATTATTTAAAACGTGCCACCGTTACTCATACAATTTATACAATTTAACAACAGTATTAATTTTTTATTAAATAACATGATTTTTCATATAACGTCGGCAATCAATTGATTTTAAATGCCTGCGATGTACCTCGGCTTTTTTTTATTAGATTGGCCATCCATTGAATCGTTGTTGGCTTATAAAAAAAAAAAAAAAAATATGTCTTTGATTCGCGGAAATTATTTTCGAGAAACGCACAATGTCTAAAGATACATTTTGAAGGAAACACCAGACTTTATTTTGGCGACACCATTAGCATCATAGTTCATCATATATCTATCTGACGTGGAGTCAGAGTCAGAGTCGGATTCGCGTTTGCGCAACTTTTTGTTTGCGTGGAAAAAAAGAGAGAGAGAGAAATGGAAGCACAGGGATAATAAAATATTATATATGTGTATATATGTATATGTAGTAGGCATTAGACGAGACGGGGACGATATTAAAAATTTAAAAAAAATTTACGAGTGAATGCAGAGTCCTCGAATGCCCTTAATTAAAATGCCCGCGTTTCTGTGTAGTGGTGATACGTGTTAGGCGGAGGGACGGGGCGTTGGCAAATGAAAGGAAGCTTTATCTGAAGCCGGAAAGGAATCTTAGTGAAAAGAGTGCGTTGTCGAGTGGGCGAAGAGGAGTACCGACGCAGATGCTGCACTCCGGGAGTAAAAGAGTCGGAAAAACTCGGTGTCGACACACCGAGTGCCAAGGGTTTGAGTGCCAAGGGTTGATGGCGGATGGGGGAGGGGGGGGGGAGGAGGACGTATCGGCGGTGTTGTTGTTGTTGTTCTTGCTCGTGTCCTTATCAGAGCCGCGAATCGATATTCATAAAGCCCGGGTAATTACGATGCCGGGGTCGATTGTGCGTTGGATTGGCATTTACCAAGGGGGGGGAGGGGAGAGGGGAGCGCAGAGTTCGTTGGACATATGTGCCAGTGAAAATCATTTTCCTCGTGTACTGGCTCCGAAGGAGAGGAAAAAAAGTTCCGCCGACGCAACGCGTCCGAGCTCCCGTTCCCCTTATCAGCTCCGGACTTTACGATAGAATACATCTACATGTGCCCTGGTACGCGTATGCTCTCGCCTGCCTCCTCCCCTCCCTTGCCGCCGTATCCGCCTCGGGCCTCCTTTCTTATACGACCGTGTGTTTCGTGCGTGCGTGTGTTTTGTGCGTGCCTACGCGTTAACAGTACACCAGCAGCAGCAGCAAGCAAAGCACTCAGGAGCTCGGTGTTGTGCTGCTGCTGCTGCTGCTGCTGCTTGCTCTCCGTTCGAAAGGCAAAACGAGCAGCGCTACCTTCCTCTGCCCCTGCCACGGACAAACCATGTGTCTTATAGACTTATGGACCCGACGACGTTCAGGCTGTCCATCGACTACCGACTTACTCGCAGCGCTCGACGATAACTCAATTACGAAAGCCGCGACCGCGACAAAGTTGGGACAAAACCCTTATTACAATTAATTATTATTTATTTATTTATTTATTTATTTATTTATTTATTTAATCGATCTAGTTATGTCTGCTTGGCACTATGGTATAGGCAGGATGAAAAAAAAAAATGCCAATGTTTTTATAACGATGAGTAAGTAGCTCCGCGTTAATACGACGTGGCCGGCGTTCATTAATTATTTATGACAGATGTGATACGTATATAAGCCTCGAGGGGCCGATTAATATTTTAATTGAGATTTTGTAACATACAGAGATTCATAGAGCGCTGAGCGCGTACAGAGGCGTATGTATGCCTACAAATGCAGCGAGCGGCCAGTTTTATATTTACCATTTCCAAACTTGATTTCTCCTACGTAATTCGTAATGTAATCGTCACTTACACCGCTCCCCGCCTATACACGCTCGCACGCACACCTACGTAAACGAGCATCCACGCACAAGAACACGCGCACGCGCGCGCGAAGGCAGAAACGCTCGATAGCTGGTAATTAAAAAAAGCTATGCGCATCATGCAAGTCGTGTGCGCTTCGAAGAAAGATCGACGAGAGTGAAATATTGACGGGAAGGCGGCGAGGCGAGGATCGATCGTTGCTCGTAAGTCGACGACTAACCCATTATCGATTAGCGTCTCTTTCCTCGATGGCTTGTAATGATAATTGGCGGGGGGGAGGGGTTATTGGGGGAGGGGATCTCGTAGCTTAAGTAGGACGAAGGGAGCTCGAAGGGAGCTCGGGGAGGGAGCTCGAGGGGAGGGAGCTGGAAGGGAGGGAGCCGGAAGGGAGCTCGTACCGTGGGGGGGGGGGGGGGGGCTTACTTACGAATACGTTAAGAGCGCGTGACGGAGGTTCGTTGTTTTGATTGAAAAAGTTTCTCCGCGCTAAAGAAATTCCCTTTTTACCCGATTCAGGGGATGATAGATTTATAGGGTAAGCTGGCTTGCCAAGGCTGGCGCACAGGGAGGACAAACAAAGTAAAGGAATGAGCGTGAATGGGAAGCAAAAGGAATATAAAGGAGAAGGAAGGCAAAGTGCGACGGTGCTCCTCGCACAACCGGCAGAATAAGCTCGAAAAGAGGATGGTGGCGGGGTGGGGGGGAGGGGAGGGCAGGCAAGCGCAGGGGAGGGCAGGCAAGCGCAGGGCTCGTGTTGTTAGCGAGGAGGAGGCTTTAAAATCCGAGCTCCCTCTACCTACCCACCCTCCGCCACCCATCCATCCATCGCCCTCGATTTCCATTTCAATCGCTACCTTTAGAAAAACAAACGTAGCGTCGCGGTCTCGGGGAGCAGCGCGAGATCCGTTAGAGAAGAGTAGAGAAGGACCAGGCCAAAGAATTCCCGGCTTACCGTTCCGTTCGGACGTTCAAGAATCGTGACGAACGAACAAATACGTTATTTCATCGAGACTTCCTTTACGCGACGTTGTTCAACGAGCCAGGCCTTCCTCCTCCTCCTCTGCCTCCTCCTCCTCATCCTCCTCTTCTTCTTCGTCTTCGTCTTCGTCTTCTCGATCTCGTCGACTCGTGGGGCCACGCGCCGCTTTTTTTCCGACCGGCCGATAGCGAGCTGCGGACGACGAACGCGCAGCCACGGAGGGACGGGGAGGGGGCGTAATCCGAGCGAACGCCGCTACGTAAGAGAGAGAGAGAGAGAGCCCGAGAGAGAGGAGGGCGAATTTTTGCAAGCGCTGGCCAAGAGAGCCGAGCTGACCAGCAGTGATAAGAAGCAGCCGGGGCTACGCTCGCGCATAAGCTCAGCCAATAAAAGCGGTTCCCGATCGATTTCATTTTCTCGCTCTTGGTATATTACGGGCTTGGCTGCTATGCACACGCGCCGCGACTCGTATTACCCCGATGCTCGTCGCGAGCGATCGCTCACGCGAAATGATGCAACACAAACACCTGATTGCGTGTGGAAGCAGCCAAGCCTCGATCGAGCTAGAGCGGCGCGGGCTGCGCGCGCACAATACCCCTTTATACGGAAAGAGGCTCGCTCGTTCATGCGGAGCGGGACGATACGCGAACTCCGGGAGGGGATGAGAGAGATACGAGATAGAGAGAGAGAGAGAGAGAGAGAGAGAGAGAGAGAACCAGTCGACAAAAGCTTGCGAGGGGGGGGGATATACGTGGCGCGGGCGACTCTTAGACAAAAGGTGTGCTGACACGGTCGCTCCACGCGCCGCTCCTGACCGATGCACACACGCACACGACGAGCCACAGCGAGCGATACTTTCCGATACTTATGCAAAAACTTGACGCAACGCTTGTTTTCGTTAGATACGCTCGCTGAGCGCAGAGAGAGAGTGTGTGAGAGAGAGAGAGAGACTCCTATCAGCGCCGTTCCCACTTGACTGTATTTATAGAGAGGTTGTCGAGCGGAGCAGGGCAGGGGCAGGGGCAGGGGCAGGGATTGCGGGAATATTGCGGAGAGCCGACGTCGATTCGGACGGACTCTATCCGCGGCCCGGAGTAAAGCGAGCACGCAGTCGTCGGCGAGGCACCGGTAGCCCGGGCGGGATCGGCGATACGTCGTCTCCGAAGGCCCGGCCCCGGTATGCCGTCCTTATGAAAAATAGCCCCCGACAACCGACCCCTTGCCTACGGTCGGACGGTCCCGGACTCGGCAGCAAGCCATTCTCGATCGCAGGGGCGAACGACGACGTTGCACGGACGGCCACGTCGGCCTTGGCTCGCTATGCCAGGGCCGAGGTTCTCCCGACCTGGCGCCTTTGGCAATTTGCCTGTCTCCCACGATGGCCGGCCAGCCACCCCCCCCGCCCCCGCCCAACCCCAGGGCTTCGACCAGCCAGTCCTGGATATCCAGGATCCGAAAGTTCCAACTCTCCCCGATTTTTTATTTACTTTATATATATATATATATATACTTGAGCCATAAAATTATGTGTAACAATGCGTGTGCGCGTGACCCCCCCACCCCCATCCCTCTCCTACCTACTTACCTACGAAACGTATCTACGTACGTACGTACGTACCTACGTACACATACCATACCCTAGCTACTCGAACTGTCAAACACCAATGAAACTAACGAATGGTCCACCCCCTTCTTTACGTGTTACAGACGCACATGCTGCTGATGGATGCGTTCTTACAAAACAACAGGTTGGACCATGTCTCGAGGGTGATGTCCTCGCATCCTACGTACTTGGAGCACTTTCTGCGCACCCAGAACTTCATACTGCGGGGCGACGGTCCGCTTCCGTATGATTATCGGCATCTTATCGCCATCATGGTGAGTTATTTATTGCCCTTTTATCTCAACTCTTTAAATGAGAAGTAACAAATGAGGCCAATATATTCTCTAATGTATTCATTAAGTATCGGCGGCGCGTCGAGCCGCCGGGCCCCCTCCTCGTCCTCCTCAGTCCTATACAATCAAAGACACCGTTTAGTACCCCGCACACCGCACACCGCGCCAACGAGCCTAAGGTGCCGGTTAACTTAACTTACGATAATCTCGTTGCCCCCCTCCCCCTTCCCCCCATCGATCAACGTCGTTATTGTCGCGAGCCTCGCCTACGCAGAGAGCAGCCCGACTGACTTCCCTTCTTCGTCGTAATTGAGGTGGGGGGGGGGAGCCGAGAGCTAAATAATAAAATGACAAAAGTCGAGAGAAGATCATCATTGTCATTGACCTGGATACAATCCTCGTTGTTTTAAATTCACGTCAATTGAATAATCGCGTTCGGTTAAATAATTCCGAGCCGAGCCGAGCCGAGCAGCGGAGCAAGAGTTAAGTCAAAGCTCGCCGATGTTCATCGTTTATGTAACACCCTGGCGCGGAACGTTATCTAGGAAAAGGTCCGTCCGCGCAACTCCCGATCAGCCGCAAAGTCGGAGCGGCGGCGGCGGTGGCGGTGTCGGTGTCGGTGGCGGGGGTGGTGGTGGCGGCGTGGTTTGCCGGGGGCTTTTGGTGGCCGACGGGGCCGCGCTGAACGTCCCCGGAACGATAAGTCGAGCGCTCGCTCGCGTGCTGCTCGCGAGTCTCAACCTCCGCTTCCGCCTCCGCCTCCGCCTCCTCCCCCATCCTCCTCCCCCACCCCCCGAGTAACCACCGCGCGGCTCCTCTCGTATCACACGGCTCGCTCCCGCTCTCGTAAGCGCTCGCATGCGCTTAGGTCAGAGTTTATCGCGTCAAGACGTAATTAATAAAGCTCATAAGCTGGGATCGATGAGTGCTCTTATGTACGTGGTGCTCGGCCGCAGCTTCCAACCGACGCGGCCGCGACGGCGATTCCCTCGATTCGAGCTCCTCGCCTCGCGTACAACGACGTGAACCCCATGAAATTGCACATCGTTAGCCGAGGAAGCAGCCAGCCAAGCTCTCTCTCTCTCTCTCTCAAGCCCGGTTCCTTGTCCTGCACGCTATCCGGGCCCTTGGCTATCCGACAGAGCCATATTATTATTATTATTATTACAAAAGCCCTGTCTTAATTCGTATCCTGGAATAAGCTTTTCGATCCGAGACTTTACTTATTAAGGACAGTTTCGTTGGCGTTGTCGAGACAAACGGTCCCGCGTACTCCTCGGGCACGTCGTTACAAAATAATAGAAACGACACGCCACGGGCCGATAAACAAATACCTAAGTGGCGGTGGTGTCGGTGTCGGTGTCGGTGGCGGTGGTCGGTGTCGGTGGTGGTGGCGGTGGTATTCTCTCCGACGAGAGCCACCGATGCTTAATATTTATGAGCGCGTAATAAAAAAAGAAAAGAAAAGAAAAAAAAAAGAAAATAAGGTAGCCGTCGAGCGATAAAGTCAACCCTTTGAATCGGTCTTGGAAAAAGAAAAAAGAAATGAAAAAAGAAAAAAAAAATTAGAAATCGATTGTTTCTCCTTTTCTCGTCGAGACTGTCGGCAGAGTTCGCCCCCCCCCCACCCCCACTAAATTGCTTTTCCCATGCTAACTAACCGAGTTTCGGCCTTTGACGTATACAATGGCACATCATCGCGCGTTCCCCCCAACCCCACCCCCCGCCTTCATTTTTATTTTTACAAAAGAAAAAGTCATACTGCTGCTCCCCCTGCCGTTTTAGGCTCACCCGACGCCTCGCGCACCCAAGTGTTGGTTAGTTACGCTGCCTCGCGTATTATTATATTCCAATGTTCTTGTATCTCTGTTTTTCATTGTTTACCGATACGGAATTCGGACTATACAGCTTAACTCTTTTTTTTCCTTCCTTCCTTTTTTTTTTTTTTTTCCGTAAACGCAATCTACTGCTCCCCGGGGCGAGTGTGTCGTAGAGAATAGAATAAGCGCGATTTGAAAGTAAAGTACGTTAAGTTGACGCAGGCGCGTGCTCTGCACTTAAAATAATTTAAAACAATGGCTTTATTATTCCCTTGTAAATGCTTTTAAATAATCATTTACATTAAGCAGATAAGTTATGCATATAAATAATTTATAGTCCAATACTTTTGTTGTTGCGACTAATTTTACAGCCAGCCTTACCGTTCGACTGATTCACGGCAATTTAATTGGATATCAACGGGGGTGCGGGGGTGCGGGGGGGCGGTCAGAGGATTCGAAAGAAAAGAAAAGTAAAAACCAACTGTTTCAATTAAAAAATTATTTCTTCTTTTTCTTCCTCGACGGCTATTCTCACCCCGTTTCTCAAAATTAATAACCGCTTAATCTAAAATCTAATTGAAAACAAAGTTTTCAACTGTTTATTAAGGAGAATCGAATGAAAGTCCTGGAGTTCAGTTTTTTTTTTTTTTTTTCTTTTTTCTTTTTAAAGTTTTTATTTATCTCGGTCTCGAGCGCACTCGAGACATAAATCACGTGACTAGTGTAAAAAGCTTAGTAGTTGAAAAATTTGAAGTATAACATATTTCACACATTTATATATATATAGTGTGTACGTGCGCGAGCGCGCGCGCGCGTGTGTACCTTGTGACCGTATCATTGCTTAAACAAAAAAATAAATTCACAGTTTTCCTTTGCTGAGATATCCGAGTAAGAGAATGTTTTCTTACATACGTGAAAATTTTCAAATGTAATGCGAGTTTATTTCTGCTGTATTGCTGAAACAACAGATATCATGTGTTTTTCGCATTGATTATAAATTATAAAATAACGTTATCAGCACTGTATAAGTAGTCTGATGCTCCAAAAAGATTTGCTGTCAGCGATAGAATTTTTACGAAATAGTAAACAAAAAAAAAAAAAAAAAAAAAAAAAAATTTCTAGCGAGTATTATGATTACGAAATAATTTCACGTCTATTAATATTTTACGGCATTTATTGATCGCTGGTCTAATAATTGAAATCTTAGGTTGTAATGAAATAGCTGCTAATGATTACAATGTAATGCAATAATGTAATTATTGTAATGAAATAGAGCCAATGATTCAATGATAACGTTTAATAATTTCGGCGCCAATCGTACGCTAGATCGTAGGGAGAGGAGCCGTTTTCTAAGATCTCCGTTTGAATAGTCTCGTCTTGTGTGCGTTCTCTTACACATCGTCTCATCGGATCGGATCGGATAAAGAAAAAAAAAAATAAAAAAAGCCCAATAAAATATGTCACGAGGTGTATGCGTATCGATCGAAAATACGTTTAATCGGACGAGAAATTTGTGCGGACGTGTACGCACGCCCGAGCCATGTGATAAACGATAAGATAATGTACCTGAAAAACAAGCTCTCGTGTGCGGCAAATGCCGCTCGGCTTGTGTGTGTGCGCGCGCGAGAGAGAGAGAGAGAGAGAGAAAAGAAAAGAAAAGAAAGAAAAGAAAAGAAGAAGCCAATAATTGCGATCCCATTTCTTGGGCAAGAATAGAAGATCGTTTACGGCTAGAAAGTAGAGAATCGGCAATTTTAATGATTAAAGCAATTCCTTTCTAATCGCGCGCTTTTACGTGTTTATTAAGGACATGGCAGACGC
This sequence comes from Ceratosolen fusciceps, assembly GCA_018883505.1. Classification (NCBI taxonomy): domain Eukaryota; kingdom Metazoa; phylum Arthropoda; class Insecta; order Hymenoptera; family Agaonidae; genus Ceratosolen; species Ceratosolen fusciceps. The sequence goes on from RCIC01000019.1 coordinate 649,866, forward strand.
GGCCTAAGAATACGAAAACAAATGAAATAAAAGAAAAAGGATATACCTACCGTACGTCCGCGTGGAAGAATGATATATTTCGCTGTATCACGGGCTTCGTCGCACTCCTCGTATCTCCGAAACTTCGATTATTACACATTTCCCGTATATTTATTTATTAAATAATAACTTATCTCAATGCCAGAGAGACTTAATAATAATAATAATAATAATAATAATAATTGCAACGATTAAAAAGGCGTTAAACGAATAAAGGTTTCGTGTACGTCGGCTCGGCTCGGCTCGGCTCGGCTCGGCTCGGCTCGGCTCGGCTCGGCTCGGCTCCGTCAGATAAATTACAATATTATTTTATTATGTCCATACGGAGTCGTTATGTTTCCGGCATGGACAAATCGCCCGCATTCTTTTATAATAACAGAGGGTCCGATCTCGAACAAAAGAAATGAGGATATTCTCTTGGGCGGCCGTCGACGCTTTGGCTTTTTTTTTTTTTTTTTTTTATTATTTTTTTTTTTCTATTTACGGTTAACGATAAACCCCGCAAAGTGTGAAGTATTATTGGCTCCCTTATCGCTTATCGCCTGTCGATCTACACAGACAATCAATTTGTCGGGCTTCTGCAGCGGACGCGTACAACATCATCGGCCTTATTTTCACGTATATGTGTTGGTGGTAGGTGGATATGACGGGCCGGCGGGGGATTATGGAAACCGGGGGGGGGGGGGGTGGCCGAAGAAGAAAGCTCCGACAATCCAATTGCTCGATCTTCGTAATGTACTTGTAACGATGTGCGTGAGAGAGAGAGAGAGAGAGAGGAGAGAGAGATTTTGAATTTATAAACGGGGGCGAGCTACGCGCGGCAAAGTTATATAAATTTCTGCGAAAATGGAATGGAGCGATATTGGCGACCGGTCAACAAAGCTCTTATCTAGCACATTCTGCCAGGGGTCTGCGCCAGACCTAGCCTACACCGCAACCACACGACGACGACGACGACGATGATGATGATGATGATGATCCATGCGCGAGAGTCTGCGATTGATACGAGTTAAAAAAATTCCTTACGTAGCGTTACTCGGGCCCACCTTCTTCCCATTCTCATATTCCTACGTCGTCTATCTCGTGGAGTCCGGGTGGGGTGGGGTGAGGGGTGGTGAGAGGAATAAAAATAGCCCATTAGGAAGTTTTCGTTGTTGGCAGTTTCGTGTAAAATTACATAGAGCCCGTGGACGATAAAGAGTACAGAGCAATGGTTTGTTTGTAATTGCAGGCCGCAGGCAGACACCAGTGCAGTTACCTGATCAATTTACAGAAATCGGAGTTTCTCCATCAAGGAGGGCACGAGTCGTGGCTGCAAGGCTTGAGATCGATCCCAAGCAAGCTCCAGGATCTCTACGAAATAAACAAGATCCTCGCACACAGACCCTGGCTTTTAAACAAAACACACATAGAGGTGAGTTGTTGGACCCAAATTGACCAATATCACCGTATGACAACCAAGATGACGAAAATGACCGATTCGGAATAATAACCTTGGAGTTTTCCAGTTCCCTCCGATAGCTAAAACGTCTCTTGAACCCATCTTATGCGTAATTCGAATCACCTCGGAATTTTACTTGCTGCTCGTTACTGCGCGTCTGGTATTAAGGGGATAAAAGCGTGTGTAGGGGGGCGGGGAGGGGAGTTGGTAGGCTGAAAGAGAGCACCTTTTGCGCGCTCAAGCCGTATTAAAATTAAATAGCGTAGCTTAGCGCGTACGTGTAATGGAACGATAAAGGGAGTTTCTTCACTTGACCTTGGCAGAAGCTGACCAAAGGAGCGGACAACTGGTCGTTGGCGGAGGTCGTGCACGCGATAGTTCTCCTGGCACATTTTCACTCCCTCTCGTCCTTTGTCTTCTCTTGCGGCATCAACGAGGAGCTGGACAACGTTATGGGACACAACTACAAGGAGAACATCCAAGCGAACAGCAACGTCCCCAAGCCCCCGACGGAGAAGCTCCTGAGCAGTCCCAAACAGATACCGAACGGCATCGGTAAAAGTGGTAAGCCTTATGTAGTGGTAATATGGTGGGGGATGGGTGACGGGGGATGGGTGACGGTAGAAGGTACACCCGGACAAGGACTAATAACAACTTTTGGGCTATTGTCAGATAAATTACCGTCGCCGCCGTCGTCGCCGAGTATCGTGGGCGAGCAGGAGGTCGGCGTCGAGACGCTGATGGAGCGAATGAAGCGTCTCTCGGAGAAGTCCGAGTCGTATCAGATTACCCAGGAGGAGCTGTCGAAGCGCTTCGAGACGGTGGAAACGCAGTCGGCCGAGTTGGCCGCGGCGCCCCAGCGCCTGAGCGCCGTCCTCGACTCCGACATCGGCCTCTTCATCGAGGACCCGGCCTTCATTTATCAGGACTTCGCCAAGGTACACACGGCTTGCCTAGCCACCACCACCACCACCACCCCAATAACCACGATTTCGATCTTATGATGAAAATAATATGACCGAGAGTCAGTCGTCCTCTGCTTGCGTTAAAAAAAAAAAAAAAAAAAAAAAAAAAAAAAAAACGTAATTTTACCTTACCTTTTGTTTGGCCCCGGCCCCGGCACTCGCAGCGCGGACAATTGAACGACATACCGACCTTCCGCGTCCAGGACTACTCCTGGGACGACCACGGCTACTCGCTCGTCAACAGGCTCTACAACGACGTCGGCAATCTCCTCGACGACAAATTCAAGACGGCCTACAACCTCACGTACTACACCATGGGCACACACAACAAAGTCGACACGTCGCGCTTCAGGCGGGCCATCTGGAATTACATTCAGTGCATGTTCGGCATAAGGCACGACGATTACGATTACAACGAGGTCAATCAGCTGCTCGAGCGCAGCTTAAAGACCTTCATCAAAAGCGCCGTCTGCTATCCGGAGCGTGTCACGAAAAGGGATTACGACCGGGTCATGAGGGAGTTCAAGCACAGCGAAAAGGTACTTTTTATTTTTATCTCCCTCTCCCCCCCTCTCTCTCTCTCGTTATCATTTATGTAAATGAATAAAGTCCTTCCCTAACTTAACGATATCTCGCCCCAATATTCCTATACAACGTTTCCCCGTTTAACTAATTAACTTACCTACTCAAAAAATAATATATATATATAAGTACATCTGTATGGTGAGACTGTAAGATGGTGTCGGAACGAAGGAAGGCGGTGGTGGGAGCGTTTCCCATTGGAATCAAAGCCTAACCGATTTGTTTTCTTTTTAGGTTCACGTGAATCTCATGATCCTCGAAGCTCGCATGCAAGCCGAGCTGCTTTACGCACTGCGCGCAGTGATGCGCTACATGACCTAACTATCCAAGTACAAGTTAGTGTGCGAGATTTCTTCACGGGCCCGCCGACGCCCGCTCACCGGAGTTACAAAGAGGCTAGTAAAACGCGATTATACAGTCTACTGTCTGGTTACAGAAGGAGGGGCATGATTGTTAAATTTATCTCACATTGTTCGACTGTCGGATTGAATGAAGCTTAGCGGATAAATTTTCCTTGCAACTTGTAACGCGTTTAAAAAAGAAAAAAAAAAAAAAAAAAAAAAAGAACGATTCGAGAAAACTAAAGAAACTATATATATACACACATATATATATATATATATATATACATATATATATATATATATATACGCACACATAGTATATATATATATATATATGCCTTTAAATCTGTTTTGTATGAATGATACAAAGTGCTTGCGTAACAATTAGAGAGGGATAGAGAAAAGCGAAGAAAGAAAAAAAGATTTAATGTGTGTGTGCGTGCTTGCGTGCTTGCGTGCGTGCGTGCGTGCTTGCGTTCGAGAGCGTAAGGGAGACAGAGCGTGAGAGTTACGGCGGGAGAGAGAGAGGGAGAGGGAGTGAAAGTGAGAGAGCGAGAGAGAGAGAGAGAGAGAGAGAGAGAGAGGGGGGCTGGAGATCGACTTTCGACTCGATTTCGTAGATTATTCTTTGAATCTAATCGAACCCCGTCACTCTGTACATCGTATTCCTTTAATCTTAATCTCGTAACTATTCTCTAAAGTTAATTACACCTAATTGAGAGTAAAGTCACGCGCAAGAGTCCAACTGGATTGATTTCTCTCTCTCTTAAAAATATACGTCTTTATTATTAATAAACAAGAAACAAATAACAAAAAACAAAAAACAACAACAACAACAACTCGTATTAAACACTTAGAGGAGAAGGGAAACCCCTCTCGTGCCCATTATCGATTGTCGTTCGTGCGTGTGAGGTAGGGCTTCGAAAGACAAAAAAAAACAAAAAAACAAAACAAAACAAAAAGACAGAAGAAAAAAAAAAGAGAGGAAAAGAAGAAGAAGAAGAGAAAGGGTAAAAAGGAAACGGTGTCGGAATAACCGCTTCGCGGTAGATTAAGGCCATTGGTCCTCCCCCTGTACGGGGCCCGTAAGCGCGGCGACGATCGAGCGTCGCGATCGTACTGGGATCGATCTCTTTCGAGTCTAGCGCGACTATTCTCAACCCTTGCTTCTGTTCGCCCAGCCCAGAGCTAACTAACTGCAACCCGCGACCAATACCGTTGATGGGCTCGAGTCAAGTGGCGGCGGTGGCGGCGGTGGCGACGACGACGACGACAAGGACGACGACAAGGACGACGACGTCGAGCGACCTAGGTCAGTCAGTCAGTCAGTCAGTCAGTCAGTCAGTCAGTCAGCCAGCCAGCCCCTCCCCCCGACAAGACAATTACTTATCGCGGTGCGTGATAATAATATCTGGCCGGCGGGTGGTGGTTCGATCATCGATCACGGAAGACCATTAACCGCGTACACGTATACTTTACTGGCTATGATCCCCGTGACACTGCACTTCTAACGAAGGATCGAGGCGTTTCGTGGCCCGTAGTGGTTATAATAATAACCAGCAGCAGCAGCAGCAACGGCAACGGCAACGGCAACGGCAACAGTGCTCGCCTCGAACTTTAACGTAATGATCTAAAGCAGGAGAGCCACCGTCTTTCATAATAATAATACGGGCATATATAATTAGTCGTGAAGTGTGACTACGCCGCTACGGCATTCGGTTATTCCGCAGACAGAAGTATTTCGTCGTATACGGACACGCCGAGCCACTTCCTTCTTCCTATTGTACCCTCGCATCCCCTGGCTGACCCTTCCCCCCACATCCCCCATCCCCCCGCTAAAGTCCCTTATACTCGTACAATCGACCCGGCGGCGGAGACTTCTTCATTGAACGAGTAATGGAGTATTAATTTCACTCTTCCCGTAATTGGCTATTATGGCTTATCCATCTACCGCACGAGCATTTCCAAGTATACGCGTCCACGACTTAACATTCGCCCATGTCTCGCAGTGGTTCCCGTTGGGTAGGTGGGTGGGTGGGTGGGTAGTAGCAGCAGCAGTAGCTCGTACCCGCGCGCGCGTGTGTGTGTGTGCCGGACTCAGCCGCAGCGCCAAGTAGTAGTAGTACGACTCGGAAGATCTTCTTCACGCCAAGACCATTGGCTGGCTGACTGGCTTTTTTTACCATTACGCGAGATTACTTGACTCCGCGCTAATTGATAAATTCTAATCGTATTATAAAAAAAAAAATAGACGATTAAGCAATTGAGCCGCCCCTTAGAGCGCTCTCGTATATTCTTGAGACGTAATAATATTTGACATTATTCAGTTCCTTCAAATCTGTTCGAATATGCTCGTCGCCGCAATCTCCCGGCACGTATCCTCCCGTACAATTTCGATTCGAGTCGAGTCGAGGGCAACGAATAATTTTACAAAGACCATAGGTAACTTTCTTTTTTTTTTACAATCCGGCGTGTCTAGTAAAACAAGGGAGATTCGTTACTAGGTATGGTTACGGAAACGCGGAGTCGAATCTACTCTATTATGAAGTTTCACATGTATTTCGAAGCACATGAACAAAGCGCATCGCCTGTTGCGAATATAATATTAAATAATCCCAAATCCTAAAGCACCGGCACGCAAACAGAATCCCCGCCATCCGTTTTAATTCTTTAACTGTACAAAGGATTTCTGACAATCTTAATAAAACATTTCGTATTTTAATAAATCATCATTATCGTATACGCTTATACATACATATACATATATACATATAAGTGTAATGTTTACGGTAGAACCAAACCTCCTTAGACATTCATTCGGCTTCTAGAAATAAATATATGTACTAATTTCATATTAAAGTGGTGCTACTAGTAGTAGTTATCTTACAGACTAAACAGTGTGAAATATTATATACCAAGGCTTAGCAGAAATTAGTTTCCTTTTCTTTAAATAGATGACCACGTAGTTTTTAATAGGAATCCAGTATGTTAAGCAAGAAAATTCATAGTATTTATTTTTAGTTAATAATAAATAATACATAATAAATAATGATACATAATAATGATAATAATGATAACGACGACGATGATGATAGTGATAATAATAATTGTAATAATAATTGTAATAATAATAGTACATCCAACGTACGATAAAAGCCGATTAAAGAATTTAAATTTTATGTTCGTTGAAAAAAAATTAATTTAACGCCGAGGGAGTTATAAAATAATCGCTATAATTTTAATAAGACCTTATAACCTTACTTACCTTACCTCGTTATTAATGAGATAATCGGGCATTACAACGCCCGACTTAACGCCGTACGTACGTACACACGTATACAGAAATACACGACGAAACACGTAACGTACCGTTGTTTGTTGTCCTTTCTATATTAGAATGACCCCCCCCCCTTTTCGGTATCCCTTTTTTTTTTTTTTTTTAAAAAAAAAACGCGTTAATTACTTGACACTAGTGGCTCTACTAACACACATGGACATTACATACCAAAGTGATAAGGGATTGTATTTCCGCGTCGAGGTGAAGAACGATCCGTTCTTACAGTTTCGATTAGAAAAAAAAAAAAAAAAAAAAACAAAAAATTATAAAGGCAGGAGGAGGAGGAGGAGCGGCGGCGGCAGCAGCAGCCGATGTATCACGAACGCGGCACAAGCAACCAAAAGTCTCGATCGATCCAGTGCTCGACGTGGACGTTATTATTTAACACCAACTCGACATTGTTCATTGATTAATACCAAGTTACAATAGTATTACCGTATATAATTATAATCAATCATTAATTTACAGAAGAATTCGCCCTAGGATCTCAATAGCCCCGTTAATTTATTATATCACTTATTCACCCCCGTATTGTAAATAATATTCTTGAATTCGTTGATCGAGTACGTTTTTATTCTATTGTATGATGTATTGTGGCGAAAGCACTGCGGTACATTACGTCACGGCTAGGTAGGTAGCATAATAATAACAATTTTGAAATTGAAAAGACGGAAAGGACGAATGGCGACTGATTGTGAGCCCGTTGCAGTCGCTGTCGGCGCGTGTCGGGGATCCGCGATCGTATTATCAAATCGACTCGTTCGTTTCCTTCGAGATTCTTTAACGATTCTCTTAACGATACTTGGCTCGTTACAACGCTAGAACATCACGGGCACCTTTCAACATCATTGAAGGGTCGATCGGCTTTCTTGAATACGAGCCGGCTACACTACTTGTAGGCCCCAAGGCTTCTCGAGGTCGTCGGAATTTATATCAATAATTCCTCACCTCCCTCGAACCTCGTGTTACAAAGGGCATTTTAATAAAGGCATCGGAAGGATAACCAATAATGGCTTGCAATGGAATGGAATGTTTTTTTCAAAATAGTTATTTATTGGTAATCTCTGACGACAAGCCCATGGAAAATCACCTTTTTTTTTCTCTCTCTCTCTCTCTCTTTCTTCTTCGTCTTCGTACGTTCATGTATACGAATACATGTACCTACTACCCAAATAGCCTGTTGTAATAACAATTGGGATTTCGAAGTATCGTCCTTGGATTTTGTTTTTTTTTTTTTTTATCGTATTCTATTATAAATACGTATAAGCCCGATACTTGTACATTCGACGTCAGAGTGGCATGTCCTGTATATTATTAAATAGGATTAAAAAGATAAATAGAAATAGTTGAAAACGGATTTAAGGAATACGAGCGAAATACGTTGGGCATACGAATGCATACGAAGCTAAGAGATGGCGAGGTTTTTGAAATTACGCGTCGAGTTATCTTAGAATAAACGTATTTCGTTCTCGGTACGATCTCGGTTACGGAAAGCAACCACCTGCATGCAGGGAGGGACTCGATATATACGAGCGAGTAACCATACTTGTTCGTTCATCATATGATTTACCTAATAGACGTATTCGTAAATATAGTATTCTCTCTCTCTCTGTCTCTCTCTGTCTCTATTGTATACTCACCGTTCGTCTTTCTATAAATGTAACGCTTTATTATCTCTGTCTGTCTATTTCGGCCTCTCTCTCTCTCTCTCTCTCTCTCTCTCTCTTATATAATATAAATAAAAATTATATTCACGATCCTTTCAAACAATTTATAAAATGATCGAGCGAGTCGTTTCAAGCCGACTCTCTACAATATAGAATAAGTTGTGATATTTTTTGATCTTTGAATTCACAATACAAGCGAACAAAATGTATGGCAATATATTGCTCGCCATGTTGAGGTTGTTGTAATATATTTATATATATATATATATATTTTTTTCTTTTCTTTTTTCTTTTCTTTTTTTTTACCACAATGATAAACGTTTAACATCCGGAGAACGATAGTGACATCGTCGTCAGTACCTCATATCAAAAATTGTAATGAGAAAATCTTGAGTTTTCAAAAAATATTCCGTCAAGGAATAAAGATTCTGAGCTTATAATGTATTTAGCGGTAAAATTATATATATATATATAGAAAAAAAACAAAAAAAATAAATAACTAAAACGAAACAAATGTATGCAAGTATATATATATATATATAGTGATAAAAACTGAGAAAAGATCAGAAAAATTACAAATTTAAAAGATTATAAATTTCGTAAAATATATTTCGATTGTTAAATTAATTGAAAAATTAAATTGAATTTCTAGAAATTCTTTAATCATCATTATTATAAATCTAAAAGTATGAGCTTAAACGCGTGAAAAGTTTAATTGCTTCGAAAGAAATAAGGGAGTTGTTACAATCAATTGTCGAATTCTTCGAATATTTTATTTTTTTTTTCTTCTTCTTCTTGGCGTACACAATCGAATATCAAGAATAGATAATAAATTATATAGCATGATCAACACTTTGAAAATAGAGGTTTAAATGATGAGAGGCTGCTTCATCAAATCAAATTTATATAGGTAGAATATATATATATATATATATAATATGTAAATAATAAATATGATGCATTGTAATATACAATTAAACATTATGTAAATTATATTTAAACTATATTATTATACTGTGATTAAATAACTTTAGCTGGAACACGTATTTAAAATTTTAAAATATTACTCTATTGAAAAACTCATGGAATAAGAAGTTCTGTTTTGTTTAGAAAAAAAAAAATAATAAAAAAACAAAAATAAAAAAAAAAATGAAAAAAATAGAAAAAAAAGGAAGAGAAGAGAAAAATAATAATAATTAATGTAAATAATTTTGGTACGAAAATCGCATTGTAAAAAGAAAAAACTAAAAAAAAAAGTCGAGTCTCCCTGTTCGTGTAAAGTTGGATTAATGTGTAAAAATTAATCGAGCGATTAATTATATTGTGCGAGCCGAGCCTCTTAATACATTGAATGTCTAGCGCTCGTCGTTCGTTAGGCGCAGTAGTGAGTAGCGCAATTAATGTCAGACGTAAGATATAATAATCATTTACACGAAACCTTAGCTGTAATATTATTTCCGAATCCGAGCAGCCTTAGAGACCACACGTTTACGTATGCGCGCGTATATGCCTAGGTGTACGTGTATTTGTATAGAAAATTTGTGACCCAACGTCAAATGTTTAGAAATAAAAGATAAAGAATAAAATTTAAATTTAAAAAGAACGAGAGAAGGGGGTGGGGGGGGGAAATTTCAGTGGAACGAACGAGAAAGGAGACAATGTTACGGCGGCAATGTTTTTTTTGACCAATGTTTTGAGGGCGACTCCTGTAATTAAACGTTAGACATATCAAACCGGAATCCATAGCGCACGCATACCAATAAGCTTTTCTAGCGGTTAAATTTCGTCTTTTTTTTTTTTTTTTTGTTATTATCGCTCGTCTTACGTAAGAAGAAGCTTCGTTAAAAAAAATATCATCATCATCCTCCTCCATACCTCTATGATCTTCATTAATTTTTCGTTTATTCAACACCGACGCATGAATTTCTTTAGTAAAACCAAAAACAAAAACAAAAAATAGGCTATTATTGTATTTCGAAATTCAAGAGTTTTTCTCAAAGAGAAAGAAAGAATCGTGTAGATAGAAGCGCGGTCGGCAAGAGGATTGACAAGATATACAAGACGATACAGAAGTACGTGTATACATACGCACGCATGTAACACTTGACGAGAATAAATCGCATACAAAGTTGTCCCAGATATAAATCCATCGGATTTTAATAGCTAAGAAGAGCCGAATGATTTCGTCGCTACAGAGAGACAAAAAGAGAAAGGAAAACGAAGGGGCAAGAACAGAAAAAATGCAAAAAAGCAAAAAAAACAAAAAAAAAAAACAAAAACAAAAACAAAACAACAACAACAACAACAACAAAAAAAGTAGAAAGGAAAAAAAGAATGCTGTGTTGAACCAAAATTGTACAGAATTCAAATATATAAGTTACTTTGGACGTAGTAAGAGTTTTTATTGAATCGTCGGCTTGTCAAGAGCTTGTACGCGCCTTATTTTTATATTATATAACTTCTTTTCTGTCTCCGAACCGTCGATATTTACAAATGTCACACAAGCCACGAGGGGGAGGAGAATTTTCGAAGATGCCGCTTCCCGGGGTCAGTCGCTGAAAATGAAGGGGGGGAAAAAAACCAATAACAACAACAACAACAACAACATAAATAAATAAATAAATAAATAAATAAATATAATACAATACGTTTAACTTATCATTCAACTTTCAACTCCTCGTGTCTCTCTATAAAGAATCTTACGTACGTGCACACACGCGCGCGTACAGGAGGCAACCGCAGGCAGGCAGAGACACACGGACAGGGGCGTGAATGTGCGCGGCGACACAATGAAAACAATGCAGATACAATAGTTACGTAGATTCGTAGATTCATAAAGTGCATAAATACAATGTCACGCGTATCCGTGCACGTACGTACACGATGATGATGATGATGATGATGATGGTGATGGTGATGGTGGTGATGGTGATGGTGATGATGACGATTATCATCATCGTCCCCTTCCTTCTCTGCCTCCAGGCGCGATTGTTGTTTTATTTAAGAGTTTGTCCCGCGTTGAACCGTCGTTCCTCATTGCAACTCTGTTTTTCTTGCGACCCACGGAGAATTCGTCGGTTAAATCTATTATTTAAGTTTAAAAGTAGCCGGGGAGGGTCGGGCGTACTCCCGGATCATCTCCGGGAGTAAAGGCGCTCGCTCGGCGATCTCCGGTAAGCGATCTCAAAAAGAGTGCGAAAGTCGAGGGATGTGCCGGGCCGTCGTCTACGTCGTCTACGTCGTCTACGTCGTCTACGTCTACGTCTACGTCGTCTACGTCGTCACGTTGCGATAATAAAGTACCACATTATACAAGCTTGTATACAATACACGTATATCATTATAAATCATATTATTAAACGAGCTGCTGCTCTGTTTACTTTCGATGCGTCGCTTGCTTGTGTGAATCCGGGGCGGGGGGGGGAGGGAGGGAGAGAAGGAAAGTGGAGCACATACTTGTTAAGATTTTTCGCAGTAATCTTATCGATGCGAGGAAAGACGTATTTCTTCTTCTTCTTATTCTTATTCTTCTTATTCTTCTTATTCATATTCGTAAAATCAATAGATTCGGGATATATTATTTGCTATTTTATAAGATATTGCCGTCGATGAGATTATTCTGAAAAGTTTTCAAAGGCCATTTAGTAATTAGTGTAGTCGCAATTTTATATACTTTTTTCTTTTTTTTTTTTTTTAATTATTATTATTATTATTATTATTATTATTGCATATCAATAAAACAACAGTTGATTTGTGTCATTGCGATGGCGATGAGTGCATCGTTGTTGCGAATATTATCATTATTACTATTATTATCATTATCATTATTATTATTATTATTATTATTATTATTATTACGCGAGCTCCCAAAATTCTTGATAATTCTTAAAGATTACTGGCTCAAAGAGTTTTCGAACCGGATCGCAGATTATCATCAAATTATATTGTTCATCCGTATACGACGCAGTTCTTTCTATCAATGTCTACGAATATTATCAATTTATTATATATATATATATATATATATGAGATATATATATATATTACTCGAAGATAAGGAGAAGAGAAGCTAACGTATAATGCGCGGGAAGCGTAACGATGACGTTTCGTAGAGGACGTGGTACCGAGAGAAATTAAATAGTCAAAAGGATCTGGAAGCGCAGAGAATGTCTACGGTCTTGCGACTTTTTTTTTTTTTTTTTTTTTTTTTTACTAGAGATCTTTAAATATATGGAATGTTAATGGAATGAGCGTAGAGGAAATGAAGGAAATGAAGTTAACGTTGAGCGACCGAATGCGTGTTGTTTTTCACTTACGAAACTGTCTCGGGGAGCGTATTAATTGTACAAGCCACACAACACCAAGAGCGATAATTACTTAGTGATTCGATGACTTGATGATCCCTCCCCCCCCCTCCTCCTCCCGCGGGGATCATGGATTATACAAAACATGATTTAAGGAGGAAATAATAATGCGATTGGTGGTAGTTGACCCCAGTACTGGTTCGTAGGGTTGGGCATCGAAGGCTCGTTGTTGTTTCCTCTCTCTCTCTCTCTCTCTCTCTCTCTCTCTCTCTCTCTTTGTAAAGAAAAAAAAAGATAAAAAAAAAATAAGAATGAAAGAAAGAAAAAGAAAAAAAAAAAAAGAAGAAAAGAACATGTCTATATTATTATAAAGTTTATTATAATGTCACCTATCGGCTATGTTGAACACTATGTTGAACACTATGTTGAACATCATCCCCCCCCCCGGGGGACTGCTCTCGGTCTTTAAATAATATTGAGCCCAGCGATTATTAAGCTTAATTTTATCGTCGATCGAAGCCACCGATGATGTGCCGCTTTCTCCTCGATGATCGTCCTCGATCGTCCTCGATCGATCTAACCGATCTGCGATTTTCACGATATCAGATTATTTAGGGTGACAAAGTGTGATTTTTGTATTAAATTTTTTTTTTTTTTTTTTTTTTTTTTTTTTTTATACTTTTTAATAAGTAATAATTTTTTTTTAAGTTTTCTTCGCTGACGCTTTGAGCGAAGTGTGACCATCACCACGTGGAGAAGGTTGTATGTGATTTCTTTTATATCGTAATGAATAATGAACGCTCTAAGAAATGTTATAGTTTCATATATAAGTGATATGTTATTTGTCATTTATTTTATCCCTTAATAAATGATGTTATATAAAAAAAAAAAAAAAAAAAAAAAACTACTTTCTTCTTTAGCCTTTAATTCCCTTTCCCTTTATAAATCCTACACGCACACAAATCCATATTAGTCATATTCATATTCCATACAACTAATAAAAAGACTTTCTTCTTCTTTTTATTTTTTTTGAGTTATTAAAAAGTTATGACATCGTACGCGAAGGATTTTAACTATACTAATCGGTAATGTGACAGTTAATCGTTTTAGCATTTAATATTAATTAGTAAAAGGAACTTTAAGAAATAAGGAGAAATTAATAAACAGCATTAAGATTTTAAATTACTCAATACCTTTAATAATCGCCTATGCTCCAGACGGTTTTTATAATCTCGAAGACGTATACGAAAACGTAAATAAATCTATTACTCTCACATCATCTTAACGATCAGTGTACGGAGAGAGAGAGAGAGAGAGAGAGAGAGAGAGAGAGAGAGTGATAAGAATTAAATATTCAATTTATATAGTTAATTTTGGACTTTCTGATTTCGCGCTCTTCCTTCTTACTGCTAAGGATATTGGGGTTAAAAACCATATGGTTTACCTACCCCATTGGGTATAAATACCCATACATACATACATAAAAATATAATCATTGATAAGAAAATAAATTCAGATTCCTTTCCTAACTTCATGAGTTCTACTCCTATGAATTCTCTCGCATACTGTCACGTACTCGAATTACAGGAATTCATCATCATCACCGTCATCATCATCACCGTCATCACCGTCATCATCGTCGTCATTATTATTATTAATTTTGATAATTACAATGGACTTGCTATTATTAATGCCGGGAAATTTAATGCGAAATTTGATTTTAAATTTTTATTTACCGATATTAACGATGTTATTGTGCCAATGAACGAAATCGAAATTTTAATGCTAAATGAAAAAAAAAGAAAAAAGAAAAGAAAAGAAAAAAGAAAAAAAAAAGAAACGTACAAAATAGCAAATAGCAAAGCATTACATTATAATTAAATAACCGATATATCTACATACCGAGCAGAATGATAATTTATTCGGCATTTAAAATCCGCACGATTTACATTCTTCTGCATAGCCAATACAATATCATTCAATTAGTCATAGCAGAATATGGTCTGTCTTGCAATGAAAATCTTTTGCAACGTAACCTTGAATCCCGTGACGTGCCCTCGGATAATTGAATAATTCATTTATTACAAAAGCCGAATAATTTTTCATTAAAACTGTGCCTTATCGACGTTACTGACACCACGTTCCTCTATAACTTTAAAGATTTTAAACTCGAATTCTTTCACAGACTCATTATCTCACTCGCACGCGCTCTCTCTCTCTCTCTCTCTCTCTCTCTCGGAATCCTCGGAATCCACTAAAATTGTCGCACGAGTACGAAATTACCTTTTTTTTCCTTCTATTTCTCTATGCGCCAAACCTCCCCGAAGAAGAAGAAGAAGAAGAAGAAGAAGAAGAAGAAGAAGAGAAAAAGAAAAAAAGAAAAAGAAAAAACTCCACCTTCCATTGTATTCAGTGACATATCGTATAATGAGCTTTGTACATTCGTACTTAGAATACAACCTGACAAAGAGAGTCCGTTTAAGAAACACGTTTTACCAATTCTGACTGAACTTCTTTTTTTAAATAATTGACCGTAATAACGTTTTTTATTTATTTATTTTTATTTTTATTTATTGACAGTATATTGCGTGTGGCGGAGGTAAGTAGTAAGTACCCGGTAAGACCCGAGTCGTAAACTCCCGAGTCAAAATGTACGTATAACGTAATGGCGTTTTAGCATATTTTAGCATTTTATGTCCTTTGAATTAATTCTCTTGGAAGAAATGGAAAAAGTCGCGGGGGAACTGTTCTATCGGATCTAATGCTAAGGATGGCCGACCCGCCGACTGTTAAAATTATTTTAACAATGCACTCGTCCAGCAATAAAGTAACCAAGTAGGTTACATAAAGTCAGTCTTTCCCTACCTTACCAACCCTGTGCCAGTGCCAGTGCCAGTGCCAGTGCCAGTAATTACTTCCACTTGGCCACAAATACATATTCGTCAATCAATTATACAGTTCGTTTTGAATAATTTCTAACCTCTACGTGACGTAAATGTGGCGACTCGCGATCGTTTACCAATACCACCTTAAATACGCCTTGATCTTACAACATTAAGCCTTTAGCGCTATTTAGCGGTTTACATTTTATTGTATATTTTAATATTACGCATCCGATTGTCTTCCCTAAGAGCGTTGGATTAAGATAAATAAATACAATGACAATCATTATCATCGGAACTTGACAAGTATTTTTGTAATTTATAACGCGCACCATACGTAAGTATTTCGCATCTGTACAATGCGAATTTACGTTCTACGAATAAATACGTATTTGAATATTTATATGTATACTTATGCTTTAAATATAAAGAGTATTTTTTTTTCATTTCTAGCATTATAATTATAATACACGTGACATTGTACAAAATAATACGAAAATTTTCTCTGAGATCGTGTCACTTGTAAAAACGGTAATTTTTTTTGTACACGTTAACGAAATATCGGTAAGTTAACTAATTAATAAAATTATTTAACCCCGGTTTTTTCTTTGTGAAGTAAAAATTATGTTTCTCATCGGTCATTATAATAAAATATTTAACGAAATCCAGATATTTTGAATGGCATTAATGAGTCATTAAGCTATTTTACTTATTATGCATTGATTTCCTGCTAATTTCAATGAAGGTGATCTATACTTATATAACCTATTACTATTATTATTATTATTAATTTTTTGTATTACATATTCATGAGCTTTTCAAGTGGAATTGAATATTTCACTGTAACGCTGTCCTTAAAATGTAGTTTTTAATTACCATTGCGCGGACATTGTGATCTTTAATGTCAGGCCGTTACGAGTAATATGCAAGCATAACTTGTCGTGTTAAATAATACATTACATTTCTAATTAAATATGTAAATGTTTATGTATCTGGCGATTAATCTACAAAACGGATACGTTGATAGATAGAATTTGTTTCTTTTGTCATTGGCAACGATTTTTCAGAAAACAATATACCCGTCCGTTGATTTGATTTTATACGTTCAAACATACGTAGTAGTTATGAACTGTCACGGATAATGTAACGGTAAGTAATAATTATTAATTTAATAAATATGTGCAGTCTTCGTGGCCAGATGTTCCGTTTCATTCCAGGCGGTGCTGCCGGGGAACGGGCGGGCGCTCTCGTCTTCTCCTTGGCAACGCAGCTGAATTAGTCCGACTCAGCGGGGGGTCCGACCCCCACAGTCAATCTTCCCGCGGCTTCGATCACTGGAGATATCGTGTATCGACTGCCGCCAAGCCCTGGAACGCGTAGCCTCGAATCGGCCGTGTACCTGCTGCACCCGTCACCCAAAAAAGCCCTCTGCCTCCTCGTCTACGGATCGCGACCAGCAGAGCTTTAGTCCAACTCATTCTTTTCTTTGTCCTCCTTTTCTTATTCTACAAGAACAATCAGACCACGTGTCGCCCTAATTTCTTCGTGCTCGAGCCCCTCGTTGCGAGGCTCACCGGCTTTTATTTACAACGAGTTTATTAAATTTTCAGAACATTCGAATCCGCTCGTAAAATCAAAATTGTAGATGTTATTGAAATTCCGATGGGAATTCAATTAAACAGATGAACGTTTTATTTGAATTTAGGTCATGCGTATATATATATATATATACATAATATGTTATTGGCATGAATCGTCCGTCTATTGGTAATTTATTGACAAAATTTGGATTTATAAAGATATTGATCGAGTGGAGTTAATTTTCAATCGACTTTTCGATCGCAATTTATTTCTATAAAATTCTATAAATTCTAACGCTTCTGATTGTCCTTCGTTTTTGCCATTATTATTATTATTATTATTGCTGCTGACTTTAAAATCGAAGATTTCCAATGTAATATGGAATAATGGAATGTCTGAACTAGAATGAATCGAAGGTAGTTTCGTAGTGAAGTAGAACGAAGATAAACGGAAATGAGAGCATCCGTTGAAGCCATGCAAAGTATGTCCATTAAATAAGTCAACAAGTGGTTTCTTCACGACGAATATTGTGTCGTGTGCCCGCCCATTGCTGGTCATGTACGTTAATTTTGTTAGACCGATTGTGTCACCTCGTTATATTTTACGATGGAAACACACAACTTAGGAGACTTCATTACTAGAAAGTTAATTTCACTTTAATGTACCATTTTTTTTTTCTTTCTCTTTCTCTTTCTCCTTTTCTTTTCATACCCTTTTTTAAAAGTCTCGTCCGCACGTAGCCGTAATGAGCTTCGATGTAGCTCTCTAATTAATAGTACTCTCAGACGGATATAGCGGTTATTTTTAAAAATAAAAATCTTACACGGGTCGTACGGATTGCGAGTCTCTTAGTAGTTACTTAATTAACGTAATTTCAATTGAACGGGGAATCTCGGCTCGAACTTGGTACAAGAACGTCGGTTTAATCTATCACAAAAGATAGGTAGTAAGATCGATGTATCGATATATATCGACATGGAAGGGTAACGTTTGGTCTCAAGTGCATAAGGAGAGGTTAACTAGGTCGTTGTGGGAAATCGGTAAGGTGATCGTCGTCTAATTTGTTAAAAAGGTAAAGAAAGAAAGAAAAAGAGGAGGAGATCGTAGTAGATGTAAAGCCCGTTTAGCAGAGAACCGCGTCGAATGTATATTAGAATTATTTAGAAAGATTTAACGCCACGTGTCAATTGAGACGAGTCCGATAATAAAGCCCAAAGGCGAGTTTGCGACTAAACGTATCGCTTAGCGTTCGCGAATATATCAATTAGACGGCAAGAACGTCCTTCCCCCCCCCCGTCGTTATTTTAATGAAAATATTTCTTCCAAAAAAGACCAGAAGGTTTCCCGAGCTAATTCGCCAGTAGCAGATACAGGCATATAATTGAGCAGTTGTTTATGTATCGCTAGACGTTATTTTAACATTCGTGCTGAGATTCGTGTAAATTATTGGACATTTAGGCTCATTTAGTAAGCCTAATTTAGATTGCCTTCTGTTCTCTTTTAACATTAGTATCTGGATTTCATTAAACGTTTCAATGGATGAAAAGTATTATTATTGTCTTACCCAATATATATATGTATATGTATATATGTATTATCGAGCAATTAAGTGATGCGAACCGGCAGGAAACGCGTAATATTGTACAAGGCAATACGTATTTCGTTACTATCGATACTACAAACTCGGAATTTTTCTATTTGACTTTCAATATATATATATATATAAACGTAGCGTTTGATTATCCGGTTAATGTTATTATATTCTTTAAACGATTCGATACTTCGAAGTAGCGGACACATAACGTTTTCTTATTTATTTATCAAAGTCTTACGTATGAAAATAATATCAAGTAAAGAGAGAATCACGTTTAGAAAAAAAACATCTTGTCGTCCTCGTTCTGGCATCTGCAGCATCGACTGGCAATCATTAGTTCTACATCTGGTAAAAGTTCTGCCTAAAGTCGCGAATTCCTGCTTTATCAACAGCGATACGTACGCACACGTTAGTGCTACTTGTCTCTCTACTACTTTTACGAATCGTACGATCATTATTATTATTACTTTAGATATATTAATTTCGCAAAATGGGACATATAAAAGATATAATTTATAAAGGTTATTGGGGGGGGGGGGGGTAAGTATCGAAGGGCGCGTAGTTATTTTACTATTCGCCGTTTCGTATTCTTATTACGACTTGAAGAGTTATTTGAAATTGGCCTATGAATTGGAATGTCGATGAAGAGTAGTAGACGAGTTCCTCCACCGAATCTACAATGTTTAATAGACCCATCTCGGGACTTTTATTAAGAAATACAGTCTATCGATCGAAAAGGACAAAATATCGAAGTAATAAAATATTCCATACAAACTTTCGTCATTTGTATCATCATCATCATCATCATCATCATCATCATCATACGCATATTAGATCAATATTACATTTTATAATATTTTAAATAACATTAATTTAGATTCTAATCGTTTTGAGTTTTAGATCATTATATTCAATATCGTTAAATTCTTCTTTCTTCATGCAGTATTTTTTTTTCTTTTCGTTTTAAGAAATGATTAAAGAAAAAATCATCGTACATCTAATTATATATTTACATATTTTATCATGGTGGCTCTTTTTTTTTTTTTTTTTATTATTATTAATATACATTATCAATACGACTACCGTTATTCTATACAATTTATAATAGATAATAATTGCCGTCTTATGCGCATACGTAATAAAACATCAAGTACGCTGCTTGTGTTTACTATGCTAAGAAAATGAAAATGAAAATGAAAACGAAAACGAAAACGAATGAAGAAGTAACAATAACGATGATTATTTGTAAACATCTTATGCAGTAATAATAAGGTAAGGTAAGGTGGCACTGTAGGGCAAATAATAATAATAATAACAATATAATAATAATTTATAGAATAGAATAAAAGGAAGTAGAAGAAGTATAAGAATTTGTTTAATAAAATAAGTGGTGAGAAGCCGGTGTTTTTTTTTTTTTTTTTTTTTTTTTAAAATTATTAATACGTATTTGACATTTATTTCATTGGGGCTATTGGCATTTTACATTTTTGTATAACGTGTATTATTATTACATGAAACATCGAAATTGCGTCCAGTAGAGCTTAACCGCTCTTTTTTTTTTTTTTTTTTTTCCCCCAATTACATCCTAGATGCAACGTTACATGTCTTAGTGCAATGAATGAGATTCGTGAAATGTGATTATAATTGTTTGCAGTCGCAGCTGACCGACGTAGCCGATCTCTAGTCATTGGCCTATTTACACCTACAATTAATTAATTAACTCGTGTCGCTCGGCACTTTACTGTGGCACGTAAAAATGTATTTACAAAAGCAAACGCGGGAGAGGGAGCGGGAACGATGACAGTTTTAGTTTGGATCTCGTGGAATGGCCCGAGGTGAATTTGTAAATTAAATTGTCGATTTTGTCTTCTCTTATTGATAAGAATTAATCTGCGCCCGAATTCGGTGAAACGAGTCCCTGACACGGCAGACTTACTTCCTCAATACTGCACACTAAACAATAATCATTATCATCATCATTATCATCATCATTATCATTGATAATTATCTTAACGCTAAGAGGTGTGCACGTTTTACGGATCATGATTCATTGCTCTGTAATAAACATTTTTTTCGGTATCGGTAAAAATATAATTCAAAGCGCATCGTTGTCTGTTGTCGTCGTTTCATTGGTGGTCGAGATTTAATTTTCATCGTAATCCTGCGCTGATGATGGATAATGGTGCATGTGAATGTGAGGTGACACGTCCAGTCCCAAACTACTTGTCTAAAACATTTCAACCAATTATTAACGCCTACGTGGTATTATTATTAAATTATCGTAACTGATTATTAAATGGGATGTGGATTGAGAACCGAATTCCAAGGGAGTTAAATTAAATGGTAAATATAATGGACGAAAGTCGATAGCGAGCTTACTATTATACTACAGACGGCATTCATCGTTAAGCAAGAACGTAATATTATATTATTCGGACGAGGAATTTCAATTACCATTAATAGACTAATGTACAATGAAGCCTGTATAAGAGTACGATTAAGTTAAGAGTCGAAAGAATTAACGAGTAGGTCTAGAAAACGGGGGCCGTCGTAGATTAAAATGTCATTTGACGTATTTCATGAGCTCGTATCCGTAAGACTTTGCATAATTATCGCGTAATTACCACGATTTGAAATAAATTATTGAAATGAAAGGACGAGGTCCCGGCGGGGTGAGGGGCGGCTGTGCCGTGATTGAGGAAAGAGGAGATTCACGAGGGAGGAGTCGAGGGATGAAAAGAAGAAAAGAAGAATAACGTCGGTTTTTTTTTTCAATATTCATTAGCGAGAGGAGGAGAGCGTGACAAATGCCCAAGGCTTTTTGTTATCCTTTTTTGTGTTTGTTTGTTTTGTTTTGTTTTGTTTTGTTTTGTTTTAACGTCACCGGAGCTCGGATGGAGGCGAGAGTAGTTGATTCAACGGGTCACGGCTCGGTTAGTTAATTAATTACTCACGGCCAGTCTGGTACCTGACGGGGCGAGAGGGGCCGAGAGGGGCCGAGAGGGATGAGTTTCAGGTAATAATTACTTGTGATCTGACTCCGTTTATCGGCGTTGGCGTGGAATTATCCAGAGGATAGCCGACGTGAGTCGAGCATTTCTCGCAGGCTTTTCTCCTGCGGGAGGAGGCGTGGCAGCGGATCGCCCGGCATAGCTCCCGGGCCATTTCCGAGCAGAGGGACTCCTGCTGCTGACTCTGCTGCTGGAGCTGAATCGCCTGGGGCAGGCCCTGGAGGGAGCCGGAGCAGGTCGGCGGCCCCAGTGGCCCACTTTGCTGCTCGGGGTCCCGGAAAAATAAGAGCATTATTACCTCAACTACGACTAAGCGTCGCCGCCTCCGCCGCCTCTGCCTCCGCCGCCGCCGCCGCTCGGCCGATAAAACAGACCTCGCGAGCTCTTTCGAGCTTTTTAATTAGCTGTACATCGTGCCTTTATTAGCCTTAGCTCCCTACCACCACCCAAACCCTTCCGATTCATCTCATGTGAACAAGCATACGCTACCTGTACTCCCACCCCACCCCACCCCGTACGCGCCAACATTCAACTACAAGAAAAACCTCTTCGTCTATTTATTGAATCCGACCACTTACGTGAAGCATTGATTTTTCACAATCTAATATACCAATTACACCTTTTCCTTTCATTTTTCATTTCAAAGCCGAGACTCTGCTCTTCCTTCCAATTTCCTCATTTTCTTCATTTCGCTTATCTATATGTACATTTACTTCTTTGCCTTTTTTTTCGTTAAACAATTATAAATCCTAATTAACTATTTCTTTTAGTACTCGCCGCGGCCTTAAAAAGAGAAACGACGCGACTTTAATGAAGGTGCGGAAAGGGTTTTACTTTCTTTTCTTTTTTTTTTTTTTAAAAAAAAAAAAAAATTCATTAGTTGTATCGTTAAAAAAAAAAAAAAAAAAAAAAACATTACCGAGACGGCATTTACGGTAGTAAAAGTTTATATAAAAATGAAAATGTAACGCACGGAGTCTCGAACATTTCTAATACTTTCGTTCGCGATTACGATTACTGTTGTTTACAATGGTTTTAATCGGCGACGTATCGGCGCAGAGGCAGAATAACTTGAAATAACGCAAGCTCGCTACTCGCGCTCGTATTACGATTAATTTTTTAATACATTAGAGGCCTATTCAATACAATGTACTAATAAATAAATAAATAAATCTACTTCGTTGTAAACCATAGCCAATAATCTATAAAACGTCGATTTATATATTTAAAAATAATACATTGACGAAGATTAAGCAAAAGTCGCTTTACGTTCAATGCTAATTTACACACACACACACACACACACACACGATTGCAAGGGACAATTATCCATTAGCATCAATTGGTATGAAATAAATATATGCATGCTATTAACAGTATTTGAAATTACATGCTAAAATAATTAATCGAGCGTTATACCTTCGTAATTTCCCAATACTAAATGCCAACTTGTGAATTCGTATTGTTTTACGCTTTCTACGTGGACCTAAATGTTTAGGTCCTCTAAAAAAACTCATATTCTTCATATCAATTTGTAAGAAATAAAGGAATATTAGCGTATAATGCATAAAGCCATTACTTTCTTATAATTAATTGTTAATGCAATTCTACAACGAATCTAATGTATACTGGCCACGATATGGGATAATTTACGATTCCATTTAATCTTTTTTTGTTCACGAATCATTATCGATAAAATATTTTTTCCTCGAAATTCATATACGTAATGTAATAATAGATAATCAATATCATCTCTAATGGCGATTAAATCATCACAACGAAGACATAACGATAGCGTAGCCGGGACCGAGCATTACGTAATGGCTAAATAAAATAAATTAATAAACAGTAAAATAAACAAATTAACAATACAATTCATTATCATAATTATTGACGTACCAATGTTTTACGTAACTGTCCATTATTATTATTATTATTATTGGAATTGGAATTGGAATTGAAATTTTAAATATCAATGGTCGCGAATTAAAAGATTCTAATGCTCCCGGTAGACTTAAATCTGCACATAATTTGTTTTCTAAT
Organism: Ceratosolen fusciceps; assembly: GCA_018883505.1. NCBI lineage: Eukaryota > Metazoa > Arthropoda > Insecta > Hymenoptera > Agaonidae > Ceratosolen > Ceratosolen fusciceps. Next base: position 673,656 of record RCIC01000019.1, read on the forward strand.
TTGGCCGATTGACCGAAGGGCTTGGATTGTAAATCGCAACGAGTTCAGATGAGATAACGTTATTGTGATGTAACTCTTACCTGGATTTCCGTTTGGGCTTTGAGAACTAGTGAGCCGCTACTTTCTCACAAATCGATGAGCTCATGCTAAACAATAATCGAACATGCACATTCCCGTTTTTCATGTATATTTTTTTATTAAAAATTTATACACGTATCCGTACATACGCACACACGTATAGGCGCAAGCTCACAAACTCGCGCACGCACGCACGCACGCACGTATGTACGGATATTCTTATTAAAGAGTATGTTGCCCCTCTCTCTCTCTTAAGAGGTGCTCGAACGAAAGAAAAGAAAAGAAAAGAAAAGAAAAGTAAAGAAAAGGAGCCTTCGATTTAACGGACTCGTGCAAAGACTCACTCGTTCAACAGGTGCGTTTCTTTTGGAATTGTAGCAAAATTCGAAAATGGCAATCAGCACGGCGAACGCCAGTCCGCACAACAAAACGACGAAAATACCCCCTGAAAAGGTGGAGCCGGTCGTTATTATAAATATATATATATATATATAAAAAAAAAAAAAAGGTCCCCCATGGAATTGAGGCACCGGTTCCGGTGGTTCGTAAGAGGCCGAGATTACGCTAATTTCCACAAAGACATCGGACGCAGAGCCAATGGGACGCACTCTATCCCGAGAGAGCACGTTCCCTTCCCTTTCTCTTACGTAAACGAAGCGGGTTACCCCCCCCACCTCCCCAATTCCACGGGACTCGCGACATCGGAATTCTTAAAATCCGATACCGATACGTACCGATATTGTCCACTCCCAGCGCATTGGCTTTGCTCTCCTTGCCCTTCTCCTTCCTCATGCACATGTCGCTCGGACTCTTCCACCATTTGTCGTACAGTATTTGTATTTCGCCCTTCTCCTGGAGCTCCAAAATGGCCAATGAAATTTTATCCCTCCAGGGTGAACCTGTTGGCACACAACGATGCGCTTGAGTTGCGCCGAAAGCAGCTGCTGATTGTCGCGCTCAGCCCAGCCGGTTATTATTATTATTTATTTATTTATTTATTTTTTTTTTTTTTTTTTACAACCGCCCCGGCCCCCGCTTACGAGCTCATTCGACTTGATGCGCCGATACTGACCCATGGGAGTCGCGATCCCGTAGCCTTTGGTATCGAGGAGGCCGCCGATTTGCGTTAAATTACAATCCCTTTGGACGATGTAGTCGAGCATCGTCGACTCCATGAGGAATGCGTAATTGCCCTGGAGGACTTTCTTTATTCCCTCCTCGTAGGTAGGCACGAACACCGAGGGCTTCCTGTTTTCCATGAATCTCCACATTTTCTTGTACGTCTCGATCATCGAATCCTTTTTATCAAAGCCAATCAATCATTCATTCATTAATCATTCGGGACATCACGATGACACGATTGTCATTGCCATTGGTCACGGTCATTGTCATTGCTATTGCTGGCTTACCCTAAAGAAGGTCATGGTACTGCCGCTCTCCAGGGTCCCGTAAGATATGTCCGTTTGACTGGCAAGATCCTCGGCGTTCTCGATAGGCGTGATCATCCGCTCGACGGTGAGGAAGGCCGCCAAATTAGCCGTGTACGAGGATATTATAATGAGGGTAAAGAACCACCAGATGCCACTGACGATACGCGTGCTCGTCGCCTGGAAATAAGCCGGATCGTTAATGTTCTTTCGTTTTGTTTCGTTTTGTTTTCGTTATTTTAATGAAAAAAGGGGCGAGAGAGAGAGAGAGAGAGATCTGTCGGTATTTTTAATACGAGAGTTAAAATTGAGGTGGACAATGGCGGCGTTGGACACGTTGTTAAAAGAGTTCTCGTCCGGTGAGATAAGCAAATGGGATTAGAAAGGCCGTAGGGGAGGGTAAGGGCTGATTAACAGGGGGCGGGGGGGAGGAGAGGAGAGGAGAGGAGACATAAATTCGTGCCAAAAGTTCTTTAATCCGCGGATTGATAGAGGGAGCAATGGAGGAGTGGTCGCCACATCGGCCCTGCTGCGAATTCAATTAACGCGAATCCGGTGGTTTATTTCGCTGGTCGTGCTCATTCGCTCGAGGCGGAATGATTACATTACATTGCCGAGGCGTCACCGCTACTCGCGAACGCAATTACCTCGGCCCGAAATTGTCCCGACGGACAGGGACGCGTCCTGCGTGTAGATAGATGCGCAGCCGGGCCGTAGATCACCGGACGGACGAGGCGTTAATATAGCCGAGATCCTATACGCGTTGTTAATAAATCTTCTCGGATTTATGGGATAAAAATGGATCGTCGTCGTCGTCGTCGTCGTCGTCGTGGAGGAGTAGGACGAGAGAAACTCGGGGTACCTTGGGGTTAAGGTCGCTTCCCTGCTGCATGAGGGTCCCGATCGTGAACCAAAAGCTGTTGGCCAGCGAGAATTGATTCTCGACGATCTCGGCGCCCGAGTGGCACGGGTGGGGCTCGTTCCACTCGTACGGGCTGAACCGGGCGACGACGAACATCGTCACCGAGACGAGGATGTAGGCCGCGAGGACGTACAGCCAGATCTCGATCGCCAATGGATTCATGAAGGAGAAGAGCCGAGCCGGATGAGTCGTCGGCACCTGCGTAATCAATCAATCAATCAATCAATCAATCAATCGATGAACCTTCGTCAATCGCCAACGTACGTCGCCGCGACGAGACTTTTTAGGGGGCGAGTGGGGTGAGAGGGAGGAGGGGATGGAGGAAGGGAGGAGGGGAGGAGGGAGGAGGCGAGGCCGGGCCCTTGAGTCTCGTGGACGGGGGCGGTAACCAATGGCAACGTAGACTCGACGCGGCAAGTCCATTCTCCCAAGTTAGTTTAGATATCCTTTGAGTAAGGTGGACGTCGGTGGAGGTCGCGTTAATTGCGCATGAGTGGTCAATTTGCAACGATTAAGGCTCTCGGCCGTGCGCTCTCCTCGATGCTGATTAGACTCGTCGGCTCGGCCGACTACTCTCTTAGCGGCGGGACGACGCGGGGTAGAGCAGAGTCGCCAAGCGAGTAGATCGAGCAATGGAGGGTACGAAGGACGGATGGGGGGTGGGGTGGGGGAGAGGCACTTATTACTTTAGACCATTGTCAAATTTAATATTTCATTAATGAGCCTTCCGGGAGGTAGGATGGGGACGGGGAATTCTCGAAAGGAAGGGTCGAAAAATCAAAGGGATCGAGGACTCGATGATGGGTAGGGGGGGGCGGGGGCGGAGCGACGGACTCGATCTACTTTAATAGAGGAAAAGCTTTATAATAAAAGTGGTTGGCTTCGAGTCGAGCACTTGCCCAAGAAAGTTTTAACCTTTCCCCTAAATTAATAACAACGAATGCAAATGTCACCTCGATTTACCGTAGTTTTTCAATATCCAATCGGTTTAACTTGTTCGTCAAAGGATTCTCGATTTCGAGTAACGTTCTCTTGCCACTCGGTAGCCTTCGCCCCGTCGTAGACGCACCACGTCTCTTTAGAGCGACGAATCGTAAGAGGATAAGGGTATAATTTATTTATCGGCGTTGCGCATAACTAGCGGATAATAAGGTTCCCCTCGGCCGGATGGAGGGGGTGGGGGGAGAGGGGTCGAGTCTCCGTAAGCGGGGAGAGTTTTTAGTCCGGTCGTGTCGCCCGGGCGCCGATATACATTTGCATGGCGAGGAGCGACCCCGTCCGATTAGGAATCCTAAAAGCTTTCGCGGTCACGTATCTGGTGCAGGACCTCCCCCTTCGACCCTCCGGCCCTCCGGCTGCCACAATTTAAGAAAGCTTATTCTACTGGGATCGGCTCGCACGGGGGCTAATAACAATAACAACAATTATTATTATCGTCGTCGTCGTCGTCGTCGTCGTTGTTGTTGTTGTCGTCGTTGTTGTTGTTGTTGCCCGCTATTTGGACGTAACTCGAATTCACGTTGGTCTTTACCTTGAAGAGGATGGAGATGCCCAGATTCATAAACGGCTTTGTGAAATCGATGACGCTCTCCCGGGCGTAGTTGATGGTCATCGATCCGACGGCCAGATCCGCCTTCTGCAACAATTACAAGACTCGTTAGTGTCGGATGTTGTAGGAGGATGGCGGACAGAGAGAGAGAGGGAGAGGAGAGAGAGAGGGGGAGAGAGAATAAATTTTGATAAGCAGTTATCTTAGGGGGGGGAGGGGAGGGAGGGGAACAGCTAGAGCGGCATGGTTTACCGGGACACTTTGATTATCAGGTTGCAGATGATGTGGGGCCTTGGCTCGGGGCCCCGAGCGCCATCCTCCAAACGCTCTACTTTATCAAAGTAAAAACGTTAGAAGAAATGCCATACCGTAGGCAGATCGGGCCGATAGAATCCGCGAAATTTATGGACTACGTAGGAGTCTTGGATATAGCGGGAGTCTGCCTACAATGATTAACGACTCACTCTACCCGGACTCTTGTCCCCCTACCACTTACCCCAATAACCCCCTACCCCCTGGCGGGTATAAATAACTCGGCTTAAATAAGTCTCGCGGAATCAGCCCCGTGGCCGGGGGCCGGGGGCCGGGGGCCCGGTAATCAGCGACCGCTTTTACTCCCGTGGGTAGGGGGGGTTGGGCGCCCCCGCCCACCCTCCCCGGCTCTTCCACCGATTCATCGTCTGGCTTGAGACGAGGATGGAGGTCGTTATGACTGACGGACGGGAGGTGCCCGCAGAATTTTTCCATTTCAGCCGAGCAGCCAAGTGCTTGTAAGCATCTGAAATATGAGGGCTTTCAGCGCCGGCGAGGGCTTTTTTTTTTTTGTGCCTGGGAGCCGGCAGAGCCCGGCTCCCCGGGTAGCGCACCCGATCGGAGCAGTCCAATCTCGGGGCGCCATTCTTTTGCCGGGCCGGGACGGGACGGGACGGGACGGGGCCGTCTTCGACGCCTCAGCCTCTTTATTATTAATGATCATCTGACCAAAAAAAAAAAAAAAACGACCGCGACTCGTTCGCCATACCCCCCGTCCCGCCCATCCCCATCACCATCCCCATCGCATCCCCGTCGCCATCCCCGTCGCCATTATTGGGTCGCTACGGATGACCTTCAGCCGCTCGCTATTCTTAGAGCTAATAGATACGTTGAATACATTCGCCCACCCCGACTCTTTCTCAATAATCCCAATGGACGTTGGATCGGCCGTGACGAGCGACTTTATCGATTGTCCTCGTCGACGCTCAACCGTTTAAATTGCAATTAACTTGTTAAACGACTTGCTTTATCGCGCACTCGAAAACGCTACGATAAATCTCATATCCTCTTTGAAATATTTCATAAATCACGGCCTTTATTTCTTCTTCTTCCACTTCTTCTTCTACCCCCCCCCACTCCTGCCCCCATTCGTAAATAATTGAAACTTTCAGCGGCTGGGTATTATAAATACGTGCACTATATTATATTATATATATATAACGACGCGCGATCTATAAAATGTTCCCAAACGAATTGTCTGTCGATTTCATACACGACGATCTATTGAATTGACATTCTTCGAGGCATCTCGAGCGGATTATATAATAAAGGCTACTTTGAATCAATGCGCCTTGCGTATATGCTTGAGAGGGTATCGCTACGCCATCGATATACCCATCGCTGCGGGACAAGTGAAGTTTTATTAGAAATATTTAGAGATACGGGATAATACTCGGGCAGCCGAGTGGCCAGGATGTATATGTCGGGGCCAATAACCCCAATAACCCCCCTCCCCCCAATGATTATCGTAAATTTTTTTCATACCTTATATCGGATGGAATTATCTTATCGACTTTCTTTCTCTCCTTTCTTACCGACGTTATACGCATGCGTTAAAAGCTTACGAGGCCGATACTATACGATCGGGCCCATACGTTCATCCGTCCCCTTATACTTTTTGCATGGGATTGTGATGGGATTGTGATGGGATTGCATTGTGATAATATTGTAAATAACATAAGCTTTGCCAAGGACACAAGGGATTGTCCGGCCGTTATTACGTTACAAATTACGCGTATGCTGCCATCGCGTAATTGCGCACGATCGGCGAGCTAAGCTCTGATGAATCCACGTTAATCCACGTAAGTAAAGATGCCTTTATTCGGCACGACGGTGTCACGACGGTCGGGGGGTGGGGGGCAAATTTTGAAATAAAATGGCCCGGGTGAAGCAATCGCCGAATCAATTGAGACGCGAGCCACGTCGCTACGCGAATGCCAGACATTCCCCCTTAGTCGAGGTAAATATCGTAGGGCTTACTTGCATAAAAGTATGCAAGTCAGACGAGTTACGCGGGAGGGAGGGAGGGAGGGAAGGGCGGATTTTTTTGAGAAAAAATACTCGCACGACGGTTATGCATCGACATTCGCGAGCGAGGTAGATATTACAGGCTCTGAGGTCTCCCCGCTCGGGGGGAGGGGGGGAGTATCTGTCCCTTAAGCCTGGCAATTCCAAAGCATTTGCCGAAAGCATCCCCCCACCCCCCATTTACTCTGGCGTCCATTTAGGCGTCGGCCCGAGAGGCGCGTGCGCAATTCTACGCCGATAATTACGAGCTAATAGACGAGGAGTGACGTAGCGGGGGACGGGACGTAGCGAGGGACGTAGCGAGGGACGTAGCGAGGGACGTAGCGAGCAGTTTTCCAAGTGGTACGTGGTAAAGGGCGTCTTATGCCCTTATAGTCGGTCCCGTGTCGGAATTTGCATTGCAAAGGCCTAAGGGAATGGCAGCCGGACGTCTCTCTAACGAACGTCCCGGCCATTGTTTAATTCAAAGGGTCGCCGGGATCGTCGGGATCGTCGGGATCGTCGGGATCGTCTTATTATGCCGGGGCACCTCATCTACATTGAAGAGAGACCAGGAGGAGAGCCACTTCGTTTCATTTTATCGGCCCGACTCGGTTGACCTCCTACCGCTCTCTTCTCTCTCTCTCTCTCTCTGCCCCCCCCACCTTGTCACCCCCATCCCACCCCCAATAACCTTCGTCGTTGGCATTTTGATCGGCAACGCTTTTCACCGAAAAGCCTCCACACTTTTCGCTCCCGTTAACTGTCTGTCGATTTATTTTTACACCAATCGGTGGCCTTAATAAGATACATTTCCTTGCGGAACGAATTCCAGAGGCCCCTGCCGTCGTCGTCGTCGTCGTCGTCCCTCTCCCTCTCCCTCTCCCTCTCCCCCAGAGCTCTTGGCAAAAAATCAGCTAACGAAACGAGTCGTCATTTTCAGCGGCAGCATTAAAACTCTGCCTGCCTGTCATTACCATTACTATTACCGTTATTACTATCGCTCTCATCATCATCATCATCGTTATCATCATCATCATCGTCATCATCATTATTATCATTATTATTAGGCGTAGCGTTACGGTGATTCCCATCTATTTAAAAATTAATAGTCGCTCCTAATGAAAGAAAGAATTCGTTACAAGATGATTTGAAACGTCGATAACGAGGAAGTAATTGCTATTGTACATCTTTAAGAGAAATGAGAGAAAGGGAGAGAGGGATCCGTGTACTTATTGAAAGTTCGCATTAGCTTCGCTTGATGGAAACAAGCGGATGTCACGTTTCTCATCGACAGACAAACTTATAAATTCATAACGAGAGGAGAGTCGTAGTTTTATCGCTCGATGTGTTGATGACGATTATAATAACAACAACAACAACAACAACAACAACAATAATGCCAATAATGCTAATAACAATAAATAGTAAATAATAAATAATAATAAGTGCATGCACCGAGGTAGAGGTAAGTAGAGCGATTGCGGGGGCGGGGAAGGAAGGAAGGAAGGAAGGAAGGAAGGATAGGATAGGATGGAGTAACGTAACTAGTGAGGTTATTGGGGGGTGGTTGGGAGGGGCGGGGGGTAATAAAGGAACGAACCTTGTCCATGAGTTGGCGGACGATACCGTTCCACTCGCCGGTCTCGTAGTCGTAGACCCCGTACTTGCCGTCGGGTACGAGCTCGATCCTGTAGGCGAAGCCAACCATATGCGCTATCTCCTTGAGCAGGTCGATGCAGAAGCCTTCGTAGCGCTCGTTCCCGCTGAAGTTACCCCGGCTCCGCAGCATCACGTACGGCTGCTCCTGGGGAAGGACGAACGAGGACGGATCTTGCACTCCAGGACAACTAATTACTCGATCTCGAGCCCTAACCCCCCACTCCATCCCTTAAACACCTTCCCTATTTACATCACCGGCCGAGACCACTCGGGGATTATCTAATAATGCGATTAAGGACGGACACAGCTCAAATTTAGAGCTTCCATCCCAAAGGTTACATCTATCTGTGCAACCCTAAAGGCTTATCCGTTATTACGTTTATACGTAAGAGGTCGTCGCACCCCCCACCCGCTCTTTCTCTCCCTCAGCTCTCTCCATCCTTCCAACTCGCTACTGAGCAAACGCTCAGTCAGGTATTTCGATCGTCGTTTATACATCTTGTTATCCGGGACAGGGTAGTAGCGAGTGCGAGGTTACCTCGGAAAACTCCTAGGAAAGTTGGAAGAAGGAAGTCGTTGTTGGATTCTCGACAGAGGCGCCGCGCCACTTTGCCGCTCTCGGCTGGACGTGAAGTGCTTGAAAAAGCCCATTCCCGTTGCTTCAGAGAGAGAGAGAGAGAGAGGAGAGAGAGAGAGAGAGGGGGGGGGGGTCAAAAAGTTTTGCGAACGTACGTCGTTATCGGTGTTACCGCTAATTACGGCAATGTACGCGCGATCGGTCCCTCGCCGATGAAAATTTATTAAGGCTGTGAGAGGGGGTGGGGGGTGGGAGGGTAAATTCGAGGCCGGGACGCGTGTCAGCGGCTCATGTCCTCTGAGGAGGTCCGAGCCCCCACCCTCGAAAAGAACTTTAAACCTTAAATCGGACATAGCGCGTCCGTCGTCCTAAGGTTCTAAGAGCATAATTATTTTTCAATGGTGTCACCTCCGCCCCCACCCCCACACCCCGACACTTGGTTTACCTAGTGTATTTCCGAGGGAACGAGAGTAATCACGGCCCCGGGTACTCTATTTTCTCAGCCGCTCTCTCTCTCTCTCTCTCTCTCCCACCCGCACGGCTAACCCGTCACGTATTTCGAAGGTTATTGGGGTCCAATAACCCCAATAACCCCAATAACCCCAATGACGGAAGGAGGTTATTGGGGAAGCTAACGCTTCCGTTAGGGCGAGGCCAGACTATTCCGCCGATCCTCTATCCTTTCGGACTTTAATATTCATTGTACAGTTAATATTTTTCATTATCCACTTTATTCTAAACTACGGCCGATCTATGCCTCCACTTATACATAGAATCACTGTCTAGTCACAGCTGTCGATCGAAATTAAATCGGGCGCGATCATTTCTTATGCGTACGTTACAATTAGGATGCTTTACGAGCCTCCAGTTCCATTGTAATTTTTCAACAGAAATCGGGGCGCATGCGCGAAAAGGATCTCATCGGAATATAATTATAATCGCGCGTAGCCAATGAATTTCGATAAGATCGTAAGATCGCGCCGGAAGGAAATACGTGGCAAGAGACAGACGATAATTTATACGGTTTTTCCTTTTTCCCTTTGCTTTTATAGTTATTATTATTCCCCCCCTCCCCCTCCCTCCCTCGAAGAGAAAGCAAACAGAGTAAAAATAATACGAAATAAATCCAGCGATTCAAATGTCATGCATGTCACGTGGGATCTCGGATCGTGTCGTTCCGCACTCCAGTTAGTGATACGAGTGCGGCACTGCTAAGGAAATGCCCCTCCACCCCCCCACCCCAATCCGCTCTCCGTCGCATCCGCGATCATCACGGCCTAGTGCACGTAAAAACCATGAAAGTATGAATTTTCCGTACGGTTTTTGCTGTGGGGTATACGGTCACGTATCCCCCCGGTCTCCTCCAATATATATATATATATATATATACCTAAGCCGCATCCGCAAACCGTGCGACTTAATTCGTGCGAGAAAGATCGAAACCAGTGAAAAGTCAATGAATAAAACGGGGGAGAGAGAGAGCGGGAGAGAGTAAACATGTACAGGGCCGAGGGGGGGGGAGATAAGGATATTTTAAGTATAATGCGTGACTGAAATAAATGTAATTTCTCGAAAGTTCCCGCAGTTTTTAAAGATTTATATCCCAAATATAAGCCGAATACTTTCCTCTTAATTGCCGTTATGCGAAATCGCGCTTAATATTACTTTGTAAATTGCCTTTGTATTGGGCCCCACTCCGCCCCCCGTCCACCTTCCTAACCCCATTCCTAACCCCAATAACCCCAATAACCGACAATATTAAATCACAAGCGGGAATCACTTAGGAAGAGCTCGCGGCCATATAAATAGAGGAAATATAAGAGGAGACTAGAGAGACTCTTCTTTATTTAAAAGAATTCCGATCGAGTCATAATAAAGCGATTGGACGTAAACCGGGGCCGCGTACCACGTCATCCACGAGGAGGCAGCCGTAGTATCTCGAGGGCACGTCCCGTTCGCCATAGAATCCAACAAGTACGTTTACACGCGTAACCACTTAAAAGCTCATAAATTCCTTCCTTCCTTATTTCTTATCGCGGCGCATTATTTCATCAACGTTTAAATAAAAAAAAAATAGCTTTGCGCGTCACCGCGGTCGTCTCGCGTCGTCATCTCGCTAACGAGAAGAAGAATCTCTGAAATATATTTATTACGCCTGCCGGCAGCCAATGGTTGCCCACTTTAAAAATTCGCTTCTTTTTTTCTTTTATTATTATTTACGCGCGACTCTGCTTTATCAGGAATGTTGTAATATGCATTAACGAGATTAAAAAAAAAAAAGAAAATGGGCACGGGTTTGTCAACGCGCTCGCGAAGACGCTCATCGCCAAAGGAGCACGAAGATTTATGCGCATTTACATTGAATCGTGTATTTATTTACATTCGGCGGCAATAAATCTTCTTCTGCATTATTCAAAAATATCCGTCATTGTTCTTACCGTCGTCCAGGTCCTCATCGTCGTTGGGGTTATTGTTATTATTTATTGAAATCATTGATAAGCACGATAAGTAAAGGTATTCGAGATGTCGACAAGTACGTTAACCGATTACATCTACAATAAATATTCTTTTATGCATAAAATAAAACGGAATTTTATAACTCGCCCGTTATAAAGTGCAAATTTTATATCGACAATTTACAAAAAAAACAGAAAAAAGAAAAAAGAAAAGAAGCAAGAGTAAAGAGAGTGGGATCGAATCCATAACTCTATCGCGACAGAATTATTATTTATTCAATCTTTATTTGTTTATGCACTCGTTTAATAATCTAAATATTTAACGGTGGGAACGCTTTCTCGCTCGCAGCTCGATGCTACGCTCTTTTGTTCGTCGTTTGTTTAAAAATAACGACTCCATTGAACGAAACATTTAATTACTCGTTGCATTTGCACGTAAACGCGGCGTCGAATCAACAAAGTTTTTATGAATTATCGCGTCTAATCGCGCCTCGGAATATTTATCCCTTTTACTTTAAATGAACATTAATCAACGTATTCTTTTAGCGGTGGATTGGTGGTGGAGGGGTGAGAGAGAGAGAGAGAGAGAGAGGAAGTACTATACGTATATACTGTATAGAATAATGGCAGGCGATCCGCCAAATCCTTGTCATACGGAACGATCATTAGAAAACCTCGAGGCTTTTTTTGTAACTGGCACCGAAATACCTTTTATTTTTTGTTTTTTTTTTTTTTATCGACCAGGTGATGTAAATTTAGGAGAGATTTAATTTTGGATGTGCATGGAATGAAGGAATTTACCAAAATAGTAATTACGATGAGGGTGACATTGGTCGAGCCAGTTTCGAAAAATGCCGACGTGTCGGTGACGTTGATGCCGATACCTGGTCTCCACTCGCCCACCTGCACGTAAAAATAGTTATGAACAACGTGTATGGAAAATACACGCGGCTGCGAGCTAATGATTTTTTTTCTTTATTTACCTTCACCAAGGAATGTTGCTTGAGTTTGAGTAGATCGAGCTTGAATTGTATTCTACGACCTTCTTTGAATTCTATAGGTCCAGAAAGTCCTTTCATCTCCACCTGATGGTCAAAATAATTCATTATCTCTCACTATATATATATAAAGTAATGGTCGTTCTCGGCTCCGCTAAGAATTAATAATGTTGGAGGGAGCTTGTAAAAAAATTGAATATATATATATATATATAAATTTTCACTGGAGATTTTCTCGAGCGAATGAAGGGAACCCGGAGCGTAACAGCTTAATCCTGCAAGGATCAAATTATTTCCCACTCGTCTCGATAAGCATCGGGAGGGATTTACGAAGCGAAAGTCCTAGAGCGCTCGTTAAAGGGACCGGGTCGTCGTCGTCGTCGGCGGTGGAGGAGGAGGAGGAGGAGGAGGAGGAGGAGGAGGAGCGGGACCGGGGAGTGGCTTACGACAGTGGCTTACATTATCATCGGAGCTCGTGCCGGTGTAAGGCTGTAATTAAGGTGCAAACTGAAGCGCGTGCCCGGACTGGTTGAAGGACTGGTTGGGTATGAACTTGCCCGGGACGGTAAAAGCCGGAAAAGCCGGAAAAGCCGGACTCCTCCAAGTCGTCCCCGATGTCCCGAGAAAGTCAAAAACTTCGTCGGACAGTACGTGGGTACGAGTGCAGCCAAATATCCTCCCCACCCCACCTCCACCCACCGAGCGCGTCTCGCAAGCGTAATTTTCATTCGCTGCCGCGCGCCCGGGATTTTTCATCCTCTCGGAGCCAAAGCTCTTCTCTCTCTCTCTCTGCCCCTCTCTCTCTGCCCCTCTATTAAGGAGCCCTTCTTCGTTTTCATGCCCGTACGTATTTAAGCCTCCTCTTTTCAGTCCCAGCTTCCCTTAGCCGGCCTTTCGCTTGGATTTATTATTATTATTATTATTTTTTTTTTCCACGGCCATTAGAGAAACTCCGAGATTAGCTCTAATAATCCCTCCCCACCCACCCCCCCAAGAGCTCTGTCCTCGGGATTTTAATCCGACACGTAATTTCGCACCTATTGGATTCATTTTCAATGGGCGAAGCGCGCGCAAGGCCGCGGATGACCGCCCCTGAAATAATATTATTTATATATATGTATGTATGTATGTGCAGAGCTCGTGTCCAATGAGATAAGCCATTGGCTCGAGTATACTCGTGGACATATACTCGCTCGTAAATACCCCCGTTCGAGGAGCCGCCCTCGACTCTCGAAAGGAAATCCTCTATCCCCGGCATATCATCGATGACCCATACATTATATAATTAGACTAGAGATAGAGAGATATAGAGACGCAGTGGATAGCTGACGTTTATATTATTATCTGAATATAATCGAACGAAGCCGGACAGAGAGGGGGGGGGTAGGAAAAAGAAAAACAAAAAAAAACAAAAAAAACAAATCAGAAATAGAGGCAGGTTAGTGTATCCGGTTACCCGAAAGACGCTCGATCTAAACGGGGACGTCGAGGTCCGTTCCCGTTTAGATCGGCTTCCGATACTGTACGGCCAAAGTCGAGGTCGGAGCGATTTCCCGAGCTACGGTACGGATCAAGCTGGACGAGCCCCGGCCATAATATCGCCGGAGACATTATTCGGATACCCGATACACATTGATTCGATTACTCTGACGCTATGATCTACATTAGAGCATCGAGCTTTCTTCATTCTCTTTGGCCCCCCCCCCCCCAATGTCTATAAACGTTTATAAATAAATAAATAAATTGTCCCTTTACGATTTCTCGCCGAGCCGAGTAATTGCGATCCGCCCGTTGCCGCGGCTAATTCAATTACCAAGCCGTGGACGCGAAATGTCCTACTTGGCCTTGGACTCGCTTGAATTATCCTCGCGCCTTACGACAGGATTACATTAGATCAGAATGACGTTGCCAGAAGATGCTTGGCATTACTTAGTTGCGTTGATCGTGTGCACGTTCGATAGTGTATCGCGCCATCTATCGACCCGCGGAGATCAATGGGATTGGCCAACCAATTGATCAATGCCCCCCCCCGCCCTCATTAGAAATAGTCGCAATTGATAATTCGAGGGGCAAGGATCCGCTTTCGTCTCGCGCCCATGTACCAATACGTTACGTCCCCGCCTATTTCTATACAACGTCCTCTTGGGGGTGGTAAAGAGGGAGTGCGAGAGAGAGAGAGAGATACGAGTACCTGCCTCGTCAATTAAACAAAATGAAATTTTCAACGTTGATTGAACGTCGGCGTCCGCTTCTTTCTCTCGATTTTTTCTTTTTTTCTTTTTTTTTTCCTCCTATCCACCCCCGCACTCAGCCTCTCTTTGACCTCTTTTAATACCGGATGAGAGTCCGATTGCGAGAGAACGCGATGCTCTCCACCCGCGCTTTCACTTTGGAATTCTCAAATCGAGCCTTTACAAATGTATACGCGAGCGCGACCAGGCCGCGTTTCCTTCTGCCTTCGTGCGTGCGTGCGTGCGTGCGTGTGGGGCGCGTGTGGGGTGCGGGTGGGGCGGGAGGGAACGGTTATTATTTGCAAATAACTAGAGCTCGCCGCAACGCTCCGACAGCGAATAATAATAGCTTGAAATTGCGCGGGTGGTGTGGCGTGGAGCGGCGTGGGGTGGGGCGGGAGGAGGCTTCTCACACAGGAGTATCAGGATTGGTAGCGCGGGGCTCGCGTCCCGCAACAATAGTTCATTAAATGAATGCAGCCCCCGAGAAATATCTAATGGATCTTTTAAAGGATCCATAAATTGTCATTGAACGTTCTCGTCGGGGTCTTTGATTTTCTCGCCGGTGCCGGGCTAACGAAGCCACATCGCATTGGACCGTCGAAGGCCGCGAGGGGGGTTATATGGGGGTGCAGGCCGATAACGCGATTGGCCGGCGAAGGTCCGGAAGCGAAGGCCAACAGGAGCCGCTCGCCGAATTAATAGCCTCATGAATGGGGTTATTGGGTTGGTGGTGGTCTGGTGGTGGTGGCCGGGGGCTAGGGAAGGAGGATTTAATTTTTCCTGATCCCCGTCGCCTGAGGTGACCTGACGACGGAGGAGAAGGGGTGAGGTGAGGATATTATAGGTAGGGATCCCTTTCCATCCCATCGTCCGCTCCATTCTTCATTTATTTGTCGTGGCCCGGCGCTCCTGGTGGTGGCGGTGGCGGTTCGCCGTCGAGAGTGGCAGGGGTACCGAGGCCTCTGCCTGGCGTCCATCTAAATTGAAACTCGGATTACGGCCGGGGTCGTAAATTACGGGTCCCGGCTCGACCGCGAAAGGGCGCGACGGCCTCTTTTCCGCGACGTGGAGCCGCCCTTCGGGGCCGCTCGATAAATTGCGCGACGCTACCCCGGCCACGGGGGCTTAATTAGTCTCGGCGGATACTGGCCGACAGCCAGGCCCGACGATTATCTTCCCTCACCTCGAGGTTAGATGGGTTGGGGGCTTAAGGAGCCGTGGCGAGAGGGAGGGAGGGAGGGTAATCGTCGGCCCTCGGTTATTAGAAACTTGCAGGGCCGCGCGCCCACCCTTTACGCTTTAATTGAGCTTGGATTCTGGAACGGTCGTCTGCCGACCGAAAGAGGTCGCCCCCTAATAACCCTCCAGCCCTCCATCGATCGAGCTCCGTGTTGTCGGCAGAGACGATCCTGTCCGCGAGATCTCGATCGTTAACGCAACCCTTGTATCGTCGACGGCCTCGACGTCGAAGCTTCGAATTCCCGTTAATTCAATAGAAAAAAGGTTATATAGCAAGTTACGTATCGTTTTGTTTATAAATAATCGAGGCCGTGGATCCTCGTAGCCGGGCGAGGATCAGCCGCCGTCCTCCCTCTCTCCTCCCGATCATTTATCAATCGCTATTCGAACCGAGCAGCGCGGCACAGCCCTCGATCTAACGAAGGCCTCGGGCTCCTTCCGTTAATTTGTTGGAGGAAGGTTGTCGAATGTACTTTTAACGGTATGGCCGCCCTTGCGATCGACAACCGCCCGACAATAATAATCCCGAAGCCATTATCATCGCGTGAAACGCTAAATTTCCCTCGGGCTCGTCCAGGATTTCTATTTTCCCGACAGCCAGCCGAAAACTTTTCTTACGTGAGCAGGCTGGGTGAGGCTGGGTGAGGCTGGGAGAGGCTGGGAGAGGCTGGGAGAGGCTGGGAGAGGCTGGGAGAGGCTGGGAGAGGGTGGGAGAGGGAGAGCGACGATTAGAAAGACGGAAGGGAACTTTGGAGAGAACAACGGCGGGATTCAACGGGGATATTACAATCCCCCTCCCCCCACCACCGCCACCCCCGGCCCATATATAACGGTGGTTTGCCACCCTCGTAATAAGGCCTCGACTTCCGTGAAATTGCGGACTTTCGACACTTTCCCCCCTGACAATTAATTCTCTCTATTCGCTTCGATTCAGGCTCGACTCGATGACCTGGATCCAGGGTGGCCGACGACAGCCCCATCGGGCGACATTACCTGACGCATTACCTGACGCATTACCTGACGCATTACCTGACATTACCCCCCCCCCCCCCGTCAGTAACAACGCCGCCGTTCCGTCCCTCATAAAACTTAACTTTGTTGTACTACGTTAAACGTACGCACGTACGACGTGGGTGGCCTCCGAGCCACACGGTTTTGTTTCTTATTCATTTTCTATGGAGCAGAGCGGTGTACCGAGCCCGCCAAGTCATCTATCGACTTTATAAAGTTAATCAGTTACGTTCCCGAGGCGGGCAAATAAATTGTTGGCTTTAACTGGTTTAGCCGAACGCGAGGGGGATTTTATGAAATATTGACTGCTGCCGACGCTCTTACTTCGGATTTTATTTTATCCCATCAATTGTATTTGCCGAAACTCCCTCGGAAGCCCCGCTTTCTTTTTCAATACTTCCGCTCATACGTATATGTATGTGTATATGTATGTGTATAAGTGTATATATATAAGCCGAAAACTATCATAACTCCCATTGATTTTTATCGTTGTTAAATACTTGGTTCCCCGCCTCCGTTGCCCGTTTTAAACATTATTATTATTATTATTATTATTATTATTATTACGTAAATAAGTGGCTTCGTCCTCCCCGACAGCCAATGAATATTTAAAGCAAGTTTCTTTCTTTTCTCTTCTTTTCTTTTCTTTTCTTTTTTTTTTTTTTTCTTTTTGTACTTTTTTTTTTTTTTTTTTACTACGGCTATTACTATCAGCGCCGCTGAGTACTAGCACTGCAGCCAGAACATCGCGCCCCGTCCGATATAAGGGCGTAAGAAAAAGGACGAGGAAAAGGTGTAAAATTGAAAGTCGTGAAACAAGAAATTTCAATATTTAAAGCACGCCCCGAGCCAGTAAATCATTACAAGTAAATTTATATCCGGCTTTACGCGAGCGCATAATATATACGTATATACGTATACATATACGTATATATATGGAGAGAGAGAGAGAGCTGAGAGAGAGAGAGAGGGGGTTTAAGTTTGAGGAGACGGAGAAGTGGGTGGTGTCCCATCAGCGTTAAAGAGCTCGGGATATTCTCCTTTTCGAGCCATATAATGTGAGGACTTTATCACGCCGAGTGCAAAGTATATCAAAAGCTTCCGACTCCCGACACTCAAAGGAACAAAAATTATTATATACTTAGACGCCCCCACCCACGAGAGCCTTTTCTCGCCAAGGGCTTTCATATAAATTAATTATTGCCATCTCGTTATACGAAAAAGTGAATATTCAACGACGCCTCCGTTAAACGCACCACTCCCCCCCCCCCCCCCCCCCGTATTTATTGGGAATTGAATTCTAATTCCAGGATGCTTTGTAACTACGACGCGCGCCGTGCTTTCCTCTATAATATATTCATAATAAATACGTCAATGGATTTTCGGCTAATGACGAAAGCAGCCGGTGGCTTCGGAACGACAGTCTCTTTCATTCCGATCTATCGATCACCAACGTTTACGAAAAAAAAACCTCTTCATTTTCGCTCTGACGTGCATACATTGTCTGACAAATAGAGCTAGAGAAGAGGCGCAGATTATTCTTTGTTTTGTTTTGTTTTTGTTTTGTTTTTTCTTATAACTAAATACAACGTTAATGCAATAACTTATGTAATTTATTAATTATAAATAGTGGACGTTTGATAGGGCAAAGTTATTATAACAAAAAAAAAAAAAAAAAATACATTCGTTACAACCTGGCGATTACGCGATTGTTTAAAAATTTATTTCAATAATTTGGAAAACGCATTTAAATTATTAAGGATATTACGGGATTTATACGTAAGCAGTGTCTGTGATAATAGTTCAACTAAATAATTATAATACATTATTAAAATATTAAATTTCTCTTGCGCGGCATTACGAATAGACGCTTACATTCTCAAACTTGTAAACACCCACATTAATTATAACTTATTAAATACAGAGAGAGAGAGAGAGAGTGACTCGCAAACCGAATTCAAGTCAACTTTATAAATACTTTAGTGAAATGTATGAAATTTAAATGCTAAAGCCAAAAATATTCTCCAATTTTAAATGTATCTTTATTTTAAAATTACACGTACAAAAAAAAAAGAGAAAAAATGTCCAAGCTAATGGAAATGCAGAGAGAGGAGAGAGAGAGAGAGTGAAAAGAAGGATTTTCCAGTGGCACAGTTCAGTGACCGGAATTCGCGCCGTTTCTCCATGGAGTAACCGAGTTCCTCGCAACCGCGTGTAACCCCCGCGCGCGCGCGCGCGTGTATAGGTGCAGGTGTAGTTGTGTTGTATAGAGGGCGGTTAACCGTGCTTGCTCTCATCAACGTTCTTTAGGAACTTGAAGCGTAATCTTGGTTAAGATTATAAGTTTTCCTTTACGGGAGCTCATTCGAGCCGGTGACTCCGGTGACTCCGATTATACACACACGCGCGCACACACGCGCACACACACACACAGACCGTCAATAGTATTGTTTAATTAAAAATTCATGGAGCTTTGCTGGTGCGCGGCTCGACGCAGTTATTATTAGCCGCCGATGCTCGATTATTGTATCCGTCATATTATTATCCGGTCGGTCAGCGGGATCCGTAATTTGTACTACTACGTAAATGCTAATTGAAATTGTGAAAAATCGTACGTACGTCGGTAGGCTCCGTGCGCAGCAATATAAATCATTATTTTTTTTTTTTTTAATTCACGCGTTCCTTTATTTTATTCCTGCGCGTAATTGTGATGAGCGTAATTGTCGACCCGATGCTCGACTGATTGGCCCGGAATTCAACCCTTTCAACGCTATCCAATTTTTAATGAAACGGCGCCCACAATAATAATAATAACGACAATAACAACAACGGCAGCAACGATTCGGGGCGTAAAAAGTACACCGACCAGTGATCGCCGATTAAATTTTTCCTCTCCCCTTTCATTTGTAATAATTTTTACATTTACCGAACGTAAATCACATTCTGACGTACATTTAGCAACGTAAATCGGCATTTAAATTTTAAATAACGATTTATGCAAATATTTACTAATCGAATGAAATAAAAAAAAATGCAAGCGGTATGAATAAAAGCCTTTAGCGATAGCTGCCCAATTTGGCATTTAATTAGTCCGAATAGAATAAGATACCTGACCGACCTCGTCGGGTATCTCTTTGAAATCATTGCCATCCGAATGGATAAGACCGTCGTAACGTCCATAAATCATCGTTACCATTACCATTACCATTACTATTATTATAGCTACTTAGCTATCGTTGAATTTGACAAGCCGTTAAAGCCAATCGAGTATAATAATAACAATAATAACAACAACAACGAGATTTCCAATATTTCGTTTGAATGAATATCCGAGTGGATCCGCGTAAAGGCGCGCGCGCAGGTGGCGGGGGGGGGGGTAAAAGGTAAAAAAAAATCTATGGATTATCGATACAAGAATACGGGGAAGTAAATTTAAGGATGAAAATTTAAAAACGGTTCAATAGCCAAGCTCGGCTTAGCTAATATATATATATATATATAAACCGGCGTTTTATAATATAAAAAGTGTATTCTCGCATGGGCGAACCGCGGAATTCCCGTCCTTTACGTCACCGCGGGCGAGGATGCAGGTAAGGAGCGGCAAGGAGCCATCCGTTGTCTTCGCCTGCCGCGACGCCCCGTGCAAAAGGAGCTTAAGGAGATAGCGATAAAGTCACGCTCGCCCGGAAAATAATGTAAGCCGAGTAGTCGAGATAGAATAAGAGATCGGCGCCTCTCGGGCCAACGGGGCCGCTCGCACCCGAGGCTTATTCACGCCACCCCCCGCCCCCACCGCTTTTTTTTTAACGTCCTCTACGTCCTCTACGTCGTCGTCGTCGTAGTATTTTTTTTCTTCTTCTTCGGACTGTTGGAGCCTCGCCAAAATTCCTGGTCGGTCCTACCGTCGTCCCTCCAGCGACCCTCCAGCGACCCTCCAGCGACCCTCGGCGTCATCGACCACGAAGTTGTACCGGTGCGCGAGACTGTCTTGATCCAACCCCAATAACCCCGGACCGCGCGTTTAAGGACATTTACGCGTCCCGCTCTCCCCCGCTCCGATTTATTTATCCGAATGTAATTTAAGAGTGAGCTGTTCCCTCGTCGTCGTCGTCGTCGTCGTCGTCGTCGTCGTCGTGGGTGGTCTTGTCAAACATTTAACAAACGAGCGACAAATCCAAACGGTCGGTACAACAACTGTCGGGCATTATTTTTTTTTTTTTTTTTTTTTTTTTTTGTAACGACAAGCCAGCCATTCACCCATACACGGAACGCCGCTGCGGGCACATTGTTGTTTATCCCGCGCGCATTCCTTTATCGATTTATAAAACACGGAATAACGATATGTACGAATAACCGGTTATCCAACGCTCCCCTCCTACACCCCCCCGTAAGTCCGATTTATCATTCGTAAGCATAATCTTGCCGCTAAGATCAAAACATCAACTGACAAAATATAGCGAACATTCCAATTTCACCGCGATAAACATTGTTTATAGTTTTTTTTTTTTTTTATTCCCTTTTGACTGGTTAAGCACTCGTGCGACAACAATTATTATTTCTTACCGTGTGAAGTCGTGTACTTTCGAGTTATCGATTTAAGTCGATTATCACTTTGATAAATTCAATGGCAATCAATGAACGTTTATTCGCTTAATGACCGTGTCAGCGGGTAATTAGCGGGTAATTACACGTGACAACGCGGACTCGATGGCCGTCGTAACGGGGATAGACGTATCCCATCATTACGACAAGTATTGCCAAATACATGGTTTTTTTTTTTTTTTTTTAGTTTTTACCAGCACTGGAGACTCTCTTCGTCCCGAGGACTTTATCGTTTGGCTAGCATTACTACAGACATATCCGTGACGCTAAATGACAATTAGGTTGCACAATGATTCGATAATCACGATTAATTAAATATGATTTGCTCGCTGCACAGGGACTCTCAGTCCCGTTAAATATTTATTTATCAATAACTCTTTACCCGATGCACTACTGCTTTCTACATTAGTCTCAAAAGAGCGTTCCATTAATACGGATCGACGATTTTTGGGATATAAAGAAGGATTTGGAACGGGAATGCTTTTTTAAAATGAAAAAAAATATTGTCAGTAATGGGTATGCATGTAGAGGTGTAGGCTGTACAATGCAGAGGTCAATGTACGCGTGTTGCGTAATTATTTTCCCAATAACCTTCGTTTAATCTATTGGATTAAATGCAATTTAATATTCTACGGCGATGGATAATCATCAACGAAATCGACTTCTACTATCTACGTTGTCGATGATCCCCAAGCAGCGCGATCGTTTGTATTTTCAAAGCAGCTTTCATCTACGTACGTAATCGAAGTGCAAAAATGTTGCTTGGATCTTGTCACCCGGTGATCCGAGCGCTCGACAATGGTCCTACGCAATTGTATGTCCACTCTGGCAGATAAATTACTAAAATATCGTCTGTAAATCAAAAGCTCGGACCTCGCTCGGACCTCGCTCGGACTCCGCGATACACCTACATCTGCGCGCGCACGCACACGTAAACAACGAACTTGTTTACTTGGCGTGTACTTGGCTTTAATTCCGTTAGCACTCCGTGTACAATATTTATATGGCTTTTTTGAAATAACATTAATTTTATTAGATTACTCAAATACTTAACGTTGCGACAATGTATAGTACTTTCATTTAGGGTTATTTATAGTGATTTTTAGAATTTGCTAATAAGTTGTTGAATGAAGTATATCCCCAGTAATGGGAAGGAAGGACTACTCTGACAACATTAACGCGCATTTCATCATGAAATTCGCGTATCCAGTTTGCAACGTTTATAATATATATATATATATATATATCATTAGCTAATAATAATACGTAACGAGTAATAAAACAATAACAATGTATATTTAGTACGTAAGGGTCAGGGTATACGATAAATATCGATTTATTATTTATTATTGGAATTTCATTATTATTTAAGATTTCGTTTAAGTTTTGTATTTGTTTATGAAATCGTGCTTTTTCAATCGGCAAGTGCGAACAAGTAGCGCTAGAATATTTTGAAACTCTATTCTAAAATGATAATCCACGAGGATCGATATCAGCCGCCTGATACTTTTTACTCGATACCCATGAAAAAGGAGCAGCGCTTGTGTCAAGTACCGAGCGTGGCGTAAAAGAAAAAGAAAGAAAAAGAAAAAAAAATTAATTGTAATTTAATATAAGTATTATTTGGCAATAATGGCTTTAACGCAGCCATGGGAATTGAAAATGATAAAAATCCAATGATTATCTAATTTCGAGGGAGGCGTGGCTGTGCGAGTGAAAGTTATTTTGCGAACGCTGAAAACAAAGGACAAAAAAGGATAAAAGAATTGGGTGGGGAGGAAATGTAATAGCGAATAAGATAACGTAATCCGATATTCTTTAGTCGAGAGCAGTGATTTAGAGGCACTGGCCGATAACTGTTATTTTCATAAGAATTTGTATAATAATGGTCTATAAATCTTGCCCCCGGGGTGGGGGGGGGAATGCCAATAAACCGGGCACGAGGACAGGCAATTATTTTATTACTTCTCGCGCAGTAAATGAAAATATATTCTGATGGATTTATCGGATCTGGTATAACAATACCGAGCCGAGCCGAGCCGAGCCGAGCCGAGCCGATTAATTAAGAGCGTAATTAGTACGGTGGAGCGGGATCTCCGCGGAGGCTGACGCAAATTCCCCGAGTCCTTATTTAAGATAAATACCCTTGGTAAGACGATAGACGGATGATTTGGCTGGATATTCGCGGCTGAAGAAGTAAATGAGATTTTCGAGTACAAAAGGGTTCGTTCGTTACAAGGACATTGCATTCGGTGGTGGAAAAACCGATATGCCCACGCACCGTAAGCGCGACGTTTTTTTTTTTGAATCTTTAATCTTTAATTTTCGTCATTATTTTGCTTATGCAAGAAAAGCAAGCGGACGCGAGGCTTTTATTTCGCTGAAACTGTTTATTGAGCCCGGACAGGGCACCCCGAACGCCGATATAATAAACGCGTCCACTGGAATTTCAATATTTTCATTTGTCCATTTATTTATTATCCGCGTAGCTCCGTTCTCCGTTATAGCTTTCGTCGTCAGCTAACAATTTCCGGGCGGGCTTTGTAACACCTATACGGAGGTGGGTGGGGGCGGGGACTCGGAGGCGCACCTTGACATTCCGGCGTAGCCAAGGAGTCGCGGATACGCTCGAGTCGGCAGCCGATGTCGGAATCCAATCGAGCGGCTACTGAACCAAGTAATTCTCCTAATTTCCCTACGTATGTCCACGTAGCCGCGGCTGCCCCCGCCCCGTCCCCCACGCACCCACGCACCCTGGCACGCACCCACGCATTTTTAATGAGCAGCGGCTGAGCGACGCGCGTCGCCCGTTGCCTTGCGTGACATTTCCAATCGGATAAATGGCGATTCCGTAATCTCTGGGGGGAAAAAGTTGGCAATTTTACATGGCCCGGCACCGTTTTCACCATCCCATGTGCTAATTTATTAGGATCATTAGGATATCGTTATTCGCCGAGGTCGAATAAGCTGTCTTTTCGATAAATAACAAAAAAAATAGATAAAAAAGAAGATCTTTGTGGTTAAGTTGAGTTGTAATAAAAACTGTCAATCGGTATTGAGAAATGTATCGTTTGAGATTTACGGGGAATTCACAGGAGATTGGGCCGAGATAAACTATTTTGCAGGGATTTTGCAGGGATTTTGCCTTTCATTTTTAATAATCAATTTAAATTAAATGGCTCGTTATTGTGTCGGGAAAAGTCGATACGCCCGAACTTTTCATATTCTCGTTTCGTGTTTTCACAATCCCAGCCACGACTTTGTACGAGATCAGTTATTTGAGCGACGACCTTATACCTGCATACGTGCATACAAGTACATGTACGTATATATATATATATGTATATATGTATAATTGAGTCAAATGCTTATAAAACTGATTGGGATAACTATTTATTTTAAATATATTTCCTTGATAATCGCTCATTGTATGTAAAGCAGTCTGGGGGATCATGAGAAGAGCGAGTGAGAGAGACAGGGAATGAAGAGAGCGATATAAATCGAAGTAGGAAGGTTATTATTGGGCAGTGGCAGTATTGGTGGTTTGTCGACATCGGCATTGGAATGATTTGGAATAATGAACGAGGGGATGACGAGCGCGAGAGGCGAACACGTTGGCTCATTGCAGTGGTTGATAGCTGACCGGGGCACGTCCGGGCTGGTCCGTCCAGGTCATGTAAGGCGAGCCTTGCATAATTTTGTCAATGGCCATGCCGTGGGCGTTTCCTAATGCGCATTAACATAATTATTTCCTCGGACATTGCTCGGAAGTATAGATAAAACTGTCCGATCCGCACCGCGAGGTTAATTAATCTCCGTAGTCCGGAGGAGGACGGCGCTTCCTTGGCCTACTCCGTAGCATCGTACCTCGGCTTTGTTCCCGGCTCACCCTTGCACCCTCGCACCACCACCTTAACGATTTTCTTTGCCGTACCTTTACAAACGACCTTTTTTAAAGCGGCCTCCTCACATTTTACACGGCGCTACTACAAGCCTCCGCGTGCCACTCGGCATCCTAAGCCAACAACAACAACAACAACAACGACGGCAGCAGCAGCAGCAGCAGCAGCTAATTATGATTTAATTGAAAACGTATTTCATAATAAAGAGGCGAGAGGTTTATATTTTAAATTTTCGAAGCTCCCGCGCAATAACTTCTACTCCCGAGCCACTCAAACTTCCTCCCCACTCTTTACGTATTAACGCTTCTTTACTTTTTCTTTCTTCATTCTTTCATTCTTTCATTGCCATTTCTAACGAGGAGACTTTATATTTATATCGTTAAGCAGGGCATTGCATTTATGCAAAAGTGGCACTTCCTTCTTACGTTATTTTTCTAATAATAAAGTAAATGACGTTTTGAACGGGTCGATTTTACCAGGTTCCAGGGTATATCTGGACTGGCTGGACTACGCGGATATAAGCTCGGAGAGTAAAATCCCGATGTCTTCGTACGATTACGGCAATGTAATGTAAGACGTTATTATTCCTCGTACATTGACGAGCGGATAAACTCACGCGAGGTAAATCATCACGAGGTATAGAAGAAAAGTATATATAGTACCTCGAGAGAGTTAAGGTAGTTAAGTCAAGAGGCTAAAGCTGATCTTATTTGCTTTTAATGACGAGATTTATTAAATTGGAGGAAATTTTCAAGTTGTTTTTTTTTTTTTTCTTTAAGTTTATTGAAAATTCCCTTGAAAACGATCAGAAGACTATACTCCTTAAACCCCCCGTAACTCAGTCTGCGAATGATGAAAATTATTTATTAAAAAGTTCAACGAAGCTTACGCGTATCGATTAATAATCTCATTGTTGTCCCTATACTGATCAGTGTGTACTATAAATTATAAATCATGCGTTGCTTTACAAGTCGAACGAGAAGTTTTGAGATGCCAATGGGCACTCGAGGCTTCTCTCATTCGGATGTTTTTATAATAAGATTTTGAAAATTCGCGTGTCTCTCTCTCTCTCTCGGTCTCTCTCTCTGTCCGTCCCTGCCATTGCTTCAATCACCATGAAAGTTTAGATGCAGTTGAGGTTTGTGCGTTCGAGCTAAGTATGCTTTGAGCAAAAACTTTTTTCTCGCCCAAGATATTTGTATAATAAAAGGATCATCGCCTTTATACTTAAATTACCAAGACTTTTAGCCGGAATTACGAAACAGCATTATCTTTCGGAAGATCAGGGAAATTCTGATGGAGTTTGTAAGTAAGGGTGACTCGATTAATTCAACGATCCTACAGGCAATCATTATTCTTAATACGATGTACACGAAACTTTTTCTATATATACATATATATATATATATATAAACGATAGATATAAATTGATTTGTTTCTACAGTCTCAGAAAATTACTAAATTTGCATACACGTATATCCATATACATTTATATGGAATTTCTAAAAGAAGATGAAGAAGAAGATGAAGAAACGAAGCAGTACATTCAATTTTCGGATATTGCGAGTAATAATTGATCAGAAGCTCGAGAGATCAAACGACTCATAAACCAAAGGACGAACTGCACCGTACGATATTCCTTTTTTTTTCTTTTTTTTTTCTT
Organism: Ceratosolen fusciceps; assembly: GCA_018883505.1. Classification (NCBI taxonomy): domain Eukaryota; kingdom Metazoa; phylum Arthropoda; class Insecta; order Hymenoptera; family Agaonidae; genus Ceratosolen; species Ceratosolen fusciceps. Next base: position 700,295 of record RCIC01000019.1, read on the forward strand.
TTATTTTTTTTTTTGCACCAAAGAAACTTGGGGAATACATTTCGATTTATCGAGACACACGTTTCTGGAAAAGCGCCGTTTTTTCCACCCATTCGTTTCTCGATATTCCCAGAGATATTTTACGTACCGGTGGACAAACAACAAAGTCGCGTGCGGGGAGGTAGAGGGAGCCTAGGAGGGTCTAAGGGAGGGGGAGGAAGTGTTTTTGCAGCCGACTGCACGACGAGACCGCGTCTCAGCGCCAAAGTCACGTACGCGTCGCGTCGTCGCGACAATTTGCGAAACCTGGACGTTTCGCAATAAATGTACCGTCCCTTATCCTCATCCCCCTCGAATTCCTCCCCGCACCCCTCGACCCCTCCCCACAAATACTACCGCCGGCGTAGCGAACTTCATTTCAACTCGCCGCGAGCGCCCCTTAATAACTCTTCATTACAATTACTCGGTACGGGAATGAGCGATTTAATAAATCACGAACTCGTAGCTTGTAGCTCGTGGCTCGTGGCTCGTGGCTCGTGGCTCGTGGCTCGATCCCGTTGATTTCTTATTATCCTTCTCGATCATGTCCGGCCACGCTATTCATTATCATTATTATTATTATTACACAATAATCACAGGTGGCAGTGTCAAATTGTCGGTGGGAAAAAAAAAAGCTCCGCTTGTTAAAATCTTTAAAGCCCGAAAGGACAATTGAATGTGATCAAGATACGCGCATAAAAATGTGATCTTTATCCAATAATAGTGGCCAATAATGGGGCCACGGGTCATTTTCACGTCATTATTTCAAAAGCGAGCGTTTTAATTTAATACACATTTTCCTCCCATATCGACGTTATTCGAATGCGATTATATTTTTAAAAAACGCCTTTTCCAAGCCAAACGAGTTAAATTGTCGTTACATTCGAACGGCCAAGTGACCCATTAAACTTCTGCACTGATATTCTGCACTCGAGCTCATTATTTTATCGAGGCGCGCGAGCTTAATCGAATGACCAGTGTAATTCCGTTATTATAAAACGCGGGGTATTTTTATTATTATTCGTAAATCGTACTCTCTAATTTACGATTAATCTATTTTATTATTTTTTTTTTCCATTAACGACGCGATAGACGATCCTTTTTTATAGCGCAATATTTACATCAAACCTGACATGAATAATTATTAATAATATTATGATTATATAAATTATGCCGACTTGTCAAAGTCACAATTATTTATACTGACAAATGTTTATTACTTAGTTCATAAGGTTGAGAGTATTTATTATATCGCATGCGTATTGTGCTACGAAAGAATGACGCGTGTGTAACGTTGTGAATGGTACACCTTATTTATCCCTTACGTTCTCTACGGAATTCCATTTCAAATTGTCTTTGGCTAAGGAAACATTTCACTTGTATAAAATAAAAGTAACATCGATCGTTTTTTGCCAGGCAGTTTTTAATTGCAAATACATATATACATATATATATATATATATAATAAATATGCTGTATTTGGAGAGCTTGTTATAATGCAAGTATAATTATTCAATAAATATATATATATATATATATCATTCTTCGTAAGGATTTTCCAAATGTAAACGCTTGGGTATAAATTAAACGGGAGACACGTAAGCATTCGTTATATAGAGGAAAATGTAAAAAAGACAGATAAATAAAGTCGAGGAATTTATAGTAAGATTAAACCGAAAAATTCTATTTCTAGGATTAATAATAATAATAATAATAATGACCGTGAAGGAAGTGAGGCATAAAAAAGTTGAGAATCGCTTATTTATTTAATGAAGAGAAAAACCAGGGATTTTTATAAAGGCGTTACATGTACGCCATGCAGAAGATGATGTGAATTACCAATACCTTGTGCTCAGTGTTCTGTTCTCTGCAATCGCGGGCGTTAAATTTAAAATCATGCCCGGGAGGAAGAGTATTATACGATTAACGTTATGGAAATTCCGGAAAATTACTTTTCCACATTGTACATAAAGAATTCATAAAATAAATAATAATAATAATAATAATAAGCAAAAAACTACGGACGACTACGGATGAATATATATATATATATATATATATATATTTCGTAGATTCTGTACAAATATAGAGATTAGAATTTTAAATGTTTCGTTGGCCGGATAGGGCAGGGCAGGGCAGGGCAGGGCAGGGGTAGGGGGAGCGAGGTAGAGAAAGAAGATGTTACGTACTTTCGATTGAGAGGCATTGAAATAATTAACGGACTCGAATAGGATTAGTTGTCGGATTGGAATGTCCCTTTTTTTTTCAGAAGAGAGAGAACAATTCAGGGAATTCATTGCGAACCGTCGAGGGGGGGGGAAACAAAAAATAAATAAATAAATAAATAAATAAATAAATAAATAAATAAACGCGAAGAAGAAAAGAAGAGAAATGGACGAATTAAGAGGGGCGCGCTGGAATGGATGGATGGATGGATGGATGGATGGATGGATGGATGGATGGATGGAGCAGAGGGTCTGGAGTGGAAAATATTAATCCGGAGACGGGCTTTGTTGTGCTCGGGGTCTATAAATATTGAAATCCGCGGTAGGCGGGAGGCCGAGGAGAGTAATCAAGAAAATGAAGGAAGTTTGATGAAATTACGTCGTGACTCGTGGTTAAAAGGGAGGGGCGGGGGGGGAGGGGGGGTAGCTACAAGCCAGTCTATCTTCTAGTCAGACTAGAGTGTAAAACCATATTCGGGGCGCATTTCCACCCTGGCCACTTGTAATTCAAGCAGCTGACTCGCGCGTACATCGCGCACTCTATTGATTTTTTAAGGTTATCGGGCCTCCGGGACCTCCAAGGCTCTAATCTACGTTAAGATCAGCTGATACGTGGCTCCCCCCCCACCCCCCAATAACCCCAATAACCCCAATATTTTGCTAATAATTAATTAGGAGGCCGGGAGGGAGGGAACTCTATATCCAGAAGCTGCTCTCGACTCTGCTCTTTCATGAAAACTCCCTACCACCCTCCCACCCTCTCTCTCTCTCTCTCTCTCTCTCTATATATGTACATGTATATATGTGTACCGCGAGGGGAAAGAGTTGTTCGGAAGGCAGAATATGCGTTTGTTTTGGAATTTTCGAATGCATCTACGGGGGCCTGCGCAGCTGATATGATTGTTATCGGAACCGCTTTAATTACAAAATTATTTTGCACGGCTGCCGAATGGGATTATTGGGGTTATTGGGGTTTCGAGGAGACAACGTTTTCCGACGCCTCCCCACGCAATACGGATAAAACCGATTTAGCACACACTTGCTCTCGTTACGTTACGTTACGTTACGTTACGTTACCTCCCCCCGCGTACACACACACCCTCTCTCTCTGCCTGATAAAGTATCGAGCAAAGTTAGGGAGAACCGAGCTGGCCAATGCTGCTGATAAATGGGCGGATAATTGAAAGGAAAGAGCTAAAAGCTCGACCGTTGGCCGTTTAATCGAGCGAGGGGCACGACGCGTTTACGTAGCCGCTACGGAGGTTTCTTTTTCTTTTTTTTGTTTTTGTTTTTGTTTTTGTTTTTGCACGAGGCGAGATCGAAGATCACTCACAGATCGCGTGGATCGCGTTGGCAGTCGGGGCCTCTTTTTTCCCCTGAGACGAAATATGCGAACACGATAATAGTACGAGGCGGACGTTGCATTTTGAATTTAGTGAAAGTATCTCCTTGCACCGGCCCTTTGCATATTGACAATTAAAAGGCCTGGGTTGCTATTTATTTATCCTTACGTGTTATTCGAAAGCTCCGTCGCGGCTGCGAATGAGCTGCGGTGGGGGGACGGGGACGGGGACGTACGTATACATGGAGGAGACGTATACACCGAGGCATTAGGTTCCTTTTTTATCCCCCCCCCTTTCTTTTCTCTCTCTCTCTCTCTCTCTCTCTCGATAGACGTACGTAGGCGAAGGGCGAGGGCACATGAGTAGGTGCGGGTGGGTGCGGGTAGGGGGAGAGTGGGCGGGGGGGGGGTTCAAAGGCGCAAAAGACCGAGGATCCGAAAAGGGGTTGTTTGGCCACGCGGCCGGCGGATACCCTTCGCTTTGGCACCTCGCCAGGTCCCTCCCAGGGGTTGGGGGGTGGGAAGGGCAATAATTTACGGCGATCTCGAATGTCCTCTGCTGCCGGTGAAGCTGCCGGTTAAGCGAGGCCGGACGTGAGAGGCTAGAGGGACGGGGCAAAGCGAAAGGCACGAGCCGGTGCCTCGATGCGGTGCACATGATAAGAAATGCCCTTTTCTCCTCTCGAGCAAGATCTTCGCAATACAGTTGGCAGCCAGGAAGCCCGGAGCGTTGGGGGGAGGGGGAGGAGGGGCCGCTTATCCTCTTAATAAAACATTCTTCTCTCAACCTTGAACCTGTGCCACTTGAATCGGTCACCGATAACAATTATTCGACCCGGGGATTATTAGTACACAGCCTCTCATTCGCCATCATATCCCGGAACTCGAGACTCCGTTAAAATTCCATTCGAACGGGTTAAAACACGGTACAGCGACCGTCGATTTAAGAGAAGGTCTGAGACAGGGGACGGGGGGACCGATTCGAGGGAACGTACCGAGTTGATGTAATTGATGAGGGAGAGGCCGCCGTCCCAAGGATGCTCGAGCTCGCAGGAAATGTTCATTGGCCTCAAGGCGTGAGACTGTTCCAGGGTCCTCAGTCCGACGGCGAACACTTGGACGCTGTCGTACATGAGAGCCGGTTCCGCCTGCAATCGTGTCAACAAACAATCGCATTAATTATCCTGCGTATACTTCTTGGCCTTTTTTGTCATAGCCGCAAATATTCTAAAAAAACATCCGAGGGCATATATTCATACGATACAATGTCCTTACCAATACAATGTCGTAATATGGCTCCCCTACGCTGATAACGACCCCAATAACCCCAATAACCCCAATAACCTTTTTTTTACGTATTTACGAAAATCTCTCGCTGCACAATGAGCAGCGTAAGCCACGTGTCCGAGGTCCGAGGCGGCCAAACGACGTTGCCCCCCCTCTCCTTTGCCCCCGTTTGTCTCTCGTCTTCTTCTTCTTCTTCGTCGTCGTTTTCATTACGAACCTCCACGCTCGGGTGGGACGTAGGTTGGGACGTAGGGTGGGAGGCAAGTTCGGCCGAACCGGAAAAAGTTGAGGGGAATGAAAAATCGTGATTCCCGTGAGGATAACGAATGCCAACATAACGCACGATTTGACTTTCTTAATTTAGCTCACTAAGCTGCGTAACGAGGCCATTATTTATTTCCTCGGCTCGAGATCTTTTAATTCAGCCTCACTCGACATCTCGAGGTTAAATGAGCCAGGCCCAATAGACGATCGCTCGTAATGATATTTAATTCTAATCGAATAACGATTTGAATCACCGAATCCCTCACCCTCACCCTCACCCTCACCCTCACCCTCACCCATTCGCTCGCTAATACTCGCTAATATTCAGCACGCGTGTACGTAGATGCGCGCGCGCGCGCACAAAAGAGATAATGCAGAAGGGGACCGTTGGATCTCGGTGTCAGCGAGTGCCCGGCCAACGAGAAAAATAGCCCCCGGACAAACAAATTTCCTTTCCATCTTCCGCAGATGTCCGTTGTTTACATCGCAAGTGCTGCCAATGGCGCGAGATCTCCCGGCTCCCCGTCCCTCCCTCCATCCCTCCATCCCTCCATCCATCCATCCTCCACAGACTCCTATATTACGAACTTTTTTTTTCTTTTCCTTTACTTTCTCTCCCCCCACCCCCACCCCCACCCCTTCCCTCGAATGTTCAAACTCCTCGCAGCCCGAATCACGGGATCATCGATTCGCTTTGCATTCGCCGAGTTACATTCGGAAATCGAACTGTCTTCCCTTGGTCTACTCTCCCTCTCAGCCACCGATCTCTCAGACCCTCACCCCCTCACCCCCTCCTCGCAGACGGAGACGACTCGGGAATTATGTATTTTGAGCAGGGAATTCCCTGGACTGTAAAATTTAACCAAAAACGTAATTTACCTATAAACCCTTTCCCCTTACGGGAAGTACGGCGGGTATATTACCGACTGCTGGAAGAGGGGGCGGAGGACGGGACGACGACGACTACGACGAGCATTTTATTTCTATTCGAAATTGTATCTTAATAAAGATCTAGAGCTCCATCCATCCTCCTTATATTCTCTTATATTCCATTCGGGCTCTTTACAATCGGCCCGAGCTCCAAGGGGAAAACGTTAACCATGAAAGCGGCATTAAAAAGTCAAGGAGAAAATGAGCACTGGCGGCGATAAGGGAAATAATACACGCGCACTCCACGTTAAACTACTTTTCTGGTTCTCTAAGAACGTATGGGAAATAAAACAAAAAACAAAAAAAAAAAAATAAAAAATAATAAGTAAAATAAATAAAATAAAATAAACGGAAAAGAAAATCTTTGACTTGTCGAGGGCTCTCTCGAGGAAGGAATTCCACGAGTCGTGGCGGGACTCGATCCGATTTACGTCCCCTTCCCTTCAACTTCAAATATCCGTTTCGTTCCGTTGGCGACTGCGCTGCAACGAGCCCCAATAACTCCCCCTCCACCCCCCAATGGCTGCCACGAGGGACTTTTTACTAAGCGTACTGGGTCAAACAAAGCCGACGTACCACGCGCCCGTCCATCCATCCACAATTGCGACAATTTATTATCCCTCACTCAATAATGCAAATATTGTCACTCGTCCATGAACATTGCCGAGATCCGTTGTCATGGTTATTGGGCTTATTGGCGCCAAAAAATTATGGACGGCTATCGGACGAAATTAGCTTGGAATTTCTCCTTTATATCGCAGCCAGACGTTTTGTACCTAACGAGAACGACGAGCGACCATGGCGGCCATGGTGGACATGGTGGACATGGATGAACGTTCCCTTTAACGAATTTAAATGGCATGTGGAAGGAACATGCCATAAAGAGTCCTTGGAAATCCTTGCCTTCGTTTTCATTAGCTCGTCGTTTGAATTTGAAACTCTTTCCGCGGCACAATACGCACGTGCTACGAATAATAAATAAATAAGTAAATAAATAAATAATACGTGGGGCCAGTGCCACCACCACTACCTGTACCACCAGTGTACATCCAATACCTTATTATCCCTCTGAATTTTTAAAAGAAGTCACTTCGCGCCCATCGTCCGCTCGCCCGGCCAGACCCATTAAACACAAAGTCCGAGGCTTAAAAATGTATTTTAAAAAAAATCTTAGCCGACGCTTCTACGTTGGATTTTTACGCTAACACCCCCCCTACCCCCTACCACTACCCTACCCCGTAAGACCAACTGTGTATATATATTTAGTAAGATTTTTTCATTGAACGGGAGAGCGAGAGAGTTATGTGCCGAGATTCGACGTGGCTAATGCCATTAGTCGGGAAAATCTAACGGGAGAGAGAGAGAGAGAGAGAGAGAGAGAGAGAGGCTGTGCGGACTTAATTAACTTATCGAATCCGTATTTTTGTGGAAGGGAGTATAAGCAATACGATTGATTAGTCGAATAAGTTAGTTGAATAATATTTGACGAGTTGATAAAAGTCGGGGGGACGGGGCTTGTTCGAGGACAGTTGATTCCGAGTCCCCGGGCACCGGATGGGGTCGATCGCGTCCCCTTCCCCCCTACCCGCCCCCTTCCCCTCCAATACACGGCTTCGACGAGCTGTCGAAAGGAATCAGTAGCAGCAGCAGCAGCAGCAGCAGCAGCAGCAGTTCATGGAAATAAGAATTTTTCAAACAAACAGCCCTCCGTCTACCTCTTGCCGCGGCCGAATCTTAACTCGTAGCCCCGGTTCCACTCCTCCCACCGCCCCCCACCACCTCCACGCCCGCAGAGACGCGCGGAGAGGATAAATTCTGATTAGGTGTATGCATATACTCGAGTGTTGACACGAGGGTTAGGGAATTTCGTTTGTGTACAAACAAACTGCGGTCAAAGTGAAAGCCGCTTAAAGCTCTCTGCTCCTCCTCCCCCCCGCTCCCTTCCCTTTAGGGCTTTGCCCTCGATCCACCAATTCTCACGCGCTCCCCCGCTCCCCGTCCCCCTATCGTACCGCCCACGACTCCTCCGTATTACCCGCAGCTCTTTTAGCCCGAAGGACTCGCAAAGTATGATTTCCCTTCGTTCCATCGCGCTTCCCATCGCGCTTCCCATCACTTTTAACGTCACTCTAGCCGCCTCTTCGCCCGCCCCTCCGATCCTCCCCCCCCAAAGGATCGGATTCTTATACATTTACCGGGGCCCGACTACCCCGCCAACGCCGCCGCCCCAAACTTCCCTATACAATGTAAACGCCGGCTATTTCGTATCCGTCCCGAGTCCCACCACACGCACGTATCTCTGCAATTTTTAAATGCCCCCCAATAACCCCCACTCCCTAGATCGACGAGACTCACCCAAAGCCGGAGCAATCGTTTAACTTTTGGTATTAGGTCTCAAGTCGAGGGTGGCGCGTTATTAATAAGGACGAGCCCTATTGGCATTCGTAGGGTTTAGAAAAATCGAGAATAGAAGGGGTTAACCGAGGATAATAACGTTTTAAAGATTCTGTCTGTCTCCACTTCCACGAACGTTAATCTCGGATCGCACGCGAGTGATAGATTGTGTCGCGGGGACCACCCAATAGCCCCAATAGCCCCAATAGCCCCAATAGCCCCAATAGCCCCAATAACCCAATAACCCGAAATTATACGGGAATTATCATCGCCTCGCCACGCAGCCGTCGAAAGCTCTCAGGCTTTCGTTTCCCATTGACTGTCTCGTGCACGAGGTCGACGTAGTTAGTCTCCTTCCTTGGGCCTCGTGACGTCGGCGCGAGGATTTCATTCGGATCCCCGAGAACTTTTCTCCTGAATTAATCCTAAATCTCGATAAATCCGCCTTTTTTCATCGGGACTCATATCGTTACGTGACGCGACAGTCGACTCCATCTTTGTCCCCAATAAGCCGCCAACGGATAAGGACTGAATTTTCCATTTGTACGTGATTTGCCCGTGACGCTTCGCTCGACAGAGTTTCACCTCTCTCTCACCCCCCACCCTCCCCTCCATTTTATCGCGATGTCGGGCTGAATTCAATCGCTGCCCTACGCCCGATCCTACGCCACTGCAATCTATACCAACTTTATTTATGTAAAGAAAAAAAAAAAGAAAAAAAAAATTAATTAAACGTTCATCCCACTGATGGGTTATTGTAGAAAAATAATTACCCTACCCCCCCCCTGCCACCCAGTAGCCTACCCACTCGGCCAGTTCCGAATGACGAAGCGACATCCTTAGACCTTTGACATGGAAATGAAGCCGATGGAAGCTATTTTTAAATTATACGCGAGTGCGCTGCTTCCCGTGTTTTTTCTTCTTTTTCTTTAATACGTAAAGCCGGGGGGGGGGGGAGCAGCTGAATTCAAATCGAATGAGTGCGTAGCGAAGGAGGAGAGCCAACGTCATTACAAGTACCAAGTTTCTGTATATTTAGGCATCGCATCCCCTAAGCTACGGGCTAAATCGGATTCCACTTTTTTTTAAGAAACGACATTATGAACGACATTTGCGCGTAATAGTGCGAGAGAGAGATAAAAAGTTTGCAGTTTCGAAGACTCTTGTGCTACAATGAGACGACTAATTCGTAATGGAGACGACGCGCGCGTACGATAAATGCCATCATTACCCGAGCCACTCGCCCTGACAATGACGATGACGATTGCAGCGGGTGTCGGTTAATCAATTTTCCCGGACTTTATGTTAAACGAACGTTCGCGAAGGCCGAAAATAAGTCTATTAATAAACATTGCAAAAGAAAATCCCGTGCGCTCAGCATGTAAGCAGGTCTGTGTAGGCACGGGAGCAGGGGAGCGCGTGTGTGCTCACGTGACGTGACCACCACGTTCAAAAGGTTATTGGGAACGAGACTGATAAGTATTTATGCAGACAGGCTAAGCTAATACGTAACTTTACTTACTGCTGGACATAATAAACCGTTATTCCCGTGTAATACATCGTCGGGCAGGAATTTATCGTCTACGTAGTTGTGAGTTATTACGACTACGACGGGAATGCCTTTCGGAATTAATTGTTGTTGTTATTATTATTATTATTATTTATGCTTTGGCCATCGACGACTCGCGGTCGGTGACTTTAGTACACGAATCTGACGTGTAATGCACGTAACGACGAAAATACGTGGCCCGAAAGCGCTTTCCCCCGCTCGTTGATCAGACGAGGGCAAACGGCTCCGCGCATCCTTAACACCGCACATCGCTGATTCATACGTCACTCTCAGCCCCAAGCTTTCTCGTTTCTCTGACTCTTGTGCAATTTCCAATATATACATATATGTATCAGGAGTGGCTTGGTTATTGGGGTTATTAAGGGATTACCTCCTATTATTCGGAATAGCCCCAATTTAGCGTTTGCGAGCGATGGATAAGAAGGATTAGCCGGGGGGGGGGTCGTATTAATTATGCTAAAGCAGGAATCGTCAGTGGCTAGTTCGAAATAATAAGGACAATTATGAGCTCGTGATCGCACTGGTGGTTTTGGAAGAGTTACATCACCGTTGCCGGGGACCTCGAGAGCTGCTCTCGGGATCAATCCGGTGAATCGGTGGATACCCCCGCTCGGTCATTAAATCCACAACTCGGGCAGAAAGTAGAAAGGGAGCGCGGTTGGGGGGAGGGGAGAGAGGACTCCGACTCATTTCGGAGCGGTGGTGGATATCCTCGCCTATTTCAACGGAAAAAGGGAAGGCACAGACAGGTTGGCCGACAATTACTTATCGACTCGGGTGGGAGTTTGGGGGTCTGGGGGGGGAGGGGCTTAAGGGTAATTCAGGCCCAGCTCTAAAAGGAAAAAAAAAAAAGAGTCCTCCTCCTCCCGTCAGGTAAATGAAGTGCAATGCCGCGTGTGCGGCGGTACTTGTTGCAAGGCGAGGAAGCCGGTCGCGCGGTTCGACGTCGGCGTCGGGTAACTTTGCGCCCCGGCTACCAATTAGTGTTGGGCAAAGGGGCCAGGGACGTAGGGATGAAGGGGGACGGGGAGCAGTGGTAGGAGGGGAGGGAGCCCGCGAGGGGGCGCAAAGTCCCGATGCCGACAAGGAGGAACGCCGGGGGTTTGAATACTCCCTCCTCCCTCTCGTTATCTCCGGTTAATCCGAGCGTGCTTTTAATTAGTCGGGAGCTGCTCGTCGTCCCGTCCCGTCCCCCCTCCCTCCCCTACCCCGTAGAGACGAACCGCGCCGCGACGAGAATCGAGCAACCACCGAGGCTACCGATTACCACCGAGGTCCTCCTTAATCACGGGGCCCCGTACCCCCTTTCTCGCCCCGTACGAGGCCGGCGGGGCGGGGGCATTAGCATCTAAAACGAAATAACGGCCCACGAGCGAATGCACTCCACCCCCCCCCCCCCGCGACTTGGCTGCAACACGATCGGCCGGCCTCCTCTTTATATTTAATGAGACCGGATGCCGATGCAAGTCCGGGTCTCAAATATCCCTCCGGGATTTCGGGATTTTCCTTATCGAACCTCTTCTTAATAACTAGCTCTCGTTTCCTCATTATTTAAACTCTGCCTAATTGAAATATAAAGCGCACCGAGTCTCCGAATAAACGGGTAAATAAAGTATTTATCTACCTTACATCGGCCTCGCATCTTACCAACTTTCTTCCAAGCGCAACTCCGTCCCAATAACAATTATTAATTATTAAATCCTGTTGTTGTTGTTGTTGTTGTTGTTGTTGTCGGTTATTATTATTGCGATAAGCAGTCGAGCACAATGTAGAGATTTTTTTTTTTTGTTTCTTTTTGTTTTGGAAAATTGCATTAAAATCAATTTGATATTATATATTGATATTATATATTGATATTATATATATATATATATTATATATTTGGGATTCGAGGTAAACATCGGCTGAAAATTGCGAATTGAAAATTAATAAAAGATAAAAACGAACAATCGTTCGGGCGAGCTGTTTTTATTTATATTAAATATTCTCCTCCAGATTACAGATTGTTTTTGTACAATAATTTATCCTCGACAGCTGGGAGAATTTATCCCTTTTATTTGCAAAAAAAAAATCCCTGCGCGTGTACATTGAATTTAATGAAAGTCATGAAATTCAGGATCTTTAATTGCCAGAGAGAGAGAGAGAGAGAGAGGGAGAGAGGGAGAGCGGCTATGAGGGAGGGGTGGGGAGAGCCGGGCTTAATAATAATATTCGCGAAGGCGGTACACGTGGAAGGGGGAGGGAGGGGGAAGGGTTAAGCGTTTTTCTTGTTTTATAATTTTTCCATCGGGGCTCACGATCCGCGTCTACAAACATTCCCGAGGAGCGCAATATGAATAACCGAAAATTTATGTGTCAGGCGCCTTTAGATTTATGGCCCGGCCGAGATTAAGTGAAAAAGTCGTGGCGGGGGGGGGCGCGAACGCGCCAGGATCGTCTTCTCGATGCCAAAAGTTCCAGGTGCGAGCCCTCGTTCCGCCCAGGTCGAGCCCAACGTACGTCCGATCGTTCGCAGCCACACGAATATCACGGGCGGGGTGGGGTGGGGTGGGGTTGAGGGTGGTGGGGAAGAACAGGTGAGGCTGGCACCGGCCACCACGACCTCTACGTCACCCGTTACCTTTGCGAACGCAGGTGCGAGACTCCGGGAGGTTATTGGTGTTATATTTGGCAATTTCCCATGAGTTTTCCCGGGCCGCGAACGACCTCTAACTGAAAAAAGGCACGCGAGAGGCGCGAAAGAGAGACGGGAGCACGGATTTTCGGCAGCTCCCCGCCCCCACCAGATAGAATCTGATTTATTGCGCAAACAGCACAGGGTAACTATCCAATGCTCCTCGGCGGCAAACTCAGTGATTCATTGGGGGGACGGTTTTTGCGGTTTTTCCTACCCCGGATGATAAACAAAATTTTTTTACCCCCCCTCCAACCCCGCCCCCGCCCCCACTACGCTTTATTTTGCTCTCTGTGTACCCACGTACTTATATATATATATATATGTATTGATTATTGTTTGAGCGGATTAAAAAGCCCCCCCCCACCGGTCTCTCTTGGCAGCGCCGTTCTTTTTTAACGGGGCCTTTATCTCGTCTCGTTAATGCGCGCATAATTAGTTCATCCGTAGTAAAAAAAAAGTTTCTGCCCTTCTCGCTCAAGTAAGTTTCGAGAGTATTGGTAAGCTTGTTTGGAAAATGCAAATGGGAGCGGCTGTCGTCCCTTTTGTTGTGCCGGCAAGAGTCATCCCGCAATGGGAATATATTTAACAATTTTTCCAACTATGACTTGCCCACGCACACGCACACACGCGCACACGCGCACGTGTCACTCGGTTTAGCCAGCAAAAAGTACGGCTTTTCCGTGAAATTTACGTTACCTTTTTCTGTTATCATTTCTGGGTTTTTTTTCTTTTTTTTTCTTTTTTTGTTGAACCGGAAAAGTCGATTGGGGGCGGGGCGAGGGGGGTAGCTTGGTGACTTATCTTCAAAAAATATGTCGGGCTAACTTATTTGCCGGAGGTATGATTTTGGACTAATAATAAATAGGCCAGATTAGCATTTTAAATTTCCCAAAGTCCTTAAACTTTAAAAAGAGATCTGTCTGCGCAGTTTTAAATAAGTTACGAGAGCGTCAGCGCCTACGGCGACGTCGAACGCTAAATTAGTTAGGTTCCGAAAGGATCGGGCAAAACTTTCATCCTTTTCGCAATATCCTGAGTCCTCGCTGACGTCCCCAGCCCCCTCCTCACCCCTACCCGCCCGCGACATCGAAACAGCCCCAAAGCTTTAAACTACTCGCCGATAAGGAGGGCGAATAATATAGAGGCCGAGTCGAGCCGAGCCGAGCATCGAGTGAGTGGGAGAGTGGGAGAGAGAGAGAGGGAGAGAGAGAGGGCAGGGAAATATGCCAGAGTATAAACGACAGCCGGAAAGTGAGAAAAGTACGGCGAGCGAGAGATAGCGAAGTAGCGGAACAAGTTGTACTGAATAGGCATGGAAAGAAGAGAGAGAGAGAGAGAGAGAGAGAGAGAGAGAGAGAGAGTCGGGGCATCCTGGAGCAATCAGTATGCAAGCAGCTCCGTGGCCTTTTCCCCTCCATCTCTTCACCCCTATTATATTATTTCATCTCGTTTGCAGCCATTTCTTTATTCGCTTGGCTCTACTGAAACGCGCGACTGTCCCCCGCCCCCTCCGCCAATAACCCCGACCCCCTGCCACCCGACCGTCAATCGGAGCCCGCGAGCGCGATCTCAACGCGTTAACGTTTGTCCCTGTTTACGAGCTCAGTCGCCACGTGCTTCCACCCCCCCCCCCCCCCAAAGCCTCGTTTCCCTAGCCCTAGCACACCAATAACCCCAATAACCCCAATAACCCCAATAACCCCCAAGCGACTTTGTTCGACAATTGGCGGGAGCCGTTGATTGCCGTTCCACTTTTTCACGGGACTCGCCATTAGCTGCGGGAGCTACGGGATCTGCGGGAGCTAGGGAGTCCCGGGCACTAGGAGCTCTAAAAAGCTTACGAACAAAAACGGAATGGATTAGCAAGCGGGCCCGCGGACATGTGTGGATGGCTACGGGCAAGAAAGAAATCCCGCGGCCAAGATCTACAAAGAAACTTCACGGTTCCTTAAACGAATTAACGCCCCGATTTCTCTATCGACGTAATACTCGCCTTTCCGTTCTTTTCCTTTCTGTTCTTTTCCGTTCTTTTCCGTTCTCTCGTCGCTCCTCCTATGGAATATATCCGTCCGGCCCTGGACCTCGGCCCCCAAGAAAATAATAACCCCAATTCCAGGGGAGAGTCCGTCGCGCAAATAATCGAACGTACGATACGTCTCCTAATGAATAATTTATACAACAATAACGAGGAAGTGCAATATACGAGTATTTTAATGTGCGCGCGCTCGTTAGCTCGATTGCATTAGGAATGGAAGCCGAGAGAGTGGTAGCGGAACATCGGCCCCGATAACCCCTCCCTCCCCACGCCCCTACCCCACCCTCGCGCCTTTAAGAATAAATTTACAAAGTAACGCGAATGCACGTCTGCAAGCTTTATTAATACAATGATGCCCCAACAGTGGCTTTGCCCGTTCAATTGTCTTGACGCATTTCACGGATAACAAGTAAACGCGTAAACGTTTCCCGCCTGCTTTTTATAAATCGTATATAAATACGTATATTTACATGCATGTAAGAAATACGTATGTATATAAATGTCCAATCGCGCCTGGTTTAGCCTACGTACGCGCATATAGTTATTAATTATGATTTTACGACGAGCCGCGATTACGGGTATTATAGAAATAATTATGCGTTAAACGTGTTGGCTTGGCGATCGCTATTGGGCTTCCAACAAAATGCCATTGACTTTGGCTCGCCCCGGACCTCCTCCACTTTTCGTTAATAACGTCGTGGGAGTTAAGTAATTTCGAGGATTGGTAAAAACGCGACGTCGAAAACGTATTTGTGTTACGTTCTTCTTCTTCATCTTCATCTTCATCTTCATCTTCATCTTCATCTTGTTCATCTACTCGTTTCGCATGGAAATACGATGGAATTCTGACGAATTAGTGGACAGACCGATCGGAAAACGCTTGGGTAAGCGAAGGTCAATTATTCCGCGGAGTGTATGGGTGTGCAGTGGGCCAGGATAGACTTCCTCCGGTTCTTTGGAAATATCGTCCAGTCGAACTTCCTTATTCGATTGCCATCCCGTCGATGCCACAACTACGACTCGTTGTCTGCTTATCTGTTTTCTATTCCAGTAATCCTTAGCTGTAATTCTTAGCTTAGTTCCTCGAGCTCGACCGTCTCCTCCCACCCCCCATCTCTACATTCCGCTACATAAAAACCCTCGTTTCCGCATAAAAACCAGTCATTTTCATTGTTCAAGTAATTAATATTAATATTACTTTGAAGAGCTTCGCTGGCCGACGCGTCAGTCCGATTACGAATTGGTAAGCGTACGTTCCATAAAAGCTTCCTTTAAGATGATTTGGCCGGTATTTATATATATATATATTCATTAAGATTTCAGCTAAATGTATTTGACTTGTGGCTATTATTTATTATAGTACTCACTTGTATGACCCGGGATTTGTTGAGCAAGTTGTTGCCATCGGATTGGTACTTCTCCATGTCTCGGAGGATCCCTCGCACACTGACGTCGTCGACGTCGACCAATCGAAACGCGGTGATGTTGACGAAGTTGTACTTGAAGTCCTCGAGATCGAACGTCTCGATATCCTAGGTAAACCGACCGAATTCCTTATAACATTGCTTTAATACAAATTACATCGGTATAATGATACGACATACGCGGAAGCGAACCCTGTAACGTTTGATAACTAAATACCAACTCAATATTTAGCCGGTTTAATCAATAACCCCAATAACCTAATTTACATTCAACATTTATTTCCCTTTACCCCTAATTTGCAATTTATTCTCTTAAAAAAACATTAACGTTAAGCGGTTCCTGAAGAAAAAGAAAGAAAGAAAAAAAAAAGATAAAGAAAACAAAAACGTTATCGACCGCAGGTACATGCTACTACTTTACAAATGGATATTTATTATAAATTTAAATGAAAGTGGTAAATATTAGCTTTTCGATGCCGATTATCGTTCACTTTATTGCCACGACTTTAACTTCCTAACCGTATACTCTTCTTACTTTTTCTTCTTTTACAGACTCGTTCGAAATAATACTATATAAAATAATAATAACAATATTATAAAAGTAAATAATACATAAATGATACGTAGCTTGAGAAAACGTGTAAATCCTCTATTAAGGAAATATATTAAGTAAATACTTGATTTATATAATACGTATATATATATATATACACGTAGTAAATTAATATAGTTTACTTACAAAAGTTGTAAAGAGGTAGTGATAGTTGTAATCGTTCATTTGTAATTCGAGGATCTGTAAATAAACGAAAGGTTTATAAGATGAGGGGTTGAAAAATCTGCGGTAGATCGATGTGCGCCGAGCATAGTAGCCAAAGCAAAGGCGAGAGTACGCAATGTTATTTTACCATACGGAGAAAGTGGTGCATATTCCTCGTATTCGTGTCGACGATGAGATTACGGATTTCTTTGGCCTTGATCTCCTGGAGGACCTGCCTGTAAGATTCCAGATCAGTTTGCCTCAGATAAACCTCAATGTCCTGTGACTTTTGTGATCTCACGAGCTCCCGAAGTCTTACCAGCCCTGAACAAACGGTTACCCAAAACGTTTAATGAACAACAACAACAACAACAACAACACAACAACAACGACAACGACAACGACAACGACAACGACAACGACAATTGAAACTGTCGAAAAGTTATGTTATAAAGCGCGATACGTCACACGGCAACAATACGCCGGACAATGAGGTCCGAGGGGGAGGGGAAGCTCCTCAGTCGGCCTGGGTAAATAAATTATCATTTGCTCGGTAAAGGGTATACAATAAAGGCGGCTCATAACGGGCATTGGCGCGCACGACGTCACACGGCAATTCGACGTCCCTTCGCCGTATGGAAAATGTATTGGGTAGCGGCGGGGGAGGGGGGAGGAGGAGGAGCGAGGAAGGCTGCAGGGAATGCAGGGAGCCTGTCCTGACAGCTCGGCGACGCTGACACAAGCCGTCCTCCGGGGCTCGGATATGAAAGCAGTTCCGGGGAAAAAGCCTCGGCGGAAGCCCATTCGAGCGCAGTTACATTTATATCCGCGCGCAGCCTTGGGGGTTATTGGGGTTATTGGGGTTATTGGGGTTACAGTGTACGTCGTTGGCTCACCAAGTACGTCGTTGGGCGGCTGACGGTTATTGGGGTAGGGCTCCTACCGAGATCATACGTCAGTAGTCACTTACGTCGGGCGGCACGTCGGGCGGCACGTGTCTCCGAATATGCTTCACGAGGAATATGCGACACGAGCTAAACATAATTCAGGCATCGAAACATCTGTTAACCAGTCCTGCATCGATCGGAGGCAACGGAGGCAACGGAGGCAGCGGAGGTGGTCCGCCCACTCGGTCACCTGTCCACCACCCTCTCCATCTTATTAAAGGGCAAAGAGAGCGGGGCGCGGCGCGCGGCGGGGCGAGGAAGGGATGGATGGAGGGAGGGATGGAGGGATGGAGGGAGGGGGAGGGGGAGGGGCGATGTGTGTGAAACCCGTGAATAGCGACGACCCGATGGAATCAATACCTGCAAGCGCGCCTAAGTAATCACGGTATCATCTCAACTTGAAGGTCTTCGGCCGAGCGCGTACTACACTCGCGTGACTCGATGCTCGTCGACTCTTAGGGTTGGGGGGGGTGGGGGGCTCGCTTCCCGAGCCCGGAATACATTTTCCCGCTTTGGTTTTTTTTAACCAACGTCCTCCCCTGGGAGGGACCCGTGCCCCCACGATACAACGATTTCACTGGCTACCCCGCTTCCACGGAATCCTCCCCTCACTACCTCCCTATCTACGCCCCCGTTCCTCCTCCTCCTCCTCCTCCTCCTCCCTACTACTACTGCCTTCCCTCCTTCCCTGTTCCAAAAGTCCTATCGACGGCCGAACCTTTGAGCCCACGATTATCACGACCTATATTACCCGACCGACATCCCAATAACCCAGACAGAAGATTTCACCCCTTTCCCGCCCCTTTACTCTTGGCTAACGGGGGCATTTATTACGTACAAGACAACATCGTTTTTCAACAGCTTCACCCAACTCGACTTTGAATATATATATATATACACTTATTCACGACATTCCTCACTTTATTCTTCATCCTCCTTTCTCCGGATACTCGATTTATCCTATACGTATATACCTTTATTTATTTATTTATTTATCCCTTTATTTATTTATTTACGTAACTATCTATCTATCTATCTATCTATCTATCTATCTGTACTGAACTCCGAACTTTTTCCTTCACTTTTTCAAATGCAATCGATCGTCGGAACGCTCAGTTTTGGCCGGATAAAAAGTACCGGCAATTTAATTACAAAAAATTCCAAGCGAGACAAAATGTTACCGTAGATATCGATCGTAATCGATTAGCGAACGAACGCCACGATTAATAAAACGGCCTTACCTGCTTACCTCACATTTTAATAATAGAACTCGCGTATCTCTGGGCACTTTTTACTCGCAGCTCTCGCAGAAATATTGATTTTCCTTCTGGCTTCTTTCCCCGCATCCCCTCCCCGCCCCCCGACTTAGAATATCGTCGTCGCGTGATTTTTAGTGAAGAATTTTTTTTCCTTCAAACCGATAATGCCAGCGCTCTATAAAGGTTTTCGTCGGTGGTGTTCGTGGGGGGGATGGGGATGGGGGGGCGTGTATTCTATTACGTGGGCCCGTCCAGGGAATCCATTCCCTTGGTCCCCCCCACCCCCACCCCGCCCCGTCAACCCTTTGAAACTCTGATCGAGAGGGAGAGGGAGATAGATAGAGAGAGAGAGGAGGGAAGAGGGGGAAGGTTGCATAAAAAATGCAATAAATTTGAGTACAAGCAGTCGTCGTCGTCGTCGTCGTCGTCGTCGTCGTCGTCGAAAGTAGTCGTCGTTGGGGCTCTGGTTGGTGCAAGGTAATTGAGATAATTGGCTGGTTCATCTGGCGCAGTTAGTTTGCCCTAGTGCGGGGTTGCTCGGGGAGAAAGAGATAAGGCGAATTAAGGTTCGGGCATTCGGTCTTCGGTAAGGTCGAAGCGGGGTGGGGGGGGACGTTAATTTCTCCAGAGACCGGGCAAAGGCAGTAGTTTACTGCTTCTTCCGCTTGTCTTGGCTTCTTACGACCTGCGAATCGCGAGCAGGTCCCCCCTTTCCACCCCAATAACCCCCTCCCTCCTATAATATAGTTATCCCGACGCGGCCCCCCTACCCCTACCCCACCCGCACTCTTTCACGCTAAATAGCTTAGTATAACTTGGACACTTAAGTTTAATACGCTTGCGCGCTGATCAAACAAGAATCGGCCTCGTTATTCTCGTTATTTTATTCCTATACAAAATAAATGAAATGCACATAACCAACCACTCGAGCATACGTATATACGTATATACGTATATATATTTATAAATATACGAGGCTCTTATGGAATGATTCGATTCTCCGAATAGCATATTCAGTAGTAAAGTTTATCATCATTTGAGCCCCGCCTACACTATTGCCAATAAAATATTTATAGTTACTGGCCTCTTTCAAGTCATATATAATATTTATTTTGTCACTTTAATGTTTAATATTAAGAGCTTATCGATAACAACTTGGCCGCTAACGCTCTCGGGACTCGGCAGCACAATTACCCGTGATCAATGAAATCTGATTTTTAGAAACTGAAAAACTTAACCTTTATCTTGCCTAATTAGACGTAAAGAGGGGCAGGGTGGGAGGGGAAGGAGGGGAAAGGAGGTCAGAATCAACTTAACCCGTATGACCCATTTTTGTCTCGTCTATAGCCTTAAAAAAAAAAAAAAAAAATCACGCATCGTATGTATTTGAAGAAGGTTCTACATGGTTATACATGATATGTAGTATATTGTACAAGCGGGCGGACCCCACGAGCCATAAAAGCCATTGACGTAAAAAATGTTTTTTTTTTCGTGTATCAAATTCCCTTGTTAAGCATGGGAAGCCTAATTTTCTTAAGAATATGCTTTATACGATGGCATGTAGAGGTTGTAAAATAATTTTTACGCACTCGATTTATTCGTAGGATAATACTGTCTCGTTCCTCCTCTTCCCATCCGAACGACGCGCCCCCCCCCCCCCCCCCCGGTAAAGCACTAATACATAGTATCAGTACTCAAGGCTTTACCATTCTTGTTGCTGTTGTCGTTGTTGCTGTTGTTATTCTTATTACTGCTATTGTTATTGTTATTGTTATTATTGTTGTTGATATTAATATTAATATTCGTTTTATATGGAGGAAAGTAACGTCGTTCATTCAACGTTTTATTCTCGTAGTCGAAGGTTGCCGAGGCTTTTGAAGTCTCGGCATAATCCCGGCCGCGTCATTATTAAATTCCAAAACATATTCGTTATCTACGGGGTGGCGGGAAGCGGGGAGGGAGGCAAGAGCCATCCGGCGTCCACCGGCTTCTCTCTCTCTCTCTCCATCATTGTTCGAGCGGCGGCGGCGGCGAGAGTGTCAGAGATGCATTAGAGCATCAAATTATCGTAAAAGTGGCGCGGACGCGATGCGTATCGCGCATTTCCCAGACTGCGGGGCACTTGTGCCAATAAAATGTGCATTTCACTTTATGAAGCTCGGGGTTATCTTCGATGAAGTCGTAAAAAGTCAACGAGAAAGAGAAGGAGAACGCGTCGGTACGTGGACGGAGGCCTCGGAGTGGGGGGGCTTTCTCGTTGACTACGTGTTAAGGTAGGTGGTGGTAAGGCATCACCGGTAGCAGCAGCAGCAGCACCAGCAGCAGCAGCACCACCACCACCACCACCACCACCAGCCGAGTGCGCTCGCCTTACCCCTGGTAATCGAATATGTAACGGATGGATAGCCTTTTTTTTCCCCTCGCCGAACGACTACGGGAACTCTTCCCTTTACTATTACGATTCCCCCCCCCCCCCCAACATATAAAACACACGCTCCCTCCCTCGTATTTACGATGACTCCTCTCTCTCTCTCTCTCTCTCTCTCTCGAATCGGAGTGAATTCATCATTTCTTTTCTTCTGCCTCTCGAGCTCAGGTGCGTGAGGGGGGAAAAGCCGGCAACCTGGAGCTTCCTCCAGGCAGTAGCGATTATTTTACTTAAAAGTCGACGAGTCGAGCACACGAGCTCGGCCTAACCTAACGGAGTATCGAGAAGTTAAGGATCGGGCCGGGGTTTATTGGGATCATTGGGGCCGGGGTTGGGGGATGGGGTTATTGGGGGTTATTGGGGTTGGGGGATGGGGTTTGCGGACAAGCGAAAATTGTCGCAGGAGCAAAGTGAAAAGGCTAAATGCTCCTCTTAAGATCGATTTGCTTGTTCAGCGCTCGAGGGATTTCCGGGCGGTGGGATGGATTGGGGGGTGGGAGGGATGGAGAGCCCGCCACCCCTCTCACCCCCACACAATGGGGTAGAATAAAAGCGTCGACGGGGATGGCGGACACAATGGTGACTCGGGTGGAAGGAAGTTCATTCCCGAATCGGCAAGTCCGTACGTGCGAGAGGCAAACTGCCCAGGAGATTCCGCACGAATGATCGAGAACTCCCTGAGACTGGATAATAATGTCCTTGTCCTTGTCGTTGTCGTTGTCGTTGTCGTTGTCAGTGAGGTTCGCGGGTTGCGCCGTCGTCGTCGTCGTCGTCGTCGCTTCGGCTTCTCTCCCACTCTGCCCCTTCCCGCCCTATCCTCACCGAGAGCCACCTGCAACTCTATCGCGCACTCAGAAACTGTCTCGAGGGTTACGTCCGTCCCCCCTCTCTCTCTCTCTCACCCTCCCCCCCGATCTCGACGAGCTCCCCCGTTTTTCCCACTTCCCAGTTCCGGGACAATGGATTTTTCATCGCCGGCTTCGGATTTAAACTCCGGCTCGATATACAGGTATTGCCCGGCATTCCCCGGCACTCCCCGGCACTCCCCGGCATTCCCCGGCATTCCCAGTATATTCCCAGGCAAATGGGATCGTACTTTATACTTTCCCGATGGCTCTCCTCTGCCGGATCCATCGATCCGTTAATGCCCTTATCAAAGGACTTTTATGTACTTACCTTTTACGGATTATGCGCATCCCTGCCCATACGCGTGAAAAACTTTTACGGCTAAACTCCGACTTGAAAAGTTCGACAGCCTCGCCCCCGGCACCATCCCCTCCTCCCCCTCCTCCTCCCCCTCCTCCTCATCCGCCAATTCAACCTCGATTCGACCTCGACTACGTAAAAACCGCCCCGGAGCCGAACTACAATGGCAACGGCACTTCATGAGCCATTCGAGTAATAATTCTATATTGGCCGAGCGTACTTCCGATCGATTTACCCCTCCCCTTGCCGACCCCCTCCGCCCCTCAACCCCCTCCCGCCAACGTTTTCGACATTTCAACCCCTTAAGCCCTTGGGGAAGAGCGGCTCGCGTACGAGCGGATTAGCCGAATCCAATGCTAACGCGTACGAGCGATCCCGCAAAAAAAAAAAAAAAAAAAAAAAGGACGAGGCTCCGTTGTGTTTTCCAAGTGTTTTTTTAAAGTTTCGAGGGACCGGTCGGCAAATCGAATAAATAAACGTGTCGAAGCAATGAAGCGAGACCCGGCCAATCGACGTCCATTTTATACCGATCTACGTTTCCACCGACAACAAATACGTCCTTCTTCTTCTCCTTCTTCTTCTTCTTCCTTCTTCTTCTTCTTCCTTTCTTCCGAATGATCTATCTACACTTGTTTGTACGAGAGCGGGTACTATTTTCATTTGCCCTTCCCGCTCTATTTATCTACTAGTTCTGGTCTGTTGGTGTTTCTGGGTATCCGGGCACGCGCGCCCCACCCCGCCCCTCCATCACCCGCCGCCCCTTAACCGACGCCGCCGTGTACGCGGGATGTAGAGATTTGAAAAATCCAGCCTCCGGGTATCGATCGGACCCTAATGAATATGGATGTTTGTTTCAACAATCGGAGGGGGGGAGAAGATACTCGGCCCTCGATCGAGTGGATCTCAAGATCACCCACTCAACGACTTAAAAGTGCAAGAAATAAAAGTCTCTAATCATTTTACGCTTCCCGGGGATATTAGAGCTTTCGATTCGGCTGCCAAAAAAGCAAAAGGGGATAACGAATCGATCTGCTACCGGATTAACCGGTTGGTAATCTCGCTTTAATCGCATTAATATCACGATCGAGTCGATTGAGGATTCGGGAGGTGGTAGGGAGGTGGTAGGGGGCTGCCATATCATGTAAATACAATATTTGTCGAGTATTTTATTTTAATCTACCGCCTTCCGTTCTGCAATAACGTGATAATTGATCTCGATTTCCCGGGTCCGAATCATATCCGGCATATCATCCGTCCCCGTTGATCGTCATCAATTTGCCACGGTATTATTTCAACGGAATATATATTTTCGGTTTTTAAAAGTTAACTGGCTGTCAAGTGTGTATTTTAATGAAATAAATAAATAATTTAAATAAATAAATGAATAAGAATTCGTATTGAAGCGTCGAAAGGTTCGTTCGACGAAGCCGATCGATCGGGGCGAATGAATATTATACAAATGCATGTAATAAAAGAAAGTGGCGCCTTCCCCCCCACCCCCGGTCAATGCCAATTACAGGCTAAACTAATAAAACGTAGAGGCAGATGATAAAATGTGGGTCGCGTAGCGTGGGTATCGATTGGCCGGAAGAAGCTGTTCGAAGGAAGGGCGCGAGTCGCCGAGCCGCCGAGCCGCCGAGTGTAAAAGAAGTTAATTTGAGGAGTGAAATGTACGTGGTTAGGTGGCGAGAGGGGTGTACAGTCGTGGTCTTTTGCCTCGGTGCCAAGAAGCAATAAGAGCCGGACGAGCGCTGGAAAGTCAAATAATTGACCTGGATTAGAAGGGGGCCACGGGCCGACTTAATACGGCACGACATTACAAGTTATTGAGGGAGAATAACGCGGAATGGATGGGCGGGGGGCAGGGGCCATCGGGGTAGGCGGTCCGATCGTTAAAAAATGATTCGTCGAATGGTTAATGGTGAGTATGCGTTACCGTAATCGTCCTCGTAGACTATGGCGACCCTCGTCCAGTTGAGAAATCGCATGACGTCCTGATAGGCCGCGTTGAGAAGGCTCTGCATCGGGTAAAGGTTTATACTGAACTCCTTGGCCTCGGAGTCCAGGTCCAGCCTGGCCTCCAGGTGCGGTATGTCCAGGGCATCGCAGATGCTGTGAATGTGCTGGCCCAGGATCTGGTCCGACGGGCCGAACACGGCCTGTACGCCGAACTTCACTTGGTGACAAGCTGAAACACGGGGCCAAACACGTGTGTTTACCCTCGTTCATTACCAATACATTTTTTTTTTTTTTTTTTTTTTTTTTATTTATTTATTCGTTCCTTCTCCATCTCCTCCTCCTCCTCATCAGCCTCCTCCTCCTCCTACCCCTGGCGGAGTGAAAATATTTGGAGGTAAAATTAAAGGCGCGGCTAGGGACGGGCAAGTTTTTGTTGCGTTAAATGTTAAATGGCCGCAGGGTTTCCAATGTTTAATTTAAACTGCCATTCGAATACAATATCCAAAATTTTTATATATATATATAAGTTTCGCTATATATATATATATGTATAAGATTTGCGTAACTTCTCTTTGCTTCTTTTCGCTCGATTCGCGTATTACAATGTAACACATTGCCTAATTGCTTTTATTTCTTCTTCTTTTTTTCTTTTTTTGTTGTTGTTGTTGTTGTTGTTATTTCTATTATAAAAAAATTGCATAGAATACGTAGGTATCGAATGTACGGGATTGTTCGAATAAGACGAATAAGACGAATTAATATCCGTTTTGAGCGTCAATTACGTCTCGCGCCATTCAATATTAATTCGCAAACCGAATCTCTTGTTACGCGTTTAATAATACGACGTCTCGCGCCAGACATTACAAAGACACGGGATTTTATTTGCGAAATCCAACGTTGCCGATTAAAGAAAGTTTAATAAGAAATATTATATAATAGTAATAATAGTAATAATAGCAATGGTCGAGGAATTAGTGAGTCTCGACTATTTAAAGTCCCCGTACAACTTTTAATCAATTTTGCGAATAACGCGTAAATTCGCAAAAAGATTTTAAATGCAAAATTTCAAATCTCAGTGTTTAATCTATTCTTCTTTTTTTTTTTTTTTTATTTTTAATATCCGTTCCTTTAGAATTTTCCCAAGGTGTACAGACACACGTCTTCTCGAGAGCTCCTCGGCTACAGAGTTAACTTACAGTCATCGGTATGTATATGTATATGTATATACGCGCGCACCCACATATATAAATATATACACACACCCACACACCCACACACACACACAATACAGACGTAGAAATAGATGTAGACGTTGTATATAGGAGAAAAATGGTAAAAGGAAAAGGAAAATGGGATAAATAGAAAGAAAATGAGGAATAGTAGTAGTACCGACGTGCGGGGGGAGGGGGAGGGAGAGGGAGAGGCGCAACGAGCGTTCATTTGCATAGTTTATTCCCCTTAATAAGGCTTTGAAATATAATTAAAGTTATAATTAAAGTACGATTGGCAATTATACAAGTGTACTTGCATTTATTAAGGGTAAGTGTGTATATAAAGTGGCCGTTTTTTTTTTTTTTTTTTTCTGTTCTCAAAGAGGCTTTTTAAAAGGAAAGTGGATATTTACGGTTTTCAAAATTCAAATAGTACCTGAAGAGGCGAACGCGAGAAATAGACAGAGCAGAAGGAAATAAAGAGAGGCCGTGGGGGCCGAGGGGGCCGAGGGAGACGAGGGAAACGTGGGAGCCGAGGTCTTTTCACGTTTTTATATGATTTTATACGACTCGATTCATATTATTGCCCCTTTCCACCCTCAACCCTTTTATTTGTCCGACCGGCCTGCCGCTCCCGGCCCCGCGCAAAACGCAAAAGCTCACACACGCTATGCGCTCGCATACCTTCTGGCCTCCGCTTTGAGGTATTCGCGTCGCGTTTGGAGCCGAGGTCCCGCCAAAGCGCGCCGGCCGGCCGGGTAGGGGGGGGAGAGACTATTTTTTTCTCTCTTTCCAGATCCGCATATCGGATACACGTTCCCCGCGCGCCACACTAAAAGATAATATTCGTAAAGAATGTAAAATCAATATGCACGATTTGCGATTATCCGGATGTCTCGCGACCTCGATGCACGTCTCGAGCCGCCCGCCCGCGGGCGACCTCTTTCCAGTTATATATTTATATACGTACATATATATATATATATATCGGATATAAGCGAACCGCCCGCTCAAGAGCCCGCGCTCAATGGCTCGGTGTGGGTACGTGGGCGTGTGTGTGCGCGCGTGCTCCCTCGTCTCGCCGAGGAGCGAGATGCCCGATCCGTAAATTTATTGGACAAGCTCTGCCGCTTCGAGAATGAAAAGCTCACGGGGGGAGAGGGGCAGGGGGGAAGCTGGGATTTTCACTTCCGGCGCAACCGCTGTTCGTTCCCTCCCTCTCTCTCTCTCTCTCTCTCTGCACCCCGCTCACCACCGACCGCCAAAAGTCCAAAAGCCGCGGCCTGTTCTCGGGTGGGACGTGTGACGCTAAATGATAATGAATAATGCCGACGAGGACGACGTCGGGTCGTCGATGAGTCAGGCCTCGTCAGTTAATTGCTCCTCTTTAACGACAACCCTCTCATTTACTTACTTACCCGGGTTTTCGATAAATTCTTTTTCTCTGACTTCGGAGCGAGATGGAGATGGAGATAGAGAGCAGTGGGGGGGGGGGGGGGACTTTGAAGGAACTCCTCGAATGCTGAATTTGGAGGCCACGTAATGCCACGGTGCAGCGGGAGATAAATATAGTTGAAAAGGTCGAGGGATGACAATGGGGAGGAACAATTTTTAATTGACGACGTGCTCGAGCCGCGTCCCTTTCAATTATTATTGTAAATATGAAGAAACTGCCCCGTCGCTCCGTACTAACCATTAACG
Source organism: Ceratosolen fusciceps (assembly GCA_018883505.1). NCBI lineage: Eukaryota > Metazoa > Arthropoda > Insecta > Hymenoptera > Agaonidae > Ceratosolen > Ceratosolen fusciceps. Next base: position 727,929 of record RCIC01000019.1, read on the forward strand.
ACCATTGACGACAAAACACTCTCTAGCGGATTGTTTTGTTATTAAAAACCTTCCTTCGTCGCGCGGTACGAATTTTGTCTAATTATCTTACATTACGTTCCGTTAAATGCCGAAGGCCGATTAGAAAGAGAGAAAAAAATAAACTAAATAATTTATTAAAGGCAATAATGGCACGCGACTCAAATAGACTTGCTTGCTTGCTTGATTGCTTGCGTACAGTTAAATTAAAGGATCGTGCGTTTGTGTTGGAGATGCGCGTGGAGTTGTCGGATTATTATGAGAAACAAAGCGCTTTGTGCGAAATCGATTTGTTGTCTCGGAGAGAAAGGATAGAACGGGATACTCGGAGCACAGCTAAGGTACGTGGAGAGAAATGGTTTTTTTTTTTTTTTTTTTTTTTGAAAAAGAAGAAGAAATGTATAGAAGGATAGAACGAAAGTTATTTTGGCCTTGAAAAAGGGGTTATTGGGGTTATATTTCCGTCCATTGGGATTATAAAGCATCCGCTGCTGGCAATCGAGATAATTTCAAAATGCCCCCCCCCGCCCGCTCTACTTTGTCTAATTGTTGCCGAGTAAACGGACTTCTTGTCCCCCAATAACCCCAATAACCCCAATAACCCCAATGTACGCGACATCGTCTTTTTTTGTCCACGGCTTGTTGCCTGCTTCGTATTAATTTTGTAAAATTCACATTCACGAGCAGCGTCATTGTACGCGTTTTATTTACTCGCGCGTACGAATGCGTGCGCGTATTTGGCTTTACGAGCCGCCAGTGCAGTACAGTTGGAAAGGGAAGTTTTTGAAATTGTTATTACGTCAGCTAAGGAGACAATCATTGCATTTATTAAGCTGACGGACATATTTTTTCTTCTTCTTCTTCTTCTTCTTTTTTCTCCTCTTAATCTTCAAATTTGTTAGTAAATTTATGGGGTAGTGAACCGTGGCCCTTGAAGGCAGGGATTGTCAGTTAAAGGGACGAACTTTAATATTCATCCCATGAAATGATTCGTAATTTCACGTAAGCCTTTGTGACCCGGGAGCGGATAAGAGTTTTTCGGGCGCGTTAAAAAAACGTGGCAAATTAATTAATTGAGTGAATGCGAGAAAATAATTGGGACAAGTACAAGGGAGGGAGGGAGGGGGGGGAATGCCGTTGGCTCGGTTACCTGGATTTCATATGGATATTATGATTTATAATGAGCGATAATGGGGATAAAGTCAGCGATGCCGTATCCGATCGGATTAATCGGACCGGGGATTTATTAATTCTCATAATACGGGGAATACGGGGGAATGAACGTGGCGGAGAAGTAGGGGGAGCTTTCGAACTCCGTGGGACAAGCTAATAATTGGTTTGCATCGTTGCTTCTTCGTGACTCTTTTTTTGTACATGCAGATGTGCTCTCGTGATAGATAAACGATCGAGGGACGGAAACGCGGACCATCCCAAGTACGTGTATTTACGTTATTCGTATTTATGTATATCGAGTGATGTGGGGGGGGGGGGAGCAGGCCGAAGGCATTCGAAGGATTTAGATTTTCCTAGGAAGCCAGTGTCGGGGTCTCGAGATTCGTCAAGGAGATGGGAAATTTGCGAGTTTCGTCATCCGGCCTCGCTTGCCCCCCCCCCCACCATTAATGCCATTATTAATAGCCGAATATACAATACGGGACAAACAGCCACTAATGTCATATATTTCTTCGAGCCGCTGTTCCACCCCAATTCCCTTTGTCTTATTTACGCGGCCTGTAAGTGGAAGTGAATCGGATTTACCAGTACTCGCCGTAGACAAATCTCTCTCACCCTCTCTCTCTCTCTCTCTGCTGCCGCCCTCTCTGTCCCTTTCATCCCTACCCAACAACAACAATTGTCCTCCAAGAGGAGCTCTTTGATGTTCCTCTGGAGGAGATGGACGGTCCCACAACTCCTGCTCCCGTCTTCCGATCCCAGCAATTCCAGTAATTGTTTCCTAAATCCTCTCCTCCAGGGACTTTACAAATCAATTTTTATCCCTTTTCATTATTATGTTTTCTTCCTCCTCTTCTTCCTCTTCCTCTTCTTCTTCTTATCTCTCCGCGACCGTTACTCCTTCCTTTTCTCGCCAATGCGAGCTTTACCTTACGTCCAGACAATTATTCAGATACATCGAGAGTCACTACACGATGCAACGGAAAATCTTCGATCCAGGAAAATCCAGCCCGGATTTATTAATAAGGAATGCCCTTATACTTTGCTCGAGCGAGCCCGACTTGTTTTTTTAACGCCTCGTTCGAATAAATTGGCTCGAGCCGCGGCTTTTCGGGGCTTAGCAGCCCCTTGTCGTCCTACCCGCCCGTCCCCTGGCCCCCGGTTTCTTTAAATAAAAGCTTTTGAAATGCATTCGAGCGGGATTTTATCGTATTTCCGTGTTGATGCCCTTTGAACCTTCGGCCATTGAAGAATGTCCAGCCGGAATCGTTAAGTTCTTCCCCCGCCGAAATGACATTTCGCAATAATTTGATTCCAAATAATAATTTACTCCCTACGAGCGCAACGTCCCATTCGTTATATAGAAAAAAAAATAATAATAACGAAATTTCTTTTTAATATATAATACTTTTAAACCCTGCTGCGTTACTCCGAAACCATTGTTTACGAAATCGATTCACCGGCAGACGCTAATACCATTTTTTTTTCTCTTTTTTTTTTTTTCTGATTATTTTTCAAGGCTTTTTTTTGTTAGCCGGTGTAGGAAAACTTTATATAAAAGAATATTAATACATCCGCTTCATTTAAATTTATGAGTGCCAGCAACATTTTCTATATACGTACGTACGCGCATTATGCAAATCGCTCCTTTATTCGTTTTTCGAAATTATTGTATTAAAATTTCAATTTATTACGGGTAACTTTGCTCTGCCCAGGTTTATAAAAATCTTTCGGCAATCCATTCTATTATTATTATTATTACTGTTATTATTGTTGATAGTCCTGGGGACTCTGTGTTACGGACATAAGGGATAAAGAGCCTTCGAGTTTCTCTTAATCGCTTCGTAATTACAGCTTCAATCGTCAACGAGAGAGAGAGAGAGGGGGGGAGAGCAGAGAGCGAGTCTTTTTATCCGTCGGGTTTTTTTTTACAATTTTTCTATATCGAATTAAGGGAGACAAGGAGCTTGTTAGGCTCCTTGGTAACACGCAGAGTTAGATTGCTTTGTTAGATTGAAGAGCGAGTCTTTTTGTTAGAAAATTCTTTATAGTGGAGCGATTAGAATGCCGGCGGAGAACGGGAGCGGGCGCGCTCAAGTGTTGCTCTTGAGCACGTGAGGTGACGTCACACCACGTCACACCACGTAACCCGTAGACTCGTGCAACGGCCCATGGATTCGTAATGGCTTCTTTGTTAGTTAGCACATGAGCTCGGTAGCTCAGGTATTTCCCGACGGTGTAAATCAATTTCTTAAATCACGGCCCTCTTATCGCCACGCCGTCATTATACATCGCCCCTATATATTTCCATTAATAGCACAACGCGTTACAATGTTAGTTGGCCATCCGTACCGTGTACTTTATGATTTACGATTATCCTCGTAAAGGCCTGAATTTTCCTCTGGACCGGTACCGGCATTACCTCTAACCTCATTTTCCAAATTAATTAATCGCACCTCACGCCCTAAATCGGCTTAAAATTAACGCTTTAAATAATTTTTTATCCGACAAAAGCTGCCAAAGGGGGTGGGTCACCACCGCCACCTCCCGCCCCTCTCCTCAGCCACCTTCTTTCTTTCTTTTGTTTTCTTGCTCTTCATCGATAAAGGATGATTCTCTTTTTTTTTTCCCCCCCCCCTACTCGAACGAAGAGCTAGCTCGAGCGGACGGTGAACGATGAATTTCCCGGGAAATGGTGAGCGTTTCATTGTTTTTGCCGGCCTCGGGAGTAAGCTCCCCCCCCCGCACACACTCTACGCGCCCCGTGAATAACCGTAAAATCCGAAAGAGCACGGAATATAGCGTGTATCCTACTGCTACTAAAATTGCCTCTGCCCGTGGAAAGACCGTAGCTTTCCTACATGACCGTCAACATCTCGCAGAACCATACAAAGGGACTGTGGTTGCTGGTAGCGGCGACGCTGCTCGTACGCTAACTCTGGCGAGGAATAACCTTGGATTCCGTAAGAGCGATTCGGCTGACTTGTAATAAATACGAGGCCGTTAAGCTCGATGTGTATCCACGAATTTATTCTATTGGCCCTTCAATGGCCGCAGACCTAAATTCGTGAAGCCGACTTCACAATGTTTCTCTAACATGTCACAATGTTGTTAACAAGTGGGATAAAGAAATGCCGGACTTTGGATTTTTGGTTTTGCTTGGTCATTATTCTGTCGTCGTCGTCGTCGAGAGCTTTTGCGACTCTTGAGACTGACTCGGGCCTTTCCCTTCATTATTTCAACAATATTAACTGATCCTCTCGACAAGGTCCCCCACCCCACCCCATCCCTCCCTCCTTTCAATGTACAATTTGATGACGAAAACTTTTTTAACGGATAAGAACAAACACTTTGGCAAACGTAGAAATTTCTTATTTATATTCTTATTTCGGAAGCCTATTCCCAAGCCCCTATTCGTAATTTATAATTCGCTTACGTGAATTTAAATAATATTCGATTTAAAATTATCCCGCCGTAGGGATTAAAAGTTTTCAACGCCATTTCCAATTCTCTTTACCTCCCGCCGCAGTAAATTATTTCGCGCGCTTATTATTATTATTATTATTGCTTAATTCGAGGAGGCGAAACTATGAAATTGCCATCCAGTTATTGTAAAAATTATTATTCTTAAGTGAAAGTCTACTAAGAAACATAAAGTAAAGGAAAAAATTAGATTATAATTACAAGGGCAGATACTTCGTCAATCGGGCAATTTCATTGTATTATCCTTGAAAAATATTGACAATTCATCGCAGACAGTATCTCTCAGTTCTTGGCCGCATTAGTTAACTGGGGAGGGGGGGGAGGAGGAGGTAATTCATCCACGGAGCGTAGATGCATGAGCGATACGTAAGCGCGCGCGCGCACGTACGTACAATATGTATGTATTCATTAATGCTTTTAGAGTGGTGATATAAAATGGGTAACGATCTATCTGCTCGATACGCGACGGTTATTGGGGTTAAAACGTTGGAGTCCTGTGGCGGAGAGGAGGAGGAGGAGAAACGAGGTAAATCTCTAAAGCGACTTGTACGGATTTTTAACTAGCGGATCCGTTAACTAGCGCCATTTCATTGTGGCTGTGTGGAGGTGATCGGTTTGTTGTCGGGACGCGCGTCACCGTCTCCTCCGTAGTATCTCGATAATTTATTTAACGCTGGACGAGTTTCACGGGCCTCGGGCATTGGAAGAATAATTAAAATGGGCTCGGCGATGACTGACTGACTGACTGACTGACTGACTGACCCTTTCTTCGACGCGTGAAAGGAGTCGTCTTTAGGCACGTATTGGATGTCGTAAACCAAGGTCGTGTTGGGCAGTATGATCTTGTCCTTATTGATTTTATATACGGCGTACTTGAAGGCCAGTTCGGTGCTGCTATTTCTTTGGTCATGAGTGAAAATGGCACCTGGAATGAAGAAGAAGAAGAAGAAGAAGAAGAAGAAGAAGAAGAAGAAGAGCAAAGGTAGAGCGGATGGCATCGCTTTGCCATTGCTTTGCCATTGCGCTTTTCAAGCTGAAACTCACTCTCAACTCCGACGACACGATTGATATTAAATTTAAACTGACTCACTCGCTTATTAAAATTTATAACTTCTTTTTTTTTTTTTTTTTTTTAAATCAACTACTAAATCTCCCCCGACTCGTTATATATTCAAACTTCTCGTCCACTTTGCCTGCAAAAAACGACAATTTAAAAAACCAACGCGTTTTCTTTCTTAATATTCTTTTATTATAAATAAAGCTTCCCCCCCCCCCCCCTTTTACACGTACTCTTGTCGCTCTCTTGTAATTATTTTTATCGAGAATAGGCTTCCTCGGCAACTCTGGCCTAGTTATTATTATTATTACCACTATAAAGCTTTAGCCGTCAGAAGCAGACTGTTAATAACACGTATTACCATTCGCGTAGACGCGGCGCACGTCGTGACTCTAAGGGTAAGGGCTGACAAGGTAAGACGATAATAAAATCTTTGAAAACATTAACGTTATTGGGGTTATGGCGCGACTAAGGTTTGTTTGTTTTTTTTGTTGTTGTTGTTGTTGTTGTTGTTATTGTTAAAAAATTACGCTGAAGATTAGTAAGTTGTTGATGAATGTCCTCGAATGAAGGTAAGGAAAAGTTAAAGGGGGGAGTAGTTGGAGATTCGAAGCTCAGACGTCTGGCGTAACGAGGAAATTCTTACTTATTCGTACGTAAGCTTAATGGCCGTAAAGTTAAGTTGACTCCGAGTACGCCACGCACGCCTGCTTTCACGCAGGACGTCAGCTAGCTAGACCTAGACAACGGGAGGGCAGGACAAAGCGGCTCCAAGACTCACACGGCTAAAGGCTGACACGTTCACTTACACTCGTACGGCTAACGTTGATGCAGCGGAATTACAGCGGAACGAATTTTTGTTTAATCGAGCAGGGTGTTGAGATCTTTTCGTTTTTCTCTTTCTCTCTTTCTTTTTTTTTTTTCTTCTTTTCTATTGACCGCCGATCGGGATGCTGATAGAGCGCGGCTATCGATCGATCCTAATGCAGTCGATCGTCGATCGAACCCCCTCGATGTAATACGACGTCGTCCTTTTCTCCCCAATGCCAAGCTCATACGTATCGATACATAGCGGCTCCTATGTATGGGATGGTCTTGTAAAGTCAGTCCAATTAAATTGCACCTCTCGTTACTGTAATTGTTTATAATCGAAAACGAGCATCCGGTAATTCAGTTCCCTTCCCGTGCATCGGATTCGACGATGCATTCCATTCGATAAGAAACGTCGAGGAGAACGTAAAAAAAGGGAATGAGAGAGAAAAGGAGGTGGAGGAGGTGGAGGAGGAGGAGGGGAAGTTATAACGAATCGGAGGAGATGGGCGATCACCGAGGATTAGAGTCGTGGCGATCGTACGTCACGTGCGACGCGTCAGGCCTAAAAAAATGTAAGAATTTAAGGGATTCTCAGAATTTAAGGCGTTCCCAGTAGTCCGCGACCTTGGCTTTCCCGAAAACTTGATAATCCGAGAAGTCGCGAGCTGGAGAAATTGACGCAGATTGACGATTGACGCAGGATTAGATGAGGATTTAGAGGATTAGAGGAGGGAGAGCGAAGGCGGCGACGACGACGTATATATTTATTGCGTTTATACAATTTTCTCGCTCCCACGGCCCCTTTAGACCCAATGAGTGCAAGAATTTCAGGAATTCCCGTTCACAATCCGCGAGCTTGCATTTAATTTCCGACAATTTTATAATCCACCGAGGTTATTGGGCTTATTGGGCTTATTGGGCTTATTGGGCTTATTGGGAGAAGCTACGCCGTGTAAGTAACGGCAATATTTATTCAAACCCCTCCACCGCCCATAGGCTTCTGTAAATTATCGATTACATCGCCCTACCACCCCCACCCCCCTCCGCCCCGTGCTCTACGTAATCATATTACAACTCTTTGTTATACGAGAGTCATGTCGGGGAATCGTTACGCAAACACGACCGTCTGACTTTTTTTTGTAAATAAATCCGGGGACCCTTTTATTGTTAAAAACTTTATCGAAATACTTGCCTTATTGGATTATCTTTTCCCCTCCTACCCCTCCTTCTATTTCTAACAATTGTCTAACTTACTGGTGTCTCGGGGCGTTTCCTTAAAAGATACTTCTTTTAAAATAGTCTCCGCTTAGCGTCGGATTTGAAAAATGTATATTAAAGATGAATGGTTTGTGTGTGAGCGAGTGTGTGAGAGAGAGAGAGAGAGTAGAGAGAGGGGGTGGGGCGAAGCTGTTTTCTCGGAATCAGAAAGATAAGAATAATAAGATGAATTATTCATGCCGAAGAGTAGAGAAAGAAAGGAATCCTTGGCTCATTTGAGGATAATTTTTTGAAGAAAAATTCTTTTCAACTTAGGGCTGAAACGATAAGCGGGATACAAAAAAAAAAGAAGAGTCTTCCGGAAAATTATACGCGTTAACAAGCGAGTGAAGCGCATTTACTCGTATCGAGCCCTTAATTTCACGAATTTCCGGGCGGATGACGAGACGAGCCTCCGTTTAATACTTAATAATACGCGGCCGATGGGAATTTTGTCAGAGAGAGAGAGAGAGAGAGAGAGAGAGAGAGAGAGAGAGTTACGATACTCCCGGAGCTCTTCGTAAAAATTTTTACGGTTCGTAACGCGAAAAATGTCATTTGATGCGTTTCGCATTGCTCCGCAGGTGATCCGCAGGTGATCCTCGGGTGATCCGCGGGCGATTTCATCCATTTCCATTCGTAAAGGCTGCTTCGTATAATGAATTGCCCTTCGTTCTACTGCTCTTTTTACGCTCCCGGCTACGTTCTCCCGAGCAAGTACTCAGTCCTCAGCAAGGGCTCAGTGCATGCCGGGACACGGCAGTGCACAACGACGATACATTCAATTGCCATTGACGTTCAGCTCGGCAACGTCTTCCTATTAATAAACGACAATGCCGAGCTCCTAATAAGCTCCGAACGAAATTCCTTACTCCGAACTTAATTCCCCCCCCCCCCCCCCCCCTTAGAAATATTTTCGCTGTCTTTCCCGACTCAAAAGTTCAAGACTCGAAAGCCAAGGGCATTAATATTCCACGAGATCGTTAATTTCCAATTACAAATTACCCTCTTGTCGTTTAATGCGAATGGTCGGGGCGGGGGAGGCGGAGGGGGCAGTGTCGAGTTTACGGCGAGTTCGTATTATCGGGGAGCTTAATAATAGAATATCCATCCACGGGTAAGTCGAGGCTGCGATTTTTGTTTCTTGTCATGCAAAGTTGATTATGAGGGAGCAGAGATGTCGAGAGCTGGGGAGCGGAGGGGGGAGGGAGGGTGGAAGCATGAAAAAATAATAACGAAGGCGAGTGCGAAATGGAAAGCGGGCTACGCTAAAGGGAACTCGCGTAGGCTCGCCTACTTTTCATCCAATGGAATAGTATTGGGGGCGGGGGAGGGGAGGGGATCGAGCGTGAACGTGAATAGGTACGAGTATTTCTAAAAGATCGGAAGCCGGGCTCTTCTGAAGCGCGATGGTAGAGCGGGGGTGGGTGGTGGGTGGGAGGAGTATTTTAGCTTTGAAAGGACAAGAGGGGGTTGTTTTTCTTGTCGTTCGTCGAGAGTCGGCCGCAAGGAGTCGGTAAAAGCTCCGTTTCTCGAACGCGGCCCATCCCGAGGCGATTTGGCCGGGAGTCGGCAAAAGGTGTGTACCCCGGTGAGCGAGAGTCCGGGCAGTAGCAGCAGCAGCAGCAGCAGTAGCAGCAGCAGCAGCAGCAGCAGCAGCACCCTCCACCCCCCTATCCCCCATATCCCCCCTATGCACCTATCGTCGTCTTCATACAGTATACATACTTTCATTCCGGGAAGTAATCGGCTAGCAAACGCCGGTGGCTGTTTGCCAAGGCGGATAGTTCGCCGAATAAAGGTCGCGGAGGAGGCGGTGCCGAGGTGGGCGGCTAACCCAGTGTAACCCAGTGCCACGAGCGATTTCGCGACTCGACTCGATGGCCCACGATGATATCTTCAAGAGTCGTTTCAAAGACTCCGCGAGGATTATTAGGGTCGCGCCTATGAATGAGGGGCTTTAAAGTCGAGGAGGAAGTCACCCGCAAACGTATACCGGACCCAATGCTATACTCGATTATTTCCTCCACCCCATCACCCTCCACCCCTTTATTACCGTCCTTCTTTCTATCATGTCCTCGTTCCTCGCCGACTGCAAGTCCCTGCCGCGCGCTACTTCCTCCGACCGTCTCGCAATGCAAAATATCATATTGCAACGTAAAACGCGTGAACAATGCATCCCCCACACCCCACCCCCACCCCAATAACCTCCCAATAACCACCCCTAATCGTTCTTCTTAATCATCTGCTGGCTTCGGTCTAACGACTCCCGTCTCAGTTCGATAAGGGATTAATAAAAACTTGGTATGTAATTCGGCGGGGGGGGGGGATGGCCTCGTCTCCCTGCTTCGATTCGATTCAAGTGCCCAAATTGTCGTATTACGATAATTACTTGATCGCGGATACACGACGCCGGACACGACTGCAATATAATAATAAGCCACGACTTTTCGCCAAACACCTCCTTGTAAAAAAGCTCCATTTACTTCAAATATTCAAAAATCCCGATAACATAACGAATGCCGACCGAACGATTATTCACTTTGTATACAATAATTACTCTCCGAGTGTATTTTTTTTATATTTATATATTTTTTGAAAACAACTTTGTATTTTTATTCGTTTGCGCCCTTTAAGGAATATTTTACTTGGCTTAATTGCGCGGGACGACAATGACTTCGAAACGTTTTATTACGTTCCGAAGTACTTTTTTGTTTCCTGATTTCACCCTTATATTTCCAATAAATAAGCTAAAGGGAGACGTTTTTTTCTGTTTTTTTTTTCCTTTTTTTTTTTTCAATATTTACTTTATACTTTTAATATCAACAGATACTTTACTTTCGATCCCTTCGATATCTTCCTACTTCAGTACGTAATTTAATTTTTTTTTTTCTTTTTTTCTTTTCTGCTTTTACGTGTACTTTACATAAAATCACAATCACGATAAAATTCCATCGCGATTCGTATTATTTAAAAACGAAAAGAGATTGCCGATACCGTCATTATATTCACTAATATTATTATTTGCCAAAGTTCACAACGCGTTTATCTTTATTTCCCATAAAGTAATGTAATTCATAATTACATTCAAAATACTCGTTGCGATTAATTTAAATTAATTGTATTAACGATTACACGGAATATATCGTATAACTTCGTGAGGCCTATTGATTCGTAAGATTTATTAATTATGTTTCCACGGCATTGCACGTCAAATTGAAAGGGGACGATTTTTTTTTTTTACAATTTAATGAAAATAATTACTTTTTATACTATTTGATATTTTGCATTAAATGGAACACATATTTTTTCGTAATATTATTCGTACTTGCGTAGCGGGCGCGAACGGTGGCCACATATACATATACATATATATACGTATATATATACCAGAATTGCTTCTAGCAAAATTAAAAAGTAGGTATAATAACGGCGAGGGAGGGATTATAAACGATATGGTTTGAGAAACTGGGGCGCTGCTCGGTGACTCGAGATAAATTAAAAACCCTAATTAAAATGGAGATTACGGATTCGCAAAGTAGGGAATCGAATATTACTTTTCTTTGTTTCCCTTGAACCTCCCTTGAATGTATTTGTGAGGATGGATAAATCGAGTTGGTAATAATGATAGTAATAATAATAACAATCGACCTCTACGACCCTTAATTATACTTTCGCGTAGGAAAATTTAAACAATTAAAGATCCTCGTAGATCTAAAGAAGCTCGAGCCATTACAGGTGTTTTATGTACCTCGGGGGGTCACGCCGGAGTCTGCCGTATAATGCCGTGGAGGGAGTTTGTTCCTATCCGTGCAAGGAGAGGCTGCAAAGAAAGAGGGAGTGAGAGAGAGAGAGAGAGAGACAGCTTTATAAGATTCGTACAACTGCTCCTTATCGTACTCGGCCCTTTATGGATCTCCGCTCTGTCCCCCCCCCCCCCCCGCCGGGTTACATATCCCGAGGCCTTTGCTTCTCTCCGCGTCGTCGTCCCTCCGCGAAAATAAATGAATCCGTCGGTACGAGTAGAGACGTGCAAGAGCATCCGATAGAAGCGCGAGCGCAGTTCCGCGCAATTATGGTGATGTATCCCGCGGGTAATAATGCCTGGCTCCGCTTAATTCTGTCGGCCGATTGAAAAAAATAGGGGATACGGTATAAGGGAGGCGCGGGGGGCTCCTGATTTACGTCGGGAGGGTCGGGGTCAATGGAAGAGGCGCGAGCGCCGACTAACTTAATCAGTGGCCCCCCCCACACACCCCCCCCCGGCCCTTCGAGCCCCAGGCTTTTATGGAGCTCGAGCTAAGATTTTACGAGCTCGGGAATTTATATGATCGTCGGCCGAGGCGTATTAACCAAAACGACCACGAGATATCCCGATGAGATCCCGATGAGATCCCGATGAGATCCCGATGAGATACCGAGCGATCCAGCTATTGAGTACTACCCCGTGCCCCAGCCCCGCGTGTTTATCCCCGCTCCCGAGCACTATTCAGGAGAATTGATCTTGAGGGAATCCGGCCGGATTTCGTAGGGGATGAGCCCTTCCGTCGTTCCTGTTAATCTTGTTAGGCCCTCGTAAACACTTGCGGGGACATTGGATTCGATGCCGTAGTTAGCGGCGCCATACCCCATAGAGCCGCGTCACTCCTACAGCTTCATCCTTAATAATTAAGAGGATTCTTCTATGGAATCTTTCGATTCTTCCCGAAGCGCGCGCTTTTACCCCGCCATTCCTCTTCCTATATATTCTCTCCCTCCCCTACCACTACCCCAATAACCCTACACATGTTCGATGACGTACACGCGTGATTGATTGCTTAGCGAAGGGAAGAGCTTTAATGGCCGTCGTCCTGTACGACTCCCAATAACCTCCCACTACCTCCCACAACATTGTATTAAAAAGAAAAGAAATAACGAAACACAGGATGGCTTAATTCCATCCGTTCCTTTAGAACATTAAATATATAAAGCATCGATAAAGCTATGAAATTTCATTAGAACGGCTCGTACCGGCCGCCCCTCCCCCCCCACCCAAACCCAGAAAATAAAGAAGCGCGTTTATACTCCTATCGTATAAATTCTCAGTTTTGTATAAACGTATACGTTTATATTCTTCACTCGATATTTTTATGGCTTCGTAAAATAATTTTCATCCTGTTCGCGTTAGCTAGTTTATTCGAGTGTTACTTTTAATCTGGTCAATAATTGAGCGGCCCCGTATTTTATAGAAAAATAACTTCCTCCCTCTCATCCTTCATCCTTTTGTTTATTTATTTAATCATTTTTTTTTTGCGTCACATTTATTTCTTTACATGGGTATTATTGAAACGGGGACAAAGTAGAGCGCTTTTTATTATTCGCTTCGACGTTCTAAATTGTATAATCTCGTTAATAAAGGATTGAAAGGAGCCGGAATGGTGGGGGGAGAGATAATTTAACAATTTCCTTATCATTACACGATCTTAAAGTAAATCCCCGACATTTCGTTAACCGGCTTGCCTCCGCGCTTTATTGTTGCTCCCGTTAAAATTATCATTAGACAATTTTATTATGTAAATTTATCGAGGAATTAGCTGGGTAAACTCTCTGGTGATTGCATTTTCCAAAGGGAATTTCGTTGTTAATCAAATCTATCATTCTTCGGATGACTAGAGCTGGAGCTGGAGCTGGAGCTGGAGCTGGAGCTGGAGCCGGAGCAGCAGCAGCAGAGTAATTTAATAGATTCAATTACGTTAAAGCTCTAACAGAGCGGGCCGCATAATAATTATTCTAAAACACTCGTTATTGTGTATTCATTGAAAGAAAATAAATAATAATAATAAAGATAAATACCCTTTAAATCTAATCTAATCATAATCAATAAATTAGATATTTCTAAAAAAATAAACAAAAAAAAAAAAAATAAAAATCACCCCAAAATTTCATTTGCAATATGCGCTCGTTGTAGGCTAAAGTAGTAGTGGTAGACGTTGTAAGCGTGCCATTGCATTGCCGATTTATTATTCGGATAACCTTGAAGCGGCGTGGAGGCCCTCCATTGTTGTGAAATTAATTTCTTAATGTGTAAACGATACAGTTAGTGTAGCCGTTAATCCCAATAAAGTATATATTATTGAGATCCGCAAATGCGCGCGACTCTTATTATTTTATAAAAATATTTATCTAACGTACGTATCTAATGTGAATATTAGATCTTCAAGCATGAGACATCGATTTCGTTTCGAAATAGTTATAATCATCGATACCTAAAAAGCTAATGACTCGTAATCTACGTTACGTTTATATTGTACGTGTATAATATAATGGCTCTGAGCTAATAATCCCTTTTATATTACGGCAGCCTGGCCTTATTATCCATTCAAGCGCGGGTTTATTATTGTTTCAAGCTTTCACGACAGCCAACGTAAATAATAATTATTTCTTCAAAATATCCAATAACACGCCTGCGCAGCTTGCATTTTTTTTTTTTTTTTCCAACCAATATGCACAACAATAACAATAACAATACGACGACGACGACGACGACGACGACAAGAACAACAACAATAACAATAACAGGGATAATGATAGTGGCGGAAGTTTGAAGAGGGGGGGGGGGGGGGGGGTGGGGTTGGGTGATAAGGGCTGGAAAGAAAGAAAATATTATGAAATGCAATGGACTTGGCTGGGCGGGAGGAGCACAAAGAAGGGTCGCTCGGCTCAATCCATCTTCGGGTAGTGAAACAAGGTTTTCCTGACAGTGGTTGGACGGTTGTATGGGGTCACCGGTTGATAGACACCGTCAAAGGGGTTATTGGGGGGGGAGTGGGGAGTTATCGGGGCTGGAGGGAAAGGGCAGGAGGCCGTAGCCGTACATCGGAAGTAGATCAGAAGAGCGTGGCTCGACTTAATGTAGTTTGTCGGCGTCCGCCCCTCCACTCCCCCTCCCCTCCTCTCCACGATATTGCCTTTCATCTCCGGCAGTTTTATTCGCAGCTCGTACTCACGGGACTTGAAATTACTTTCAATTTCTCAAAGTGCATTCAAGGAGACGCTCGGCGGCCGCCAACAAGGACAGCCGAGCCCGTCTTGCCAAGTTGTCCCATCTGCGAGCCATCGTTACGTCTCCTAGACGAGATAGCTCCACCAGACCAAGTGTCCGGATAAGGCATCCCCCATCCCCTCCCATCCCGTGTACGTTCGTGTACTTAGTCCGTGTGCTTGTCGAGCCTACGGCGCGGCGGGGGGAACTTTCCTGTACTTTCATGTTTTCCCTCCTGATTAGAGATTTCGACAATCGTCCCCGAACGGCGGAACATCCCCCCCACCCCCCCCGAATTACTTTCGAAATCTCCTTAATCTTCATTAACGTTAACATTAACATTAAGTGGATAATAACAGCAAGGAATAATTAATAATGATAAAATAAGCGTTGGTTATAAAGAGCCGTATTATTGTGGTGGTGGTGGTGGTGGTGGTGGTGGTATTACACCCTAGAATGGAAGGTTATTGGATCGCGTGGGGGGTCCCCATTTATATCCTCGAGCGACAATTTTCAATGTTATAATTTAGATGAATTGGTGGAGATGCTCGACTTCTCGGACGCGATACCTTTATCTGCCATGTATTTTGGCGAAGCTGCGGATCCGGCTTTGCGATACATGAAGCACGTAAAAGTAATTTGTGCGGGGGAGGGGGGGGGAGAGATACACGTAGAATCGACAGTGTCCAGAAAGCGATTTGGATCCCTGCCAGATGTAATTCGATTCTCCCAAGTATCTGACGTTACAAATTATTTTAACCGTTTTATTCCCCCAGCCCCGTGTTCCCTTTCTCTCTCTCTCTCTCTCTCTCTCTCACCCACCCAGCCACCCACCATAAATGACCGAGGACTCATAAATAAATGTCCTACTCTCTCGTTCTCGGTTATGTCTCGGCCCATGGTTTCCACAGTATCGGATGCGCGTTAATTGCAATCGAATGCAAGTCATCCCGAGTTCCCCGATACTTATTACTCACCCCCCCACCCCCACTCCGTTACAGTTTCGATTTCACGGATGTCAAGTGATTTGAAATTTCAAAGTACGTACGGCTCGATCGGAGCAGTGGGTAAAGGGTTATTTAAAAAGGTCATCGGAGGACTTTGGAGACGAGGGTGGGGTGGGGTTCGCGCGTCCAAGTCGTAATAGCCGGCGCGTGTACGTAGTAGACTGGATGTATGCCGTTGTTTCTTCCCGGGTTAACGAAGCTTTGCCGGCCAACGGTTCGTAAAAGCAGTCCGTCTGACTGGCCGGGGAAAGGTTATATCGGTGATCCCGGATACAACGAATGATTTATATTCCGAGATATCGTTGAGGCGATAATCGGAGGGGAAGAGGCAGCCGAAGGCAACTTTTAAGTTTGCGTAAATTTACAACCAATGGTTATTGGGGAGCAGTTTGGACGAAATTCCCTTGTGTCCCTCGTATCCGATGAGCCAATGGCCTCGCGCGATAAAATTATAAAATAATTCCTGGTGAAATGTTCTTGGGCTACGCAATGGGAGGACGAATTAATTAAATAGTACCGAGGATTCGAAGCCAGTCGATGTAGTCGCGCGTAAAGTGCGCCGAGGGTGGTTATTGGGGTGGTTGGGGGTGGTTAAGCAGACGACGAAAGCAAGGAGAGTCGAAGAGTAACTGTCCCCGTGACTGCATAGGGACGAAAGTACGAGCTTCCCTTTTGTGCGGAAACGATGTAATTCGCGAAAGTGCTGAAATTCAAAACGCAGTCTGGCGCCCTTTCAATAATGCTCTCGTCGCCCCTGCAGATTCCGCCCCCGCCTCTCCCCCCTTGCCTAGTTTGTTGGAGGAATCGTGTCGACCCCTCCCTCGCCCTCTCCCTCGCCCTCGCCCTCCCCTCCCCTCGCCCTCGCCCTCCTCGCCACCGCCGTTAAATTAAATAGAAAAAGAAGAAGAAGAAGAAGAAGAAGAAGAAGAAGAAAAAATCCCGAGCCAATGTTTAAAGTGGACGTAAAGCTCGCTTTTTGGCGAGAAACCGGAAGTAAAGCGTATCCGAGCGGTTGTCGCGTGTATTCGCAATGCTGGCCCGGTAAGTAAGGGCCCTAATTCCCTCCCCCTCCCCCCATCATCATTTACCTTGTCAGCTCGCTCGAGTTATTACGTCTGACGTTTAACCCTTTTTAGATAAACGTTGTCCCGCAATCACACGAACCAGCCTCCCTTTCCTTTTATGAAATTTAAGAAAGACAAAAGTTTTTCTGGAAACGGCGGGGGAAGCGAAGCGAAGCCTCATTCGACGGAGTACGTAGTCGGTCCACGCCGTTACGCTCGAACCACGCGGCGAGACTTCGGATGCCGGCAGGCAAGCGCTGAATTGGCACTTCTCACTCTCCGCGGCCCCTTATACTCTTTAACTAAATTTCGTCTCGATTCGCCATTTTCCCGACTCCTTCGGGAGCCATTGGATTCCGTTACCGCCTGTAACACAGGCGACTCCTTAAAAACCTTAAATACCTTTGTATTAATTACGTTATGTTATTGCATATGGAGTTGTATCGGTAGCTGCAGCAGCATCCCTTTGATTTTTACAAAAAAAAATCATTGAAACGTGGCAAAAAAAAATGTTCGGCGACTTAGTTATCATATTAACGTAATGAGAGTCTGGTAGTCGGCGTTCTGGGCCTTATCCAATCGGAGGCATTTCGTTCGTTCGTAAGAAGAAGGATGGGCCTCCAATGGTTATTGAATAGATCTTTATCGATAATACCCCACGCAGTATATAGAGAGACGAATTGGAGGGAATATGCCGTAAAAGCTAGTATACTACGTCTGCTTTCGAATTCATTCCAAGGCTTTTTCAGCCTTACGTTATTGACTCGTTGTACAAACGTTGCAAGTCGAATATTATGCCGCGCTTGTAACATATATATATATATACATTTTGATTTTATGTAAATGGAGTTTTTGCGATATGGGCAGAGATAGGCAAGCGATTTATATAATTGGAAAAGGGGGACGGAGAGAATCGGGGTGGAACGGGGTCGAGGTAGGAAGGAGGGAGGGAGGGAGGGATTCAAAGCCGATATCGTGGTTGGTGTCGTACGTACGTACCCGACCGATGTCTAAGTCCCGATATTGTCCAGGTGCCGGGCCCTCCCCACCCCCGGTTATCCTCGAACTTTATCCATTTTAACGACTTTTAGATAATCGACGACTTTTAAATAATCTCCCGGTCCCCCGACTCCGTGTCGGAGCCGCGACCCTATTCACGGCTTACCGTAATTGGCGTCGACGGGGTTGGGGTGGGGGTGGGGGGCAATTAATTACGGAAGCCTAAAAATGCAATTTCGGATTGGCATTTAGAACGGTATTTAGACGCTTACGGCCACCCTCCTCCTCCCCCGCCCCGCCGCGGGGGGTAACCGCCAGCCTAACGAATGAGCTTTGTATTATAAAATCAATATCTCGATAGGTGGGCGTAATTTAGAATTTAGATAAACGAGAAGCACGTAGTTAGTACGTCGGCCTTCAGTAATTGAAACACGTTCTGTATTAGACGGGAATCTTTCTTTCTATCTTTTTTATATGGTACGAAGAAAGGGGGCAATACGTTGGAGGTGCGGGATTATAAGCTGAAAAGGGCAAGGGTTAAAGGAGTGAAAAACAGCTCAGGGTGTTGTCTAGGTAGGCAAGAGACCAGGCGAGCACGTGTCGTCCCCTTGTTCTCGCAGCCGTGTCGGTATAAATAATAATAAATAATTGAGGGTGGGGATAGAGAACGACCTCGTGGTTTGACAAATCCTCGGACTTGTATCGTCCCGGTTACGTGAAGAAAAAGGGGGGGGGAGGGGCTGTCTGTCTGTCTGTCTGTCTGTCCGTCTGTCTAATCTAATCTAACCAGGTGAATAAATGGGTCGAGGCGACGCACTTAAGGGCATTTCGAATGCCGGTTCGCCAACGTGACGGTGAACTGCTTCCATCAGAATCGTTTTCCTCCGACGGCTCGCGACGTCTCGCTAATTCAATCCGACCGAAACCGTACCGGTGAACACGCCAGCTAATGCCAATTGCTTTCCCCTAGCAAGCTCGCCTAACCCCGCTTCTTACGCCCAATCTTTACCCCCAATAAACCCCCCTCCCCCACGGAAAAGGTCCGAGCACGACGGTACAATTTCCAATGGGTCTCCTCGATTAAGGTAATACCAATAACCCCGG
Source organism: Ceratosolen fusciceps (assembly GCA_018883505.1). Taxonomy (NCBI): domain Eukaryota; kingdom Metazoa; phylum Arthropoda; class Insecta; order Hymenoptera; family Agaonidae; genus Ceratosolen; species Ceratosolen fusciceps. Next base: position 746,925 of record RCIC01000019.1, read on the forward strand.
TGGGGGGTGGGGTGTGGGAGAGTAACGGGAAACGACCGGGTAAAGGAGCCTTCGATTCCAATTACCGGCTAATCGTAGGCGTCGGAGTGAATTTTCCACGAATTTCCCGGACTAATGGCCCCGGCGGCCGGATATTTAGCTCGGACGCATTAGCGCCGGCCCGGGCCGTCGGGCCGTTCCTATTAATTTCCGGCGCCTTTTTACACCGCGGCTCGGGCCTCGCGGTCGACAAGCCCGCGGCACTTGACCCTCCTCTCCTCCCCTCCCCACCCTTCGCCACCCGTGGTCGTCATTAGCTTCCCCCGTCCGATGAATGGAGCCGAGCCGAGCGTTTAACGCGGATCGACGAAGCCCGGTTGCGCAATCCGATGGCTGGGTAGGTGGGTAGGTGGGTGGGTGGGGATGGCTATAGCTATAGCTATTCGAATGCAGGGTTTAATATAAAGCAGCGGGGCTTCGAAGTGTCCGAGGCGACGTTGCGCAACGACGCCGGGCCCTCCGGGTCCTCGGCTGCTTATTGGGCTTGGCGAGTTGGGTCGGGAGCCGGGACGGGAGCCCGGGGGGACGGGAGCCCGGGGATGTTAATGGACGCGGGTAAAGGGACGCGACGAGTACGTGAAAAGGATCGGCGTTCCGGATCGACGGACCCTGGCGAGGCTCCAGCCGAGCGCAAAACGTCCCACTGGTGCCCCGGTGCACCTTAAGCTTCCTTTTCCAGGATAACGTACGTATTCCCCTATCGTGGCCGACGACGTCGTTTTATCCGCGACGCACTGTATATTTTAAACGGCCCATCCACCCACCCACCCACACCCACACACACACACGAGAGTTCTCGAGGGTGCGGATAGGTTCGCGCGAGCGGACTCCCGTCCCGTGAACATCGTCGTCCCCGTGCGAGAAAATGAAGGGGAAAAAAACAAAAACTCGCACGACCTGAGATCTTTCCCGTGTTCTTCCCCTATTATCTGGGACGAGGAAGGAAAGAAGTAGAGGGAAGAAGCGTTGGGGTTATTGGGGTAAGCTTTTGGCGATATAACTCGACGAGGCTCCGCTCGACCCGGGCTCGGGATTTTTTTTTTAACCCAACGCATGGATTACCCGATGGCCGAAGGAAGGAATTATCACGGGCACGTGATGCTTCGTTTCGTCCAGAGCTCGCGTCCCTCCCCTCCGCTCAATTCCCAATAATAAAATTTTTTTTCTTTATAAAATCCAGCCGAAAAGAAGCCAATTCCCTATAAAATGTCACCTACGTCCCAACCCAAAGTACCGAAATACCGCGCTTAGCCTTGTTTACTTCTACTTTTTTCTTTTATGTTTTTTCTTTTCGTTTTTATTTTCATTCGGTAATTTTAGTCGGGCTTGTTAGGCAAATGTTTTCGGCCTTGGGAGTCGTGTGTAGGGGTTAAATAACGGGAGCACGTTGCCATGGTGTGAAATAAAAAGGCTGTCAGAGTGCCGGGGGCGGACGAGTGAATTTTTGAATATTCCGCTCGATGCACGCAAATTCTCTGAGCTCCCGTAGCCATGACTGTCCTGTGCAATGTAATCTCGATGATAAAAGGCTTCAAGGCCGCGCGTAACTATGTCCCTTAAAACGCCAGAGCTATATTCGATTAGAGCTAGTTTATCATCAATATTTCGTCTCTGTCTCTCTGTCTCTGTCTCTGCGTGTGTCTCTATCAGGCGTTCCTTGGTTGTGTACGTTGGGAGAGGGATGACTCGAAGAAATTGAATAAAGGGCTTTGTGTACTTTGGTGCTTCCTGTAGCTGATGTACTGAGAAAGGTCGTGGCCGGGTCGTGGGAGGAACAGGGTCCTCGCGAACTGTTTAGCCGAAAACTGTAGGTCGAGGAGAAATCCGTCGGGTCCAGGGTGTAGTTGGCTGAAGCCCTCGAGTGTAATCGCATTACAGCCCTTCTCGACTACTAGCGGCACTCTCATTACACCCCCGGTGCCGCTCTATCACCAGGGGCTCGAGGTTTCGTCATTAAACCCGGACCCGGACCCGGACAGCCCCTACGATATGAACGCTCAGTGTCCCTCCCAAGGACTCACCTGACATTGTTTTTTTTATCCGCTTGCCTGTCTGCCACCTCCTCCTAGCCCGCCCCCCCCCCAACGTCGACAAATAACCCCAGCTATGTTTTATTTTTTCACATGCTTTATTGACCGGGCAGGGGCGCGACTCTCGCTCGTATTGCCGGGTACGCATAACCAAGTGCCGTCCGTGCCGCTCTCGGCTCGTAAATTCCCGATTAAAATCTAATTTACGATACGGGCCACGTACTCCTCCCACCTCAAAATATTCTACATTCGGTCGGACACTCGTTATTAAATAACTCTCTCTCTCTCTCTCTCTCTCTCTCCCCGTCCCACCGGCTGGCTCCTACGCGACTGTTTACACAGCTTCTTTATTTTTTATTTTATTTATTTATTTATTTATTTATTTATTTTTTTTTTCTATTTTTCTTCTTCTTCAAAGGGTTGGAAGCAAAGACCTCGTGCTTGGGAGCTGGCGAGCCGACGGGATAATGGAGACAACGGCGGAGACAAAAACTAGTGGAAACGCGCAAGATTACTTATAAGTTGAGATTAAAGTTCTCGCGGGGGGGGGGAGGGAAGGGGAAGGGTAAAAGTTAAGGTGAATTCGTTTTAACGAGGACTCGGCTGCGCGAGAGAATATAATACGTACTTTAAAATCACTTTCGGATGCCTGAAAATCTGCCAAATAAACCAAGACTTTTGCTACGCCCGGCAAAGGAGGCTAAAAATAATAAAGTGCCTCGCTCCCGTCTCGCCCTTGTCGCTCTTGTCGCTGTCGTTGTTATTATTGTTGTTATTATTGTTATTATCGCTGTTGTTGTTTTGGAATGGTTGGCCTAAGGTATTTACCGAGTACGAGTTAGCGAGGAGAGACCGAGCCCTAATCTGTTTAGCTTCGTTACCGGCCTCTACTTTACGGAGCTAATAGCTAGTGCAGCGGATACAGATAAGGAAGGGACACTTTTGCCGGAGTCTTGTGTTCCCGGACATCCGGGTAAAGGAGAGCCGAGCTAGTTGAGATTCTAGCCGAGTCCGGCCCCAAAAGTGACCGCCGCTTTAGGTGATCCCGAGCTAAAGAAACGTCGAGTGAGTGCGCGACCCTATGTGCGGCCATGTCCCACGTGAAATACATGCCCCACCTCCCACCCCACCCCTACTCCCGCAGGCCACAATAGTTGTACAAGAGTAATAATACCTCGAGCAGTAAAAGAGATTTCATCTACTAAGAGGAGACCCGGTTAGTTTCCGATGGTAAAGACTCCCGGGCTCCTTCGGCTCTATTGCCCCCCCCTCTCTCTCTCTCTCTCTCTCTCTCCGATTTCATGAATATTTACGTACGTTTTACGTTCCTCGGCTCTCTCCACCCTGCCGACCCCCAATAACCACCCCAATAACCATTCGTCCAACGGTGTTCGTATTCGTTTTGTTTTCTTGTGGTTTTTTAACTCAAGACGATCGCTCATGACTCCCCTCCCCCGCCCCCTGAATTTCTGGCGAATGTATTCATTAAGCAAGTAATCACTCCCGTCCCCCCGTGACAAGGAAAAGTAGCTTTAATTGAAAGTCCAAGTTGCTAAAAGGGGTTGGAGGGGGGCTGGAGGGGTCGGAGGGGTCGGAGGGATGGGTGCGGGGGACGGAGTAGGAGAGCCGCAAGAACTTTTAGGATTCTCTGCGAGAATTTATAGGCGATGAGAGCTTTTTCCATCTTGGGGAAATAAAGGATATTATCACCTACGGGTACGTGTATTATACACCCGGATCCCGCTCGTATAAAGCGCCACCCTCCCTCCGACCCCTCCCTCCCTCCGACCCCTTCCCCCGGCGTCCCAGAGCCAACCGTCTCACAAGCACGAATGGCGTTAGTCACGTAAGTAAGCTTGGGAGCTGGGCGGTAGGTACGCGAGGAGGGACCGTCTAAGGGGTGGGAGGGAAGGATATACATTTGGGGAGGTTACGTACGCGTGGGAGGATCGGGGGGTACCGAATTCGCTAATACAGATTTACCGAGGCCGGCGCACACACACTCCGGCGAGCCCTTAGCATTACGATAATTTTGCTTAACGGACCTTCCAGCATCCTCGACTACTCCTCCTGCATTATGATTTATTGTTATTACATTGTTACGGCTCCACTAGTCCCGTAAAATTCACTCTTCCTTTATTAAAAAAAGGGCAAATAAAAAAAAAGGAAGGGAAGGGCAGGGGGGAGAAGAAAATGCGGATGAAAAACGCGAAACAAACAGAAAAGGTCATACGAGAAACCATTAAAAGAGTATTCGTCGGAATTATAAAGGAGAAAAGGAGGAAGAGTAAAAAATTAAAAAGGCAGACGCGAGAGGGGGGTACGTATACAGGGATATACAGGGAAAAATTGCTAGCACTTTATTCATCAGTCTCGGTTCGGCAACATTTTCCCCGACAACCTGCATGTTTATTTCGATACAATTCAAAAGGAAAACATTTCTAAATATATATATATATATATATATCCCCCGCGAAACGGTAACTTTCTTGAGGGAAATTTCTCTCTCTCTCTCAGGAGCTGCTTCTAAAGAAATAGTCTTACAAAATGTACTCCCACCCCCTCCGCCCCTCGCCTTACACCCTTACACCGCTGCACCTTAACTTTTCTTAATTCCCCTTGAAAAGTACTGAAATACCGCAAAAATAGCGTTATATTGTGAAGGGGGCGGGGGGAGGAAAAAAAAGGTCGTTGCCCGCGCTCTTCTGGCTCTGGTGGAGATCGTTTATTAATTATCCTGCGCTTAATTAAAAGGCCGAGGACGCGTAGGCGTTATTAATGCAGCGGACGGAGATGACCGAGCAAATGCCTCTCCTCGGTAGCCTTAGGGTAAAAAAGGGACAGGAATAAATAAAAGTCCCCGAGGTTAGATGTAACGGAAGAGGGACGGGTCGGTGAGGGGTTGGTAGGTTGGTAGATTGGGGGGTGGGGGTGGGGGAGGCTCGGTTACAGGAGCACTGTATAAACCTATTTCATTCCATGTTTATCGTGTGCTCTTTATCGCGAGTCGCCTCTATTCCCCCGGCCCCGCCCCCCGCCCTTGTCCCTCGAGCCCCTTCGTCTCATATTCCAGAGACGCGAACGCTAAGCTCTCTCCTCGATTCCATCATATCACTTAACGTGTTTCCCTCCCCCCGCAGTACGCGTTCGCTTACTCGGACGGCGATCGATAGGGAGAGACAAAAAAAATCTTCAATTTCACGGAATAATAATAATAATAATAATCATAATCAATAACGATAAATAACAACAACAACAACAGCAACAACAACAACAGCAGCAACAGCAACAACAGAAAGAACAATGATAATTTGTAAATCGGTTTAAGGTGGACGTATTTACCATTATTTGCTTATTATTTACTTATTATTACTTATTATTAGTTGTTATAAGCGTCAAACTTCTCGAATGGATAAATAATTATCGCTCCCGTTCATTTCCTAAGTAAACCGAATGCTTCTTCTCATCTCGTTTGTCCGCAATATAATCCTCGCAAAAAAAAAAACAAACAAACAAAACAAACAAACAAACAAATCCAACGATCCTGACGGATATTCGTTTTAATCGATCACCGTAATAATGCCCGCCCCCTGCCCGCCCCTGCCCGCCCCCTGCCCAGACAGTATACGAGATATAGCGGATACGAGATAGGGACACGAGGCCAAGTTATCGAAAAGCCGAAAACTTGAGATACGTTTCAGAACGCTTCCAGTATTCAGTGGGCTAACCAGTGGGCAAGACCAAATCATTATTATCATTATTTTCCCTTCGTGGACAGATGACGCTTTGACGTTCACGTCTCCGTATTATAGTCATCCGATATTCGCCAGCATTTAACGAAATACGTAAAATACCAAGTAAACGTGTTTTGTACGCATCGTTTTTCTTTTCTTTGTACAGAAATAGCCAAGCTGTTTATAAAATATCGACAAATCGTTTGAATAATCAATGGCCGCCGTGCAAGGATCTACTAGCGCAGCCAGCCTCCTTGGTTGCCTCCTTGGCTCGCACAACGGCATATTTGCTCGAGCGATACTTTTACGTAAAAAGCCATTTAAAAATCATTCGTTTTCCATTTACACGCAATGGCCTTGGAATTTAAACAAAAAAACAAAAAACCTACGTAAAGTTAAGAGAAAAAAAAAAAGAAGCCTACGTTACCAACCAATTGAGAAGCCACGAGGTATTGGTGTACGTGCGGTACGTACACTTCTTACCTTTGCCTCTTTGCCATCCAGCGAAACATATTTTTTAATAGTTTCGTACGTACACCGTAGGAAAGAGATAAAGAAGAAGAAAAAAAGGAGGTTAAAATGCTTTGATGAATAACGAAGGATTTGCTGGAGACGTTGGGCTCGGCCAGCAATAACACCGACGAGTCATAAAAACGACGAATACAATGAGATTAAATTTAAAAACTGGGCCACGTGCGTCGGTATTTTCGTCTGCGTCTGCGTCTGCGTAAAGACGTAGGTGGGCCGTATACGCGCCCGAAGTCGAATTATTTATTATTTTCATTAGCCCGTGAGTTTTTTCTTTTTTTTTTAATAATAATAATATTTTGCATAAGCCGCGGCTCGTAAATTCTGACGGTGAACTTTATTAACGGGCCACTTATGCTTTTACGTAAGAATTTGTCTGTCGCGGTTATCGGGCGTAAATCACCGGCGAACGCTAAAGGAGATAATTCAAGTAAAGGGTTCTCTCGGTCTCGCCAGCCGTAACACGTTGTTTCCTCGTACTTGGGCAGATTGCCTAAAGCCCAAAAGTTTTTGTAAGTAACGTTCTCGGTCTCCCACTCGGTCTCCCTCCCACTCTCTCTCTCTCTCACGCCCTCCCACCCACGGCGGTGCACGTTCGCGACGACAACACGAGTATCGGATAATTAAGCTTAGGCGCCTCGATCGAATGCGGCGCGTTTACCTCCTCGTTCGTTCATTACCTTGGATCAACGATGAAGGTGTAACGCGTACCTCTGTATTGCATAACGTACGATAACACAAGAAGGATCTTCCCGTCCGCGTTATCCTCGTTGTTGTTCGTCCGTGGTAAACAGTCGAAAGTTGCGGGGCCCCCTCCCCCCCCCCCCCACCGCCGCAGGTTATAATCTTCTTAACGCTTAATAACCCGAGCGCTTAACGAATGTCTCGTTGAAGAAATTCAGCGGCGCCGTACGAGGAATGAAGCCGTAACACCGATGCTAAATACCAATATAGCCGTTTGCAAAATAAAGATTCCCCCCCCCCGTTTGCAACGCCTTCCACACCCTTCCCCCGTTCGCTATTTTTCTCTCGGACATTCGCATCCACGACTTTCTTCTACTCCCATGCCGATTACCCTTCCCTTATTCCGACACGTCACCCACGACTCGCTGCGAGACTCACTCGCTGTCCTGTCCCCCTACCCGACCCAATAACCATTGCACTTTATGGAAAACTGAGCTTACAAATTCTTATCTCCGTCATTATCTTCTTAATTATAAAAAATTTATTCTCTGCTCTTTTTTTTTTTTATTTTCTTCATTATTTTTGTTTTTGTTTGTTTTATTTTATTCTATTCGCTCGATCTGCGCATTTTTCTTAATTCCCGCACATTTTAATTATTCTACTTATTCTAGTATTCGCAATTAAATCTATCTAGCATTAGATAATCATAATTGTACCTCCTCGCTTATATATATATATAATACATTCAAACAAGTCTAGTATAACGTTAAGCTCCCTTTTAGATATAAAAAATATTATATTTCATTAAATTTTGAACGCGGCGTATTATTCTTGTTCTTTTTTTCTTCCATCTCTCTCTCTCTTTTTTTTTTTTTTAATACGAATGAGAAGCGCCATATAATGTTTTTTTGAACTTTTGGTACGTGAAATTTTGATCTTAATTAAGTAAAGTTTATATTAAATTTTATTTTCATTCCGTAAATTTATTTTATTAAATGATAATTTTAAAAGTTTAGAACATCATTAGTTGATATGTAACTCTATTCTCGCTATTTTTCGTACATACGACAATGCTTTGCATGTGTACGTGTGCGCGGAATACGAAATCTATTGTAAATTTGTAGAATCAGTGCGGACAAATTAAATTATATCACTGTATTGTATGTCAATTCATATTACTATTATTATTGTTGTTGTTGTTATTATTGAGCACATTGTTCGTTAAATATGGGAAAGTTTTTCGTTTCTTTGATCTGCATATCGTTAATTTGAAAATATTTAATCTTTATGTAAAAATCATACGCGGAAATGAAACAGAAACAAAAACGAAAACTCCTTGTATTGCTATCGAGTAGCGTAATGTCATGTACATACAGGCGTAATGTCATGTACGTACGCGCTCGCGCGAGCATGTAATGCATCAGCGATAAAATATTGACAGATCGTTAATTAAATATTTAATAAATACTTTATAAAAAATAAAAACCCAGCCGCCGAAAGTTATTTATCGCACAGACGTAGTTCAATGTGTTGGTCGTAAATTCTTCTTTCGCTTCTCCAGTAAAATTCAGTAAAATGTAAAAGGCTTTACGACTCTCACTACTCAACCGAGGCAATATTATTTATTCCTTTCATTTCTTTGTAATGATAAAAATACGAATAATGGTAATAAAGAGGGAGAAGCGTGATTTAGTTATTAGAAGTAAGTTATCTGTACTGTCTGAGAGAGGTACTTAATATTTTTTTTTTTTAATGAAATTACCCTCTGGTTAATTCGTTAAAGTGATTGAAGGGAAAAGGTTTTTGCGAATGTTTGTTTAAATATTATTATTACTTTACGAAGAACCGCTTCGTAGAGTTTTTTTTTTTAGTTAAACTATACGTGGCTTATTATATTTACTTATTATGGCTGCTGAAGTATTTAGATTGGCAAATGAGGTATAATTTTTTTTCCATCCTCGTTAGAAAATTAGGCCAATAATTATACGGCATTGAATGTACATGCGATAGTATTTGCAATAAAATCGCGAGGGTCGGTCGATTCGTAATTGATTCCGTGAGTCGAAAGGCCAATTTTCAAAGACAATGTCGTCAAAAAGGACGGAAGCTCTTGTCTATTATATCTACAAGAGAACGAGCGACATGTTAAAATCTATAGTGAAGGCATGAGGAGGAGTGCGGGGATCGATTTATCCTCGAGATAGGATTCAATACGGATTCGGGGTTGTATAAAGGAATGGTTATTTCACCATGGAAGGACATGTAAGTCACTGGTTAGTTCCGAGGCTACGAGAATGACCGACGAGGCGCCGCGCGGTCGAACAAGCGCCTCCTTACCACCCCCACTTCCTCCCCCCCAATAACCCCGATTCCCCTTTCCATTTCTCTCTGCTCTGCTCTCTCTCTCTCTCTCTCTCATCTACTCATCCTGGGCGGCCCTTTTCTGCCCTTGCTCCATCATCCACTCGTTTCCTTCCTCCTCGCAATTCCCCTCTACGACTTCTACATTCTTACCCGCCCCCGCCCCCTCTCTCACTAACTATCTCTATCTAGCCGCTACCTTATACTTTCGTCGCTCTTTACGATGAAGTTTTCCCTTGCCAAGCAGTTTATTACTTTATTGTAATAGTTTCATAGTTATTAATTCTGCCATTGGCTGTAGTACTTTCCTTCCAACTTCTGCCGCGCACAAAATTAATCGCTTAACATTTCCTGCGGCGTTGATTTTTCCATGGCAATGTCGCTTAAAAACGGGGTACCTCATTTGATAATAGTAGCGGCCAAGTCGATTACTCTCATTCTACAATTAACCTGTTAAGTCAATGTACTTGTTTACCAACATAACCACCATACAATTGCTTCAATTCTTTTATTTATTTATTTACTTATATTTATTTATTTTGTGAATAAGATTGGCAATTAAGCTGTTACGGTTAATAATAATTATAGGTAATTGAGTTATTAAACCCCCATGTGCTACGTGTGTACTGCGAGTGTTATGTAATTACTCGAACGAGCCAGTTATTACCGATATCATTAGTCGCTGATCTGATAATTTATATTTGCTAATCTAAACGTGATCATGCGCCACAGCTTTTTAAATCGATTAATATTTTTAATCAATGGTACCGATAATTCCAATGCGCCATCGATTGATAATACGTATTCGTGTTGAAAATATTATAAGGGAAATCTATGATTATAATTAGTCGGAAGGGAAACGGCCCGACGCTCGCGTGCACGTGTATAATTGAATGGAATTAATTTGGGAAAAAGTTTTCTCGTATTAATATGAAAAACGTTGTTTATAATAATCAAAGACAAAAGAAAAGTAATGGCGTTTTGCAGGGAAGAAAGTTTGAAAACATAGAATGCAATGTAGAATGAATAGATAAAAGTAAGTGAAAAACTGGCAGGAGAAAGAGAAAAGGGTAAGAGGGGGAGGGGAGGGAAGAAGAAGAAGAAGAAGAAGAAAAAGGAAAGCCGAGGAGAACGGAGAAGATACTTGGGAGGGAGGGAGGAGACGAGAAGCAAAGGATTCGCAAAGGAGAGGGGGTAAAGGAAAAAAGGCCGTGAAAGGGAGGATAAGAGAAGAAAAGAGTCGAGTCTCTATCTGATCTAACCGGAGTGACGGAGAGAAGCTAAAGTTCCCAGTTTCACATGGGAACGACTGAACTTTGGATGGAGACGCTAGAATTTCGAGATGCTCGCTTTGCTTCCCCGATCGTCATTTCGCAAGCGGATAAAGCAATAGACGTGTGTGAGTGAGTGTGAGCAGAGAGAGTGTGAGCGAGAGAGAGAGAGAGAGAGAAATTATAAAATAAAAAGATTTCCAAGTCGTTGAGGGACTGTTCGGGAAGAGGGTGACGGACCAGTCGAATGAAAAAGTTATAAATTTTAATGGACAAATCCAACGGAACGCGTTCCACGACTCGTTAGAATATGTTCTTCGTACATATATATATATACTAAATCATCGATGGATCTACATATTGCTGCGGTGTAAAACAATTTCGAAAATTCGAGCGGCTCGTCGTAAAGCAATAGAATCTGTCGTCATTGTGTGTGTGTGTGAGAGAGAGAGAGAGAGAGAGCGAGCGAACGTATTGCATTAAAAAGAGTCGGTGCTCGATTAAATAAATCTGCATTTCGTATGAGATGTAAATATTTAATGGGCGATAGAGTCACGTGATATGGAGTCGATTTAATTGAATTTGCGCGGCGGCCCGTATCTCGTCGTAAGAGGGGGGGGGCGGCGGCGACAATAAGGGATGAAAAAGAGGTCCTCGGAAATCCAAAGTACCGTCGGCACTTCCCTACATCGGCTTGGCCTCTATTTTTTTAAATACCTTTGACGGTCTCGAGAGTTGTTATTGGGGTTATTGCCGGCACTCGTCCCCACCCTCGCCGTGTGCGTGGGCGGGCGGTAAAGGCGCACGGGAAGACGAACATTCAATTCACCATGGATTTTTTGCTCGATTTAGCCGCGGGGGACATTAGACGCTATTTTTAACCTTTCATCCTTCCTTCGCATCCGCCCCCCCTCCCCCGCCGCCGCCCTTCACTTAATAAATCGTAGGGGGCCCCGCAGTAGTGACAAAGGACACGTACGAACTATCGATCCTTCTCGATCCTTAATCGTACGTCGACAATAACAATAACAACAGTTATTATTATTATTTTACTTTTTCAAATTTACTACTCGATCCAGGGGATGATTTCCAGCTCGGCCCAGGTCATTATCATCGGCAAACGCGCTCGATAATACTTCCCAGTGAATTTAATTTGCAATTATTGATTTATCGAGGAGTATTTCGTTAAGTCCGAAGGTGCTTGATTACATTTTCTTTAATTAAAGAATCAACTTGTTTCAGAAAAATAAAAACAAAAACAAAAACAAAAACAAAAACAAAGAAAGTAAGGGAGAAAATAAAAAAAAATAAAGGAGATTGTATTAATTTAATTGGACTTTCTTTATTATCGCTTTTTGCAATTACACAAACTTTATACGGATTTATTTCATTTTTGTCTCTCTTTGTTTCACTTTACGGCAACGAAAGCAGCAGTGGACGTACAATGACAAGCCGATGAAAATAATTATCAACAAAGTGAATAATTCGACGTGCACGCTAATGGTTTTTATCTCCCATTGACGGGCTCGTTCACGTGGAAATTATTTCACATTTACAAACAATGGCAGTGATTCCATTGACATATTAATGTAATATATATATATATATACTCTTCTTCTTCTTATTATTATTTATATTAATGTAATATTCGCGCACAACGATGTCTTTTCAATTTATAAAATACGTGCGCTTGTCATTGTAGTGGTAGAGTCGGCTATAAAGGAAGCTGTTCCCCCCTACCCTCTACCCCCTATCCAACCCTCTCGATCACTTACGTACTTCATGTCGCTTCAGTAACAATCGTATTAAATTCATAATATTACGTTCGTGGGCCCGATGTGATTGATACATTGCCGCAATTAATTTTTTATTCATCTAGATTCACGAATCTTTATTAAGAGTTTCATTGTCCGTCCAGGCCGTAATTGAAATATAAATGAGATTCAAGCTTTCGACTTCTCGGGATCGGAAGTCGGGCAATAGCGCAGCTCTTGAGCTTAAATTTCAGGTTTACAAGCCTTTTGCCTCCGAAGGGGTTAAATTTTAATTGAAATATATTAAGAATCCATTCGGTTAAATCTCAAAAAAAAAAAAAAAAAAAAAATCGATTTCACTTTAATTCATTTGCTTTAATTTACATTACATTACTTCACTTCACTTTATTTTCTTCTTATACTCTATTTATATTTAACACTACGTCTGCATTTAATATTCTCATTCGGTACCTGTAATTCTACGTATAACGAATGTATTGTAGAGCGCAGATTTACGGCATTAATTCCCTTTGAAATATATATATATATACTTTGAAGATGATTGCACAAGACGTTGCTCAATTTACTTGAAGCTTATAATTTCTCTCGTAAAAGTAATTGATATTGAGATCCGGTGCGTCCGCTTCAGATTCCAAATATTCGTTATTTCTTTATATTACGAAATGGAAATGAAAGCCAATAATGAAGTGGCGCTTACTTACGTGCACTGAGCTCCTATGATAATGTCGCTTGGCTCGGACATTAAAATTACCAAACGTTTATTATTATTTTGTATAAACGTTCGATCAACAATACACGATACGGGCAAGTATTGGAATCTTTCCAGCGAATCGAAATAGACCAGTGGAACGAAAATAATAATACATGCATACTTGCTGAAGAGTAAGTCCGTACGGCCGTTTAATGCAAGAGTTAAATCCTTAAGTGGCGATACAAAAAACTAAAGCTGGGGAGATTTATCGATACGATCTTGACATTATTTACATTACGAGGAGTGTGATGTGGCAGGAAATCCCTTCCTTCCTTTGCAATTTTAAATAAAGTGATTTTCTCAAGATGTATAATAAAAGTGCTTGTATCGCACGATATTAAACGAATTATTGAGGTGGGACGTGTATTGGGCACTCCTCTCCTCTCTCTCTCTCTCTCTCTCTCTCTCTCTCGCGTTGAAGTGTTCAAGTAAATACAAAGATTAATATTTAATATAATTATTTTACGAAGATATAAAATTATAAAGGGTAAAATGCTCGTTGCTGTTAGGATATTATTTTTTTTTTTTGGGGGATTTACTTTCTTCACGTAAAATTATAAAACGGCTTTACGAGCAATTTATTCATAAGTTCCCGATTCTGGTAATAAAGCCTTTTAAACTTTAAACGCGGCCCATCGAATATTTATAAAAGCGAAAAAAAATAAAAAAAAAACCAATGCCGAAAAATCTGTGCCAGAGCTATTTAGTATAGATAAGCGATATCGGTCGGGGGGGGGGGGGTCACGTCTGGGCGGGCATTTGGATTTAGCGATCTTGTTACCGCCGTTCTGAATTATCGGCGAATTCCTGGCGCTTGGAAATTAATTCCTTTAAAAATAAAAACGATGGACTCGAAACCTTTTTGAAAGCGGCCCCCGTTAGAAGAAAGAAAGAAAGAAAGAATATACCAAGTTATTCTTCAATTTTCCAATTCCAATCTCGTTTAATTCTAATTGAAAACTGCAAAACGATTGCTTTCCTTTTTTCATTTTATTATTTATTTTTAAAAGCTTCGTTAAAGAAAAAGAAAAAAAAAAGAAAAAAAAAGCTTTAAGATTTGGTCGGAAAGGAATGATGAATTGTAGATTTTCACTATTATTATTGTTGTAAATTTTCTTTGTTCTCGACGAGGGATCCCGGGTGATCCCGAGAGATCCCGAGAGATCCCGAGAGATCCCGAGAGTTCGTCCTGTCGTAATTATCGTGAATCCGAATCCGTGAGGCCGAAGCAGACACGAGATGCAGGAAATGTCTCGGCCCTTAGAAAGACGCCGATTGAATGGCGCGAATGGACCGACGAAGCAGACCCGTCGTGCCATCTCGTCGCGATGGAGATTGTACGGGTCCCCGTATAGGGGGGGGGGGAGTAATGCCAGCTTCACGCGGTCGTAGCTCCGTCGGTGGGCTATCGGGACGGTCACGGGGATGTAAATGAGAGAAGAACGCGTGTAGAGCGGTACGGGAATTGTCATTGGACATACGCCCGGGGTGGGGGGAGGGGTGTAGGTAGGTAAAGGGAGTCGGAGACGGCGTAAAGGGGTCCAAGGAGGTGGATCCGGTGGCGTAGAAACACATGCCGAGGATAAGCATAAACGGCTCCCGAGCTATTTCCAATAACCTCGCCGCGTCGCTTTCGCTTATAGCGGATCGATACGTTGCTTGCGATACGTGCACATCCATCCGCATTGTCGATGTATCGTCGAGCCGCCGAGGACGAAGATCGCGAGGTTCCTCTCGTTAACGAAAGTACTCGTGGCTTTTTAAAAGGGATTTTCACTTCATTCTCTTGTCGTAAGGACGAGAGGTTACGCGTCGGCAATGGGACGAGGGGCATACGTACACACGGAGAGAGAGAGAGAGAGGTGGGGGGGGGGCGGCGTCAAACGTGCAAGTCTAAATTAAGGTGGATATGGATATGGCTATGGCTATGGATATGGATAAGGGCGGGGGCTTACTTACCAATTTTGATGATCGGGGGCAGTCCGTGTACGCTGCTGGTCAGCTGGAGGAGGTGAACGGCGAGTACGAGGGCCAAGAGGAAGCCCGGGTCCCGCTTCATAGCTCATCTCGAAAGTCCCGTGCGCGGCCAAGGCTGCGGAGCTCGGGCCAAGGCGCCGGGACTCGACTCTACGACGTCACCCGACAGTCCTCCCGCGACCTCATCGATCTGCAAGGGCGAACAATTTACCGTTAATAAAAGAAAAAAAAGAAAAAAAAAAAGGAAGGAAGGTATTTTACCATAGATAGATAGATAATTCAGGGCTTAAAAGGAAGTGAGGCGTGTGCCGAGCCTCGGGACTCTTATCTCTCTCGCTCTTATCACCTCGTTTTGCTCGGCAGCAGGGCAAAACAATGGCCACCACCTTATTACGTTCCAACAACAACTCTTACCGACTTTTTTTTTTTATCTCGTACCCCCTTTTATCTCTCCTCTGCTCTGTTCTGCTCTCGGTCCACAAGGCCGAGTACGGATCGACGGACGGACGGACGGACGAGTTTGCCGGAACGTGTAAAAATCCATACGGTTATTGGGGTTATTGGGGTATTATTCAGCGGACCTGTGATACTAATGAATATTTTAAAAGGGACGTTCCTCGCTGGCTGCAGTATTTTTATCGTAGTTTTGGCTCGAGCCAAGCGCCTAATGTCAAATTTCGCGTTAAAACTTTAAAGTCGAATAAAGCAGAAGAAGAAGAAGATGATGATGAAGAAGAAGAAGAAAAGTCGCCGAGGATTGTGATGTATTTGAGCCGAATGAAGCCGAACGCGATATAATTAACTCTAGCCTCTCGCAATCAATAATTACTTAGTCGCACTAATGCAATCGAGTACATTTTTCCGAGCCGCTCGCGCACTCCCCCCCCCCACCCCCATTGCAAATTTCTATAATTTCACTACAAGCGGCCGACGTCTACTTTATCTAAAAAAAACTCCCGTCGACGTCACCCTTTTTTTTCCCCCTCCTCCTCTTCTTCTTCTTCTTCTTCTTCTTCTTCTTCTTCTTACTATTACTATTATTATTTCATTCGACTAGCGTCGTTACCAATAAATATCCTCTACAATCGCGATCGAAGCGAACGCGCGCCTCTTATGCCAAAAACCAAACAAAAACAAAAACAAAACCAAAGAAAAAGTAGCCCAATTTGAATGAACAGTTGCAATAAATTCTTTTCCCCCCTCTATGGGAATCCTTAGCTCGGTCGTAGATTGCGAGTAAAGCTCGCGCCGTTGATTTTTCGGCCACCGTACGGCCAATACGGTCCGGAGCCCCTTAAAGGGCATGGAGGGGGGGGCGGAGATGGCCGAACATTCAAATTGAATTCGCCGAGTCGGTAATTAAAAGTCGACGAAGAGAGAGCGGAGAGAGAGAGAGAGAGAGAGCCAAGTAAGAGATTCTTGAGTTTCCGGAAGTAAGTGGGAAGAAGATCGAGATTATTATTGGCAATAAATTGTCGTTTTATATAAATAAAGGGTCTGACGAAGGGACTGATCCGCTATTTTTTTTTTTTTTTTTTGTTATCGAGACGGCCATTACGAAAACGAAAGAGGGGGGGACAGATACAATTGTCGCTTCGTAGCACGAAGCATAAAAATTGTACGCGCGGAAGAATAAGTGGAGCCCATGAGCGGTATCGAGCAGAGCTTGCTTAGGATTACGAGGTGGATGAGGTGGATGAGGGGGATGGGGGATGGAAGAGGCTCGTCTCCGAGAGTGGCTGGGCGGCTTGAGCCGCTTCTTTAATATAGAGGGGCTGGGATATAAAAGGGCGGGGACGGGACGGGACGGGACGGGACGGGACGGACGCTGAAAGGAGATGAAAGAGTCGTCGACCTTCAGTTTCTTTCGCAGTTATGTACGAGGGTAGTTATGTAGCTCAATTAACCCTGTCTTTGTGGGCTCTTAAAGCGAAAAAGAGTCGTCGGCCAGGTTGTCAACAATATCGCCCCGGGCATGGCTGCCTGCCTGCGTCGGGGCTCTCCAGGTTGTCTGGTAGACCTCCCTCCCTCCCTCCACCCTCCCAGCCACGCAGCCACCTATCAAAGGAAATTTCCTCGATCCATTTTACCGTCTTCTGGCCGATGATTTTCCTTAATCGCGGCTCTTTTTACTCGGTGATAATTCCTTTCGTGGCCCGACTACAGATATTCACCCTAATCGCCCCCACCACCACCACCGCCACGAATTCCCCAATGACCCGTTCCGACTTAACTTAGCAATTTTCTTATTCTCTCGTTCGTGCTTCTATCATTCTAATACGCCATTAAACGGGACATTATTCATTCGTCGTCCGTCAAACGCGTACGTCCCCGGCCCCTCGGTCATATTTCCACGGGTTAATTTGTTTATAGCGAGCCCCGCAAGCCGGAGAACGACGCTTCCCTGGCTCTCTGAAAAATTAATACTCTCAACTCGACGACAAAGATTTACGTCACCCGTTCGTCGGTATTATTGATTATTACCACGCTACGACCTTGTAAAATATCGCGGCATTGTAAAACGATACCGGCTCGTTAATGTACCGTACCCACGTTTTACCTGTAAATAATTACACCTTGGAAGTCTCGAGCTACCTTGAAGGCCGGTGGATATCTTAATTAATTACTACGGACTTTTTCATAACGAGGCGTAACGCGCCAATTACTGCGCTATCATCATCATCTCCATCCCCTTCCCCTAACCTCCAACGACTTTACCTCGCGCCCGATACCTTCCCCATTACTTCCCCATTATTATTATTGCCATTATTGCCATTATTGTCAATAGCGTGTACGTCATTGGGCTTCCATCCGATCCGTTCTTCTTATTCGTAAAGTTTTTATATAATTTTTCACATTACCCACGTTAACGTAGCAGCTATCGCTATCGCTATCGCTATTGCGTATCGTGCGCGCGTTTGCGCTGCGCTTTACGAGCAATATCATCCAACAACACAGACAACGCTTTACAAACACGGGGACAAAGTTTTTCTATAACGCTTTAGGATGCCGAATTCTAGCAGTCGAAGAGCAAAGACCGAGCGAGCCCTCCCCCCCGTCCCCGTAATTTCCAAATCTCGAGGACGCAATCGCTCGCTTAATTATTAATTATCAATTGCTGTACTAAAAGTTTGTAATTATCCGCTACTCCGGTGAGTAATTACCCAGTGAAATAAGCAATTTACCCGAGGATTAAATGCAATCGCCGATTCTGCATTCGTAGAAGAATTATGCATGCGTGTACATGCTCCTACGTATCTACACGTGTACGGTATATTGGGTGTATATATATATATATACGCACGCACGCACGCAAAAAATAGACAATAACGCCTCTGTATGATTTTTGCACGAGTCATTGTTGTATTATCGGAATATGATGGCCAATATGAAAATACGATAAGTGAGCGGTATTCGTTGCAGTACTTCCTGAAGAAGTGCGAGGAAAGTTGTTGTACGAAAAACGGAATGTCTCTTATTGGGGTTATTGGGGTTATTGGGGTAAGTTGATGGCATCCTGAAATTAAAGAGTTTCGAGCAAAGTTATAATTTGAAAGACGTTTCCTCTTTCGAGGTACTTGGGGGGGCAGCTGTTAAGGAACGTCAGGAATGAGCTCGTAATCCTCCTAAGCTTATTTATACGAAGAAAATATAGCCTCGAAAGGCAGGGGTGGGGGTTGGGGTGGGGGAGGTGAGGATTATTTATTTATCCCGGTTAAAGGGCTTCGTTATGAAAGATGTAATAGATTTGGCCAAATATAAAAATGAGACTGATATATTAAGCGCTCCGGCCTTATCGATTGCGTGCCATTTTTACATTATTCTTATAATACATACGTACGTACATATATATATATATATATATAGGACAAGCGTAGTCCTATTTTCATCGGTAGGACGAGAGGAAGGAAGGAGCCTTTAGTTTGTCGGCTGGGTGGCGACGGCGGGGGCAGGAGGGGGGGGGTGTGAGCGCGGCCGGATGGACCTCGTGATTAATAACCTGTCCTAAAGCATCTTGGCGTGATCTTCGTTCTTTTATTCTTTCGGGGATTGCTACTCTCTCTCTCTCTCTCTCTCTCTCTAACTCCTAGGTCGGAGACTTGAAATATAGAATCTCTTGCACTGCGTCGTCGAGGTGCTGGTCTTTTATTTTCCCTCCCTCGGCCCTCGACCCCGTCATTCTTTCGGTCTTCCGAGCGACACGGATCCATCCGCTCATCGGACCGATAATTTCGCCTCGAGTCTCCGAAACGGCGGCGAACGCCTCCTCTTCCTCGTTCCCGCTCCAATCGATGAGCTATCTCTCGCTTTAGCCGTGACAATCTTTGCCCCTCACTCCACCTCAACCCCCCTCACTCCACCCAGTGGCCCATTAAACCGTTTGCCTTTTCCATTTAAATGCTGATTTCCGGCGTACGTGGCAGACAGGGGCGCAGGGTACGGGGGGGGGGAGGGGAATAATGTAAAATAACGCTCGGAAGCCGCCCCCCCGTGCCAGTGGCCATAAAAATTGGTCGTTGGCTCTCACTCTCTCTCTCTCTATCTCTCTCAGCCCTCGTAGCCAATAATTGGGTCAACAGCGGAGGGCGAGGGAATTTTTTAAGTGCAGGCTTCTTCGTAATCTATCGCGAGGCGTCTCGGGCGTCAGCGAGTTCTTACCCGGCAAAACAAATTCAAGAATTAAGAGCAGTTAAGGGGATCAATGCCTCCCCCGACCCCCCTCCAACCCCCCCTCCAACACCTTCCACCCACGTCACCCATCCCTTCCCGTCCGACACGTTTGGTGCGCGGGGAGGGGGAGGCCAAACACTCCCGCTCCATTAAAGTTTCAGCACGGCTGTCGAACCCCACGGCGTACCGCTAATGCTCGTTATTTCTGTTGTTATTGCTGTTGTTATTGCTGTTGTTATAGTTTATTTATTTATTTATTTTTTTTTTTTTATAACGAAACGCTAGCTCAAATGTGGGGGGGGGGGAAGCACCCCGTTCCGCAGGTTAACGCGTTTACGGTTGGCTGAACGATCCGCGAGATCACGAGAGGAGGAGGAGGAGGAGGTGGAGAAGGGGAAAGACTTACCGGCACCTGCTGTGCGGGCCGGAACTCGGTAGAGCGGATCCTGATCCTGAGCTCGTCCGGGAATCTATATCTATAGCCACGATCACAAGTCGGTCGCGTGCGATCGGAATAGCCGGGCAAGCGACATAACCTCAAAGCCCGTGAACTTAAAGTGCCCGCGTCGCTAGGCAAACCTCCCGTGGCCGCGGCCAGCGAACAACTACTGATTCTAAAGGCGAGCCTCGGCGGGGGTGGCGCGCGCCCCGATGCGACGGCGCCCCCCAAGTCGGCGCGGCTCGTCCTCGCGTGCAGGGGCTCGCGCACGTGCTCCTGAGTAAGAGCGCATGCGCGAGCACGTGCGCGATCGCCGGACCTCGGCCGACCTCGGCTACGGGGCTCGAGCTCCGTATACGTGTCCCCTTAAGCCCGCCCTCGACACGATCCCGGATTAGCCGACCGACCGAGCTCGGGACTTCGCGGCGGGGTCCTCTCATCGCCAAGACCCACGACGACCCACGACGACCCACGACCTCCCACTTCACGTCTTCTTCATTCTCCGCTTACCGATTTATCGTGCCGCTTTTCAACCCTTTCTCATCTCGACTTCAAAGTCCATTTTATTTTATTTTATTTTATTTTATTTATTTATTGTTTATTGTTTTTGTTTTAAAAAGCTGTCGATGCTATTCTACGAGTATAACATTATTTCCTTATATAACGTTATATCTTTATTTTTTTATTTCTTTTAATTATACCAGTATTTAGGTAATAATCGTACAGCGTAATGGATAATTCTTTTTAATTTGAATATCCGAGAAAATTGAAACGTTTAAGTAGAGGATAAAAATAATTAACCGCTTATGATATATGAGATTTTTCAACGGTCTCTGGAGGTAAAGAATATCTGGTGAAATATAATTTGGAACGGGATCGTATCTGCCTTAAGTACGAGAACGTTTTTCTCTGTGCGTACAATAGCGGATGAGCGTAAAACAGAGATAGAGAGAGAGAGAGAGAGAGAGAGAGAGAGAGACAAATATTTGAGTATAGAGCTTCGGGTTACCGTTGCGACTGATTTTTCCTTCTTCTTTTATCCGTTTAATTTTTATTCGCCCGGCTCGTTGAAACATATATATATATACACGTATATATACGTATATATTTGGGCGACTCTAGTCGTCGGATGAAAGAAATGAACCGAGCCGAGTAAATCAATAAAGGACCCTTTAAAATCAATGCAAATTGCAATATAATAATTAATCCGAAGCCAGTCAGTCAGCGCATCGCTCGTCGTCGAGTTGAGATTGAGTGAAAAATTGATGATAATAATAAAAAAAGAAAAAGAAGAAAAAAAAAAAAAAACTGAGCATAAATCGAGCGTAAGTAAGTCGATGAGAAATTTGTAGAATCCAGAGCCAATAAAGAGTTATCGTTATTTTTCCCAAAATTCTCTCATTTGTTTATTTAATACATCGAGTTCGGTCGAAGGTAGTGCGAAGTTCTCGGATATGAAGTCGATGTGAAGTATTGGTAAATCAGCCCGAGGGTCCCGCTCGAGGCGAATTTTCCTTAATCAAGGCCGCGAAATTGCGCGAACGGAGTGCACATATATATATATATATATAAAAAAAAAAAAAAAAATCACGGGCATTATTAAATGAGTGATCGATCACGCGGCCGGAGCGATTGGACGGCCGAGGTCGAGAGTACGGACATTGATATCTGATTGATTAAATACGCGTAGGCTCGAGGGACCCTTGGGACGATGTCCCTTGGCGTATTCCCGGTGCCCGCGTCCGACTCATCGCGTATTTAATCATCCGGGACAATAAAACGGCACGAGCTCTTATGCGCCGCGAGATGTATTCCGGGGACGTATACGAGGGACGTATTTCTATTTCAGCGGAGCTGGCCAATTTGAATATGGAGCCGCGGTTCCCGGCCATGGGGGCGACCAAGTCTCAGGATGAACGGAGCCAAGAGGGGCTCGAGAGGCTCGTCTTCCTCGACAGAGGGGATACAAAGTTTCGGGAGAGCCATCTCGTCCTCTCTGGCCATATTAAATTGAAATTTCGCAAGCCCCCGTTCTTTCTTTGCCCCACCCCCACTCCCCTACATACTCCTTCTGAGGTTCTTTTAACGCTCGTCACCGTCTCCGGCAAACTTCCCCGAGGTTCATTGCTTCGTTGGCACCCGGGCGAATCGCCATACCAATTGTCCTTATCCACCCCCACGCCCCCACGTCTCCCCGATAACCCCATTCACTTCTTCTTATTCTGACCCTCCGTGAATAATTAGCCGTTGCCGTTATTGCAAAGAATCGTCTTAATCCGCACTCACCTCTGTGTCGATTAAAAATATCGATTTTTTTTCAAATCAGACGACTCGAGCGTCCTCGAGCCCCGGGAGCGCACGTTTTAAAGGGAAGTTTCTAAGCGCCGCCGCCTAGTCCTCTTTCTGCCTCTAAAGAAATATTTGAATACAAAATTAAATATAAATCTGTTAATCTAATGGGGTTATTGGGGTGGGGGCGGCGGCCGTTATTGTTTTATACTCGTTCGTGTATAAGAATGGAATTTTCATTACAGAGATTTTCATGCGCGACGAGTTTCGGCGAAAAATTGACGGCGAAAGGACACAAGTTTTAGAAAATCTGCACACAAATAACTCATTTCCGTCGTGGGGAGTGAATTTTGAGAGATTCGACGCAAGCGATTCGCTCGGATTCCGGTTTCCACTCGAATTGTCAACAAACATTCTTAATTAGCCGACGTCAGCATTCAGCTTTCCCACAAATATTAATATAATCAAAGCGTACGCGCCTTTTTTCCTGTACCTGTTGTACGTTACCTCGTACTCGCCCCTCTCCAATCTAAACGTCATTTATTATTTAATTTCAGAAAATACCGTTTCCATTCATTTGATTAGCTTAATATTTCGTTTCCTCCACGCGAATTCTGTAAAATTACGAATCATTTTTAACGAGAACAGAGATTCGTCTTTTCTGTTTTCTTTGGGGGGTGGGGGAGGGGAGGAAAGATAATGGATTGTCGAGAGAGGGAACCGTTGCCCCCCTATATTTACCTCAACAAGAAATTAATCTTCCTTATTAATTACTATAAATGATTTATCGGCAAAAGTATTACAAGCCCAATGGTACGCGTATTCCGTCCACTTCCGTTAGCACGCCATGCATTCCACGTACCTTTTTACTACAATGTCTGCTTCTTTTTTTTCTTCTTCTTCTTTCTTTCTTTCTTTCTTTCTTTCTTTTTTTGTTTTAATAGCAAAATAGAACGTGAAGTAATAACGAATAAGCTTAATTAAGCTTAGCGGAGCTTAGTTCCAGAATCACGTGGCTGCGTATTGGTACTGGTACTGGTACTGGTACTGGTACTGGTACTGGTACTGGTACAGGTAGATCGTTATTATACCCGTTGAAGAGAAAAGAAGTCGAGGGGTTTTGAAGTAGACAACGACAATCAATGTCGTTTATACGAATAACATTGCCGTGAAACTTTTGTACATGCCATCTTGTTCTTTTATGGAATGGAATGGCAGGGTTTCAAGCGAAGTTATTGGCTCTCATTCGCGTCGGAGCACGGAAGCTGATTTTACTTTTTTTCTCATTATACTTGTAAACTCGGGGACGAATAAGGACGCTGACACTAAAAAGGAAGTTAGCGAGCGAAGGTTACCGTGGGCGGGAGGCGGAGTGGAGGGGAGCGATAGAGAATTATTAATGATCGCGATTGTAATATTACAATTTCGTAAATATTTTGCCGAGCACTTAAAAGAAGTTCAAGTGGAAGTTTACGGGTATTGAGAAGTTACGTGGCTGTGCCTGACGTATGACGACGAGCCATTACGAGAAAATATATATATTTCTCGAACTTTCGCACTTTTGCAATTCTCTTTTCTATCCCCACCACCACTTGCGCGCGCGCGTAAAATATCCGCCGACGCGTACACGCTTCGCAACTAGCCTGGCACTAATCTTTAATTAATAAAGAACGAATTACACGTCGCGTGCTTAAGTAAAGTAAAGATCGTTGAATGCCATTTGCACCTTGAACTCCTAGGTTATCGTTATTATTCAATATATTGTATTGGAAACATATACACATACACGTTAGCTTATCAGTGGATTGCCTTGTAAGTTCGAGTATTCATTCGAAAGGCAGGAATAAATATTGGAGCGAAACTGTGGGTACAAAGCGCGAAAGATTAAATAATGTATCGGAATGTTTATTACTAAAATTTTTTCATTCCTACGGTCTATAATACGTACGCGTGTGTGTGAGAGAGAGAGAGATAGAGAGTTATCGAGAGAGAGTTAGAGATAGAGAGTCGAAGTTGCACGGGAGCGTAAATTCCGTGAAAAGACGTAAGCTTTTGAAAGAAAAGTGATTGCGTTCGCGGTATTCTCGCTTTATAGCTTCTCTCTCTCTCTCTCTCTCTCGCTCTCTCTCGAAGCTGAAGTCGCGTATCCCGAGTATATAATCTGAAAAGGGCGCCACCCCCATTTTAAGTATGATGGATTATTTAGTAGATATAGCAATGCAGGTCCTGCGCGCAAAGAGTCTCGGCCGTTTAAATAGTTTCGTAGTAATTAATAGCCGCTATCGCGTCCGAGAAAGGAGAGATAACGCTTTTTAATGGCGAGGCTGCCTGGGAGATGGGGGCTCCTCCGGGGGGGGGTGAAGGGAGCAGAAGGGGGCTCCTCCGGGGGGGGTGAAGGGAGCAGAAGGGGCTCCTCGTTAATGGCAGGAACAAATGAAACGAATCGGACAATAAAGCAGTGGCGTGGGGCGGTGGGTAGGGACGAGGCGGGGGGGGGGAGGGATCGTCGAATCGGCCTGGACGTTTAGTCGAGAAGCGAACCATTGTTTCGAGTCAGCGTCGAACTCGGCGGTAGACGCGAAGCGCTTTGGGAAACTCTCGGCCGATGGCGGCAGTTTCGAGCGCTTTAGTACCCTCCCCTACCCTACCCTACTCACCCCCTCCTCCTCCTCCTCCCCCCCCTCACCACGCTACTGAGGCGCCTCCGCGAACACTACTCTCGGGGCTTTATTCCCCGATGGCGGTGGTGGCGGTGGCGGCGACGATGGTCGGAACGGAATCATGGTCGCATCATCATCGCCAAGGATACTCCCATCGGCTCTCTCGTGACGCATATTGTTCGGTTGTAATGACGTGCGACGTCAACGAGGCAAACGAGGCAAACGAGGCGGAATGACGCGTCTTAGCGGCTTGTTGTAGGGATTCGCCGAAATTCACCGGAGCAGTGCGTGCCGATGATGAAAAATATAATGCCCGACCATTGGAATCATCGGGCACTTTAAGCAATGTAGCCGGGCTGCGTTAAAGGGGTCGGGGGGGGGGAAGACGTTCCCTGGTAAGGAAGGAAACGGAAGCGGCAATAAGAGCTTGCCAGCCCCCGCTATTATTACGATCCCTACCTCGTGGTGGCCGCGAGTTAATCCGATTGGGAATAATTATTCCAGCCACCGCTCGGCATTTTATTATCCAACAACCCCAATAACCCTCTCCGACCTACAATTCAATCTTCCATTGCACGAATATCACAGATACGTACGTCTACGCGCATATATATACGCGTGCAGGTGCGTACGAGCGTGAGCTTGTGTTTACTTTGCGAGCGCGGCCGTTATAATTTACGTAAACGCCTTCGACTTACTTTTCGAGAGAGAGAGAGAGAGAGAGAGAGAGAGAGAGAGAGAAATACCTGTCCGAGTCAAATCGCTAATTTATTTGATCTCCGACGTCGGCCTAGGAATGGGCTCACGCCGTACGTAACGACATACGTACACGTCAATCGTTATACACCGTTCGGAACTCATTCACCTACGCCTGCCTCCTCGTCGCCGAGTACATAGAATTTTTTCCTTTTTGTATAATTCTCGTATTAAACGAAATTGTATTGAACGTAAAGGTAAATTGTCGTGATAGGAAAGGGCCTCAAGGGCCGTAATGTAATATAAAAATTATTAACGGGCGGGACCAGCTTGTGGAGGACGGTCAAGTACGTCTCCGATGTTATTATATAAAAATAAATCCACTTGTTAAACGACGGCTCTGTAAAGCTCTGCTATTACTGTAACAATAGAATTTCAATACCAATTAAATAATAAATAATAATGAATAATGAATAATGAATAATGAATAGGAATTATTGGAGGAATGGACGAATGGCCATTGGCCGCACGGGTTATTGGGGTTATTGGGGTTATTGGAAGTTGGCTGCTCTAAGGGTGATCGAACGATCTCAATGCAGATGAGCCGGTGCTCCGCTCGCATAAAAGGCTCGATGATCCAGCGTTCGTTGTCTTTATCGCCATCGGCCGTCGTCATCTTGGTCAATCAATCGTACAGGGTAGATTCGCGCGACAAGCGTATCCTTGGCCGCGCCGTCCCTCTATCGCCCAAAGCCTGCACTACTCTTCTTCAAGTCCATGGCCCATTTATTATTAACAATTATTTCGGGGCTTATCGTTACGCCTTCGTTACGCCTTCGTTACGCCTTCGACCTTCAATCCTACACTTTTCACTTGGGAAATCAAGATTATTATCACAAGTCGTGATAAATAATTTTATAGCGTCCAATGACGTACTTGCTACCCTCGAGTTTGTCCTAATCCATCGATTATCCATTCAATTGGTTCAAATAATTAACTGGGAGCCGCGCCGTTGGGTCTCCTCGGTCCTTCTCCCTTACATACAACGTCAAGCATACGCATAAAGCCAGAACTTCTTTCTCATTACGTTTTGCTTTTAATCCAATGGAAGAGTTCGGGGGGGGGAGTAATGGTCGAACGCTCCCGAACTCATAAACGCGCTAAAGTCTGCATTTTCACCGCCTCTCCACCGCCTCTCCACCGCCTCTCCACCGATCCGCTCGTAATTTAAAAGCTGTCGCTTCGTCATTATCATCGCCATTACGATATGAAGATCATACACAGCCAACATACAGTTTCCTTTACTTTACTTTTCTTCGTAAAACAAGTAAAAGGCAATCATTACAGATTAGAATTTTGTTAAATTTTGCAAAATAATTCTCAGCCCTGAGAGTTCAAATCGCATCGCGTAATGAACTTAAGCAGCGAGGTATTGCAGGGAATATACGATAGGGAAAGAGGATGTAAGACGCACAGGAGGCGGATACGGGAGGCGCCAATAAGCAAAGTTCCGGTTAATTAATTATTTAATAATTAAGCAAACGTTTTATAAAGTTGGCAATGTTAAATTGTCGGGGCATTATTTTTCCGATGCAGAATATGAAATTAGAAGCGATTCGCACGCGCGACTTCCCACGAATACGTTTTATCTTCCGATAAAATAATCGACCTTTTTTTTTTCTTCATATTTTAGTTATTAGAGTGTCACTTGTAACGTAAGCAAGGCTCATTTTAATTAGGGTGGTGGTGGGGGAGGAGCGGTGGAGGAAGGTGCCAATAATTATTGCAGAAATTGGTTTTACGAGCGTTGACGGACAGAGGAAATACGAAATGCCGAAAGTAGCTTTAGGAACCGCAAGATTGTCACTCGACGATCTATGCCGCCTTGTCGAAAGCGTCGAATTTCAACGAATCGAGCTCTCTCTCTCTCTCAATAGTCTCTCCGTATCGCCGATAGTCCAGACACTGGCGTGCGACTAGCCCATTGCGTGGTTGTAAATCAGCCGTTAAGAGCAATAAGGACAAAATGCCGTAACTAGCCAACGATTTTCCTAAGACCTATTATACCTTTTTGTTTTTTTTTTTTTTTTTTTTTTTCGTTCTCCCGTGTTTCCGGTCGTGAGTATTTAGCCAACGAATAAGGAAAACAAACAAGGTCTCGGTGCCAAATGAAATTTGCGAGCGAGAGAGAGAGAGAGAACGAGCACTTTTGCTCTTTTACTCGGACAGTTTGTAAAAACGACTAACGCGGCCGAAGATAAATGAAAATTTAAGCCATTCCTTATGCAACGATTGCATTTCCCCCTTTAAATATAAACGGGGATAATATTATACATATATATATATATATACGTTGGGCAGAGTCAAGGTTTCCGACGATCCGGAATCAGGAATCTTAAAAATAATCCCTCCAACTCTTTTTTACCGATTATTTCGGGGAGCCGTGATTTCCAATTATAATTTAAACGTATAAAATTTAATCGCGGACCTGCTTAATTTAACGTAGGAATTTAATAATAACGGCAGGGCCGCAAGTGAGAGCATGAAAAATTTATTCTAAGATTAAAATTCGTATTTTCGTATTTTCCAAAAGCCAAGTAAATTTTAATGAGCTCAGGCATTAAAGTTTTATTTATTTCTACGTTTCTTTTCTTTTCCTTTCCTTTTCCGTCTTTTCTTCTTTTCTTCTTTTTTCTTTTTCATTTTAATTTTCTCAGCTATTCGTGTAATACCATCGATAAATTTGTGGCTTCCATAAGGATTTCTTCTTCTTCTTCTTCTTCCTCCTCCTCCTCTACTTCTTCTTCTTCTTATTCATATTTTAAGCTTATGGAAGAGTATGAAAGTGGATTCTCTGATGAGAAAACAAATTGGAAATGGTAATAGATAATTTATATTCAAACGTACAGCATCCGAATGATATTACGTAACTACGATAATTATAGTTATTGTGCCTAAAATAGTTTATGGCTTGCAGACCAAAAGTTGAGGGATTTAAAAAGTAAATCTAACACGAAGAATGGGGTAAAAATTGTAAAAATTTCGAAAGGGAGACGTTTCCCTAAGATTTATTGGTTCTAAAAATTTCGTTTCCGTTCTTACGTATTATATAAATTACGTATCGCGCGCAAGAGAGAGAGAGAGAGAGAGAGAAAACAAGAGCAGTGCGTGTAAGAGTCAATATAAGTTTTGTATAAATTTCTAACGAAAAATTTCTTTCTTTCTTATTTTTATTTTTCATCATTATGCGTAACTGTAGGCGCGCAGTGGCTCGCCGCAATTGAATAATTACGATTATTTAACGAAAAACCTCGCTGCGGTTTTTATAAAAAAAAAAGATTAAAAAAACAAAACAACAGAAATAAAGTAAAAGAAAGGGGGCGGCGAAGGGAGGGATAGAATATCTTCTTCTTCTTCTTCTTCTTCTTTATTATTTTTTGTTTTTATCTCGATATCTCGGATTCACGTAAGAGTAATTAGGTTCATCTGATTTCCAGTGGACGGGGATTTGACTTCGGGGTCTATTGGAAAGAGGAGCGGAGCGGAGCGGGGGCCCGTACAAAAGGATCTTTAGCGACTAAATTATAAGGGAAGCGCGTGTGCCGACGATCGTCTCGGGCGGAAATATAATCGAGGGACAATGATAACGGTGCAGGGGGCGGCCGTCAGTGATTGAACGCGGCCAACGTTTGTTTTCCGATAGAGGAAATTTTTGTCTATCCGTCGTCAGTCGGGCAGAGGCATAAGGTAGTATCCGTATCCGTCCGGAGTGCGGCCTCAGGGGAACGGGGAGGGATGGAGAAAGCAGGGAGGTATTATCTCGTCGAGCAGTGGGGTCGACGGGTAGGACAGCCGGGGCGAATTGTCCCGCGAAAATGATCGATCGGATCGATAGAGCTTACAATGGTGGGAGCGTTAACCCGTTGGGAGTACGTATCCCTACCTGAGATAAAGCGAGCCCCGTTGCCGAGGTAAGAGTAACAACGTACCGTGTCCGCACTTGGTCCTCATATTGGTCCCGGGAATGTCGCGCAATCAACTTTTCTCCACGGGCTTTCTCGATCGGGCGCCCGCCGTCCGAGGCGGCTCGGGGTGGGGTGGGGGGGGGCCCTAATAAATAACCTTTCCAAAGCTAATGTAAATCTGCATTGGAGCGGCGCGTTAATTTAATTTCGTTATAACGCCACGGATCCGGGAGTCGTTCGTTAGTATAATAGAGAGGGGGCTAATGTCGGCCAACGGGGGCCCGCAGTTGCCACTCCCCCCCTCGCTCCATCGGCAAAGTCTCTTTGGATGTGGATTTTGTATTTGGATTTTGGATTTGGATTGGTAGACTAGTATCGCGATGCCTGGTAGTGGTGACGAAAATCCGTTGGAAAAGCGGCCGATCGATATTGCAGAAGCACGGCGAGCCAAAGTTATTGAGCCGCCGTTAACCGTGACACGCGTTTGCTCCCGTACAATTACCGGTCACGTTTACGTTACGGACCCGTGCCCACGAAATTTCTTCCCCGGCAATTTTCATTGGCCCTCCGCGACTCCAAACTCCGGCGCTCCCGGGCCTTCATTTAATTAACCGTTCTTAACCCTTCACTTCCATTGGCATCGATGTCACTCAATTCGGGCCCGCGATCCAGTTGCATAAATCAATAGATAAATCAATAGATAAATAGATAAATAGATAAAGAAGAAAGGAAATGAAATGAAAAGAAATAGTTAAGAGAAAAGAAAGAAGTCTGCTTATCGGTCGGTTAGAATGCTCCAACGGGCCTCAGAACGTTTACAATTAAAATTCTTGAATATCAATGGGCCGCGCAGCCTGATTGTAAAAGCGCATAATACCGGCCGGGGAGGGACAGAGGCGCGGACGCGGACGCGGACGCGGACGCACAGCACCGACAGCGCCTATCGATGTCTTATCTCGGCAGGCTAATCGAGCTCTATTTCTTCTTTTTTTTCTTCTTTTTTCTTCTTTTTTCTTTTAATACTCGAACAAATCTACTCGATCTCTGTCCCAAAAGGCGTTAAAAGCTTTTATTGTTCACAAACGGTATTTTATTTCTCTTCTATTTCTCTTCTGTTTCTCTTCTGCTGCTCTTTTTCGAACGAACCCGTGCTATTTGTTGCTCTTGCTTTTGTTTATTGAGAGGCTTTCGCACTCCTTACACATCGTCATAATGGATAATTGCCATTGGTTTTTCTTGGCCTCCTGGCATTTCCGTACCGATGCTCCCCCCCCCCCATTATTAAAGCCTATCGATTAATCGACGGGCCCCTCCACCTCTTTTTCTCCTGGTTTTTTTTTTTTTTTTTTTTTCTTAATTCACTCTTTCGTTTACCCGGACACGGCGCCTACGTCTTTTACTTTACTTTCGGAATCTCCGTGCTTTCTTCTCTCTCCCCCCCCCCCCCCTCCCTTCCCCCAGGAAACCGCCGGAAGGAATGGAGGCGTAAAAAAAAAAAAAAAAAAACAGAAGACGAATCTACCAGTCGATATTAACCAATGCTCGGCAGGGAAATTGCGATTAAAAAAGTTTTATCGGACTCTCTTGATTATCCGCAATTGCCGTAAATTAATCGAAAAATGATTTCGCTCTCCCCCCGCCCCCCCCCCCATTTCGTCGTCCCGTCCTTATTAATCGGAGCGGATTACGCGATCGGTCGTCCCGCTGGATTAAAGTCGTTAAAGTGAATTCTAGCGCCGTCTAAGCTCCGAAATGTATTTTTAGACCTCGATTTTTCCCTTCGACGGCATTCCCGGACTCCTACGCTCACAATCTAATCATCCCTATTCCCTTCGACTCCACGAGTATTCCTTTGTCCCTTTCACTACTCATCCCCCCCCCCTATCCTATCCTATCCCTTTGTCCTATGACTTGGGCGTCGATCCCCCGCGCATCTAATGTCCTTCTCTGCCCGGCTCTCCTGCGAGGCGAATCTCTACCCTCCGGTCGGCCGCCGCCCCCGCCCCCCGCCTCAACGCCACCTAACGAGCCGTTGTTACGTCTAACCTGGCGAAGGCGGCGAGCGCCACCTCGTTATTTTTGATTTACAGCCTCAAGGCCTACCAGCTACCGGGGACCTCGCCTCGCCTCGCCTCGCCTCGCCTCGCCTCGCCCGCTGCATATTTTTTGAAGAAACACGCCGGCCACGGTTATCGAATCGAATGCTCGCCCGCGCGCCCGGGCGGGTGGCGGGGTAGAGGGACAGGGGGCCAGATACAACGCGGAAGTGAGAGCGGATCGCGAGTAGACTCGGAGCTGCTATTTACGACCGAAAACTCTCGACGTCTATCGCAAATATTTCTTAAATAGGCCCGAGTGGCATTGTGACGGCGGCACATTGTACAATAACCTTTTATTATAAAGAGCCGCGAGTCTTTTCACGCGTCCGAATGTTTACGTAGAGAAAAAACAAACAAACAAACAAAATCTTTAGCTTAACTTAAAACTTAACGAGCGCGTGGCTTAAAAATCACTTGTCGTGGAATCGATTCGCGCCCACTTACACGACAATGACACTTTTACTTCTCTTATACTTCTCTTTTTTTTCTATTTCTCTCTTCTATTTTTCTACCCTCTTAACAATCAGCCCTTTTGTGCGCCGCTGACGTTACGTAACGGAACGTAACGTCGCTCGGAGTTATTCGAAAGAGCCACCGCTGCCAATAATAATTCTTGCACGAGGCATTATTCCAATACGACGATAAATCTGGCCTCTCGTCCTATCGCTTACAATTCGCGCCCAATCTTTTAAGAGCTACAATTGATTGTTACATGCCCGGACTACACGATTATATCAATCTTTATAATAACTGTTTACACTCGATCGAGTGTAATTATCAACAATAAGCGAGAGATTATCGCATTTAACGATATCAATTGATAATCGTGTGGTCGGTACATGTGTCGGGCCGATAATAATCCTTTCTCTCGTCGTTGACCGCAATTCATAATATTAATAAGTGCCAATCGAATATTAAGATACGAAATTATGCTTGATTACGCTGTAATTTTAATTAATTTGCCTGTACATTCGATGATACGCAAATACCTCGGATTTTTTTCCACCTCGGATAAGGAATGAAGTTTTTAAATATTCCAAGGAGCTTCGATACCGTCAAATTATCGTCAAATGATTCACTTCATTACATACATACATTTTGAAGAATTTCTTAGATATCTCCCAGCGTATTACAACATATTTATTTATTCATTTACTTACTTATTTATTTCTACCTGCAATAGCCCGAAATAGCCCGAAATGCACTTATGCCCCCGGTCGTCAATGACATATACGAGGAAGTAACGTTTTTGCGACGACGAACCGAGCTATCTTATGCCTTCTAATAATCTAAAAGCCCCGTGTTTGGTCAACAACGAGTATTTAATCGCAGCTGTTTCTTTTACGAAAAGTGTATACAATACGTAAACATGTAAATACGTGTAAGACGAGAGAGAGAGAGAGAGAGAGAGACTGCGTATAATTGGCGCAAATATTGGGACAACTAAACGAGTCTTATTACTTATCGTTACTTATTTATTTATTATTTATTTATGTATTATATATTATTACTTGTTGTCGTTGTTGTTGTTATTATTATAATTAGGAAAAAGAGGTGTAATCTATGATTTTCTTGGCTTATACAAGATTAGTGATAAGTCGAGGTTGTTTGTAAAGTATTTCGATAACGATGATGAAATCTGCGTACTCTGTAGTGCAATGAATATTTTAAACAACGTGTAGAGTGGTACGTGAGACAATTAAAATTGACAACAGAGATAGCGCCCAGGGCATGCCTTTTATTTAAAAGTAACGCACGTCCATAATGTATCGAGATCAGCTTCTTTTATTTCACGATTTGACGAAAAGAAGAAGAAGAAGAAAAAAGAAAAACGGTATATAATAAATAGCCCAGCAAATGAGTACTGCCATTGAAAGTTTAACAGGCAAAACTGTTAAGTGAGCATACGCGAGCCTGTAATTATTCAATCAATACTACTGCTACTACTGCTACTACTGCTACTACTGCTATACTGCTATTAGTACGAAGTACGAAGACAAGAGCAAGCATGGCCTGGGCGAAAAGTGCCGTTTCTGCCATCTTTCTCGTCGTTTCCGTAAGTAACCCATTTTCCAAATACTGACAAAGTAAAAAGTATATACATGCAGACATGCATACGTATATATATATATATATATATTCGAAAATCGGATGACAATTGCTTGGATAATATTGTCGAGGCGGGTTTAATATCGATACAGTTTTTCATTGTCGAACGCGTCATTAGAAAGGAGACGCGGGCGGCTTCGCTTTATTCAAAGAATAGCGCCGCTCGTCTTTATTTATTCCGTCTCTTCTCTTTTTTTCTTTTTTTCTCTTCTCCAAAGCCTCGTCCCGCTCTCTCTCTATCTGTCTCTATGTGACTCGGTAAGCTGGATGAGAGTTGCTTGGGGAGCCAAGCCACTGTTTTTCCTTTTTCCCTCGCTTTTGTTAATGATCGCCGTTGCCCCCCCCCCCCCTTTTTTTTTTTGCCATCTACGCTCACCGTGGGCCGTCTGCAAAAAATATTTTCCTCAATCGATGCGCGTCTTTGTGCCCCTTCAATCGTCCCATTCATCCGTTTCAATGGCCGATGGAAATATCGGCCATTGAAACCCGCGATCCTCCAAAACTCACCATCATTACAATTCTTTTCGTTCAATGCCATTACGATTTACCCTTTATCCGCATTACCCTCGCTCGCTTATCATTAAGTTATCATTAAGTCTTTACATGTCGTTGATTTGTTTTACAATTTCTTTTATTATTTACAATTTACAAATTTATTCCGCATTTCCCTTCCTTCTTATCCTTCTAATATACTTGCTTAGACAACGAATAAATGGCAATAATCGTTTTCAGAATAAAGTAAAGCCGTAAGAAACAATTATATTGAAGAATTATATTTAAATTTAGACGCGTTGAGGCCGGCAAGGGCCATGTATTGGAAAGAGTATGAAAATAATTGTATACAATATAAATGTTTCCTTTTGAAATCGCTGGTTTACGATTAAATGAGATTATGTCAGGCGATTGCAATGAAGATTAAATGAAAAACCTTTTTAATTATTGCTAAACCGAAAAATGATAATTCCGTCGAACGCGAGTATACTTCAACGTCTCGGATTAATTTTTTGCTCTACATTCGAGACACCGTCGCTCGCCCATTTACGTATGTAGAGCTTATCGATCGTTTTAATATTTACAGATAATTGAAGGGCTTCAATTGGATGGGATAAGAACAAATCAATATCAGCCGCAGTTGCAGGCTCAGCAGCAATTTTCAGGACAAGGTCTCGCACCGCAAGCTCCGCAGCAACAGCAACAGCAACAGCTATATAGACCGCCACCGGGTCTCCCGCCTCAAGTTCCACAGCAGCAGCAGCAGCAGCAGCAATATCCGCCCCAAGGTCTCCCACCCCAACCCCCGCAACAACAGCAACAACAATATTCCCCTCCAGGCCTGCCGCCGCAACCTCAGCAACAGCAACAAAATCCACCACCGAGTCTTCCGGCCCAGCCTCAGCAACAGCAATATCCGCGACCGGGACTCCCAACACCGAGCCAACAACAACAACAACAGCAGCAGCAGCTAGGACAAGTTTATCCGCCGGCCAGTCCCCCGGCACAGCCGCCCCAGCCACCACAACAGTATCAGCCACCGAGTATACCAGGGCAGCCGCAACAACAGCCGCAGAATCCGCATGCAGGCTATCCTCCGAGTGCCCAGGCCCCCCCGCAACCGCAGCAACAACAGTATCCTCAACCGGGTCCTCCACCGCAGCTTCCGCAGCAGCAGCTTCCGCAGCAGCAGCAGCAGCAGTATTCGCACGCGGGTTCGCCGCCGGCGCCTCAGCAGCCGCAACAATATCCTCTAAGCGGCCTACCACCGCAGTTACAGCAACAGCAGTATCTGCAAGCGGACCCGAGGCAGCAGTACGCTCCACCGGGTGTCCCCCCGCAGTTGCTTCAGCAGCGTCAGCAGTTCCAGCTCGGGCGTTTCTTGCCCCAACAGATTCAGCAGCTCCGTGCCCAGCTGAAGGCTCAGCAGCAGGACAAGGAGCAGCTGCCCCCGCAATTGGCTGCTCTGAGGCAGCTGCTTCAGCGGCTGAACCCGCAGTCGTCGCAGTCGTCGGGTCCGCAGTCACCGGGTCAGCAGTCGTCGCAGTCAGCCGGGGCCCAGCTGAGTTCTCAGCAAGCGGCCCTGCAATCGAAATCTCCAGCCGGTGCAGCGCAGAATTTGCAAGCCGCCCCCCAGCAGCCGCGCCTGCCGCTAGATCCCAAGGATCTCATACAGAATCTCGTCGATTTGTTGAGCCCTGCGCTCGAGGTGGTTAAGAAGGGGGTCGACGACCTCGTGCAAAATACTCAAGAGATCCTCGCTAACAATAACTTGTTGGCCAATTAAAGCTTTATACCAAGTCCAGGAGTTGCGTGATATACAGGAGGACTTCCTTTTTTTTTTTTTCATTTCATAACTTGCCTTCAAGTTTTCAAATCTCTGCGCTTTCACTTTCTCGCGTTGTACGCATGACAACGTTGTTTAAGATAAGAAGATTAAGAAGAAGAAGATTGATTAAGAAGATGATGATGAAGATGAAGATGAAGTTGAAGAAGGAAAAAAGAAAAAGAAAAGAATAAAGGAAAAAAAAGAAAAAAACGTAAATAAATGTGTCAAGTATTCGTCAAGCACCTTATCAAGTAATGTTGATGCCTACGACTGATTGACTTAAACTCCTTCGAATTAAATGCAATTAAACTCGAATTATATTGAAATTCTCTTATAAGCCATTCAGTTTTAACGTTGAATTTCTTGAATCGGGTGTATTCGCTTATAGTTAGTTTAATGATTATGCCGATTAAACGGTTATAGTTTTATTGGCTTTTTTATTTTTACTTCGTAGGAGTCGGTACATTTATATGAAATTATAGGACGTTTTAGGGTGGTATTCGTTTCACTTTTTTCTTTTATTCTTTTATTCTTTTATTCTTTTATTCTTTTTTTCTATTCTTCAATTCTGCCGAGAAAGACTTTATTTCGTGTACATTATAGCTTGATTTTCATTAAAATTTCTTATCTACTATGGTACTTGAGTTTTTCCGAGCCCCCCCCCCCTCGCAGCATAACATTAGCCCGGCTGTAATTATATACAATTATATCATTCATTAACCCAATTAAATTGCCGTTAAGCGACACCTTCCATTGGCTTAATAAAACAAATACATAGAGGAAATGAGGCCCAAGCAGGCCAAATACAGTGATTTACAGCTTTGGTGAAAAAAAAAAAAAAGTACTCGTTTCCATTTCTTCTGAAATATCTCTCTCTCTCTCTCTCTCTCGGTCTTTAATTACCGACGGAGCCAGAAGTGTATCAAAGACACAATAACCCCATTCGTGATTTATTCATAGAATTTTGATCGAAATCCATGCACTTTAGAGTTCACGTGTCGCTACAATACAAACCATACTTATACTATTTAATAATAATAAATAATAAATAATAACAGTGCCAATAATAATAAGTAATAATAAATAATAATAGTGATAAAAACGACAGCGACAACGACAACGACAACGACGACAACACTGATCTTTAGATGCGATAAAGTGAAATTAAGATTGTCCGTTCCGATTAGATGACATTGAATTGACGGAGATTAATAATACCGTAGGCTTAAGCGCGTAGCTGCAGTACGAAATACAAAAGCGCACAGACGCCGGTTCGTAGGCGTCGCGGTGCGCTGCGCGAAAGGAAACCCGCTGACATAATATTTATAGGTACGGAGGAGTTCGGAGGAGTTCGGAGGAGGGTTTTATCTATTAGCGAGGCCGATTACCGGTACCAGCGTCTTTGGTATTTCGCACGGAGAAGAGGAAAAAGGAAGGAAAAAGCAAAGAACAAGTAACGCGTATCGTTAGCAGGCCTCGGCATAAGATATAATCATCCTTAAGGGAACAATGAATTCTAATACGACAGATATATTCGATGCATGTCCAACGTCATTGTTTACATAAAGTTTTTCTTCTGAGAAACCCTTCCACCTATTACGTAATAACCGGCCCACGTAGCCAACCAATCACGAGGGTCCAACCCCGTTAATTGCAATGGATTATAAAAGGTTATTGAGAAGAGATGTATTAACACGTGTCCGTGTTAATCCGCGTATCCTCGTTATCGTGACAATTGTATCGAGATCGGGGATAACGGGACAACGTGGACCGCCGCCGGCGCCAAGTAAATATCGTATCGAGGTTACGGCCAGTGATGGCTTTAGAACGCGCGAACAGCCGGAGCCGGAGTGGCGCCGCTGATATAAACGACTGGCCGGAAAGCTGCTCCCGAGGAGGAGTGGACGAGGTGGGTGGGTGGTACGGGGCCGGGACGGGGCCGGGACGACGAGCCGGACAATAGCCGCTGCAAGGAATCCCGTACTTTTTTTTTCACTCGATATTCCGCTACGACTCGGACGGTTGAATCTTATTCTACTTCCCCAGGTAAAATAGGAGTCTTGCGCACCGAGACCGTGTGGGTGAGGGTGAGACAGAGAAATCATTACTTCGAATTCATCGGAGAAGTGCGACGGCGAATTTTTTAAAAAAAAAAAAAAAACGATGACGAGTGTCGTCTTACAAGTTCTCGATATTAGCGTCGCTCCATCATGAATGTCACAAGCGAATAATATCGCATGTCGTCCTCGTCGTCGTTCTCATTATTACCGTTATAATCATTATTATTCTCATTGACATCAGCATTATGACTCGTGTTATTATAATTATTGTTAATGTGTCATTATTACTTCATCGGTGTCGTTAAAGTAAGGAGTGTCCCGCGGCGGCAGGTGTGCGTAAACACGCGGTCACGGGGTCAACAGCAGGACTTGGCGATCGGTTTCGGGTACCAGTACTTCTTCTCGGCCCACTCGTTGTTTCCGTAGGACAACGAGGAGGAGGAGGAGGAGGAGGACGATGAGGAGCTGGAGGACGCGCTGGCCGTGGCAATGGCGCTCGGACTCGAAG
This sequence comes from Ceratosolen fusciceps, assembly GCA_018883505.1. Classification (NCBI taxonomy): domain Eukaryota; kingdom Metazoa; phylum Arthropoda; class Insecta; order Hymenoptera; family Agaonidae; genus Ceratosolen; species Ceratosolen fusciceps. Next base: position 785,891 of record RCIC01000019.1, read on the forward strand.
GTCCGGCGTAAGGTCCGCTCGGGGGTCCCGATATCGTGATGACCGGTCGACCCTGGACAGACGAGACGTGTACGGGTCCGAAGCGCGAGGCCGCCTTCGCCACCGCCTCCGCCGCCCCCGAGGTGCATACGACACGCTGCTTCTGACCCTTCGAATCATGATGTCCATCCTCTGCGCAAACACAAACCCATCCATTCTTACAAACTCTTGCATTAACATTATACGGCTGGGGGTGGGGGTGGAGGGAGGCAGGGATTCCTTATTTAAATTCGATTAGAGTAATTCTATTCTATAATAAAATATTGATAAAAAAATCTTCGCCTCGGCGTTTTACAGCTTCACCTTTAAATTTGTAAATAAAATAAAAAAATAAAAAAAAACAAAAACAAAACAAAAAAAAACAAACCATTGGATGAATAATCGTCGGACGATCAATATTATTTTGAGGAAGGGCGCATTACTGCAATATCGCTTTCAAATCTGACGTTTAAGCTCTGCTCTTGTGCCAATAATCAGGCAGGCAGAATATTATTTTTACGAATTTTTTTTTCTATATTTACAAATACATCGCCATTAGTATTGATCTACAAAGGCAAAAGCTGCCCTAGAAAAGCCCCGAATCTCGTATTCACCTGTTTACCAAAAGCTTTCAATGGAGGCTTTGCCGCTTTGAACGCGGCCCCTCGCGTTATACGCTTAGCCGACTAAGTCATACGGCTTATTTTAATAAAATTATTAATAAAATATGAGAGCGCGCGCGCGCGTGCGTTAGAATCGCATCGACTGAAAGCTAGAGAATACAAGCTCGCGTTCCGTCTGCTCGATGAATAAAACTAAATAAAAGCCGTGCCGTGTTTATTGAAAAATAAACAAGCGTTCGCGAACAGCGGCTCGATTAATAAATAATTCATTCGCATAAATTATTTCTCAATGTTAGGCAACGATCTAACGGAATTGAGAATTCAAATAAACGCAAATACAGATAGAAATTTGTAAAGGTCCAATTGATTTTATTGAGGATCGAGCGAATAAATAAATACGCGATTATTTTCATTAAATATTATAAAATTTGTTAATACCGTTCGTCGCATTCTTCCGTATGGAATTACTTTGAACGACGAAGCGAGTGTGCGGTTACTCACATTAGCACGCGTACGCGTCAAGCGTTAGCGCACCTGCACGCACACTCGCCCACACGCCCACGTAAACGCGCCCACTTTTATTCTTCTAGGTTATAAAATACAAGCATTTTTTTTTCTCAATGTAAATGTTAACGTCACAATCATTGTTATTCCAGAGAGAGAGAGAGTATTAGGATAAACATTACAAGAAGCTTTAAGGAAATTATACAGCCTAAGTAATTAAAGGCGGACTTCCCCCCCCCCCTCTCACACACGCACTCACTTTCGAAATAGATCGATAGAGCAATGATTAACAGCTCGTTGAAAGTTTAATTTAGGTAATGAGAAACTAAATATCCGTAATATTAATCTGACTATTGCATTGAATTTCTACTAAATTATTATGTAATTGTTGAATAATACACGGCTTTATGGTTCTTTAATTCGGAAATGATAATTTAGCGAGCATTAATTGCAGGTAATCGATTATTGTTTAGAGAAGGAATTAATGCATGTAATGAACGTGCGCTTTGATGCGATTCTCTCATTTACTTAAACGAACGCGTTTGCGAAACTCAAATGATTTCAACTCTCTCGTACGATCCCAAGGAAAAACCATAATACTTATGCAGTTTACGTTTCCATTAAAAACGATGAGAAGTAAAAAATTAATATTTCTTTTTCGTTAAAAATGAGCGGAAACGAAGCTCGAACGTTCCACGTATGCGTATGTTGTATATGTATATATATATTATAATAACAATAATGCACTACGATGACGGTTGAATGTGGAGTGACGGTGTAGGTTCGAATTTCCAAGGTCGTTCCTTTCATGCCTTTGATTGATATTTCGCTTGGGCGCTATTTTCAAAAATTTACACTTTTCACTTAATATTTCACTTTAATATTTCATCGCATTACGAATTTTCGTAAAATGCCCGGAGCTAAAGTGCCAACAGGGATTTTTAACTATTTTTTTTTTAAAAATAATAATAATGTCAAAATTATATTTTTTCTTCTTCTTCTTCTTCTTATTCTGCTTGAGTAAATGAATGAAGCGTATGTTCGCGATTAATCTAAATGAGCGAGTCGAGTTCGCGAAACTATCGGTCACGTGCAATTGATTAAATTCCCCTCGACATAGACAAACAAGTCCCTTTTAAGAGCAATTAATTGAACGGGGGAGGGGGCGAAAAACGGAATAGAAAAGAACAACGTGAGCCACTCAATTATTAAAAAAAAGCTGGCAATGATTTATTGAAAATCTAGACGAGGCGTTGAGAGATTATTGATAATAGAGGCGAGAATGCGGTCCGGAATAAACGGCTTTCACGTACAACGAATGATTTCCGACGGGTTTTGAAAAAAAAAAAAACCATAAGCCCCATAATATCTCGCGGAAAGTAATTAATCATACGCAGTTTTAATTAATAATTATCGCATACGTTAGCGCGGATGTGGTATTATATAAAGCGTATGTAAGCTTTAGCGAGTAATGTTTGTATTCTGAACCTGAAGCATCGATGGGCGGATGGAAAGTTTCTTTAAAAACTTTCTTTAAAAAAAAATCCATTAAAGGTTATTGGGGCTTATTGGTTCTATGCTCCCATAATTATAACGTACGGGACAGACAGTGTATAGGAGACCATTAATTATAACGTTATTGTCGGACCTTTGACGTATGGATACGGGACGTAACGAGGCTGTTGATATTCAGGCGGCGACACGTGCCCATGGGCTTGGGCATCGGCGTGGGCGTGGGCGTGGGCGTGAGCTTCTGCGAAATGGTAGGCATCGCGGCCATGAGAAACCGGTGGCTGGATAAAGGTCGGAGCCGGCGATGGTCCGGTTATTTGGACATCCCCTCTGGTCGGTCCGACGATCGTTGCTCCCCCCGTAGTTGGTCCGACGATGGTCGCAGCCCCAGCGGACGGTCCGACGACTATCGCGGCTCCACCCGCGGGCCCGGTGATGGTCGCCGCTCCAGCCGATGGTCCGATTATACTCACTGCCGGTGCCGAAGGCCCGACAATCGTTACTCCATCTTGCGGAGAAGTGATTCTAGAGCCTACTTGGGCCGACGTAGTGATCATACCGGGCCCATGGGCGGAAGGCCCGATTATAGTCGCTCCGTGAAGCGGGGAACTGATAATAGCGGGTCCGTTCGCCGATGGGCCGATAATAGTGGCTCCCTGGGACGAAGGGCCGATTATAGAGGCTCCGTGGGACGCGGAGCTCGTTATAGAGGCTCCATGGGAAGCCCAGTCGTCGTAATGTTGCCCTTGGTACGATGAACCTGTCGGAATGGGGCTAATGACATATGGGTCCGATGATCGAGGATGTTCGTGATGACGAACCTGTGACGATGGAGCCGGCGCTGCCCGAAGAGCCGATGATCTGGCCCGATTCTCCCGAAGGCCCTATGATTTGTACGGATCCTTTCGTTGGTCCGCTGATGTGCACGGGCCCTTCCGTTGGTCCGCTGATGTGTACGGGCCCTTCCGTTGGTCCGCTGATGTGCACGGAGCCTTCGGTAGGTCCGCTGATGTGTACGGGCCCTTCCGTAGGTCCGCTGATGTGTACGGGCCCTTCCGTTGGTCCACTTATACGGAGCCTTCCGTTGGTCCACTTATGTGTACGGGCCCTTCAGTAGGTCCGCTGATGTGCACGGGCCCTTCGGTAGGTCCGCTGATGTGTACGGAGCCTTCGGTAGGTCCACTTACGTACACGGAGCCTTCGGTAGGTCCACTTACGTACACGGAGCCTTCGGTAGGTCCACTTACGTGTACGGGCCCTTCCGTTGGCCCTCTAAGTACAAATGGGCCTTGGCTGGGAGCTATGATTTTAACGGCCGACTCGGACGGAGGTCCATAATGCAAAATCGGCTTTTGCGTTGGGCCTGCAGTATTTAATAATCGAGGTAACGGAGAAATCTTGTTGAATAAATTAATAAAATGTAAATCCCCAATAACCCCAATGGCAATTACATTGTAATATTACAAGCGCTAAGTAATGTAGCGTGCAGCCCCGTAATAACCGTAATAACGGGCCCGCCCATAAACACATTAACATTACTTTATTAATTAGAGATCAACGAGTAAAGCGAACATTGGACATTGTCGGTGTCCAAACGAGAATTCGTTGCAGCTCGGTCGATCGTTACGAGATCGCGATCGAGACCGTTTGATTTCTCTTGATTAAAATGGCCTTGTAAGACAAGGTGAGACAATATAATCTGGATAACGTAACGACATGCCGGGAGAAAAATTTATAGAGCCGTGAACTGCGTGAATTAACAGGTAGCGACACACGGCGCGGAATACACGCATACATTCGATGGGATATAGTATTGATATTAAGAAATTACTCGGGGTATTATATCATAAGGTCGGGGCGTAAGCGTGTCCGGCCGAACGAGTGACTCGTTGGATAATAATTGTCACGTGCTCAAGTTATAATTAATAATAATTATTCAACGTGAGATTTGCTGCGGCGATACCGCGCGGCGCCAACTCCCAGCCCCGAGAAAGGTAAACAACAACAACAACAATAATAATAAGAATAATAAGAATAAGAATAAGAATAATAAAGGACGCCGGGATAATTGCTCAAGGACGGGCTAAGGTTCTCCTCGATCGATCGATCGATCGATCGAGATATGCTGACCTTCGTGGTAGGTCGGCGCCGGGGTAGGTCCGCTGCTCGAGCCGAAGACGTTTGTCCCGTAGATCCAGTGGCCGGACTTGACTCCCGACGACCTCTCCCAGCCGTGATCGTCCTCGTACCCACTCGCCGATCCATGATAAGCCCCCAGTGTACCGGCCTGGACTGACCCCACCGCCACAAGTCCCGATAACGCCAACTGTCAATCGAACGCATTTCCTCATTTATTGTCCTCTCACGCACACACACACACTCTCTCTCTCTCTCTCACTCACACTCTCTTCCCCAATAACCTTCTCCCCCCGAATAACCCCCGGATTCACTTAGGAAGCATTGCCCGACTGCTTGAACGCGCGCGTCGGCTTGTTTTGATATAACGTACCGGTAATGAGAATATTTATAGCCGATCTCGACTCGGTGGATAAATAACCTAAGAGAAGCCGATTAATCCCGAGTGCACTCGTTACTTTGTTTCCATCTTGCAGAGCCGCCGTCTTTCTTACTCCCCCTGGCCGATAGCGCCACAGGTTATCGAACGCTTAGTGCGTAGCCGCTTTCGTGCGTCTTGCTTAGGGCATTCGAGATGCTCGGGTACTCGAAGAAAATTAACGAAAATTGCTAGTAATACGATCCCCGGAGACCCGGAGACCCGGAGACGACTGACCCGATCCGGCACCCCCTCCACCACCGCAAGGAGTCGTTCGACAGGTGTGATGAGGGGTGATGGGTCAGAGGGAGCGACGATAATAACGGGAGGATACGTGGGGGCACGGGTGTGTATGGGCCGGCCCCGTGCCGCGAACGCGACTCCACGCTTATTACGCCCACCCCCTCTCCTCACCCACGGCGCTTTCCCGTTATGGGCATCGAGCCATCGAAAGGCTTCCACTTACTTTTTCAAGAGGTCCGGCCACTCTCCTCCTCCTCCTCCCCCTCCCCCCAATAACCCTGACTCCGTGCCGTAATTATACCTCCTCCCGCCCCCCGACCCCCGACCCCCGTGAGTTTATTTATCCGAGGTACCGTAAATCCTTGTCCAATTGGGATATTAATATTTCCGTAAAGAAATCCGTATTGTTGCCGATTTGCCGGATTTCTCTGCGGGGTTATTGGGGTTATTTAACCTAAGCGTATGATTATGAATGATTATCTGACAACTCGGCTAGACAATAAAAATACGGACGGTCACTAACGTTCAGTAATAATTAATTTATTATTGGATCGCACGACCCGATGCTTCCCTTAAGCATTCGATACGACTTAACGATCCGGCGCATAGGATCATTGCGATGAAATCGAGGGGTTGGTTGAAATCGAGGCCGGGGACACGTTCAAACATATACAAGCGACACAATCTTCAATGGCACTGAAAGGCTCGTCTGAATGGTCTGAATGTTCGTTCCTCATTGTATCGTCACACGCGACGTATTCGTCACAAGCAGGTGATTTATAAGGAGGCGCGCACGGATGGGCTTACTACGTCCTTACCAAGAGATACATTTCCGTTCGTGTTCCTTCGTTCGACGACGTTGCCGACACGAGTGGAAGAAGGAATAAGAAAAAAGAAATAAAGAAGAAGAAGAAGAAGAAGAAGAAGTAAAAGTAAGTAGAGAAATTTCGTTAGCCGGACATCGTAGCCGACCGGGCACTTATAGACTGATCATCCGTCATGGGAAGCGAATCTTTTTATACATTCGCGAGGAAGATGAGCCGCGGGTGATGAAAAACATCGTCACCGAGCCTCGATCGAATCTGACGCATCTCCCGGAGACGACGAAGATGCTTTGTTCGTAATAGTCGATTCGAAGCTGCCTGGCCTGGCCATTCCTCCCGCCCACGGCCCTCCACCGGCTTCGTGGGGCTTGGAGCTCGTCTCGTTCGGGGGGAGGGGCGGGGGGCGAGGAAGGGCTCGGAGAGACATCCCTGTGGCGTATACCGAGCGGGGGGGGGAATAAAATAATCCATGGGAATCGAGCGCTTGAGCGAGCAGCGACCCTCTTCCTCCCCCGTGGGCTAGAAAAATGTATTTATTACGAATACCGCGTGGACGAAAGGAGGAGGAGGAGGAGGAGGAGGAGGAGGTCGCCGATGCCCATATGAATCGCCAGTACCTACTTTATTAAGGCCGCCGACTGACATTGCAAGATCAGACCCACGCGTAGGACGTTTATGGCTCCGTTGGCCGTTTTCGCCTACCTCCATGGGCGTATACTACAAGAATAATCATTGACGTAACCTTGCCGCGAGGCTCTCCATCGTCATATTCCGTTAATAACTTGACGAATAATGGTTGGGTGGGTGGGTGGAAGGGGAGGGGACGTGTTACGGGTCGCTTGCTCAAATTCGCGCTTATGCCGCTCTCGCCCTCGTATTATTTGCTAATTGCAGACACGGACTTCCGCTTTGGACTCGAGCCGATCGAGTCTTCATCCCAAGGACGTCGATCATTGTCTCGGAATCATCGGACCTTCGTAAAAGCAACGTAAGCAACGTATGGAACGTAAGCGGCATAAGCGCGAATTTAAATAATAAAAATCGCGTCCACCGAATATTCAAATCGATCGACGACCGCGTTATTTCCTAATAGGAATCTGGAGCTTTTATCGATCCGCCACCTTAAACTTTCTTACTCGATTTACGCTCTGCTCAATTCTCATCTGGAAAGCAATGTAACCTCTGCAACGTAAGAACGTAATAATGTAATTACGAGTTACGATTACAATACGAAGTTTCGGAACAGTGAATTCCGCAACGCGCATTATTCAACGTATCGTGGATTACGCTTAAATCGTAATTACGTTTCCTACAATGCATTATGAGTCATAAGTTTCATTATTCAGTAGGCGGGGGGGGCAAGGCAAGACGGCCTCTGTAGTCTCATGGAAATCCAAATATCAAAGGCTTAATGATCTCGTAATCGGTATGTAAAGGCAGCTTTACACGTTTTACAGTCACTGCGGCGCTTCTCTTCAATATAACTTTAATAGACAGTTTGCCAGCGAGTTACCCTCGCAAGTAACGGCGCACGCTCTTCTCGCGTATCGAGTGCACGCATTCATAGAGCACGGGTCAACACCACGAAAACAATGTTGATAAAGTATTGTTAATGTTAATGCACGTCCCCTCCCCGGCCCCCTCCCTCCCGTGAATTAACGCTCCGGAACGTTACCCTTTCAGAAAAAAAAAAAAAAAAAAAAAATATATATCTCTCCCAAATGTCGGAGATACGAGTTTAAGGGTATGCGCACTGGTAGACCTAAGATCATCGTAAGGAGAACCTAAATTGTGCGCAGTTTGGAATAATACGCAGCGCAGAGATACGGAGGATTTTCCTCGATCGATTCAATTGTAAAATCCTAACGAAGCTTCCAGCTTCCATTATCCGATGGGGTATCTATCGTCGACTGCTCGGTACCCTAACTTCTTAATAGAGTCAGCTAGCTTCGTACCGTCGGCATCCGAAATATCTAATAAAAAGTAATTGCGCCTCGCCCCCCCCTCCCCTCCCCCCACTTCAGAAATGCATCTTCCGATAGTATTTGAATATTAAATTTCACGCGCCGTCGACTATAAAGATCGACAGTTCAATACTTCATTCGATTGCAGACGCGCGACTCTTACTTTTCTCTCTCTCTCTCTCTCTCTATATTTTGCTTTAGCATTGTTCAACTATTGCTACGATGCGTAGCTGAGCTTCGTGCAAAGATCGAGCGGTCGCTTCTACGCTTGTGAGTTTAGCGAAATCGTGAAATGAGCTGCACGAGAGCAAGGGATCCGCGCGTATCATTACATGCCACGCCTATGGATCCTACAGACATTCGATTTGAAATGAAAGAAAAAAGAACAACAACAACAACAACAACAACAACAGCAACAACAACAACGACAACGACAACGACAACAAAAAACAGCAGCAATTCAATTGCCCACGCAATTGAAATTAGTTTGATAGAGATAGGCCGGTATTAGCGGTCGGTATAATTCACCATAGAATTGAATATTCGATGGATCGAATAATGGGAGCCGCGTCGATTATTCATACACATTTCGAGGGAACGGCCTCGGTATGGCATAACGCATTATTCAACCATCTTAATTCATTTCCTCGGTCACGCATATACCACCTCGCGCACTTTCTCGCGCGCACTCCATTCGTTCGCGCTGTCCCCCCCACCCCAACAACCCCCGCCCTCCTTTTTTCTTTCTTTCTCTTCGTTCGTTCGTCGGCCCCTACGTTATCTATTATCACGCTCTCGGTGACGATGTTGTTGGGGTTATTTTTAAAATGGCCTTGACTCTCCGGTATCTCGTAAGAGCCAGTGTCGTTGGTAAAGTAGAGAACGAGACGAGATAAAAGATCATTTTATCGCCGTATCGTAGATACTTTCAGCGTAACGAATAGCGGCCGAGGGATCGGGGTTATTATTATTATTATTATTATTATTATTATTTAAATAAAGCCATAAAGAGAGCCGTAGCGAGGAGATAGTTGATTAGCTGCTATGATGAACAAGAGATCGCGCGTTAGTTAGTTGATCCGCGTGGGCATTAAATCGCTCAAGATTAATGGAAGCGTGGAGAAGACGCAGATATCGACAGACTAGACTAATTATCCCCTTCCGTACTACGTCCCCTGCTGCTGCTGCTGCTGCTCGACTAATACTCACAACTCACAGCACTCCGTACGGTCATTCGATTCTCTAATATTCTTAGCTCTACTACGCGTACACTTGCCATTATCGCTCCTACGTTTGATCTACGAAGACGATTGATAGCGGAGAGTAAGTACTCGATGTACCTGTATCGATCGTTATATCGATATTTGCAAGTTGCGAAAATATCGCAGGGATTTGGAATCGTTCGAGCGCACCAATACAATTCCTTCACGTATACGCTTGTAAGACTCTCGGGTCGATTCGTTTAATAATTACAAAGACAAAAAATGAATCAGTCAACGTAATACCTGCCACGATAATTTGTAATTACTATTATTATTATTATTATTATTTGCGCAACTAAGTCGATTAGTTATTACGGGATAAATTTAATTTTCATCCCTTAATGCTGATTGAGTACGTTGACCCTTTCCCCCCCCCTTCTTTCCCCGGCAATGTAAATCTAAAGTGATTTAAGCTAATACCTTCCCTTCCACCCCCCCCCTCTCTTATATTTGCTTTATCATAAAATTATCTGTGATAAACGGGAGCCGATAATTTGAATGCGAGCTTTGGCAACGAAGTTTATCGAACGAAGGGCATAATGTACGGATCGGATGCCGATTTATTTATATTTAAGCGGCTCCCTTTCATTCGAATGCCAAAAAAAATTAGACGTCATTTTAATTTCCGGCCAGAGCTCTGAACTCTGAATATTTTACAAGATTTTCTTGCCCCAGCGTTGATTATACCTCAATGTCAGATTAAGAATCGTCGTCCTCGTCGTCGTCGTCGTCGTCGTCGTAGTCGTCGTCGTCGTAGTCGTCGTAGTCGTCGTAGTCGTCGTTAATAACAGGGCAATGTGGCAATAATAATAAGTAATTCCATATAGGTGACGTTTATCAGTACGTGACTGTCGGAGCCCGAGCCGAGCTTTATTATTTATTAATAAATATTATCATTATCGATGAAGGATTGTAATGGGGCAAAGATGCCATTGTGCAGACGACGCTGGAAATTATGAAAAAGAAGCAGAAGAAGAAGAAGAAAAACAGCGAGTACTTAAGTAGTAACAATTATCACGACGTTTTCCACTTGAGCCGAATTAATTTGGCCCTACGATATCATTGAATAATTCGCGAATATTATTCGTCTCTTGTTAAGATGGGGGCGCTCGACGTTGTATTTGTCGTCGCGCGAGAAGTAATTGATTCGCTGGACAAATGCTGGTCGTCTTGGATCTCGACGATATCGACAGTATCGACGAGGCAGACAATCGTATGTGCAATAATTGGTAATATCATGGAAGGGCTCAGCGTGGATGCTAGTGGATGCACGGGCTCGATAGACAATAGGGCTCGAGGCAACGGCTTCCTCCGCGGCGGGGAAGCGGGCTAAGCGGGCCCCGCTCCCGCCAGTCTCTGCATCTGCGCTCCGTGCACTGGGTGATGGGTGGGGGGCAGCGTACGTGGAACTCGTCGGCGATACCGGGACCCCGGCCCATAAATAACAAGGGATAAAGTAAGGCCAACAGCAAATAGCACTTTAAGTTTCATTTGAGGCCGTTTAACCGCCTCTCGCGATACTACGAACAATGTATATCTATTATCCGCGCGTACCTCACCCCCCCTCCTCCTCCTCCACCTCCTCCTCCTCCACCTCCTGCTGTACCGGGTGTTTGCCGGCAGCGCTGCAGATTTTCCCTCGCGATCTTTATTGCGAAAGCCGCGGAGAAATTAAGAGGTTCTCTTTACCTCCGACCTCGCGTCCCCAATAACCTCCGCCGGCCCCCGGTCAACCGTCACCCGCGTACCGACTCCCAAGCCTCGGCACCGCTGCCAGATAACGCTCGCTTACGCCCGACAGATAAATCCTTACCCGTGTCGGCGCGACTGACTTACAAGCCGCGCCCTTAACACGGCATTCTATATCTTTCGTCCGTTGGTTCGTTGGTTCGTTGGTTCGTTGGTTCGTTGGTTCGTTGGTTCGGAAGCGAGCCGCTACGCGCCTATCTCCCTCGTATCATTGGAATTTTTCATTAATTGCACGACGTCCTTGCGCGCATTAAGCGCTCGCGTCTGTCGGCATCGTTCCTACCTACATCTCCGTCCTCCTCCTCCTCCTCCTCCTCCTCCTCCTCCACCGCGCTATTTACTCTTATTGCAATTGACCAGGTAGGGAACGAGGGGACTCGAACGATACAGCCAGTCGAGGAAGTCACATTGCTCCATCGACGTCTCGTAAATACCAAGATAACCGCTCCCACTTGATAATCAAGGCGACGACGTTATCAGCGCACGCTCGGCTCGATGCCTATTCAATGGCAATCCGTCCACTGGAACGTGGCCGGGGCTGGGAAAGTGGGACGGGGCGGGGTGAATTATTCGGGCGGCGAGGAGGGGTACGATCCCGTCAAATAAACTCACACAAACAAGCGTATCCATTCAATGTAATAGAATATTTATTGCGGGTATAAAAAATACAAATACATGTAAGAAAAGGGGGTCGAGGGTGGTAGGGTTCGTCCTTTCGTTATCCTTATCCCTTTACTTATCCTTATCCTTATCCTTATCCTTATCCTTGTCCTTGTCCATGTCCATGTCCTTATTATTACCATAATAAGTTTGTCGTTGTTGCTTTACACGAATCTTCTCGTGGATCGAGCGCCGTGTGGTATGCGCACGACGAGTGGATGACACGAGCTGGAGGAGTCGGCGGGAGGTACTATAGCGGTTGTGAACGGACGGCGGCCGGGACTGGGTCGCTCCCCTCACTCCCCCTCTCTCACGGTGCCACGGCACATCGGCTGGGACGGTCAGCGGCGACGCACCTCCGTCCGCGTGTTGGTGGACGGGCGGTAGTACTAGGAGGTGGAGGTGGAGGGCGGTAGGGAGGGGGCGAGCGAGCTGTAGGCGCTTAGTAGTAGGGCCCGTGGCCGGCGTTGATGTATCCGGAGGGTCCGGCGATGAAGGCAGCCGGTGCAGCGGGTCCTGCCAGGTGAGCTGGTCCGGCGACGGGCCCGGCGAGGACGGCGCCGTAACCTGCTCGAAATAAAAAATCCTCTCAGTCTCAGTCTCATCGTAGGAACGTCCGCAAGGGCTCCGTGCACCTTTAACCCGCGTTGCAGCGCAACGCACCCGGGTGTCAACAACAGTCGATTATTTGCACGTAAACGGCTTCTTACGTAACCGACCGAAACCGCTATACTTTGCGAAATACTTTTGCCTCTAAATTATATCAAAGTCGTAAAATCGACGGTTATTGCATCATTCATTGATCGATATAGCCTCGATTATGTATCAATTGGATATATGGATATATGTATATATATGTTCGGAAAGGCAAAACAATAGAGGTAAATCGTAATAGAGGGTCTGCCGGGGATAATAACAAACTTCGTGGGCCAACGTGAGATGTTACGTTAATATGGGCAGCGGCGGCAGCAGCGGCAGCAGCGGCAGCGGGTGGTAAGGATGGACGAGGTACAATGCACTGACCTGGGTAAGCCGGGTAGGCTGCTGCTGGTCCGGCGTAGTATCCGGGAGCTGGGAGAGCGGGTCCGTAGGGTCCGAGGACGGCGGTGCCGTAGCTCACGCTACCCTGGACGGAGGAGGGCCCGGCCACGGCTCCGGTGACGAGGGAGCCTTTGTCGACGGCGCCGGAGATGCGGGCCGGTCCGACGACGGGGCCGGCGAGTGCCGAGGGTCCGTTAGCCGGTCCGACGAGGCTGTTGGGCCCGGTGACCGGTCCGGCCAGGGCGACTCCGTGTCCGTAGAGTGCGGAGGGCGCGGCTGCCACGAGGGACAGACCGGCCAGGAAGATCGTTGCTACGAAGGACTGCATGTCTCGGTGGGGGGGGGTTGGCTGTCGAGGGTCTCTAGGAGGCGCTGCTAGATCGGAGCTCGTCTATCTGTTGATTTCCTGAGCCGAGAGTCCAGCTTTTATAACGATCCGCGCTATCCGACCGCTCCCCCCCCCCGGGGGGGTTCCCTTCCCACCAGGTCGGACCTTTGCCTCGAGTGACAACCCTTGGGCGGGGCAGCGGCTCTCTCCTGCTCTGATTAGCTGATTTGGTCTCCGTTACGCCTCCCCCTCCCCTACCCCCTCCCCCAATGACGACGACGACGACGACGACTTTGTCAGCGAAATCGCCAGCGAGCGGCGACACTCTAGTCGCTTTACTTTTTTTTTTTTTATTATTTTCCTCTCCTGTCGACGGACTCGAGCTTTCCTCTCGCTCGATTACGCGGCTTCGGCTTGTCTCGGTCCGCACCCACACGCGACTCCGTCCTCGTCGGGATTAATTTCTCGTGCTCCCGAAGATATCAACGTGGACGAGGAACCTTTTGGTTCACCAAATTGATCCTCCTACCCCTCCTCCTGCTCCACTTCTTCCCTCACTGCTTCAACACGATTCAATCGCCTCGAGGACTTTCGTTATTTTTTTTTTTTTTTTTTTTTCTCTTGAGACCTCCGAAACGCGAGTATTGTCGTCAACATCAACATTCCACGGGATCGGGGATCCTGAGTCTCTGAGTAAAAAAAAAACCCGAGACAACGCCTCGCGTCTCAAGTGATGATCTAAGAGACAAACATTAGCCTTTCCCTAATCATCGTTTTTCGATTAGGACTTGTTTTTTTTTTTGGAAGAACATTTACATTTCCCCTCGCGTTCTTATGTCTGTACACGTATATATATCTACATGTATATATGTGTGTAGGTATTGTGTAGCTTGTTGTTACGTATCGGAATCAGCAGCAGGCAGGCCGCAGTACCGAGTACGATATTTACGATAGTCAAAGAGATTAATCAACAGATGTAGGTTTTTTTTTTTTTTTTGTTTGTTTGTTTTTTTGTTGGCCCGAGTTGTATTGACGGTGTATCTTGAGTTATCTCGAGTCGCCTAGCGTTTCTATATTATTCCACGTGGATTTCCATAGGGTAATTGCGGTAAGAGCCGTGGGTGCGCGTGCTACCCTGGATAATTGCGCTGTCCGTGTAATTATGTTCTTATCGTAACTTATCGTAGCGGCGAGCCGGCGAATGTCTTTCCGAAAAATGCCTACGCATTATGTCAAATAACGTTAATGCCTTTTCACCGAGATTAGATCCGATTAGCCGTACGAAAAGTAATTTTCGTATTTTTAACGCGCGCGCGCTTGTTTATTAGCCCGACCTGCCCCCGAGCCCCGTTACCCCGTTTCGCGCATACTTTACACGGGGAAATCGATATAAGGGGTCGGGAGGGAGGGAGGGAGGGGGAGAAATGCCTCTCGCGCCTTTTTATATCGTATATTTTGAAAAAGGTCCGGCAAATCGCGTAACGGGCTAAAGCTCCTGGGGATACGTGGCGAGGTCCCCTCGGACCTCTAACAATGGACGAGAGATTAGCCGCAGGAGCATCTGTTCGCGCGTGGTCTCTCTCTTTATGTGATTGTAGTGGTTATTGGGCCGATGTCATCGCTCGCTCTCTAGCTCGCTCGTTCGGAAAAATAAAGTAATTTTCTCGGTGGTCGGGGACCGGTGGTTATTGGGGGACCGGTGGGGAGCGACCGAAACCGAAAAGAAAGAAAAAAAAAAAAAACATCTCACTCCTGCATTGGAACGCGATCGAGTCCTGGAGCGCAATTTCCATGCCGCAATAGCGTGAGCGTGTCGTGGCCCTCCTGCGTCCGGGCACCCGGTAGCTCCAATCAAGTATTATTCTCTCGTTGCGCAAGGAACGTTAAGGCAAGTAATAGGGAGGGGCCGGTGGAGGAGGGGGCGCGCGTATAAATCTCGACGGGCCTCTCTCTCTCTCTCTCTCTCTCTCTCTCTGAATTCGGCCGGAGTCCTCGAGCTTATCGGCATCACGCGAGCTCGCATCTCTCTAACCCGACCCTCACCCCCGCCCCCCCCTTCCACCGAACCCCCAATAACGCCAATAACCCCAATAACCCCGTCCATGACGCCGTCTTCGCGCAGCAAGGGAAGGGGCTGACGGAGCAGGAGAGGAACGCCCCCGCCTCGTAGATGATGCTCCGGGATCGTAAGATAGGTAGACGTTGCGAGTTTTTCGGCTTCTTTATCCCGGCTCCATCGACTTCGGCGCCGCGTGAAAACCCATTCCCACGCTCTTGGCCGTACGATTCGTGCGGGCGGGCAGGGGGGGGGCGAATGAGCGAGCGAGCGAGCGATCTAACGGGCCCGTACCGAGATTCTCGTACTCTAGCCGTAACCGCGGCGTATCCTTTGTGGGCAACACCTGCCGCGCAATCCTCCTCCTCCTCCTCCTCCTCCTCCTCCACCTCCTCCTCGGCGCCCGGGTAGTTTTGCATTACAAAGCTCGAGGGAGGCACCGCGAGAGCCACCCGCGGGTGGGACCGAGCGCGGGGTAGTTCCCAAGCTCGAGGGCTCGTCGGTCATTGTCTTGGGCCGGGGATGGAACCGCCCGAAATTACCCGACATTATGGATTACCCAGACCGATATACCGATATGCCTCTCGGTGCATACCTCGGCCCTGCCTCTCTAAGCGATCGCAATTATTTCCCCCGTCATAGACTGTCGGGCCCAACCGACTCCGTCCCCGGTCCCACTTATTTTTCTTATCCAATGACTGCCAATGACATGTCGAAAGCCCATTACCAATGTAATGGCGAGAAAATTACCGCGGCCCGACCACCACCGCCATTACCATACGCAACGCCCTCTACGTCATTCCAGTGTCATTTTTTTTTCTTTTTTTCTTTTTTTTTTTTTTTTTTTACGGCATAGTCGTACAATGTTAGTAAATAAGTACGTCGGGGGGCCGTTTACTAATTCAGCGGGTCCGAGTACCGGAGTACCGGAGTACCGGAGTACCGAGCCGAACACCCGACCCTCGGCTTCCTCAGCTTCGGAGCTTTCGTGTCATATTTATCGTCAAGGACGTAACGAAGGCCCAAGAGGCTCCGGGGCTGTTCCTCGACGCTGTAGCCGATATCAGAATTGAAAGGCTCGTATGAGTTGTTTTTTTTTTTTTTTGAGGAGGAGCCTTATCAGAGGAATATGTCATTGCGTCCTTTCGAAATTCCCTCCTCCGTGTCTATTAATCGGCAATTAAGTCCGGCCTCCGAGACAATCGAACGCATGACCTACGCGTCACGTCGCAGTACTCTATATACCCACCCCACCCCACCCTCTCCCCTCACCCTCTCCCTCTCTCCCTCACTCTCTCTCTCTCCCCCCACTCTCTATCCGTGTTCGATGACGCAGAATAATAATAATAAATCATTATTGGATAAAGGCGAAACGCAACCTTGTATCGCCGATTTCTTTTGCCGAGGGCATTATTTGCATGTATTTTTAATTTCAGACCGGCGTAACATAACTCACGACATTTTTTCAAAGGATAGCGACACGAGTTTTTCTCAACTCGAGCCGAGGCATACGCGCGTATCGCAATAATCCATCGGGCATAAATTTAGCACGTCAAGGGACACGCACGAAAAAAAAGAAAGGAAGGGAAAAATGGAAAAAAAACTCCCGCAAAACTCTTTTCGACATAGAAAATTTGCGGAAAGCCAAGCTTCTCTGGTTCACTGGGAGGGGGTGGCGGGGGGTGGTTGCGAAGGGGCGAAGGAGCAGGGCGAAGCTACGGAAATGCAAACCGTGTGATGGAATCGGAGTGACGGATGCCTTTGGTGTTGTATGAGAGAGAGAGAGGGAGAGGGAGGGAGGGAGAGAGAGAGAGAGAGAACAACGAAAATTCATTGTCGATGCCGTGGATATACGTTTCGCCCCCCCCCCTGGGCGATCCATTGATAGATGCGCGCGTGGGAGCGAGCGTGAGATGGATCACGGCCGTGGCGAATTATTATGATGCGTCATACAGGTTATTGGGGTTATTGTCGGGGGGGGGGGGGCCGGGTATGCGCGATCCCCGTAATTGAATCCGCGTAATTAAGGTGCTTCCCATTGGGCGTGGAGTCTCCCCGGTCTCGGTATAGACATTCTCTAAAGGGATTGATCGCCATGAGCCATTAGTTTGTCATCTGGCATTATTATCTTTATTTGCACGACCAGCCAATCCGAGGTAAGTGTCAGTTTATCTTCGTTTTTTTTCTTGTATCGTTGTCGCCAAATGAAATTAGAGCCATATTATTTCCTACTCACAGAGGCGAGGCCGCGTAAACAAATGTGCCATTATCGGCTGCCGCGCGATTCAACGGACGCGCCCTTTTCCCCTGACTGACTTTGCATATAAAAGTGTATATCATCCGCGATTTACGTTGCCTTCGGTGTCGCGTCGACAGCATTCGTCCGGGACTTTTAAACATATCCATCATTATTCCGAGGCGTTTCTCATTCGGTTGTTATTTTCTAATCGAATAGCGGCAATCGATGGATTCCTCTCTCTCTCTCTCTCTCTCTCTCTCTCTCCCCCACCGGACAATCGAATCAATTATAACAAAGAAGCGGAAAGTAGGGTTGGGTGGGGTTAGGGGAGGGGGATGGGAGCAAAGTATTCCAGACGTAATAACTATGCTTTGTCTGGCTCGTTACTATTGGCCGATAAGATAGCTCTTTGAGCGTATGGGCAAAGAAAAGAGGAATTCCTTAGGTATCTATCGGTAGTATCGCGTTGCGCTGGATCAATCGTAACTGCGTTTATAAATAAATTAAGCGCTCGAGGATTAAACGGCTATCGGGACATTGTATCTCTCAGGATAGGCTGCGATCCCATGCGTTACGCGCCCCTCTGACGTATCGGGGAGACTCGATTTCGTCATAACGCTTGATAATGACGTAGGAGTCCGAGCCAGACCGCGCAGGACAATATGCAGAACGACATGGACGCAGTACACGTTGCAATGCATTAGATAGGCCGCTCTTTTTTTTTTTTTTTTTGTGTTTTTTTGTTTTATCGTCCGGCTTAATTGTCGACTGTCGTAGGGAACGGATTATTCAAGCGAACGCTCTGTAAATGCTCTGCTCAGCGCACCTTCGCGCCTTCCGAGCTTTCGTCTTACTCTACCGCGCTCCACTGCGCTCGCGCTACCACTACTACTACTACTACTCCTCGACCCAATGACCCCTAGACGCAGTCGTTTATTTTTTACTTTCCTTGAGAGCATCGTGACTCTTTCGGCAAAGCTCGCTATCGGACAATACTCGCGCTCGTCTCAGGAGAGGGAGGATATTTTTTTATTCGATCGAGGAGCTTAGCCGAAAAAAGTCCAAAAGTCGGTGGAGGATCGTCGATCCGCTCGGATAGGTAGAGCGCGCTTTTATCGGCGTGGAAGCTCACCGAGCTGCCGACCGCCTGACGAGCCGAGCTCGCTAAGCCGTAAAAGCTCCTTATTGTTCGGCATCTCGGGACGATTGATCCATATGATTCGGCTTAGCGAGTGGACGTAACCCGTCCAAGGCTCCCCATGATTTCTACTCCTGGCCTTTTTACATTTTCATTCCCCCTCCAACGGCCCGCCCGGCAAATCATTCCTTGCACGTTACCTTGCCCCCCCCCGCCCCGGGCTCAGCGCATTATCAATACGCTGCACATTGTAATTACGTATTAACGAATACGTAGCGGCAGCCCGTTTTATATTTATTGCTCCCGTGATTATAAATACCGAATCGTATCGATTATTTATTATATATTAATCTCAAGCTAATAATAACGTGTGGACTAAACTTGTTCGATTTCTCTCTCCTATCATTTTTACATTTTCTTTACGTTTTTATTTGTAAATTATCAATACCGGCGAGTGACGTGACACGCAATGCTCAGAAAACATTGTATTTTCCATGCACTTTATCGGAGACAAGTGTCTTATTTCTATACGTTTTTTTTTTTCCTTAAATAAGTAGAAAAATGCCCGGTTTAGTCAGGCAAATTATGTTTGTTTTAAGCAGCATTCCTATTGACTCATCCACGAATTCTTAAGATTACGAATGTGATTTATATATACGCATATGTTCTATTAATATGCAGTATCAGTTATTAAATTTAGACAGAGTAATGGCGGTTATTGCACTATGAATAATTTATTGGCCGCGGTAGGGGCACGAAAGTCTCCTGAATTACACGTACACATATATATGTATATATTGGAGTCAATAATTAAAATATTTATCGATGGGATGGTAGCAGAGTGTATACGAATCCGTGAGCGGCTGTATATAACCGGTGAGAATGTTTGCGATTGTGTGGAGGCTTCGGTATGCCCCAGTGAGAAGGAGAGATTTTTAATTAGACCGGTAGCACGCCGCCGGATGAAATGACGGAACGAGGTCAGGACGTCATTGCGAGCGTCATAAAGCGATTATTATAGATCGTTTTGTTGTCTTGGAAGGACGAGCTCGTGGCATTGCTAGCCTTGCCCTCTGCCCCGGCCCGGTGGCCAGAAATTTTCGTTAGGCCGATTTATTTAGTCGTGGGGCATTGGTAGCCATTGACATCCAAGCCCGGCATCAGCCGTTAACCGGATAATTGATCCATCGCAACGTTGCAAATTCATCTTCGTCTTCCGTGGTAATCGAATCGCCGCAAATGGCATTAGAAATAATTCCAGCGGAATTTTATTTGCGGGCTAAAACGAAGACCGACATTTCATTTTAAAGTACTCGCGCTAAATTATTTATTACTCCCGATGTATTGGAAATACTTGCCACGGATTCACTTCCTACGACCCTTTCGAAAGCAATTATTATTAATTATTATCCCCGTGGGTGGGATGGGGGGCGGGGTAGAGGGGATGGGGCGCATTACGATTGTGATAAATAATTCTCTTCATTAAAACGATTTAATTCTCTTGGTTTCTCAAAGTAATTACTACCTTCATTGCGATCTCGAATGAAAATATAATCGGAAAATAAAAATCTCATACAATGTATCGTTTGAATGATAATTTCTCCCTCTCTCTCTCTCTCTCTCACTCGTACTGGCGACAATACGTTTTGCAATTTTGATAATTGTTATAAAACGCGTGTAAAATAAAGCGCGACGAAGGTGGAAGTAGGTAAAGCAGAGATTTATACGTTACATTATTCCTATATTATTCCTAATAATTCATCGGCGGTTACATTATTATTATATATCTTATTACACCTATTATTGATCACCTACGGATTACTTTGTATTATTATTGTTTTATATTATTCCGTACCTTCGCTCGCAGTCCGATTTACATATTTTCAATTATCTGAAAAAAAAAATTCCCTCTATTGTTTAAGAAAATATCATAGTATGGTGAAAATTCAAATATTATACGATACCATTTATAATAATCGACTTCGGGATTTTCTCATCTTGTATAAAAAGCCATTTATAATAACGCAAGGCTTGTTGCGTATAATAAATAATTTCTACTTGGGAACAACTTGGGAATCTTTTTCGCCCTCGCGTAGAAAGACTTTTTAATTTATAAAATTAAGTTCATACGGTAATTGGCCATTGACGATTGGGTCTATAAATATAACAGATTCCTTATCACCAATGTCACATATATTCATTGGGTTTTTTTTTTTTTTTACCTCGCATCATTAATATCCTTGGATGGAACGATTAAATATTACATGCAAAGCCATTACAATACAAAAACCTTATTCGTAAATAGAATAATTTCTATGCAATCTTTACAGTTTCGAATTGTTTAGTAGTTTGGGACGCGGGAGGTAAACATTATTTCCTTAACACTTTTTCCTGAATATTTTCCTAAGAATATTTAGTATAGCATGAAAATATACGGAATATAAATTTCATATGCTAAAGAAAAGATTCAGAAACTTCAATTTATTTCGATTCGCTTTTGCCTCTGATAATATATACATATATATTGGAGAAAACCCATACCATACAGTATCTAATCTAATGAATGTAAATTACATAAATTAAGAGCATTAATGTAAACTTTGTGAAATTCGAATAAATTCTCTCTTAATACGTAGTATTAATTCGCGTAAGATATTACGTTTACTACTTACTAATGCGTATCGAAGTTTTGTAATTTATATGTTTTTGCTAAATTGCCGTTATTGATCTATGACTTTCGTATGAATTAGTTGAAAATTATCTTAATTACCGACATCTGCTAGGAAAAACGAGCCTCGAAGTTGTTGTTCTAACGATTTTACGTATTTCGAAGGGTTCGAAATGTCAGATATTTCGTAATATAAATATTTTTCATTTGCCGTATATAAAAGGGTTCACAACGAGATCGTAAGTAAGTAAAAAAAAAAGAAAAAAAAGAAAAAATTAAGAAAGAGATTAATAAATTCCCAGGATATATATTATTCGTAAAGTGATGTTAAATAATTTGTAAGAGGCTCGTTTCTTGTATGCAAAGCTCAGAAATATAAAAATACCACCACCACGCGTATATGTGTTTTTTTTTTTTATAATTATAATTAATGTAAAAAGAACCTTTGGCGCGCAGTGTAATTACGAAAGTCTCGTATTACGAAACGTCGTTGATAAATTTATCAAGGAAGTGAAAATAAATGATATAATGGCATTCGTTGACGTGGAAATTTTAAGGAGCAGTGGATGAAGATTTGAAAAGGACGCCCTGAAAATTCAAGTAAGCCGGTGCAGCATCTCTATGCTATATATCCTTCCTACTCTCTCTCGCTCCCTCTGCATAATTCTAAACAGAAACGCTTCGCGTATGACTGACTAATGGTCATACATTCCGGAAATTAATTTTCCTTTTTATAATTGAGTCTTGCGAAATTGGAGGCAATAAGAAAAATTGTATTTCACTTATTAGCGCGGGTAAAAATGTAATGGGGAAGGGGTCGAAAATTTGTAAAAAATTAAATATCCTTCCGTCCATTCGTGAATGTGGAGATGTTCGCGTGGGTACGTCATCTCGTGCCGTCTCCGTAACGTTATTTTATAATTAATCTTTTTGTATTACCGACGCCAGTGGGCGATGAAATTTTTATGAAAATTACGACCACTGCTGTTTCACAGTCATTTTACTCTACATCGTCCATGGAAAGCCATGTAATTATTGTTATTGTTATTATATAAATTGTAATTCTCGGCGGTAAGCTCGTAATAAGCTCTCGTGCCCGTAAAGATGAAACCGAGCGACATGTTTATTAATTTCATTCGTTCCAAACGTAGGCAGGTATGGAGTTTTTTTTTCTTTCCCCTCCCCCTAGATCCTCTAATGGACTCAGCTCAGCCATGGAAATGAATGATTATTTTATGCCTCGCATCGATGTAATGTTTTTAAGGGGGGGCTCTGTCCAGGTGAGCAGGTCTTGTTCTCGTTATCTTTGCCTCTTCTTCTTCTTCTTCTTCTTCAGAGAGAGAGAGAGAGAGAGAGAGAGAGCCGTATTAGATGCACTCTCTCGCCCCCGTGCCCCTCACCGGTAAGCATAAGCACGCATCGCGAATGAAACGGGGACATCGATTTTCGGGTGTAAGCTCGACCCGGTGACTAGTAGAGGACAAGGGGTCGACTGTGGCGTTGACGAGTGCGGTGACGGTCGCAATTGAGTAAGGAACGGTCAGCGAGCGGCGGCCTGCTAGGACGCGGGCGAGAAATAACAGAAATAACGCGGCACGTAGCCACGTGCGTGTCGCATTGTGAAATCCGCGGTCGCCGCGCGATACTTAAACCGTAATTCGAAGTATTTTTATACTTTAATTTTTACATTATCTGCCTATCTATCGCAATAATTGCGCCGGGGATAGTACGGCACGTAGAAAAAGTAATAAAATAGAATAGAAAAGAAAAGAAAAGAAGGAAAGAAAAGAAACATGTGGTTAATCAAGCCCGCGTGGAAATGACACGCGCGAGCCCCGATAAAGTAGATAAGCAAGTGTTTTACAGGTGCGCTCGACCTTGCCGGAGACCGAGGCTCTCTCTCTCTCGAGCTCTCGAGCTCCAAGCAAGCTCCACGGTGACCATTATTATTAGCTCCGGGATTCGCCGAGACGCTCGCTGCACGGCCACACCCATCGACCGGAGAGCCGCCGATCGGGGTTGGAAATAAAACAAAAAAAAAAAGGCCGACGGGGTGGGGTGTAACGCGGTAGAGAGAGAGAGAGAGAGAGAGAGAGCGACCGATAGGTATCGGGCTCCGTTATCTCGGGCTCGGAATGCGGCGACGTTGGCCGTTTAGTCGTTTTGACCCGCTGCCGCGCTGCCCCGGCTGATTTATCTCCGGCCACGTAACGCTCCCGCCCGCCAAGACTTTGTATGCCGCGGCCTCGCCACCATCGCCCCCGCCTCTGCCGCGGCTACCGTCGCCACCGCCACCGCACCGCCACCACCAACGATCCGCCTGCGCGCTCCCGGGACAATTGGCAGGTGCCCCATCAACCGGCAACTACGTTCCGACTTTCCATTGCCCCCGCCTCGCCTCACCTCGCTGCTCCGCCCGACCCGCAAAGGACCTCGCACCTTCGCCCCCGTGTAAATAGCGCACAGGCTATTTACGCACGCACGAGGCGACTAATTGACCCAATAAGCCCCCGCCCACGCGCCTCTCTGATTTATCGATGCGACGATCCACGTGAACCACGCCTCTACCCACCAAAACAACCAAAACAACCGACCGACCACCACTCCCTTATCGGCTCGGCCGATCGAAAGTCGATCGCGCTCCATGTAATCAGCGATCGGAGCCCCGGTCGAAGTCTCCCCTCCTCCCCCCCCGCTCCACTCCACGGCCCCGAACAATTATAAAATCACGCGCTTTTCTAATGACAGGGCGAGCGCGGGCCAAAAAACAACAACAACAAAAAAACAAAAGGCAAGGGAAACAAAGAAAAGCGTATGGGCAGATCGTATGTAAATAAAATGTCTGCCCAGTCGGCAGAGTTATTTTATATATATATATGATTTTATATATCAGCAGCTGCCCGTTGTTACCCTTACATTTTCATTCGGCTAATGGGCGAACGGGAGCCCCCCGCCGGCTCACAACGACGTAACGAATGCACTCCTCGGCTGATTCGAAGCTAACCGAGCAATGATCGCCGTACGCGGCGCTTCCTCGGCGCTTACTCAACAACAACAAGAAGAAGAAGAAGAAGAAGAAGAAGAAAAATAGGATCCGGCGGCTTAAGGAGCCTCTGCTACGGACGAGTAACAAGTGCAGAGAAAGGATGATTCCCCGGGCGGTGACCTTATAATACACTCTCGACTCTCGGGCTCTCGGCCTCGTAAATACAGCCACCTGCATAAAGAGCGTGTGTGTGCGTGCGTGTGAGAGAGAGAGAGTGAGAGAGAGTGAGAAGGGCGGTGGGGAGGAGTGGGGGGGGGGGTAGCGAGACAATGGAGGCGCTTTATAAGAATCCAAAGTGATGAAACGTAAGCGATTACGCAGTCACGATCGAGCTAATGGAAATTACGTCGGCTTTCGGAGAGAGTCGACTCGCCGCAGAGAACGCGCGCACGCACACACCACCCGTGTGTGTATACGTATCGAGTTATCGCGCGCTGTTCCCATAGATTCGCCCATCGCGTGGGAAATGTCCCGAATCCCCGAAGGCTTATATTAACTGGCCTATATTATAAGGATTTGGCTTCTTCGCGAGCCGCTCCACGACTTTTTCATATTTCATTAACGTCCACTCAAACTAATTATCTACAATTATGCATGACCTCCCAGCCCCTTATCCGACCTCTTCCCTTTTTATCACGCCTCTCTCCCCCCACCTCCCCCAATCCTCCCATTCCCCGAGGGAGTGCACTGCACTGAGGGATTACGGACCCTAGATTATGTCGTTTTCTTTTTTCTCTCTCTCTCTCTCTCTCTCTCTCTCCCCGCCCCCCCCACCTCTTTCCACCGGTTATTCTAAAATTTCTAATTTATTGACAGCCGTATATCGACACGACTCGAAACACCACCTCCCGGCGTCGATGCCGACTCGATATCCCTCACTTATTGCGTCATTAGCCCGGGCTTTGCCCCATCCGTTCCCTTTAAATGTTATTATTAGTCTTTCGTTTCTGTAGGCCACTGGTCAGTTTAAAAAAAAGAGGAAAAAAGAAGAAAAAAAAAAAAACCCCCTGCAAAATTTTAACGAATTCGAGTCTTCTTTCAATATAACGAAAAACAGAATTGGGATCGCTCGATGAGCGATTGTGCATGTACTTTGTAAATTTTCTATTGTGTCAGCCTCGGCGCAAATATAGATCGCGGCAAAGTCACAGTCGCCTCGATCCATACCGAGAGCTTACACGCACACGCGCACGCGCGCACATTATTTTTCGGGAAGCTAAATTCAAAAAGTCACGTTCAAAACCGATCGGGAATTGTATGTTTTTTTTATAGGAATATTATAGGAATTATTATTATCATTATTATCATTATTGTTATTATCCGGTGAGTTATTTTGTCGTCCGAGGGACCGGAAATGTTATATAAATTATGAAATGTATAAATTTTATTCAGCCTTCCTGGTGATTCTGTAATGTGTTAATGAAGTATTGAAGGGACGCGATAGTTTAGTTCCGCTTGGGATTTAAAGGTGAGCTTAAATCAGCCAACGACTCAATTCTCAATTAACAAGGAAATTTATAACTGGGAGGCTGCGAGTCATATCTGTGGCCCGTCCGCTATAACCTCCGTGAAAACCGATTTATTTCTAGACGTGCAATTTTTTTTAAATGGATTTTTTAACAATGCACTCACTCTGTTGTTTTATATTCCATTTTAGTACTTGTAACTTTTTTAAATTTGGCTTTTTTTCCCCCTCCCTCCCTTCCTCCCTCCCTCCATCCCTATTCTTTCGGAAAATCAGGTCACCAAGTATTAATCTCAAAATCCATTTATTATCAAAATTTAATTCTCTCTCTCTCTCTCTCTCTCTTCTTTTTAATTGCTTCGTACACGTGCGCGTACGAATATATATATATGTATATATGTATATATTTCGTTCACTCGCACTGTTAAAATTGAGTATTAATGTACACGAGCGTATAGGCAATTATTGGAGAATGACGAGGCTCCGGTATCGAGGTGTCAAAAGGATATTTTAAGGGAAGTTATACTGTTTGCGTGACGACGTGGATAATAGGGCATTAATACGAGTATCGGCGAGATATAATACGAGTAATAATCAATAGCTAAGACTCATTGTCGTGACTGACATTCCAAAGAGGCCGTAATGAAATTGTTGAAAAAATTTATATATCCGTCGTCGGGGCTTTGGAAGGAAGATTAAGAAAAAAAAAAACAATAATAATAAATAAACGAAACTTAATGATTGCGCGGTGGGAGCGGGGGGGGGATGGGGAGGGGATAGAAGGTAAAATAAGTCTGTCGTACGTTGATGGTGCATTAATTTATAATTTATACTTTTATATTTACATACACCGTCGAATTTTCGTCTATAATTTGTATAAAAAGTGTGTACATATATATATATATAAAAAAATAAAAAACAAAAAACAAACAAGTATACGCGCATCAATGGCACGATCCTCTCGCGGCAACTGAGCCTAATTGTGAAGGAGGTGGAGAATAACAACAGTTATAGTAGCCAACGTGGTAGTCGTAAAAGTGGTCGTGTAACTAATAGTAATAGTAGTAGTAGTGGTGGTAGAAGTAGTGGTAGAAGTAGAAGTAGAAGTAGTAGGCAGTAGTAGTAGTAGTAGTAGGCAGTAGTGGTAAGCTCTTGCGGATGGTACGAGGATGTCGTCTCGAGGGTGCGTGGCTGATGAAGAAGAGCGAGGGTCGCCGTTGCCGCGGTGAGGATGTCCGTGCTCGTCAGGTACTCGATCAACAGGCGTGCGATTTCGGCCCTAGGAGTCCCGACCCTGGGCCCGTCGTCCAGCGACTCTACCAGGGTCCGTGAGCGCTGCCGGTGACGACCGCGGCGCCGTGTCCGGCACCGTGCGTCGTGATCTTGCCGGAGGGTCCGGCGATTACGGCCGAGCCAGCGCTCGGGCCGGATACTGCCGCTGGCCCTGCGTGGGGTCCTGAGAGGGCGACGGCACCGGTGTGCGGTCCGGCGAGGACGGCACCGTGGACTGCTGGTCCAGCGGCTACGTGGCCGTAGTGTGCCGGTCCAGCAAGGACGATCCCGGAGCCGTGAGCATAGCCGGGGTAGGCCGGTCCTGGGTACGCTGGTCCCGGGTACGCCGGTCCCGGGTACGCTGGTCCTGCGTAGGCGGGCACGGGGTAGGCTGGGCCGGCATACGCGGGGGCGGCGTATGCGTCGTAACCTGGTAAATCACCACGTTCCTTTGATTTCAGATCGATAGGAGGAAGGATCTGGGGTAAGGGCGTGGGGTGGGGGGGGGGGCGGACTCTTGACACGCGAAGTGACAAAAGCTGCCCTCGGAGAAAAAAATTTTTTTTTTCTAACGCGGTGATTTAATGGCATTTAGCGCGACCGTCCAATCCAATGGTTTGTACAATCGATTGAAATACAAATTCATATGGATGTAGTAGTCTTGAATTATTCAAATACCGAGTAGCGTATTATTTAGCATTTATATCTGCCATTGAAATCCCAGTCGTTTCCCAACTACTACTGCTACTGCTACTACTACTACTACTACTACTGCTATTGCTACTACTACTCGATCCCTAATTGTCCATACATAACTCTACTCGACGCTCTAATTTATTATTAATTCCAAAGTATTCTATTCCATTCATAGATCATTCAATTACTAGTAATCATTAAAGTTACGCGTGACTTTGTTTTCTTTTTCTTTTTCTTTTTCTTTTTTTTCTTTTTCTCTTACGCATACGTCCACGTAAATTTGAATAATAATACAAAGCTCCATGAATGAGCAGACAACATTTTCATACGAGAAATATTTGTATTCTAATAGAGGTTATTAAAACTGACAAAAGCTCGCGGTAAAGGAAAAAAGAAAAAAAGAAAATGTATGTAATACGATATAGTTCGTAAAGAATTTGTTTGTTGTCTACTCTATTTACCTCCTGCCAAGGGAATTTGTTTTACTATGTGCTTTACGACACTTTAGGAATAAATTTTTCAAATAACCAGCAACATCACAAGTACATCGTATTTACTTATAAAAATTTTTTTTTCAATGGCTATTTAAGCAGAAATCGTATCGTTTAGTTATCGTAGTTGGTACTATTTATGCAAAAATTATTGGAACAAACGAAGATTGAGAAACACAATACAATAAAATAGATAAAAAGAAAAGAAAAAGAAAGAAAAAAAACCGAATAAAAGCGTATGAAAAAAATATTTTTTGTTCTAATTTGAAAACATTTCACTGTAATTTCAAAAGGTTTACGTTTCTCGATACTTTATATTGCCTTTTTTTATATTGAAACTTTGTTTTTTTCCATCCCGTACATAAATAAAATGCATTGAGGAATTAAATGTACGATTTCTCGTCGTAGTAATGGGAATTGAATCGATTTTAAAAACTGACCGTCGAAATTGAAATAGAATTGAACGTTCGTTCCTTTTAATATCCAGCTGGAATTGAATATATTTTTTAATCGGAAGCTTAATTATTCGTATTCTGTAGAACAATTTATATCGCAAGTAAAGTTACATGCGTATATATATGTATATATATACGTATAGGGAGACACGTGCCGTACCGTGGCTGACTCGTTCTACTGTAAATGTAAAACGTAATAATTTTTCTTTTTTTCTTTTTCTTTTTTTTTTTTCGCCTATCAATTAACGAACGCCGCTCCACTCATGCTTTAGTGGGTATTAGAGTTTTCGTACAAGCGCATTGAAATGCATATTCCTTTCTTGGTTATTGTGAATGCCCAACAGGTAGAAATGATTATCTCACGTATGAAAAACATACTCGCCCGCGCTCTCTGAATAAATTTAATATGCATGTAAAAAATTCGAGTGAATAATAATTTTCGAGATTTTAGCTTGTTTTCTTTTTTTTTCCCTTTTTTTCCTTTTTTTTAATACATAAACGTGTAATTTTTTTTTTTTTTTTATTTTTTTTTTCGTTTACCTGGGCTACGCGGTACGCAGTTCAGAGTTTTATATAAATTCCGGCAATATAGGGAAATAGATCATAGTGGTAATACAACGTCGATTACCGAATAAGCCATTAAATTTTATTAAAGGAAAAATTTATTATTCTTTCGATCGCTGCGTACTTTTATAATTTGTTTCAGCTTAAGAATTTGGATATCGCTCGTAAACGTCCGACTTATATAATTCCAGGCTCCGCAGGCTTAGGATAAGGAGGCGCAGGAGGCGCAGGAGGTGGAGGAGGTGGAGGTGGAGGAGGTGGAGGAGGAGGAGGAGCAGGTAAGGGTAAAGGTAGATCAGCAGTAGGAGTTGGAGATGGAGCAGAGGATCGAGGGTAGCGTAGGAGGCGTAAGCGTGAGCGGGGTAAGGTTGCAGGGCCGGAGGGGAGAGGGGAACGTTTGAAACCATTGCTTACCGTATTCGGGAGCACCGTAGCTCTCAACGTGGGCAGGCCCAGCGACGGAAGCGGTGACAACGGCGGGTCCAGCTACGGCCCCGGAGACGTGGGCGGGTCCAGCGACGGATCCGGAGAGTCGGGAGGGTCCGATTACGGGCCCTGCGAGGGCGGAGGGTCCGGCGTGAGGTCCGGCTAGGCTGGCCGGTCCCAGTGCCGGTCCAGCGAGGGCGACTCCATGTGGTCCGTAGAGTCCGTGCCCGTAGCCAAGAGCTGGATAAACGGCTCCGCGCTTATTGCGCACTTCCGCTCCAACCACCGAGATCACGGCCAGACAGATGATCTGCACAAGCAATCCCGTAAGTAATCCGTTAACGTCCCTCCCCCCCCGTCGACCTCTCATAACCGCACTCCTCTCTCCAAGCCACTGTCTCTCTCTCTCTCTCTCACTTCTAGTCTTCTAATGCCGATCTCGACACCTTCTGCAGCCGCCGCCGCCGCCGCCGCCGCCGATCCTATTTACCTCGAGACAGCGACTGCGCCTCGATTCCAATGTTGTTTATTACTATTATTATTAATAATTTTTTTTATCTCTTACGCACCGGACGTGCAAACTCGTTTCTCTAAGGCCGCCGCTGAGCTCATCGCCCGGTAATGCATCTCGGCATTGTCCACCGAGTGATTATCGAGACCCGCGTGAATCGTGACGTTCTCACGGTATTTATTTGAATTCCACGGGAGCATTAGAGGGAGGATGGCTCGAGTCCGCTTAATAAATTTCAGTGCCATTTCCTCTAGGCTAAGCCCGCGTAGTCCCACTTCATTACTAATAATACACGTTTATGCAATTGATTTTCTAAGCTTCAAGCACTGCAGTCTCGTTATATGGAGCTTAAACGGCGACGAATCGTCAAAAGGATATTTTAATTCGAAGATAAAAGGATACGTAAGCGCGAAAGGGTCTTGAAAACGATCGTTAACGACTGCACAAATCTTAATAAATAATGTCAAAGCCCCTTGAATTTATATTTATGAAGTAACGAGAAAGGGGTGAGTTCGATTGCTGCTAAATGACGTTGATAAATATGAGTGCCGAGGTCATAAGTAAAAAAACAGAAAAAAACAGAAAAAAACAGAAAAAGATGTTTAATAGGATTCCTGGGTGGATTTGCTGCCTCTTAAGCGTCACCGCGAGTACAGTGAGCGAGCGCGGGTAACGTCGCCTTAACGACTCTCGTTGCACCAAAGTCGCGGCTTCAAGGCGTTAAAGGCGGGTGTTTTAAAGTCGGGGCTCGTCGATGTCGGTCCGGACGCACTTGATAACCGCAGATCTAAGCACTTGATAACCGCAAGTTATTATTCGGCAGGTGGTTCGATAATTGAGACGCGTATACGTACATTCGTAGAATCCGCGTGCTCAAACGAGTCTGCGGTAGCGAGAGTGAGAGAGAGAGAGAGCAGAGAGAGCAGAGAGAGCGGTGGTGATGGATATATATATATATTGTCGCGGGAGGTAACGAACCCGATACTTACAAAACCCTTCATGTTGACGGCTGTATCGATAGCTGAGTGTACCAGCGACCGATCGCCAAGGTGCTTATATATGCCTCGACGGACAAGGACGGCGCCGAGTCCGCGCCCCCCCGCGGCCCCACCGGCCCAATCCCTTCGTTACGATGGCTAAGAGGAGAAAGAACGGGCGTCGGGGGAAAAGAGAAAGAGAGAGAAAATGGGGTAGACCGAGTACGGCGGTGGTCCATTGTGCAAGAAGGTCGCAATCGGACACACCCATGCATGAGCCGCCGCCGCCACCGCCACCGCCGCCCGAGTCGCGCTGACGGTACAGCGGGGGGGCACCTAGAGCGGCCTTCGTTGGGACCGCCGTCCAGGAACCGCGGCCTCGCTCCTCACTCATCCCCCTCTGCTCTGCTCTCTAGGCATCAAGCGGCATCAGGCAGCACCGGCAGCGGTGGTGGCGGTGGCGGTGGCGGTGGTGGTGGCGATGACGACGGCGGCGACGGCCGCGACAACTCTAACCTAGCGAGATAAGGACGAAGGACGACGCTTTGTCCGCGCTTAACAATTCGGACACGCCCTGCACTACTCGGGAAGGAGTGTACCACCACTACTACTCCTTTCCTTATATTCCACTTGATATATAAAATTGTCCACGCGAGCCGGCGGCCTCCCATTGCACCTGGGGCTGCTGCGACACCTTCCACCGGGGCCTGCGACTCCTTCACCGTTTCCCGCACTCAAGGAATTCCTTTCACGGTGAGAGGCTGCTTCACATATATTAACTCATCGCTCACCGGAGCTTTTTTTTTATTTTTATAATTTTTTTTTTCTACCTCGCATCCTTGTCCCCGTCCCCTGTCCCCCGTCCCCTGTCGAGCTTACGACATCCGTGGAGCTCTGCCGTAACGAAAGCCAATCGCTATCTTGGAATGCCTCCGAGTCGGAGGCATACCCGGATTCACCCTCTTTCTTTGCATTCGCCTTAATTTCGACCTCACCTCGGCTTTTCTATAACCAGCGCCAAATAAGTGATCTGCTTTATTTCGTCGGGAGAATAAGGGGCGAGGCGTGGATTCCACCTTCCCCAAGCCCCAGCCCCACACCCCGACGTTTTCTGCAATTACCGCACCTCGTCGATATTTATGAATCTTACGGGGGGTGGGCTGGGAGGTCGGGCGTATCGGCTTTTCGTATTAACTGCCTCGCATCCTCTAACCGCGGCTCTGTAATTGCACGTACAATCGATTATCAGCGAATGAAAAGTACTCAGGGTAAAACTTGCCGCCGCTGCTTCTTTCTCTCCTCCTGCTGCCGCTGCTACAGCCCAGCTAGTGCCACTAGTACCGCTCCGACTCCCACCCAGCCGAGCGCATAAACCTCTTTGAGACATTTTATTCGTAGCTTTAAATAAATCTTTTCGGCCCCGGGGGTAAGAAAGGTCGGTGGAGGAGGTGGGAGGTGGGGAGGGAGGGGAAAAAATGTCTCGGGCAACTCTCTTAAGCTGTCGGGATCCTGGGAAATACATACGAATACCGAGCTTGAGATGCGCATCGCGAAGTAAGTCGGCTTTCCATCGACCCAGGACCGGCAGCTTTCCATAGATACCCTTAAGCGGACTGCAATCGAAGTCGACTAGGAGGATCGGGAGTCGGGGGATCGGGGGGGATAAGAAGACGGGGTCTCGGCGGCCACTGCTTCGAAGGTGGCGCTGCCTCATGAAAACCTACCTGGACTGGCGTCGAAATTCACGAATCGACAATAAAAACCTACCGATGCAAGGGTCGTGGTGGCGGTGGTGGCGATGGTGGCGGGGGGAGGGGGCTTGAAGGAGGGCGCCGAAGCCACGAGTGCGGGCCCGACTTCACGATCGCCTCCGCACCGATGCGCCTGATCACCGATCTTGCACGACCTGTTGAATTATAAATAATTACGGATCGGGGCTCTCGTTGTCAGACATCGAAGTCTCGAAATCCTTATACTTTTGAATTTCAAAGCTTTTCTGCATTAGCCTCCTACCCTCCCTCCCCTCCCCTCCCAATAACCTCTCGGTCCCCATTCTTTTCCCATTACATTACACACGAGCGTAACTTAACCGACACAATTCCTTCAGAATTTTTTTTTTGCTATTCCTGTAAAACAACAAACAAAACGCAAAATAAAAAAGGACAAAAAAAAACAAGGAAAGCAATACTTTGTTTACGTACTTTCTCGGCGATATGTAACGACCGATCCGAACAATCGCAAAAGCCACACATGGACGTTGTATTCCCTTTACCTTGACCTATATTGCGAAAATTATTCACGTCTAATGAAGGATCTCGCCGAGAGACAAAGTTTATACTAATAATGCAAACGCTTCATGTGATTCATCATCGTAAATTATCCCAACTATATAACCAGTTATTATAACAATTAACTTTTAATATATAGAGCCGCTCGCTCTATAGCCGCTCCATTATTATTATTATTATTATTATTATTATACTTGCTCTCTAACTCCCATTATTTTATTGATGAACTTCTCCTGGCTCGGAAATGGGAATTTTTAGTAATGGCATAAAATTAAAATTATTTTAATAGTTACGGGCGGGATCGGGGAGTTGGGGGGAGAGGGGGAAGGAGACGCTAATATCCCACCAAACGAAAAAGCTTCATTATGATTAATTTACTTATTAACAGATTTCATTTATTTTTATTAACTAATGGACTCTTTGCCGGCAATCTGCAATTCAATATTTTAAATAAATGACGATTGAAGCTTTTTAAATGGCATTTAATTCATTTAATACGTAACGTCAATGAAAATGCACGATATTTATGTAAGCAAATATTTACTTGCGATAATTACGATACGTACAGTCGAAGAAATTTTGCAAAATACAAATTTCATTCAATAGACTGCGTGTACGTATAATGCATATATATATATGTAAAAAGAAAAAGTTGAATGTGAATTAACGTTCACGGTATTCTTCAAAGAAACGATGAGATTAATAAAAGTATGCCATTAATATTGTATTATTCTAATAGATTTTTTCCTGCCGAAAAAAAAAAGTTATTTTCACGAGCTTCAAAGGAATGTAGACTTCTGCAAGTCCACTTTATGCTTAATGCTACTATTTTTTTCTTCTTTTTTTTTTCTTAATCTAATTCATTGGAGGATTTCGTAATGAAAAAAAAAAGAAAAAAAAGAAAAAAAGAAAGAAAAAGTACTTTAGCATTCGAATGATGATGTTTTTTTTTCTTTTTCTCTTTTCTCTTCTTTTTCTTTTTTTGGATCAAGATTGTCGCTGCTTGAATCGCAATTAATGCGATAATGTTATTCAGGCATTCCATTGAGAATGCACTGGCCGCGATACCTCGTGCTGGCCTTTTGATTGAAAACTAGTTGAATTGATAAAATTATTAAGGAAACTTTCTACGAACTATTATTATGTAGAATTACGTAATACGCCTATTCAAGATAACGGGCGCCGGGACGTTGTAATACGATCAACCGGACGATTTATTTTAACTTATGACATTAATATAAAACGTTTACGTAGTAATAATGTTTAGCTTTGTTGCGCGGAACGCATTACTAAGTATTCGGAAAATAAACTGTAGTGGCTTGAATGCAGTGGCTGTCTCTGTCTGCTGTATTGCTGATACTTTTCTTTTTTCCTTTTTTCTTTTCTTTTTGTATCACTTAAGTGTACCACTATATTTCTCAAGTACGATAAATCATCTGGAATTACGTGGAAGGAACGCTTTTCAAACTTTTCTTTCGTTAACATTACTTAACGTTATGCATATTAAAAATACATAATTTCAAAATGAAGTAGGAATACATTTTTTTTATAAGTGTATGTGTATTCATTATTATTTAGAATATCTTATTTGAGGTTATTCTAATGTAGCTAATAAAGCCAATCCCGATGATCTAATCGCGTCCAATTATAGCAATTTTTTACCACGTTTTGTGATGAAATAAAAAAAACGAAGTTTTACGAATGATATAAATTATTTACGTAAATACATTGTCATATGAATGATCGTTGATTTACGTATTTAAGAATTAATTATAGCCACACGACCAGTCCCGTTAATTGAAAAATAATCCCATATTATCAGTATTAAATTAAATAATTTACAAAAATTACATGGAAATAATCTTATTTCAATAATAATAATAATAATAATAATAATGAAATCAATATAATAAATGTGCCTTTATTTAATAACAACACTGATTGTTAACAGGCTTTCGAAAGATTATGCAATACATGTATTGTAACAGTTTTAACAAAATATCTTCTTACGAGTCTATTGAAATAAATTTCATTATGAATATTTAGTCTTTTAAATGCCGTTGCCATTGAAAACGAAGGATCAAAAAGCACAAGTTGCAAATATTTGTGCGAATGCAGTTGCTTTGTTTCACAACAGAGTATATCTGGATCATTGTACAGTATAATAAAAATCAGTCACGTGCTTAAATTAAGCTTTCGAGAGTTAGACGCTGGGTCTCAGTACTTATAAGTACTTATATAATATACGTACAATAATAAGTATATATAACAAGTACTTGTAATTCAAAATTTATTTGCAAAAAAAAAAAACGAGACAATCATTATGCTGACGGTTTATAATTTACTGCTAGATCAGTAAATTCGATTTTTAAATATTTTTTTTATATATAATTAATACATTTTATCTCATGAAATTAACGTTATTGAATAAAATTACTTACACGCAGTGTTTGGGCAATCCAACCAACGGATTTAGTAAATAAACATTAAACAAAAATTGATTTCAGCGATTAAAATTATTCGCTAATTTATTTATAATTTACCGAAAACTTAAATTTTTTACAGTCGCAATCCTTCTTTACGTATTAATTAACACATCAAACACAAAAATTAATTATTATTTATGAAATTATTTGAGAATCATGTAAGCAGCTCGGAACAATCTTTTTAATGATCTACTCAAAACAATTGTTTATTGTTTGAAATTTCTACTTAATTAAATGATGAAAGGATTCAAATGTATAAATAAGCCCAGAATTTGTTTAATTGAATCAGGTACGAATTACTTAGCGAATCGATACATTTTTCCTTTTAATTAACCGTGCAATACAATTAATAAGTGATTGATCATTGCGTGATCGTTATCATTGCTTAGCTCAATTCCTTGCGAATTTTCAAAAGCACAATCAGCTCATGACTAATGTGAAATACAAAATTTAGGCTCAGAGTTTGATAAAAGACGGGGGGAAAAAGGTATCCGTCGAATGGTACATTAACGGTAGTATCAATTGTTCAGAGATGCCAGGAAAAGATTATATCATGCTGCATTGTAAGTTATCACGACGACGCCCAACTACTCCAATCCTACCACTACGCTAACCTATACTAAATTCTCATAATACGTGTGTGTATCCATATTACAAAGGAGGCTTTTTTTTTTTCTTTTTTTTTTTTTTTTTATAGAGATTCCGATAGCTTTGTTTCCCGATATTGTTATTTTATTTCACGAACGTCTGCCATTATTTAGAAAATAACAGCTTAAGCTTACGCGCTGGTTCTATCTTAAATACTATTTCAAATAGACTATCTTGGTAAATAACCAAAATCCTTTTCCTGGCCTTTCAACGGCAATTTCTATGAATTTTCGTTCCTCAGTGCCGGTTTTTTCATTAAAATTATTAATAATTGAACTTTTTTTTTTTCTCTTACAGGCAATCGTAGTCTTCTTTCTACGTTTAATGTAGAAACGGTAGTAGCTCAGCACTTACTTATCGGAGCCGAGGTAAGTAGTAACACATACGCGTATACGCGTATACGTATATACGTATCGTTGCTGAGATCATATTAGTTAGACGGTCGAAAGAAACGAATTCTTATTATTATAATAAAACTATGTCGAACACTCTCAGGCATTTAACGCGAAAAGCTTTCAATTTAATACCCCGGATAACCTTATTCTTTTATTTCTAATACATACTTCTAAAGTATTTTGTGACATTATTTTTGTAGAGGTAGCCCGAGCTCTCAGCGCGAATTAGGCGCAAAGGATACTTAATTGGTAGGAATTACTATGGTCAGCCGGCACGTATGATTCGAACTTTGAAATTTAAAATTTTTCCCAAATTCCATCAAGAGTTATTTTATAGCCGGGTTACGGTTTTTATAGCCGAGCCAAGAAGCGGTATGAGGATAAAATTGCCGACGTACTGGCGCTTCGGAATACTTAGGCTACGAAATTTATTTAGAGAGGCGCGACAATGAAGTGGAAGAATTTATTTATGTTATATCGGAGCCATGGATTGTCGCTGTAAACGCCATCTGTTGGTCATATCGTAGTTCCAATAGAAATCGTAGTTGGAACAATCGAATCGTCTAGGATCGGTACGAACGATCCACGTAGCTTTTGAAGCAATCTAATCTCTTATACCTTCAAAATGCGCTTTCACAGATTGGAAATTAATATTTTCATTGATACGAATATTGTTTCACGTACACGTGTCCCGGAACGGGAAACTTTATACTTTTTTATTATATATTTATATTCATACGTTAACAAAACAGGTTGTTCATAAGTGATTATAATACGGAATATACGCATTTTTAATAGCTTCTTCTTGAAAAGTATTATTATACATAGTGCAACTATCGTATAAAAGATTTATTCTCGTCATAAAACTTTCACAATGTTGGTAAGTACTTACCGACCGTATCTCGAATCTTATATGTGGTTAGAAAATCGTGCAGCGACATCTGGACCGATTTTCTCTACAGCTTAGATCCTCACAACTTAGCTTATACTTTTTTTTGTTGTTTTTGTTTTCGTTTTTGTTTTTTTTTAACCAACTTTTTTCTTAGATTTTCGAAGCGTAATACAAGAATTCGTCAGTACGTATAATTTTTGAAAAATCATTTTTATTCTCGTATAATAAATAACTAGAGTAATCGATACATTTTTCATCTCTGCCTCATGAACCGATTTCTTACATAAAACCCTTCTGCGTAAGAATACACGAATCATATGAATTTACGATAAAGCGTAGTCGCGGTTGTATTTTGTCAGAATTTTTCTTTCACAATCGTATGGTTTATTAAAGTCATCATCGCATTACCTTGAATCGCATTTGAAAAACGCATACCCAAGAGCATTTGTCAGTTTAAAGAATAATTTCAAATACGTACTTTAAATAATCTCACCCAAAGACAATATGCGTGTTGTTAGTTGGGATATGCTCGTGTTATTACAAGAAAACAAAGCCAATATTTAATGAAAAAATAATGAATTACTATTATTCTTAATATATAATTTTAATCGTAGATTCTCATCGGTTTTTCAAAAAGTTATACAAAAATAAAGGAATAATTTACCCTTGATAATAAATAAAAGACATCGCATTAGGTGAATAAGACGATTTATTATTTCTTTTCTTTTTCTCTTTCTTTTTTTTTTGTAATACTAAGCTACATCGTTGTGATTAACGATGCGTTTCGATCGTAGACCTTAGGAGCCCTTGAGTTATATCCGCCAAACGCGTCATTGCTTATGATCCGGGAATAATATTCCTTAGGATCGGTAATAGATTAGATGTTTTCAACGCAAGAAGCAAATCAGTTTGAGCTTTAGGTTATATCTTAGGCCAGTGGCGCTTTAATGCGAGCCTTAATCCTTTGCTTCTTTAATCTTATGCAGAACAAAAAAAGGAGTTTTTTCGTTGTTGAATCATTG
This sequence comes from Ceratosolen fusciceps, assembly GCA_018883505.1. NCBI lineage: Eukaryota > Metazoa > Arthropoda > Insecta > Hymenoptera > Agaonidae > Ceratosolen > Ceratosolen fusciceps. The sequence goes on from RCIC01000019.1 coordinate 824,908, forward strand.
AAAAATTTATAGACGATAACAATATCGTCTATCCATCAAAGGATTAAAACATTTTGGTTTAGTAAGGAAGATCGGCACTTTTATTAATTAGGAATCGATGTCGTTGTTTCGAAAGTAAATGCATAATGAATGGTATTGATATGTAATGGAAGGGTTATTGGGATTAAGAAGAATTGTAGAAAATGCCGAAGCTAAGGTGTAAAAAGTTAACAAATGTGTTGTAAAATTATAAGTAAATGTAATGAAAATATGAGGAAGTATGTATTGGTGATGAGGGGGTGAGGGCAGGCGTGGCCATGTAATATAATATTTATGATCGTAGTTTATAAAGCGGAGGGGGATGATGTCGGGGCTTGTCTCACGATTACAAGTCGTGGCTTATTGATTTTAGGTGGAGATCGAGGAGGCTTGCGATCGAGGTAATCGACGTTCGGGACAAGGATTTAGGATTTTTTCGAGGGGTGGTGGTGGGGTGGGGGATGGTTAAATACGATCGGAGGATCGGTTAATAATAAGGAGTAGTAAATAATTGTTCGAAAGGACACAATTGAGTTTTAAATACTGATGCTTTATTTTTATATAAAGTATTGTATAAATGTATAAACGCTATAAATATGTGGCATCTATCTATGGGTGGTGGTGGGTGTGCTAGTCGTGATCGCATAGAAAGGGTATGACGATGGCGGGCGGGGTCGGGGGCCGGCGGCGGCGCGCCATCTATGTACATTCATTCACTCACGGGAACGGCTGACCTACCATAATCTACCGGTCCTCTTCACTAAGCATAACATTTTTTTATGCATAATATGTATATGCGTGTACTTATATTTAAAAGAAAATATAAAAAAACAAACGAGTATACACATGTAGGCATTGGGTACGTGGTGTGCCCTGCGTAATATAGAAACGGAAGAAGTACAGGGGAGTCGAGAAGAGAAGTAGTAGTTGAGCTAGCGTGGCACATTCAATGCACATGGACGAGTATTGTAGTATGAGGGGAACGCGCGTTCGCCTGTGTCTGTGTATGCTTGGGTGCAGCGGTGATTAATAATAATAACAACAGTGAGGAACGGGGCGCGAGGACCGCGTGCTTCGACTCGATAGTGACAGTTGCAAAATGACATCGTACAATTAGACTCCGGCACTAATAATATATTATAACAACAATATAATATAGTATTAATAACAATAATTATTATTATTAATAATAATATTATGAACAATAAGAATTGATTGAGCGAGAGAGAATAAAAGCAAAGCAAGCGAACAAGAAGTGATTGAAAGACAAAGAAATCACGAAACGGTAATCATTATAATGATAATAATAAGAATAAGAATAATAAGAATAATAAGAATAATAAGAATAACAACAGTAATGATAGTAACAACACTAATAAGCACAAAGTGGCTTAGAAGTGTTAAACAAAACAGTGTAATAATAATAAAGAATAAAGAATAAAGAATAAGAACAATAATGTGATAATAATAAGAGTAAGAAGAATAATAAGATAAGAAGGATAATAATAAGAAGAAGAAGTAGAAGAAGAAATTGGAAGATGTGACGAAGGTCAAACAAAAATCACCGTTGATCGCGCTTGTGACACGAGTCGAGCCGAGCACCGTCATCGGCTCGCGATGTTTCGGCAAATGAGATTTCACGGATGCCGGGCTGCTCATTAAAACAGAGCAGACCGGCCCGTACGCGTTCCCTCGTATATCAATGTATATGTGTCAATGTATGATGGCCGCCGCGACATGTGCAGCGTAACATACGTGTGCGTGTGGTTGACCGTCGCGTCATGTGCAGAAACTTGCGTACATGTGGCTGGCTGGCTGGCTGGCTGGCTGGCTGGCTGGCTGGCTGGCTAGCCGGGGGGTTGGGGGGTTGGGGGGGAGTTGGGGGGGAGTTGGAGGGGTGATCGAGTAGGTGGGTGGTCGGTTTTTTACGGAAGAGGGGGGTGGGGCCTGCTTGCGGGGGGACGTTGGTTGCGGCCCTCGTCCAGCTAACTAAGCCCGTGGCTCGTGGCTCCGATCTCTTCGTGAAAAAGGCCTGGTGAAAGCCCCGGGTGCCAGAGTATATTGGACAAAAGAGGAGGGCCGCGCAGCGATGCCGACGAGACCGAGCTTGGCAATTGACTAAGTGTTTTATACGCTGACGTGCGTTCCCGTCGGGCCGCGAGCGAGTTCTCCTCCCTCCCTCCTACATCCCTGCCCCTACCCCTACCCCTCCCCCTACCCCCCGGGCTATAATCCCGGCTCCCGGCTTCCTCGTAGCTTCCCGGTTGTCCAGGGCTGCCGGCCGGCCAGCCCCTCGTACCTCCGTCCGACTGATAGCGCGGTGGCGGAGGCGGGTGTGGGAGGGTACCGCGGGCCGGCCGAGGCTCCGGCGCCCGGGGGAAGCTCGGGCTGATGACGATGGTGGGATACTGAAGCTGAAGAGATACATAGCCGTGTAGATAAGTAGAGAGCGCGCTGAGGATCGTTGACCGATTAGACTATGGTGGGTGTGCCGCCGTCGCCGAGCCGAGATCGCTGTGGTCTATGACCGTCTACCACTTTCCATGGATGGGGCCGGGGATGATGGCTCCGTGGGAGCCGAGGCCAGCGTGGATGGCACCGCTGGGTCCGTTGATCACTGCGACGCCGGCGTCGTGTCCGCCGATTCCGCCGCTAATTCCTGGGCCACCTCCGATGACAGCGATGGCACCGGCACCGCCGAAACCTGGCCGACACGAGGGCCGAACTTAAGATCAGGCTACTTTTTTGAGCAACATCGCGCTCGACGGTCTTTGGTATATGTATACCCATACGCACATACATACGCATGCGTATTTACTATGTTTTCACGTATACGTATGTACGTATGTATATGATGAAGCAATTGTCTACTGGTGTGGGAGTAGTATCGCTCTGACCTCGATCACTGCTTTATTCGTTGTCGTCGTCGTTGTCGTCATTGTCGTCGTCATTGTCGTCGTCGTGATTGACGGTCAGCTGTCGCTGCCGAGGCGACCGATCGACAACGACGACCGCGTAGCCCAATGTCAGAACCAAAACTAGTCTGGTCTTAATAAGGGCTGATCGAAGCAGATCGAGACTAACTTCCACTCTAAGCTACTAGAAATATGGTGAGAGAGTGATGGGAGAGCGAGTGATGGGAGAGCGAGTGATGGGAGAGTGATGGGAGAACGAGTGAGAGTGAGAGAGAGAGAGACGGAAGGAAGACACGAGGGCCTTGACGCTCCTCAAGCGATCTCCTCCCGAGGAAGTCTCCCGGTGCCGTTAGCGCTAACTACGATATTCTAATTGTTATGGGTTCGTTTGGTCAGATGGCGTATCGGGGGCCCAGGCTCGGGTGAACTCACCGGCACCACCAAGACCTCCTGGGGCAGCAGACGCAGCAGATCCAGTGCTGCCGTCATCACCGTTGATTCCACCAGAGCCAGCATAGAAGGCGACGCCACCGTAGCTGGGTCCGACGAGGTTAGCGGTAGCCTGGGATGGGCCGACGAGGGTGGCAGTTCCCTGGGAGGGTCCTACGAGGGTCGATGGGCCGGCAGCCGGTCCAACGAGGCTGGACGGTCCGGTACGTGGTCCTCCTACGGATTTGGCTCCCTCCTGGGGTCCGACGAGGTCGGATGGGCCGCTCTGGGGTCCTACGTTGGCCTTGGGTCCCTCAGCGGGTCCAATGTCAGCCCGTCCGCCAAGAACTCCTGGTTAAGATAAGAGAGCCGGATTAACGAGCCCTGACGCCGTGCCTCCTCGCCACCCCGATCGAGGACGCGGCCGTGTCAAACCCACCACCGGAGACGATTTGCTGGACTCCAGCAGCACCGGCTGCCGAAGCTGCGCCGGCGGCGTAGCTGGCGCCAAGACCGCCCGATCCCAAGCTGGATGCTCCACCCTGGAGGGAGTGGGCGGTTCCGGCACCGGCGGCGAGTCCGCCGCTAAGTCCTGCGCCTCCGTGGCCGGCAGCGGCGTAACCGCCTCCGTATCCTCCGTGGCCACCGTAACCTCCGTGCGCGATTCCAGCACGGGCCGTGGCAACAGCCAGGCAGGCGAACACGATCTGCAACGTGACCGAGTCGATTCGTCAGTACCTTCCCTACCGTCCATCCTGGCCATCCTGGCCATCCTGGCCATCTTGGTCCATCGGCCCGTATGTACATCCCCGTACATCCCCGTCCCCGTGCTTTCGCGACTATGACTCATAGAGACCATAGAGAAGAAGTAGAAGTAGAAGTAGAAGGGCAGAAATAAACAAAGAAAACGGAAAGGCCGACGACGACGTTAACCGCGCGATGCCGCACCCGTCGTCGTTAGGAGCCGCGATTCACGCGTCCTCCGCGTATTGCCCCGCGTCGCGGGCACTGCTTTCACTTTCCTTACGAGACCCGCTATCCAATCTGATCTGCAGCTACCGCTCCTCCGACGCACCTTCTATCCGATCCCCTTGCTCTTCTCTACTGCTGCTACGTACCACGCTACCTGATGATCACGGTAGTGATGCGGCCGTGCAACCCGTACCGATCCCGTACAGCGAATTGCGGTCGCCCGGGGATGTCTTAGGGTCGTGGGTGCACGCTCCCGTCAATCCTCATCCTCATCGAGACAATGAGGAGCGAGCGAGGGAGCGAGCGAGCGAGGTGACGGGGGCGGAGATGGGACAGAGAGTCGGGTAATAGTGGACGATTGCCGAGTCAGTCGGCGTTTCGACCACACGCGTTAGGGTGAAAGCTCGCGGGGTGGGGGGGGGGCCGTTGGCCCGGAGAGGAGTCGCGACGGACTGAATCGTAGACGTGGCCAGTGCCGAGGCGATAACGGTCTTCCGCAGTGGGAGCGCCGATTGCGCAATAACCCGCGCGCGCGCGCGCGTCCTCCTCCCCCGGGTAGCCGAGACCCCGCCGTAGGCTCGCCGCCGGACAAAACGAGAGTGAAACTGATGCGCGGCTGATTTACCGGAGAAAGTCCACCGACTGACCGACTATACGCCATTAGAAGCCAATCGAGCGCCGGCTCGTTACGATTAATTATCAATAGGCCTGCGCGATCCTTGATCCGACTCTACGCCCGACTATTCAACCAACGTTTTAATTATATTCATAACAACAACAACAATAACAATAACAATAACAATAATCAACCGATGAGTTTGTTTAATAAATCGAAATAAGGAAATTGTTTGCTTGGCTTTAACCACCGATCGATGCGCGATTAATCGACGCGATACGAGTGCACGTAAACGATAGAAAGAGTTAAAAGAAAATTATAGACAATTGCGAGAATAGTTTTTTTTCCTTCTTTCTTTCTTTCTTTCTTTCTGTCTTTTTTTGTCAATCGTCTTATCGTACGATTCGTAGGTAAGGGTAAGCGCGTGATCCCGAGTAGCTCACTGACGTGGATGAGGTAGGTGGATGTACCCGGGGGTGGAGGGGGGATGAGGGGTTGAGTCTGCGCGGTTGAAGAGGTGAAACCGGAAGCGAGTCTTACTACCGAGTAAGGATCGCGGTTAACGATCGAGGATCGTTCCTGGACGATGCTAGAGGAGGTCTGGATGATGGTCCTCGTGGAGCCGAGTTCGAGTTCGAGTCGAGTCGCGTCGCGCTTTCAACCTCCCTCCGGTCAAAGTGGCCTGCTGCTTGAGCGGCGCACTCTGGCGGAGGTGTTGAAAGATAGAACGAGGGCTCGTGTGCCGAACGCCAACCGTGATACCGAAATACTCACAAAGGCCTTCATGTTTGGTTTGTGTGTGGTGGGCTGGTAGTCCGGTGAATGACTGACTTGGGCCGGGCCGGGCTGCCTTATATACGCCTAACTCCTAGGCTCCCTGGCCACGCTCCACAATCACCATCCTTTCGAAAGCCGCCGCTCTAGCCGCTGCCGCTGCCGCTGCCGCTGCCGCGGCCTCGGCGGCTAGGCTCGCTCGCTCGCTCGCTCACCCTCTCGCCGCCCTCTCCACCCGCCGACGCCACCGCCGCCTAGATAGACTAGCCGCCCCGGGATACCGACTCCTCGGGAGCGAGAGAAAGCCATCCATCCTCCTCTCCTTGGCGCACTCGGCCGTTCCTTTCTTCTCTCCTCCGTCCCCGACCCCGACCCCATCCCCGACCCCTCACTGGGTCTCCACCTCGTCGTCGTCCGTCGTCCGTCGGCGTCGGCGTCGCCCCGAGTCCCGAGCCCCGAGCCCCGAGCCCCCGCCCTCTGCCGCTGCGTACCGCTCTACCACCCCGGGGACTGGCAGCGGCGAGAGCGGCCCGAGCTAAACCGGAGGCCGGGCCCCACGTGTCCGTGGAGCGGCACACTCGCATCGCGCTCGCCTCTTGGGGCTGACGCAAAGTTTTCGGCTTCTTGCGCACACGATTTTCTCTCATCTCGTCGCTCCCCTTGACTCGCTCGCTCGCTCGCTCGGGCCATTTTTCTGCCTTTCGTTCCCATTTGGCCGGTTGAGCTCGGCGGGGGCCACCGGCACTTCCGCCATTCGGCCAGGAGGATCGCGAGTGCCAGCGACCGGGGCCGACCGACAGTGGGCTCGCCTCACTTATCCGGGACGATAGTATCGACCTGGACCGCGACAGTGCCTCACTAAGGTCCTCGTCACCTTCCGCTCCAACTCGCTAAGTTCCATCCTACTTGCCACTACTTGCCACTACTTGCCACTCTACTACTTGCCACTACTTGCCACACTACTACTTGCCACTCTACTACTTGCCAGTACAGAGAACGAATATCGTGAGACAACGAACACGCAACGCACACGTCCCTAACGAATCCCGTTATCAGACCTGTATCAGACAGACCTCCTGGTAAATAATAAGCTAAATTAGATAAAGGGATCGCGAGCCCGTCCATCCCGTATTCCTACCATTCCCCAATAACCCCGATATTCCCTAACGAATCCTTTGATTCCCATGAGTATTAACGTTTCTCACGGCTCGAGATATAATTATCCGTAAAATAATTACGTATTTCGAGCTTATTCCGCCGTCCGAGTTGCCACTTTACAATAACGAGTTAAGTACAATTTAAGTACTGGTACTGGTACTGGTACTAGTACTACTACTGCTACACCACTACTGTGTTATTACCTCACTATTACTTTAAAACAATATTCCATTTATTTGGATGGAAATTTGAATAACCCCGATAACCTTACGATCCACCACTGCTCCTTACTAACAAAATCCCACAAAATCCCACAAAACACTCCACCCAATATATTATTCATCTGCGGTGCTCTGTTTTTCATTTCGTCTCGTTATTCTGAATTCACGCTCGTTTCATTATAAGCATTCCGTTCGTTATTCCCTCCAACGTCTCTCTCTCTCTCTCTCTCTCTCTCACTCTGTCGATATTATTGATGCTCAGAGGTAATTCGGCAATACGTTCAACAACAGGTAAGCGGGCTTATTCCTAAACTAAAGCTTGACGTTGCGAGCCGTTGTGAGCCGTTGTGAGCCGTTGTGAGCCGTTGCGAGCCGTCGTTAAAGGCAGCATCTTGTCGTTGGGAGCGGCAGCAGTGAGGCCGAGAGCAATCAAATTATTATCGCGAATACGTCCATCGGACTCGTCACTTCTTACCTGCGCTCGATTCTCTCTCTCTCTCTCCCTCTCTCTCTCCCTCCCCCTATCGGTACTTTGTCCGGTATTAAAAGATCGTGGACCGCTCAAGACGGGAAATTATAGAATTGAGGTAGAGGTATACGCGGCGTAGCTCGGACTTAACGATTCAATTAGTAAATGCTACTTGGAGAGAAAAATTGCCGGTAAAAAGTCAGTGTAATATTTACGATAACCGTGGCTCGTTACGAAATACGGTAAAGTATTTTTTTTCTCTCTCCCCCTCCCCCCCCCCCCCAATCACGCGACGTTGCACAAAGATACAAACCGTTTTCATGGGCTTTTTCTTAGATTTTATTTTAGTAAGGAATCGGCTTCCACGATTTCCACGCTCCTGATAACGTCCACATTTTTAACGCCGCTCTTTATTACCCGACAATATCCTTTGTCCGGCCAGATGCTGTTCCTTCCTTCCTTCCTTCCTTCCTTCCTTCATTATTATTATTATTATTATTATTATTATTATTCGAATATGCTCCATGTCTATGGGCTTATATATTATTATTCTTCAATGAGTCCCAGGGAAATACGCGCGCGCGCGGCCATTTTTGTACTTCAGACATTGTTGGTTTATATAGTCCGGCAGCCTCCATCCAATTGCTCCGTGTAAACGTTATACTGCCGTTCTAACTTTACGAAAGTTATTCTTCGCGCATATTTCCCTTTCGGCATGTAAATAAGCGCACGCGCGCGCAGACCTGCCGTAACAATATCTTTATTATTATTCGTAGAAATAATAAATATAAATTTGAAAGGCTCGTCTCTCGTTGTTCGCTGACTCTCTTCTTAATAACGTGTACCTGCGAATAATTATTAAAATTTAACAACCCCTCCGCTATTTTACTTTATACCTACGTATATGCGTACATGCGTACACGCAAGTTTAGCGTATGTTTAAAGGGAATTAGAATTTCGATCGAGGATAACGTAGCGGGACAAAAGAATCAACGAGTGAACGTATTGAAGGTAAACGTAAACTGCCAATGCACGTTAACTTACGTGAAATTCAACGACCTCAATTTCGTTATATGCGTAAAAAAAAAAAAAAAAAAAAAAAAAAAAAATAAAAAAAAATACGTACACGCGTAGGGATGGATTAAGGTTTTTCAAGGCATATTGGTGGTATTAATGATAAACCGCGTAGTGTTAACTTTTTCTTCGCCGTGTGCGTAAATTGCGGTTTACAAGGAGAATCCTCGTCTAATGTTTTTGGCTCAATGGACAGAGAATTGATGCATTACCAATAAAAATTATGTTATAACGTATGGGGGGCGGAGTCGGTGACAATTAGAGGACGGAAATGAAATTATAGAACCCGTTATTTCCTTTTAATTTTATCACTTTAATACAACAATTTTCAAACAGAAATCCAAGTGAAAGTCACTGGCCGTGATTCTCTCTCTCTCTCTATCTCGATGTCTATCTATCTATCTATCTCTCTTACTTGTTATTAGTGATATCGGTAAAGCGTATGGTCGTATGCGCGCATTATATATCTATACTTGTCGGCAATGACAAATAATTTCAGTCGCACTGTTGCCCGAACCCCGTTTTATAAATTATTATTTTTTTTCTCTCTCTCTCTCTTTTTTTTTTTTGCCGTTGTTGTCCACAGCAGCAGCAGCAGCAGCAGCAGCAGCAGCAGCAGCAGTGATTTGTGCAGTGAAAAACAAAACGCGATTTCATAAGCGTATAATTTACGGCCAAAGTAAAATCCGCTTTAAATACGTTCGTTGGATTCTGAAGAAGGAGCGATCACGCGCTCATTATTCAGGATTATAGCGCGTGTTAATGCACCGAATGCGCCGAATGCGCCGAGCATTCGGTGGTAGGCTACTACTACTACTACTACTACCACTACTACCACTACCTCGGCGCTAACTACTATTATGCGCGATTCTATCGGTGAGAATTCTTATTATCCGGCATCGTGCATTGTTCAAGTGGTGAGTACCGTGAGAAGAGTATATCGATAGTATCATTACGTTATTCAATGTATCATACTCGTGCCGATCGCCAGAATCCTAATGCTTTTTTTTATCTACGTTTTAATAAGCGCACTTTCGTTTCGTTAGACTTTATCCAAAACGTTTATTGCGCTCTTTTTTTTTCACAATGTCCGCCATTATCGACGATCCTTAGACCATTTTACTATACGAATACTCGTTTTATAACAACAACAACAACAACGACGACAACGACAACAATAACGTTAGCGAATAGAGCGAATATTAATTGTTATTGATCGTTATCTCCACTATATGTATGTATCATAAAGGTTTCAATATGTAGATACATATATATATATTTAGCAGACTAATTAACGAACGACGGCTATTTCGACGTATGAATTTAAATAAAGATCAATGAATTAAGGTTTAAGGACCGGAGTCGAGGCGCATCGAGGCAGCGCGTCTTATTGGCATAACTATTTTATTGGCAAGAGTACATTAAATGCAATTAGAAATTAGTATTTGCAGGGATATCGCTTATTAATGAGGATGCTCGGGCTTATTATATGACATAGGATCAGGATATTATTATTAAGCGGCAAGGAATTACTGTGTTATCGTATAAGCAAGGACTCGATAAATGTTCGTAATGATAAAATTTTAGAAATATTATTTGTAATATTGTAATGAATTTATATAGATTGAGAATCCCGGCTTGGGATATAACGAAGACGTTATTCGACGTGTCGGCGATATGACAAATGGTTATTGGGGCGCCGTGGGCTGGTTAAGAAAAACTGGCGGAGATTAGAAATTAGGGGTTATTAGAAATTGAATAATACGAGATTAGGATGAATTATCGTTGAGGCTGAGAGCCGCTGCTCTACGTACCGACAACGCAACGCAAAGACGTTTTTGCGTTGTCCTGCGCCGCATTGTCTCTCTCGGCATTCCGTGGCAGTCGAGGGTTGTAAAGAAGGGGGAGGGGGGGAGGAGGAGTGCTTGACGGGCGACCATCGTTTTTCGACAAATTCCGGTAATTTAAGCCTCGTGGTGAAAATAGCGGGAGCGATCCTTGTTTGGTTGCCAACGAGCCAACCAGCCAACGAGCCAACGATCCAACGAGCCAACGATCCAACGATCCGACGAATCGAGCGTAAAAACGCGTCAGTGGTCGGATCGGTGCAGGTCGCCCAATGGCCTTAACAGACCTACATTCTTTTCTAAATAGATAGGCTGTCGCCGCCGTGGCTCGTTACTTATTACCTCGAGCCGATAATTCCGCAGATTGGTCCGCTCTGCTCCTTTTTGATCGCCGTTCCCGTCTCCCTCTCCCTCTCTCACCCCCTCCTCTCTCTCTCTCTCTATCTATCTGTATCTGTATCTGTATCTGTATCTGTATCTGTGAAGGGTCTCATGCCAGTGCTCGTCTCCGACCCTCTACCCCGATATCAAATATCCTCCTTGGATGATCCCCCCCCACCCCAATAACCCCAATGAACGGTCCCGTAAGAGGAGCCGTACGTCAGCCCGTCGCCCGTATTTGCATGCTTCTCTTTCCTCAAATTTCCCCCCCCCCACCCCCTTTATTCAATTGAGCCAATTACCGAGCAGTTAGTTACAACATCGCGCCTCGAAATTCAGTCATTTCACAGAGCCTTGCTTTACTTTTAGCGCGCCCTCCTTCTTAACTGTCCCGTACCCGTAAATTGCATTTCAAATGCCCCCCCCCCCATGCCTGAAAATTATTTCATTTCCATCCGTCCGCGCGGACAATCCTTCTGCTCGGACATTATTCCAAATTACCCGTAACTAGTGACAGATGTCTAATGCCATAGGCCGGCCGGCACTTAACCACGACGAAACAATGGGGCCGTTAAATCCGAAGGTTAAGATATTTCGTCGTTTTTTCGAAAGCAATATTCCCGCGCGGGATTATTAAAACTTACCTTACCTATATAGGTCATATTTACACACTCGGCGATTATTCGCAGCGAGTTTGGCGCGCTCGACCGTCATGACTAGTCGGACAAGGCTATTTCTTCCTTAGCCTGATGATCATCATCGTACGCTTAATATCCAAATTTGTATTCGCATTTGTCATCGCAATCCGATTGATAGTCGCATTCATAAGCATTTGAACGAGGAGGAGGAGGAGGAGGAGGAGGAGGAGGAATAATATATCGATGGCGATATAAGAGAAGGGAGACGAAAAAATCGCGACAAGTGTGACGTGGTGCGGCTGACGGGCCGAGATAAGGCTTCGTTCGGTCTCGATCTTTCCCCTCAACAAGCCGAAGCGAGAAAAATCTTGGTTATTTCATTAGGCACCACCTGGCCATGTCGTGTCGTCGTCGGATAGAGATAGAGATCGCCATGGACGGGGTAACGGGGTAACGGGTGAACGGGGGAACGGGAGGAGAGAAAATCCAGGGCGAAAAACAAAAAGAAGGTGGGAAAGCGCGCGACGAAAAGAAATCGGTGGCCAAGATAAAAATGACGATTTGCCGTTTTGATCGGCACATTTGCCCCCTCGTCTCTCCTCCTTATCTCGAGCGGTACGTCATTTTTTCCCCCAGATAACGACTGGCCCCGTAACGGAGATAAAGTCCGGGTGAGCTCGGCCCCGGCCGACGGAAAGTGAAAGCCATTTTATATTAATTCGGAAGTGACAAAAATGCCGGCCGCGGACGATCGTCCGGCACGCGAAAGCCGGATGACTGGATCATTTTTCCTCTTTAATGTCTAGTGCAGCGACGGCGACGGCGACGCGGCGTCTACGACTACGACGACTACGACGACTACGACGACTACGACGACTACGACGACTACGACGACTACGACTACGACCGAGGGGTCGAGGGGAGACGCCGACAACTGCGGCCGACGACCGGTTTCCCTCAAGATTTTAATAGTCCCTCCCTCCTCCACGCCCCTCAAACTGCATAATCATATGCGTATAATGCATATGGTTTCTCCTACTTACACAGACTTGGCTAATTTTATAAAATGACCACCGTTAAGCCCGTCGCCCTAAACTCGATATTTTATCCATCGTCCGTCTCTCACTCTCTCTCTCTCTCTCACGCACACGCACGCACACGCACGCAGACGCAGACTTAGCATACTTAATTCTTTTATTTGATAATGCATTTAACAGTTATAAAATAATGTTTCATTTGCATGAATTGTAAAATATATCGCTCGCCTCTTGCTCGAGTATTTATTTTAAACTGGCTGCAGCAAGTTATATCTCCAGGATCTCATGGACCTAGAAACTGAATGAATGATTTTAAATATGAGCGGGAGAAATTAAATAAACCCGCGACCGAAATCTTAATTAATTAATAAATGATCTTTTTCCATATAGACTTGTCGGGCTCGCTTTAGACTGCGCGGTGAGTGATTTCTGGTGGTTATTTTCAGATTGATTGTAAAAGGGAATGAAATATCAAGTGCGCTGGGAAGGGGCTCATTTTTTATAATGAAATAAAATGAATTCGCGTTGCTGAGCCAAATTGGACGAGGAAAATGAGTCCCTATCAAGGAATGTAATTATTCTGCGTAATCTGTAAAAAAAAAAAAAAAAAGAAAAAAAAAGAAAGAGTACTCAAGCGTCGTTAGAACTTATCGTTAGGTGGATTTGAATTTATAGATAAAAATATTTGCCCAACTTTGGGGAGTTTTTTCTTCTTCCTCTTCTTCCTTTTTTTCGCCTTTTAATCCTTTCTTTCCCAGTTTTTTTTTTTTATTTTTTATTTATTTTTTTTTCTCTCTTTTTTCTTTTCTTCTGCAAAACTGATCGTTCAACAAAAAGTTTTTTAAACTTAAGAGATAATTAAATAGCGTCGTAAAGTCTTTTTGAAAAATTTTTAATAGGGTAGATAAAAATTTATTGAGGTGCTCAGGACATATGCAAAAAGAGGACAGTTTTATGTAAAATCACCTTCAAAATTATAACGCAGTATACAGATCGGCAAATTATAGTATTTGAACGTACGTATATTCTCGCTCATAAGTTAAATTTAGAAATATTGTTAAAATTTTTCGAAACCATCCGCCTGACGTAATACCCTGCCGATGGTGGTGGTGGTGGGGGGGGGTGGTAAAAAAAATAAAGGCATTTCGTGTAATAAACAAAGCATTATTACTCGGATGAGTTACATATTCCCAAAGTATCTTTAACGTCGTAATTACAAGCGTTGAGCATTGAATAACAACAACAACAGCGACAAGAACAACAACGACAACGACAAGAACAAGAACAAGAACAAGAACGGGAACAATGGCAAGAGCAGGAACGGAAAGAACAATAGCGAGAGCGTATTATTGTCGAAAATGCATGGAATTATTATTTAAAAAGAGTCAAAGAGGCAGTTTAAGAGCGACGAGGTCCCTTGTATTATAATATTCAGTAACGGCGAGTAATTTTCTTGCGGCACACGCCACTTATAAATCCGATATGAAGTTGACGGGCGTGCATACGAGCGACACTGCCTCCAGTGCGCGCAACGCTCTTTTTCCAAAGATTGTAATGCGCGTGCATAGAAAGTTGCAGAGGACTGAGTGATTTGCGCGCGATGAAAATCGTTGCGCGCGCGCGGTCATAGAAACGGGACGAAGAAGTGTCTCGTGGAAATTCAACGAACGAGAGATTCGTTGCTTTAAGGCCTGACCCAATCACGTACATATATATATATATATATATAATATCAACGGATGCTCGTTGTCTATGGTAACCACGGGAAGTCCTCGTTGCTGGCCTTGAGCACCGGTGCTTTTAATTAATCGGAAAGTAATAGAGGCGCGCATCGTAATTATCATTACGGGGGGGGGGCAGATTTCGACATTCCCCTTGCCGGCCCGGCGATGAGTTAAGACTAGATTAATTGCTCGCCGAGCAATAACCGAAGAAAGTACCGAAGGCCAGGATCGGCGCATCAAGATGCCACCGGCACTCGTTATTAGTCAGAACTCGAGGCTCGCAATAGCTCTCGTTTTCGTATTAACGGGTTATTGGGGTTATTGGGGTTATTGGGCGACAGTCGCAGCCGTCCCCTCGCGCACCCATATCACTCTCAATAATCAACTGGTTAATGTATTCCGAATCTTTAATTGCTGCCGATAAACTAATTGAGATATTTAGCAACGTTGGGAAATATTTAGAGGCTCGTTAATATTCATTGGCCGCGATAAGAGCGATAGGCAATTCGCACCTGGGCCTCCCATTGATTTCTTACAAATCAACGATAATTTAGATAATTGAAACGCAAACGCAAACGCAAACGCGCACGCGCTCGGATTATTATTATGTACATATATATTGCTCTCAATAGGGGACACAGGGTATCGTTGTATAAATTTATACTTGATCCACTTGCACCTGGTAGAGGAACAATGCGAGCCAATAACCGGCCGTATGAGAGAATTATAGGATTTTTATGGGAATTATTAGTCGGCTGTCGAGTGTATTGTCGATCAATCCTCTTGAAGCGCGAACGAAAGACTGATTTGTCCGATACGGTAGAAAAAAAAGGGGGGGGGCATAACACGCTAAAGACACGTTATTTAAATAATTATTCGAGCTCATAATGACTTTTAACAAATCGGTAATATATACTCCGTAATTTGTGAATAATAAGGGACACGAAGAGTGAGAGAGAGAGAGAGAGAGGCATTTAGTGTGTAATGGTTAAAAAGGCTTTTATTTGCACATAGAAAGCGCATAGAGTACGTTAATGAGACTTGTTAGTAATTGCCGGCCGAGTAAACAAAAGTTATAAAAAAAAGAAAAAAAAAAAAGAAAAAAAAAATAGCCCCTCGAATTATGAATAATTACACAGGATAATGAAGTATCGGGGGTATCCCCCACCGTCGACGAAATAAGATAAGAAGAAAGGATTTGCGGTCGGCCGGGGGGGGGGGAAAGAATATAATTTCAACGTCGAGCGGAACGGACAAGAAGCATAACGAGAAGTATTACGGGCGCGTCTAGGCGTCGATTCAATTAATTTGAACTCTTAAATTATTAGCGGTCGGTGGTCGGCGGCGGGCCTCGCTCGCCAGAATCAACTGCCGTTACGTGTGAAAAAGAGAAAGAAAAGAAAGAAAAAAGAAAAAAAAAGAAAGAAAAAAATAGGCTAGCGCTAAGCCGAGCCAATCGACTCTCCTCGCCGGATGGATACAAAAGAAGGGATGGGACGCGCAAAGTGCGACGCTCGACTACATTCACGGCAGTGAGAGAGAGAGAGAGAGAGAGAGAGCATAGAGAGAGAATTGGGTCGATCGATCGATAGAGCAAGGTTGACTAATTGCCGGCTCGTTATCTATGACAGGCCCGAGACGGAGCTTCGATGGAGCGCCAGTCAAATTAAGACTCCGTCGGAGCCCCTCGATCCCTTGACATTATTCAAACGATCATTTGCATCCCTACGGCTGATTACGGTAGTAGGTGCATCTTGCCGTGATCGGCGACCTTAAAAAAAAGTATATACAATCAATTCCCGATGCCTACGATTTAGCACCACTGGCCTACAAAGCACAAATTAAGGTTTATTACGAACGTGTGTGGACGGTTTCGCGCCTCTTCGATCTCCGATCTCTATTTTCTCGAGGGGGCTTGGCTTCTTCCCTATCCCTTTCCCCTTTCCCTTTACCTTTACCTACAATATATATGTGTAGTAAAATAAAGGATAAGAGTAGCAGCGAAATGCAAGGCAGCGCTAATTCTTCAACGCTGTATCGTGTATCGGGGGATTGATTAATTTATGGATCAGTATGCGAGATGCGGAAAGGTAGAGTCTGTCCGCTCGTCAAAACTTATTTCCTTATCCGTTCCGTTGGCAAACAATACGTTATACGTGATACCTATACAGACGTTATACGAGCTCGTTGTCTCGCTCTTTTCATTGAATCATTTCTTTAGCCCGATCTTTCTCATTCTTATCCGCGTTAATATACCCGTTCGTTAATACCCGCTAGGGAAATGTATATATATATGTATATTCCGTATGGAGCAGATACTGCTTTACCAAACGACATTCGGATCTTAAAATTGGGTATATCTTTAAACTGTTGGAATAAAGTTATTCCAGACCTACTTGATATACTTGAGTATTCGGATTTCTTTTGTTTATTTACCTTGCATTATACATAGCACGGGCATTATTGATCCATGGAAATACGTATACGGCATATCGATCCGATAACGTCAAAGAAAAGAGAAAATAATTATATTTACGGCCCAATTAGGACAAGTACTCACTTACCCGAGACGTGCAATCTTAAAAAATTAATTAGACCCCGAACAAACGAAGTTATTCCAAATTACCTTATTCGTAGGTGGACTTTTTATATAAGAAGAAGAAATACACGGCCGCGTTCCGTCCAAAGGGTGGGGCGGGGGCGGGCGTGGGGAGGAAAGGAAAAAAAACACAATTTTTAATTAACAAACGTAATTTATTTTATTCTCCATTTACGCGGTGCAGTGTTATGCATTAATCTGATATCTAAATCCGTTATACTTATGAAAATTGTTCACGAAATCCAATTAATAATTAACTTTCTAGCCGCTCGCCAGACAAAACCTCTCCATTGCAATATTAATAATTAATAACGAAGTTTTAATTTGCGGGAAGGCATGGACGGATGGGGGGGGAATTTATTTAATTAATAAGCATTTGATTATTAAATAAAATTTATCCGAAAGGAAAGTCCGTCCTCGCCTCTTTCGTAAGAGTCTTGTCAAAAGATGGACTTTATTCGCTTCCCTCCGTCGAATTTGACGCAAAACCTCTCGCGACGATTGATTTCGGTACGCCCAGTGCATTACCCCCTGCACGCGTATTCCAAACGTACGTATGAAAAAAAAAAAAAAAGGAGGATAAAAAGGGTGCCGATACAATTTCCTAATTAACGCTCGTAGTTTTAACGTTATATCAAAGAATCAAAGAATCCCTTATCGCTCGAATAAAAATGGCCGACTCCAGCCCCGATATCTCTTTATCAATTTTTAATTCCCAGCGAGGGAGGGGACGGAGTGGGGGGGCAGGGGAATAAAATATTAGCCGCGGGAACGAGATTATCTAATTGTATCGATTAAAAATTTCGCCGGCAGTTCCGAGTCGAGCGAGACCGCCAAGACCGTTTAAATATTTCACGTAACCCTATGTATAAACATTTCAAACGAATGGTTAAATCCATTATGGATGGAATAAGAAGTGCGAGCGATTTCTTGGAACAGAAGTGAATTGGAAAGCCCGTCCGAAAAAGCATGGCTATTTAATGGAATTGGCTGGCTGGTACCGAGGAAAACGCGAATAATATCAAAGCCGGAGTCGGAAAATGCAACGCTACTACGGTCTCTCCCCCCCCCCCCCCCAACCCCACCTAATATATTAATTACCGTAAGTATACGTTATAAAATGGGCTAATGTAGTCATGTAATAGGATCAGTGTATCGAGACAATAATAATATCCACGGAGCGGCGAGCTCTGCAGATTGGCAAGACGAAAGCCGCTCATCGATGCATAGACGGGTGGGGGGGGACGGAGGGACGGAGGGAGGGATAGAGTGAGCGAGCGAGAGAGAGTGAGAGAGAGAGAGAGAGAGGTAACGGAGGCGGGGACAAAAACGATCGGGCGGGTACATAATAAAAATGCTTGCGGCATGCTTACGCACGTATGCATGCATGCGCGAAGCGATCGCTCATGTGCGGGCGCGCCCGCACACAGACACAGACACGGGCTCGGACTCGCGTGAGAATGAGCCGGTGAAAGAGGGTGGCGTTCGATGGCGTCCCCGGCACCGGGGACGGCAGGCAGGGACCGACCGAGGGCCACAGTGAAAGATAAGGTGAGCGGAGAAGAAGGGGGGGGGGTGGC
Source organism: Ceratosolen fusciceps (assembly GCA_018883505.1). NCBI lineage: Eukaryota > Metazoa > Arthropoda > Insecta > Hymenoptera > Agaonidae > Ceratosolen > Ceratosolen fusciceps. Next base: position 843,360 of record RCIC01000019.1, read on the forward strand.
GGGGGCGGTAGATAAATCCGTTGTTGCGTGCTTGTGCGCGGCCGCGTCTTTGTAGGTGTTGTGGGCACACTTCCCTTCGGTCATTTAACTGGAAAGTCGCTTGCGTAATATAAAGTGCGAACGCGGCCGTGTAACCCGGGCTACTGTCGTTTCCGCGTTTTTCGCGCCGCCGCGTATCCTCGGATACGCAACTCCCGCGGCCGGCCGAATCGCCCGTACCCTAGACGTCGTGTGACCGACCCGCCCACGCGATCCCCCGTAGCCGCTCGATTACCGAACAGGCATCGATGGACGCGCCGACGATACTTTCCCGCTCCCGTGGCGCTCTCTCTCTCTCTCTCTCTCTCTCTCTCTCGCACGCACACAGGCTCGCCCGTTACCGCTTACCCGTAGCCCTGCTCCCATAGCCGAATGACGGTGGCCGGGCCGTTTAACAAAAAGATCGGTGAGACGAGATGGTATGGTGTGGTGTGGTGGGAGCCCGCGCCCGTACTCCACCGTACTCCACCGTACTCCACGGTACTCCACGGTACTCCACGGTACTCCACCGTGCTCGCCACGCCAACTGCGTTATTACATAAACGGGCCGCTTCGCGCGATGTTTACATTCGTTTTAAGAGCTTGGCTTGCCGATTTTACGGCTTATCGGGCATTAATCCCCCATAACGGACGCACGAGCTTACAAAGTTCGAATGGCTCCGCTCGTAATATCGAGCCTTTATAATGTAATGAGAGATCGCTCGCCCCCCCGCTCGCCCGCTCTAAATCAATCATCACCGCTCCGTTCAACTTATTATTATCATTATTATTATCATTATCATTATTATTACACGGTACTCTTCTTCCCCTTTCCCTTCTTCTTCTTCTTCTTATTATTATTATTATTGTGCCAGATGGAGCTTTTACAGCGTAAGGACTGGTTTCGAAAATTGTCAAATGGCGTTGTGCCGCTTTGGATGGCCAGACACTCAGCAGCCTCTAGTACGTCGTTATTTATCGGCGACGTTATCGATGCCCCTTCAGCATCTCTCTCTCTCTCCCCACCCCACCCCAGACCATTCCGTCCCCCGATTATTTATAACGATATTAACGGTATGACTTTATATGATAAATTATGTTAGAACGAGATCTAGCAGCGAACGAGCATTTACATTATTGCCTATTAATGCGAAGAAGATAATATTCAATTTCAAGGGCTTTTATTACTTACGGCCGGCAACATTTAAATAAAAAGGCCAATACACGTTTTTTTTTTATTCTCATTTACAATTACTTGGCCGTGCGCGTTACGGATGCCTAGATTTACACGTAAGACAGGTGCGCTTAAAGCGACATCATTAAATGTAATGCCTAATGCACGTTTCGATAAAAAAAAAATATATATATATATATGTACGTTTTCGGATTAATTGGGAATTTATTCGATTCGATGCAACTTCTCCTATGAATAAATTAGATTTTTTTTATTGCTTTCACAGATCTACAGATTCTGCACCTTTACGGATCTCTAATTAATGATCGTTATCAATATTATTAATTGCGTAATCGAAATAACGATTTAGACTTCTTAAAGCGCTGGAAATTTACCTATTTTGTATTAATCCTACCACGTATACATTTCGTGGGTATTAATAATATTATATGTATTAACGGGGAACGTCGATGCGCCATCGTGAATAGATCATTAAGGCAGATATCGTCGAATGTCCGTTAAAGTGTAGAAGTGTATGTGATTTGTAAATTATACTCCCCCTCGCGTAAGAGAAGAGCCAGCGAAATAATAATTAGGCGGTGATCTCTCGAAGGATCGTTTTTCTTGATCACGATCGACATCGCGATTGCAAATTTTATAACTTTTCGATCGATAAGTGATCTAACGGAACTCGAAGAGGTAACAATAGTTGTGCATTATAAAACGTCACTTCCATACGTATAAATCAAGGAATTCGATTTATTACTGACGATTGATTGCCGTTTACTCGTCGTAAAATAAAAAAAAATAAAAAATAAAATAAATCCTAATAAAGTATCTTTTAAGTTTCAATCGAAATTTATTAAATAAGCCAAGGGTTTGTAGAAAACTTACTGTTGCGCAATCGATAGAGAGAGAGACAAAAAATAGATATAGATCCACTGGATTAGCTCGCAAGTACATAATATTACGATTTGGAAAATACTTTTTTAATTACTCGGTGCTTTTGTAAAGTCTGGCTAGCCTGATTTATATTATCGATCCGGATTTCATATTTATATAATATACACTTACGAATAAACCAGAAATTCACTTTCGTTACATGATTATTCACGTCGAATTTAGATTTATACGAATGATGATTCATCGCCCGAGTAAAAAGCTTGGCTCAACAAACATTCCACTTGCATTTTAAATATAATTTATTTATTTACGCGAGCGCGTGATCCAAACAGTTTACAATTATAAATAATTATGGAAAAATTTGCGGTTGCCTTATTACATAATCGCACATATGCGAAATGTGCTTGGGCTTTGTGAGCGCGGGACGACTTTACCTCAATGATATTCTAATGATATTAATACGTTTAAATAAAATAATGCGGCATTATCGGGCCGCGTTGATAATTAATTACATCTTTCGGCATTGAAGGCATCAATTTAATTTACATAAATTTTCATGAATTTCACGTACGCGTTCGTGCTCTTATGAAATAATTACTTAGTACGAACGCGTTCGCTCGCCGTACCATAAATGTATATAAGTTTCGATATAGTTTCCCTATGGGTTTCCATTTCCAATAATTAGAATTCACCTCTCGATGATTCGAACATTCAAGTTTTTCCCAAACCGGAAATATAAATTCTATAAGTTTCTATAAAACTAACTATCGATTTCTTTTATAAAGAAAAGAGAGAGAGAGCGCGCGATAAATAATATATATATATATATGTAAATATTCTCTTGGACGGCAATTATTTATTCTGCCGGCAATGATACAAGTTAAGTTTATTTTAAATAAAATGCATATTTGTAATGTAGGATGAAAAATTGAACATTAAGGCAGTCGCTTATGAGCGTACAATGGCATAAGAGAGAGAAAGAAAGAAAGAAAGAAGGGGGAAAAAAAAGCCACAGGCATTTATGGGAGGAAAAATTTCTCGAGAAAAATGTTAATAGGATTTAGGCATATTTTCATATTTCCGCGGAAAATATTGTTCTGCGAAATATCTCGGGAATTAAAAAATACACGTTCGATATGTGGAAACATTAAACTTTCTCTTCGCGATGCAGAACGTCTAATGTAAATCCAAGTGCTTGCGCGCAGATCCGATAGCTGTGCGCGTGCGCATTAAAATACTTTATCAGAAAAATATTTTCTCCGATCGACTGTAACGACACTCCTATAATGGCTAATGAATATATATATATATATATATCTCTGGTCAATTGTTAATTTTCGCAGGCTCGCGCGTTAGATAAGCAGGAGTTTTTAATACAACGACATAATGCCATTGCCGGGGAATTATCGTTATTAAAAGTTCTTATTACCCCGCCCCCCCTACGCCGCCCCCTACGCCGCCACCTCGCTTAAACGAGAAGACGAGGAATAACTTTCGAATGCTTAATAATCCTTCGCCTATGTAATTATACTGATTGAGCTTGTGTTTGCTTTAAAAACAATGAGGAGGAGGAGGAGTCGCCGGGGTCAGTCGGCTATTGCTTACGGGATAATTCGTGGATAGGTCAGCATTACGGTCACGGTCAAAGGGAGAAAAGCTCTCGCGGTCGTGGGACCGGTCGTGGGAGGAGGAGGAGGAGGAGTCCGAGGAGTAGTAAGAGGAGGCAAAGAAAAACAAATTGATAAGGGCACAGTCGAGGCGTAGAGGCGTCGAGGCGTCGAGGCGTCGAGCGCCAAATACGGTCTCGGTCCACAATGTAGTCAAACCCGAGTCAATTGGAGTCGAGTCGAGCGAGCGAGTTTGTCCGTCTTATTAAACGGACGGAATTCAGCTCGGCTGGAGGTGAAAGCACGAGCCGCGTGGACCAGTTCGGCCGAGAGCATCCGCGGAATAAGTATAATTTACTAAGCAGAGGGTTGCGTAACTCGCGACGCCGGCACGATTACGGGCCGCCGGCCGTAATTAGGAGTAAGGGTGAGAGCGTCCCGTCCCGATCGTCGGAGGCGCTCGGCAGCTCTCGTTCCACGAGCGAGTAGCGATCGGCGAGTAGCGAAGCAAGTCCACGAGCCTCGCTCGATGGGTTATTGGGGTTATTATAGGTCGTGGAGGAGGAGGAGGAGGAGGAGCGGGGCGCTCGGTCGGCGGTAATCGACAGGTGGGGGGGGGTCCCGGCTCGTCGGATCGTGGCCGCTCGGCCCACTTACCGTATCGCGATACTGGAATCACCTTATTTTGCGGATGCCGAGCGAAAGCGAAGAGCCGCGGCGCGACTTTGCAGCCGGCGAGATCCATAAAAGTCGTGACGACCGCGGCTCGCGACCGAAATCGTTATACCAGAAACGGCAAGCTCGAGCTGGAGCTTAATTAGCCCTGTTACGCGCAATTGTCGCCCGAGACCCGAGCACCTGACTACCCGCCGACCCTTCACCGCGCCACATCTTCCGACCACCGCCTCGACGACCAACTACTACGTCGTTATTTATACCGCAGGGGCTGACGATCCTTGGCCGGTCTACCCTCGCGATACAATAACCTCCTCCCACCCCACCCAACCCCAATAACCCCGACTCACTGACTATTGCTCTGAAAATTACAGATTACCGGGGATTTATCGGATTTTCTCACTGAAAGATCACCACTCCCCTCGCCATCATTTTTCAGATTTCCGCCGAGCTCTTTCTTCCTTTCCTCCTTTTCATTTTCCCATTGAACCCGCGTCCCACCCCCCCAACTCCTTTTCAAGTCCACCATTCATCGGTCCGACTACTCTCGCATCCCTTTCATCTCCATTCCCCCCTTCGCTCCTCTCCACTTATATACACTCGGAGACTTATCTAGACTTACCCTCACCCACTTACGAAGCGCGCGGCGGGGGAATAAAGGTTATTTGGACAATACGTGGTGACTTTGATCCAAAAACTAAAATTGGCTAACGGTGATCGGGCGAAACCTTCCCTACGCGTCTAAAAAATTGTTTTAAGCATTGTAACGCGAGCAAATTACGCTGGAGAACGTTATCCGTACCGACCTTTACCCCAATAACCTTTTTCTCGGCAAGAATTATTCTCCATGAATTACTTACGATCCAAGTGTCACAATCGTTAAAGAACTTTGAAACAGGTATTGTCGTATGCACGTCTGCTTGCAAGTTTTGCCTTAAAAATGTCGCTCGCCTTGAGTTGAGATCAATTGTTTTCAATTTCCTCGAAGAAACTTTCAAAACCGAGGCTAAATATAGTTTTATTCCCGTCTAGCGTGCTATTATTGTTTAAAGAATTCAGTCTGCCGAGTATTGACGGCGTTGTAGGAATTTTCGAAATTTCCTTTTATTTTATAAAAATCTCGCTCCCCTTTGTCGATTTTATTTTATTAGCAATAATAAATACGGGCTTTCCCGTTTACTTATCAATTTCTCTCTCTCTCTCTCTCTATATATATATATATGCATTATAAAATAATATATTATATAAAAATAACGTGCCGAGTTTTAATGCCCATAAGAAATACCAGATATTGTGAAGGAATTGACTTGGCTTAACTTGCGCTTCGCTTACAGGGCGAGGGAATTAAAATTTATTAGTTCCATCGGCGTTTTAATGAAACTTTTGAAACTTTGAAGTAAGGGAATTGAGATTTTTCGAGTATTAAATGACGGTATAAAAAAGCGCATTTCATAGAAATACAATATTGCGGAGGAGAATAGAGAGAGAGAGAAAACAAAGAAAAAAAAAATGAGATTATGTAAGGAGGGGGAAGGTTGCCTGGTGTTTACGAGATTGTAATTAGTCTTGGTAATTGCTACGAAAATCAATTGTAAATCCGAACGGTAATGATGGATAGCGGCCGATCGAGAGGTATCGAGAGTCTGTACTGGTGATTTAATGATTTTTTAAAGGACGTGGACAAGCCGGGGCGTTATGTATTGCAAATTAAAATGTTCTTAATTCGGTGTTCTGGGTGTCGATGCCGATGCCGATGCCGATGCCGATGCCGATGCCGATGCCGATGCCGATGCCGATGCCGATGCCGATCAACAGCGTCGCAATATCCTTTTCTAGAAAAAGGGTATAAATCAAAACTCGAAGGCCTACTTTCACAAATATGCCGAAAGTAAACGTTGGGCCATGATTTATAGGCGGGGGGGGGGGATCGCATGTATAAACAACGTCAACAACAACAACAACAACGACGAACAAAGACGACGAAGACGAAGACGACGACGAGGATAAAAAAAAAATATTAAAAACACTATAAATAAATTTCTAAACACAAGAGTTTTGCAACCGCGTATTGTATATATATATATATGTATATATTTGTATATATATATGTGTATAGATGGTACGTATACGTATATGGACTCTGTGTAGTCGAAATAATTGTCGTCTGATGTGCAATGCAAAGAGGTGCGCGCGCAGTCTCTCTCAGTACGTAGTATTCGATGCCGCTTTAGATAAACAAATGAGGATGATTGGGACGGCAAGTGAATCCTCGTCAATTATATGTCCATAAAGTTTTGAAAACTATCATTTACGAGGAGCCGTCGTTAATCCTTGACTACGGCCGAGCGCCATAAAAACCGCGGATGAGGTGTACGACTAAGTATTTCATCCGCCGCGGTTCATAATTAACGCACGACATGTATATATTGCTTAGCGCGCATACACATATATATATATATAGATATATCGATATAGATGTAGATGTAGATGTAGATGTAGATGTAGATATAGACAGAGCCTGAATCTTGTTAGGAGGGGCTTGTTAGGAAAAGAGTTTATAAGTAATAGCGGTGAGACGGTGAGGCGGGAGGGGGGTGGGGAAGTTCAGAGGGGGCAGGATCTTCAACTACGACCTAATAAACTTTGTAAACGCCTCGGTGATGAGAAGCTGAGGCTCGCTAAGGCCAAGTACAGCTTTAAAATACGGAAAAAATGAAAGGAAAATATAATATTCTTAGGGCTCATTCGCTTCTTACAATTAAAGGCCAAAGTCTTTCTTATTTAACAAAGTATTACTATTCCATCCCCCTCTGCCCCCCCGCAATAACCTTCCTCTGTCCGTATATCGCCTCGGCCAGCCATTACGACGGCCACGTATGTCCGAATCGTAATTATTATCAACGAAACTCGAATGGCCCCTTTTCAATAATAGAACTTTTAATCAATAAAGGGCGTGAAAGATGGATGGAATATCATGGGGATAAAGCATCGTGGCAATTATTCAATTGACTTATTCCGCGTACGAATAATAATGCCCGTCGGACATAATGAATTCCGTGTCAAAAAGATTATATCTATTGATAAAAAAATAATACCTTTATTAAAAACACCGCTCGTACAATAATGATTAATTCGCTCGGCTTTTTCACGCCAATGATTTGTATATCCGTAATTATTCGATACTTTCAATGGGAAAGTCGTGGTTTAAAACAAAAACAACAAAACAAAAAAAAACACGAACATTACATATTGCAAGAAGGATGCTGATAAATCTAAAATACGTACGTCAAGGCCTTGTATCGATTAAGCCTTATTGAGAAGAAAAAAAAAAATAAAAAAAAAAAAATAAAAATAATATTAAGTAGGCACGTATTCAATAGAAGAAAGTTAAAAATTATCCGGTACTTGGGCGTACGGACAGGACAATACATTTCCAACCTCGAAATTCATCGCGTCAGTAGTATACATCGAGACGGCGTTTTAATAACAATACAAGCTTTCGGAGAACTTTTAATGAATACGATTACTTAAAAAAAATTCCTTCTCCCCCGACGCAACACCCACTAAGCGAGGATTAGTAAAGAAAGATATTGTATGTATATTTACGTATGCGTGAGATATATATATATATAATATATAAATAATCTATTAAAATCCGTCGCATAAAAAAGGTCTGCAGAAATCTTATCGTTAGGATTAAATGAGATTACATTAATATCGACGCGCAATAAAATGTTCTGCCTGTGAATAACGTAAGGAGGGGTCGATGGCGATTTGTGGGAGGGAGGGACGGAGGGAGGGTGGTCAACGAAAGCCTTTGCCGGTGATGAAATATAAATGTCTGTATCTGCTTATGAAAAGGAAGCGACCGTGTCGGATAACAATGGATCGAGATAATCGTTAGATCGTGGCGAGAGGGATCGCGCGTAATCGCGAAAGCTTTCGTCATCGTTGCCGCCGAGGTCGTAAAATGTTTTTAACAAACATTCCCTGCTGCTGCTGCTGCTGCTGCTGCTGCTGCTGCTGCTACTGCAATTAGCGAGGAAATATGTATTTCAAATGCTATCGGATATAATTAGCTCGATTTTCCATTGGCATTAAGGACACGAGACTATCAACTGCTCGACCGCTACGAGGCCCACGTCTTTTCCCTTACAAGGACTACGTTTCCCTTCTCGGTCGGTCCGTACTCGTGACGGGGGGGGGAAGTGAGGGAAGGCGGGAGGAGTCGAAAACTCGAATACCAGCATAAAACTTGGGCATAAAAATTTAAGAAGGCTTGATTCACACCCCCCCCCCCCGGCGCCACTCGTGTCCACCTTTTGTAGAATTATTAAAAAAAAAAAAAAAAATAAGCCTTGGGAGCTTATTAAAAAAAAAAATTGTTTTTATTTAATAAAAATAACTGCTCAATGTTATTTGGCCATTTCCCCGACTCGGTACGGTTTATGTCGAGATATGCCGTCGGTCGTCTTCTGCCCGAACACCGACTACGTAAACGATCCGTAACTTTCGCGCGCAGCAGAATCACGCGGCATCGAGGAAGTGCAGCTGCTCGAAGGATCCAGGTGCCGAAAGCTCGAGTGGCCGCCTCCCGTATGGTAGGTGCACCCCGATACCAAACGGGCAGTGGGTGTGGCGGGGTGGCGGGGCGGCGGCGGGACGGAGGGGGAGAATAATTAAAGGATAATTAAAGGATACGGGAGTCGAGTCGGTGAATGCATGGGGAAGGCATCGAAGGCGTCGGTAACCGGCAAGCTTTAGAGGTCACGCGAGGCGCGAGCGGGATCGATCGATCGATCGATCGATCGATCGAGCTAGCGAGCGAGCGAAAACTCGATCACGCGGATTTCATAAAGTCGATTTGATTTCAATAACTGGTTTCGAGTAAGGCCGACAATTTTGAGAAATCCACCTTGCCGAGGACATTCCCTTCGATACACTGGCCGGCTCTGAGGTTCGCCGGGTTGGGGGGAGGTGGGTAGGTGGGGGGTAGGTAAGCGGAGTTGTCTGCACGGCAGAGTAATTGAGAGCTGAAGAAGGAGTTGCGGCAACGCAACTTACGCTGCACTTTTAGATCGAACGCGGCCGACTTGTACTTTGTAAAAGTAAACATTTTTCGACGAAATACGGGAATACGTAGCTTAGCGCATCGAATCGTGAACGTTATACCACCGAAACCAACCGCTCGCTTCGTACCCGACCATCCCCCCGACCACCCCGACCATCCCCGACCACCCCCGACCACTTGCGACCACTTGCGACCTTATGAAATATTCTTAATAGCGGTCGGAACGAGACGTTTTCATTGGACCCCATCCCATCGCCAACCCTTTACGCAATATCTAATCACACCCGTACCGCTACATCTCCGTGCTTGATAATCAATGAACGAGCAATCGAACTTTATTAATAGATCCGTAACTCAATCGATTTCTTTACACAAATGTCCTGTGTTTCATGCTGACGAACAGAAGAAAATACGTATACACACACAGAACCGCTCGTACTTTATTTATTACAATTAATTGCTACTGTTTTACTTCCATCGTGGCCTTTTCTCTTCCCCGCTCCGCCCCGCCCCACCCGCCCCGACTCGCCAGCCTCCCTCGCTCCCTGAGCCTCAGTGCAGATGTAATTTACATGGAATAAAGCGGTAGGCCGTTAAAAAGAGATTTGTTAAACAAATCAACACATTGTGAATAATGCCGAGTATAAGTAGTAATGGATGTGACTGGTCTGGCGCGTAAACGCGCTCCCCGCGTTTCGGAATATTCCAATTTAGTAATAATATTCCGGCCATATCGGAGAGTAATGGCCGTAGCTTTGAATCTGTAATTTTCCGTCCCCCGGCGTTCGATAAAAATATCTGTATTTTAATTAAATTTCATAAATCTCTCGGGCTAATATTTACATGATTGAGGGTATTAGGTAATAGGAAACGAGTTTGTGAAATGTAATTGGCCAGTCTAATTTACATAGCCGATAAACACGCGCTCGCTCATTTATACATATATATGTATACGCACATGTGAATATGGATATGCATATATAGATTCGAAATTATATGATAATGCTCTTCGAGAGTCTTTTTGCATCGATTCCGTAGTAGTGCGGAGCTTAGAAATAAATCTATAGAGTTGAGATCCCCGTCTCCCCCCATAGCAAAGTGAATTCATGGTCGCATTTATTAAACTTTCTTTCTTTCTTTCTTCCATTCGTTCGTTCGTTCGTTCATTCATTCATTCATTCGTTCGTTTATTCTTTATTTACATTTTATGAATCCCTATGCTAAAATTGGAAATTTTCGTACTTTACGTAACACTCCTTTCTTTTATACATCCTTTATTTATTATTATTATTATTATTATTATTTCCCTTGCTCTTTTACGACTGGCAATTCGTAAACACGTGGGATCCCAGCCGATTGGCCTTAACGATTCCTGGCAACAAGGTGATAAAAATATTGAATTCCACGTTCACGCCGAGAATCTTCGGGCTCCCGAAGCATTTGTTTTTCACGACGTCGTATGAATAATAATCCGTCTAATACGTCCGATTGGAAATAGGAAAAGATTACAAGGTCGGCCGTGGAATCGGCGAGGTTGCGGGAGTTTATAAATTTTTTTAACACAAATTATCGTTGCGCAAAAGGGAACCCTTGCGAAATATTAGGAACGTCGTGTCAAGCTCGTTTGACGTTTACGTCGAGTCTTCGAGTCGAATATCAGATCGCGATCAGCGATGAGAAGCGACGAGGCACCACCTGCTTCAGCGACCTGGAGAATCGCAATCGCACGTCGGCCCGCCTGGGAATTCTGCACTCCGTGTGCAATATCACCGTGGTGTTTATGTTGCCGTAAACTCCTCCTCCTCCCTCCCTCTCTCTCTCATGGAGACGTGTTGTGCGGGGTGAGGGAGAGGGCGAGCGTGACAGGGCGCGGACGAGGAAGAGAGCGAGAGAAGGCAGAGAGGGTCGGGGGTCGGGGGTCGGGACGAGGTTGGTTTCCTTTAGACACACCCGCGCGAGCACACGCTGAGAGAGTGAGAGAGAGAGAGAGAGACGGGGGGAGCTTTCCCCATATAATCGTGACGCGTCGAGTAGGCGAGTCGCAGCGGGGGTAGGGGAGGGATGGCGAAGCAGCGCGTCGATGGTTTTACGGTAGCTCGTAAGGCGATACAGACGCTCTTATCGTCCTCGGTAATACCGAGTCCTCGGCTTATTACGTAATAATGATAAAATCCCGTCTATCCGCGTGGAGGATGGGCCGCTGGTGCCCGGTTGTCGTCGGGGCGGGGGCGGGGCGGGGCGGGGGAGGCTGTCAGGAAAGAACGGGACCCCTCGAGCCCCGCTCGCATCGACTCGCGGAATCCGCGAAACGTAAAAGCCGGAGCGTCGGCTGGCGCGAGTACGTGGATCGACGTCGCCGAGGACAAAGAGCGGCACGGCCCGCGACGTAGGGGCGGGGTCGCGGCGGGCCGGCCAGTCTAATCAGGTAGGGCGATCCGAAGGCCGTCGTCGTCGTCGTCGTGGTCGGCCGCGGCGGGCCGCGGCCCGGAGGGGACGGGATGACAAAGGCCCGGCGAGCTCGGTAATGAGGCGCGGTGCGGGGCAGGGCGAGTCTGAGCGAGCGCCGGCGATCAGTAAACTCCGGGCGTAAATCAATTTCCGCGGAGCGCCTCGTCGAATCTCGATCCCACGAGCGATAGACATCGCGGGGATTAGCGGCTCTCTCGGCTCGGGCCGCGCTCCTCGCAGCGCTCTTGGCTATATAGGCGATCGCGGCGCTGGGCTGCTGCGTACCTTTCCCCGGGGCCCGCGACGGCCAATCCGCGGCCTCTTGCGTACATGCTCTTATACATCGATTCTAGCGCGCGCGCGCGCGCGCGCGCACACGCCGGACGAGGCATTGTAAGATCTCGCTTGCGCAATCCCAGCGGCTCTCCCGATAAGTTCATGTTCTAGAATCCAGACCGAAGGCGTTACCTCGTAGCGAGAGAGCTGCTCGGCTGGCTGCTCGCCTCTCTGTCCTCGCACCCTCCTCCCGACTCCCCGCCCTACCCCCCCGACCCCCCGGTCCGCTAGAGACGATTATTCTAACGCTCGGGCCGCCACGGCTCCGCGCACTTGTGCAAATAAACGTCAAAGGCTCGCGCGGCTTTCCTACGCGCCTCCGTCTCCGCTCCCCTAGCCCCGCCCCACCCCCCGCCCCGCCCCGCCCCACCTCTCCGCCGCCGCCGCCGCCGCCGCCGCCGCCGCCGCGAGTCCGGGGCACCGATTCCCTTTCTTCCTGATCCCAATCGCCGGCGCTCTCCTCGCCGGCTTTGTCTTACCGGCCCGACACCCGTCCACCCACCCGCGCGAACAACCTCCTCGTCAAAGAAGCGCCGACCCGAGTCTTCACCCATTGCTGCCGGAATCATTCAGGAGTTTATGCTGGTCCAGCCGACGCGTCTCTTTTTTTACAAAATCACCATACTCTTTTGTCAACTTCAGCATTTATCGGCTTCATTCATCGTCCGCACTTAATTTTAAATGCAATTTCAAGCTGCGGTGTTCTTGCTGACATTACATTTGCATTTATTGGGGTTATTGAAATTCATATATATATATATATATATATATGTATATGCGTATAAAAAGAGAGAAAAGAAAGAATTTCATCCATGAATTCTGGACAAAATTTTCTAGAGACGTTGCGAAAGATTAGATGAGAAAGGGAAAGTAATGGGGGGGGGGAAACAAAATAAATAAATAATACTTCCAAGTGCTAAAAGAAAAAAGAAGAAAAAAGAAGAAGTAACAAATTTATACGTCATTGAAGATAAATGGCATAAGGATGTGACTGGAAAGGAGAAGAAAATAAGAAAAGAAAAAAAAAACTAATAATAAAGTAAAAAAAAATGAATAAGATTTCCGAATAAAGTACAGAATCGTACTCTTCGTTCTTTTATTTCTTCTTTCATTGTCCTTTTTCTTCGTCCAACAAAGGCTTTTCTAATTAAAGCCTTTTTACCTCATTAACTTTTTTTTTTTTTGTATTATTATTATTATTTTATAGTATTTTGTTAAGAGAGCCGAATCACGGTATAATTTACAATAAAAAATCGGTAATGCATTTCTAGTAATTTGTCATTGTGTAAGCAGTCGGAGGAGTAAGGTAAGTAAGTACCTTTATTAAATCGATTAATCGATGAGTGTACGTACACTTGTATTCCACACGGACACTTACAAGTTTGGAATATCAAGCGAATCCTTTAACCTTTTGTCATTGTCGTCGGCTAATAATTAAGATCGTATATGCAAAAATACATGCAAAAGCCACCCTTCGTAACTATTGTTATTATTATTAATTATTAATTATTAGTATTATTAATAATTATTATTATTTATTTAAAGAAAGATTTAAGGTTGAATTGGTCAGTCGAGCGCGTTGAATAACGTTTTTCTTGTAGTCCTCGCATAGTAATAATATTGGGGACTATAACCAGCGGACGGTATTGCTTTAAATATTTCTAATACAAAGAACAACATTGTTTATAATTACGATGACGAAAGTAATAAGGAAGAGTCGTTTGTGATTTATACCTGACGGTATAAAACGGCTTTATCCTAAGAATAAAAGGGTAATTGCTCTTTTATAATGGCATTGTTTTATTCGAGCGGCTAAACTTTGCGAGCCCGAGTCCTTTATCCTTAAATTATATTACCGTGGAGCGAGTTATAATTAGGTTTATTCAACAATAACTCAATATTTACTACCCTAGATATTTTCGAAGCATATGGGATTTCGTGTTTCGTTAAATATTATTGCAAAGCCCATTCGATGGAAATCCTATGACAGTGGATGAGGAATCATTTTTATACATTACGAGGCTAATAATAATGATTTCTTGCTGATGTGAAACGATATTGTAATATTGATTTGCACGTTAATTCCTTATTTTTATTATCATACCGTCCAGTAATTATTAATTATCCTCCTCATAAATTCACTATACCAAATGATTAAATTGTATTATTTAATTGACCGAGCAAATATTAAATTCGCTTTATTTGCGCTATTAAACTGTTCATTAATGCGAACGAAAGAGACGAGTTGCCCATTTCTTCTTCTTCTTCTTCTTTTTTCCCCTCTTCCTCTTCCTCTTCTTCTTCTTCTTCGTTGCGATACGCGAACGAGGCTCGAACGATCCATTCCTCCTACGTATTACGTGCGCAGGCCGCATATTACATTTTAATCGGCTGCAATTAAAAGTTCCTTTACGTCCCCTGCCTAATACGCTCGGTCTGATGAGGCGAATGATGTAAATAGATGCTGATTAGAATTAATTTTTGGCGGTAGTTGCGGTCGTGTTGAGTAGCCGTTAATCTTTCTCTCCGAGTCCTCGGTAAACTGAAAAAAGCACTGGAAAAGTGCTTCGGAGCTAGTTGCAGCCTCCTACCGCGCATTTACATTTACACATTTACATATATATAGATATATATATATGTTTTAAAAGTTGTTTATGCAAGTGTCGGGAGTGCTAATTATGTAATTAAATATATTACAAGGCGTAATAATGTAGGAAAGGGAGGGCGCGGGCGGCACAGGAGTCCGTGGTAAAGTAAATGTCAGTCGGGTGGGCGCACGGGGCTGGGATTACGGATTACGCGCATTACGTATCGGTATCGGGAGGCGGAGTGAAATTACACGCGGCTCGTCGGCAACGAAGATCGAACGGAGGACGATCGATAGCGCGGGACTAGCTACTCCCTCCCGAGCCGTAGACCCGCGCGCGCGTATACGGTGCGCGGTCCCCTTTCCGCCGTCCCCCCCCCGCACTCCACCGCTTCTCATTAATTAATTGCTCAATTGACCAAAGTCCCGACTCGCCCACTCGGTATACGCTGATGCAAAGCTCGTGGAAATTGCTCTCTCCCGCCCGCCCGTCGTTACTGCCCCTCGCTCGATCTCTACGCTTTTCCGCGCACGTACGGATTTCCACGGACCTGGGCACGGACCTGGGCACGGACCTGGGCGCGGACCTGGACACGGACCCCGCCAATGCCTGCCCCTTAACTCTAGCTGCGGAGTAAAAAAAAAGTTAAAGCTATAAAAAAAAAACAAAGAAAAACGGCAAGGATTGATCGACGCGAGGAGTCGGGGAGGAGGGGGGGGCTGGGTGGCAATTCGATGTCGTAATTTCCGAAACGGCGAAAGGAGAAAGTTTGAGGTGCGACGAGATGCACTTTTCGTAAGCAAGCTTAAAGGAAACGCGCGGCGCACGTAAGGCCTTCGGGCTAAGGACTCACTCGCGTTCATCGTCGATGGATCATCCGAAATTTATTGGCAATTTAGTGCCACGTTTAGATTTAGACCACGCGGACGGACTCTCAGAGCACCTTTCTTCCTGGCCCTCGTAATCCCATGGTTAGCCTCTCAAACCATCCTCCATTAAGACTCTCCTGTACCTAATCGCATACTTAATCCAAACGCCATCGCGATATTTTTATCCTCCTTATAAGCTCTACTACTATTATTATTATCGTTATTATCGTTATTGTTATTATTGTTAGTGCCGTTATTATAATAATAATAATAATAAGAAGAAGAACAAGAGGGTTATTGGGGTTATGTGCGTGCGCGCGCGTGTTTTTTTTTTCTTTCTTCCCCCCCCCCATGCAAATGAAGGAGTTTTATGCGTTTGTTGCGGTACTCCCGCGGCCTATAAAAAATAATAACGATAACGATAATAATAATTTTACGAATAGTAAGTTTAAGGCTTAGATGGAGGGACGGGGAGCGCGAGGCCACGATTCCAATATTATTTGAACGCTCGAATAAATTATACGAAAATCGCGGATAATTTGTTCGAGAGAATAAGTAATAGAGAGAGAGAGAGAGGGGGGGGGGAGGCGTTAAGTTCGTGGGCCGGTCCGCGTATATGAATAACGATGCCTCGTCGAGCCCATTGATTCGGCTGGATAGCGTAGTTTTATGGGGGGGGGGAACAATCGTTCGCTTCCTTCGTACTTTTTACGATTTCCGTTACACAATTGGGATCAGGGAAAGCAGCATCGGTGATATTTTATAATAAAGTCTCGAGAGAACGACAATCGTTTACACAATTTAAGTACAACGATATTTCGTAATACATGCCGCCGCCGTCGGGGCCGAGGGAGGGGGTGGAGGGCAACTAGTTGCCACCGTAATAATGGATCTTAATAAGCGAAAAACTTTCACGTCCCGGCTTATATCTTAATTCTTTAACCTAATTTCAATTGAGCATTAAAAGCGTTACGGAAAAAGCAACAACAACGGGTTTAGCACACCTACTCGCTTCTTATTATCGTCGAGGATTATAATGGAGCGATTATAGGCGACTCGGCGCCCGAGGAGAGCACCGAACCGGTGTAACGGCGCAGCCGGGGGCAGGAAAGGTAAATAATAATAATAATAATAATGGATGGGGCACCGCGCACACAGGATTATGTAAATAATACAAAGCCGAGCCGCGGTCAGGAGTCAGTCAGTCAGTCAGTCAGTCAGTCAGTCAGTCAGTCAGTCAGTCGGTTCTTCAGCTGTCGCGTGGTCTTCGACCGTGCCCCCTCTCTCCCCCTCCCCCCGCCATTTAACGAACGCCCAAGGAACGCGGCTGTTTCACCTTGCTATGGGGGGCGTTTTGTTAGAAAAAAAAAATAGATACGATTTGCGCGTAAAGATTCCCATGCGCATGGAGACGCCGCCTTGAGGTTATTGGGGTTATTGGGGTTATTGGCAGTGGCGGAATCCCTCGGCGGATCCCCTTTGTTTCCCGGGCTCGATATTAAAACGGAGCCTCGACTCCGTACGCTCATAACAAGGTACACGGGGTACGTAGGCAGGGTGGGGGTATATCTATATATATATATATATATATATATAGATAGAGAGAGAGAGAGGGAGGGAGAGAGAGTATTACGCAAGCGAAATGGAGGAAAATCTCGGCTCCGAGTCGAACAATTGAAAAGCTATTGAAATCTCCGATTAGAGATTCATCCCGGCTTGCGCAAATAATAATTAAAGCCTCGACGGATTGCCGAGAGCGTGGGACGAGGGGGCGGGGGGGTGGCGGGGGAGGAGGCTAACACGATCGTCGCCGGCGAAGCTTGGTTAGGACTTTCAATGGGGACGACGTTTTGTCTCGGGTCCCGCGCACGGGGAGATCGATGGGCCCGAGATGTCCGGAGATGTGTATCGTCGGGCCGACGGAGAGGAGCCGTGTAACCCGAAGCTCGGCACGTTCTACTCGCCTTGTAATCGGCGAGGTTCGGGCATGTAACGAGCGAGTTACTTACTCCATTACGGCTTTTCCATTACGCAAGCCGCGCCACCACGCCTAAGGAGTGAGCGCGCCCGCGCGCCCGCGCACTCGCCCATACTCTCCAGCTACTACGGAGAAAGAGAGTCAGATGGTGGGAGGGAGGGAGGGAGGGAGGGAGAGCTGAAAAATCATCGGTACCCGGTGCTCGGCTACTTTGTTGCTGTTCGCGGGAATCGCGTAGGGTCAGCCTCTCTTGGAAATGACCGATTTTTTTATTACATAAACTATCTATCTTTTTAATTCCTCGGGACCGCTGCATTGGTATTGCGGCTCTTGAATGCTCCGGGGGGCCGCTTCTACCTCCAAGCCGTTCCTCCGATTCTCGCAATTTACCCGCGAGCAATTATAAAACTAACCGATTTGTAGATCGTTGCGACAATCCTCCTCTCGGTCGGTCCTCGCGGTCCATTTCTCTTTGTCTAAAGCTGGCCCCGCCAACCCGTACCCCGCCAACCCGTCAACCCGTCAACCCGTCAACCCGTTCCCCAATAACCCCGATAACGTTGTACGGTCCACCGTCGTCAGCAGCCCGCCCCCCCCCGCTCGAGCGAAGAAAGTTTTGTTGGCCGGCGCTGCTCGGACGTGTTTCTCCTCGGACGTAGTCCTCGGACGTGTTTCTCCCTCGGACGTAGTCCTCGGACGTTTTCTTCCTTTAAGCGCGATTGGGTAAACCACGAGCCCACGAGCGCCGTGCACGGACGAATTAATTATTTAAAGCCGAGTCCTCTTGTGGTTGTGGCTCCGGACGCCTTCTTTTTTTTTCTTTTTTTGTTTTACCGAAGCGCCAAACGGAGTCAAAGCACACGGGCAATGCATTCGATAAAGCCGTGACGACGGGGCTATTATTTTTTCCACGACGAATCGACCTTACGAAACCCTCGCCGTAGTATAAATAATCCATAATGGCACGGGCACGGGCATGGGCACATTTTCCATTCTCCTCCTATCGGCTAATATCGGCGGATTCTAATCCACTCGAGTTGTTGACTCTTTAATCATCGTATTAATCTCTTAGTCGCGCCTCCGTCGGCACTAATCGTACGCGCGCTCGCCTCCCCCCCTCCTTCTTCTTTAAAACGCGCCTCTGCATTTTATTTTTAAACGACGCTCGCTGCCACTTTCCCGCGAGCTCATAATAAAACAATTGCCCGCGATAAAGTGTAATATTTACATTCCGAGGCTGCTTACGGACTTTCGTTTTAATTAATCGGATAGCCCGAGACTCCGGGCCCGGATAAAAATTATTAAGAGAGAGAGTGTGTGTGTGTGAGAGAGAGAGAGAGAGAGGAGAGAGAGGAGAGAGGGGACAAATTTAGCAATTTATAATAGCCGACATAGGCGGATAATTGATACGAGCTCGTGCTAATGGTATTATTTATTTTGCGAGGGCACAGATCGTGATTATTGTGAAGTACGGCGGGGCGGGGGAGGGGAGGGAGGGATAAGCGAGGCGAGGATAATAAACATTCCCGAAGAACCACTGGCCGTTTCATTAATTCTTTACATAATTGGCCATTTTCTTTGGCCGAGACGAAGAATTTGACTGAGAATTTCCGCACGATATGCCCCTCCCTCCGCCCCTCGAGCATCGGTATAACTACATTACATAATGATAATAATGGTAGGCGGTGGTGGCGGCGGCGGCCTTATATCTACGACTCCGACTCGACGAGCGTGCGGAGGTAGACGTGGGCACGGGTGGGTAGTTGGTGACCCCGCGTCACTATAATTGCAGGCAACAAGTGTCGTATGGATGGAATCCTGACGGGGGGAGGGAGAGAGGGGTGGGGTGGAGGGAAAAAAGGAAAAATAAAAATAACAGAATATAAAAGAGACGAGGTACCGTTGTGGTGTGTGTGTGTGTGTGTGGGGTAGGTAGGGAGGTAGGGAGGTAGGGAGGCAGGGAGGTAGGGAGGGAGGGAGGTAGGGAGCCGGGTATTATAGCGCGCTCGTACGTAATTCCGGCTAATGAAATAAATTATCATAATTGTCGGTTAATCGCCAGGACGGCTTGACGCGCCAATGGAATCGATCAAAGGCATAAAATAGTCCTGGCGGAATTGAGAAATCGAAGCGCGACACGCACGATGAACGTAGGGAATAAAAACGATAAAAACAAAAAAAAGTAGAGGAAAAGCGACTCGCGCCCGGCAAGGAACGCGATCGGCAGAGAGCAGAGAGCAGAGACAGAGAGCAGAGAGAGAGAGAGAGAGAGAGAGCGTGAGCGGAAAAATATCGGCCGAAGAATCGGTAATTAAGAATATTGTTGCGAGCAGCGGCGAATACGCGCTCCCGAGCGCGGCTCTACCCCAGTCGCCCCCCCCCTCCTCCACTGCCGGTCACCGAGCTCTGTACGCGCGTACGGTAAGGCGTAAGAGCGCTCGCTCGGGCGTGCACACAGGCAAGGAGGCCCGAGTTAACGGCTCGAAGGCGAAAGCCGGCAATTTCTCTCTTTTGCAAGTAATTCGTCGGACGGAGCGACGGCGGCTGCAGGCGTTTTCCTTCCACGCGGACTCGACTGAATCATCGGGAGTAGAAAGGTCCGGTGCGCTACCTAGCGGCGAGCGCGCGAGCCTCACCCGACAGTCCCAATTAGCACGGGCAGGTATAAGTTCACGGTGGCGGCGACGGCGACGGCGACGACGACGACGGTGGCGGGGACGACGACGGTGGCGACGGAGGAGGAGGAGGAGGAGGTTGTGCGCGCGGGTGGAGGAGGAGGTTGTGCGCGCGGGGGGACGAGTAGACGGCGGAAGGGGGCAAATAGATGCTGACGGTGAATTGAAGTGCGATTACGCCAATGGATCATAATTGGCCGGAGCGCGCGCACCGTCAGTTGCCCCTCGATGGGCTTCCGATTTAGCGGCTTGCGACGATCCTTTGTCTCTTTTCCGCGGATGACTGTCACCGTCCACCGGCATTCCCCATACGTTTTTGCCCTCGTTCGCACGGCTTGTTGAGCGAATCCCTCCATCACTACACCCCCGCAGACGGCTACGTTATTATTTTTCTTTTCTTTTTTTTTCCCTATTTTTTTTCCCTATTTTTTTTTCTACGAATAAAGGGCCGAGGCGCTTCCACCGGGTCTGCCCGACATCCCCGTCCCCCCGACCGCCCTGGCCCTAAGGGAATTGTATGGTGGCAGGAAAATTCATTCGGCGCAGGCCATTCGATGCAAAAGCGTCGATCAACCGGACCACTCGCTTCCCTCCCAACCCCCACCTCTATTGTGACCTTCAAACTTGAAATCCAAATTTTCAGCCGATTTCCCACACACACACTCTCTCTCTCTCTCTCTATTTTATTTAGGGACGATTGAATACGCGGGAGAGAGTATGCGTGGCGATATTTTAAAATCCTTCGACACGGGCATCCCCGGGTAAAATCCACGTAAGTTACGTAGCGATGGAAACGTCGTGCTCAATGAGTCGGGCGAATCCCATTTTATCTTGGTGGATTATCGATTTTAAAATTTGTTCCCCCTCCCCCCGCAATAACCCCTACCCCCGCAATAACCCCAATAAATAACGGCGACTACTCGAGAGTTTCATTATAAAAAGGCTCCTCGGATTAGAATTTCAGTAAAAAAAAATGCCTTGGACTTAATGCACTCGTTATTAGCTTGAAAGGCCCCTTTTTCCCCGCTACGCCCGCGTCCCGAGCCTTCGCTTACCTTCGTTTACCTTCGTTACGTTTCGTACGAAGCCGCCGGCGTTCGTGGAAATTTAAATCCTGCCCGAATGGCCGTATCATCGTAATCGCTCGCGGCCAATTAAGCTTAAATCCATTATTGAGGAAAGTGCAAGGAAAGCGATACGGGGGCACGCGTTTCCGTTGTTAACTTTCCACAACCGAGAGTATCGGGCGCCGGCTACGAGCGGGCTCGGGTAAATTTCGGTTAATTTATTTTGAATCCGCGAAAACGATATGGAACGTATGAAAACCGTTGCGCGTAGAGGGCGGGAGGCTGAGTCGTCGCCGAGAGGGTGTAAGGAGCCGAGGCCGGGGGAGGCGGTGGAGATAATAACGCGTGCATAAGGAGTGGGCGCGGCGGGGGAAAGAAATTGCACAGGAAGGCCGCGGACGTTAATATTTTTCCGAAAAATTACAGACCGAAAGGCGCCCCGTTCATAGAAAAGGCCAGCAGCCGTGCGCTCCGACGCAATAAAGTGTCCGGGCGGCGGAGGGGGCGGTGGCGTTGGCGCTGGCGCGGTAGGGGGTTAGGGGGTTAGGGGGAGAGGTAGAAAATGGAAAGAGCGGAGCCGGGCCCGCGGACTGGTCAATTAAGTTGAAATACATTCAGGAAGCAATGAAGAAAGCCGCGAATTATCGACACTCGATCCGAGACTTCCGAAATAAGAGGAAAATAACGTAATGGTAGGAGCGGCGCACGCGCCCCGACCCGAGCCATTAGTTTCGCTACTGCAGCCCGTCCACGCACACACACACACACACACGTAACCAAGCCTGTGGAGAACGCTTCGTCGGACGGTGGGCCCGACGCTGCTTACGCTCTTACGGAAAAGCCCATTTTTTCCAGGCAGGACAAGCGCGGAGTTTGCGCAGGACATAATTAATCGGCGGGCGGCAGGGTGGGGTGGGGGGCAGGGGGGATTTACCCGACGGATTTATCCAGCCTCCCGCGGTTCCTGTAAAGTATCGACGGCGGTGTCGGGGTACAGGGTAGCGGGGTACAGGGTAGCGGGGGACAGGGTAGCGGGTAAGTCGGCCGGACTAAATACTACGACGTCGGGAATTTCCTTGGAGCGAGTGCAATGGTTCGTGGAATCGTCGCCGCTTGAAATTCGGTCTCGGGGAAAACGGGGCCATCAAAAGTTTTCGCCGGAATCGAATGCGCTTCTAAGCTGATTTTGGCTTGGCCTACATCGGCCGCGGCTGACGCAATCCTCCCCCATACCCCCCCGGCCAATTTATCCCGAAAAAGCGAAAATTTATAATTCTCTCATTACGTGATAAATTTAGCGTGACGTTTTTTACGCCCCTCGTTACGCTACCAATGGGTTAATGATAATGGCATGACTTATGCAAATCAGCCACAAGTAAGTATAATTATACCCGAATTAAAAATAATTATTAATGGTCTTTAGGCGTAATTACTTTTTGCATTTACTATTATACGCGTCTGCATTTCTATATATATATATATATATATATACCTACGCGTGCCTGTAATACCGAATGGCGATGAAATTCTCTCAATGGAGAACAGACTTTTAAGTAATATTATGATTTTACAGAATTTATATATGGACATTGTTACTTTGTTATACCATTGCATTCGATTCTTTCGTTACTTTCGTAACTACGTACGTACATATATACATACATATATATATATATATATATCATAAAGAATTGTTCGGCCTCTGAGCATCAGAGCTCCATTATGTTATGTATTATGACTTTTAGAAAATTCTGCCACGATGTTGGAATATAACGTGGCGAGTCTGCGTAAAACAAAAAAAGAAAGAAAGAAAGAAAGAGAGAAAAAAGAAATGAACGTACGTAGAGGTGATCGTAGGCAACGTTTAAACGAATTAATCATGCGTCGTTGAAAGCGCGTAACTTCAGTACTGATTAGATAATTCCGATCGAGAGGTCGTCGTCGTCGTCGTTAGGTACACGGGGTACACTATTCGCGAAATCGTACGGATACGTAGCCCCAGGCAGTCGTTGCCCATACACGTGCGTACAACGCTGCTGGGTAACAAAAAAAAAAAAAAAAGAAGAAAAAAAGAAGAAGAAGAAAAATATTTTACCAAAGGTCCGCTTTCGGATGATATGAAATTAAAGCACCGAATCCAAAGAGAGGGGGGAGGGGAGGGAAGAGAATTATTATTAGCTGGTTATTTCTTTTGAAGGACAGAGCTGTAAAGGAAGTTTCGAGCATTGGGTATAACGTGTATACGTAAGGGGGAATTACGTAGGCCCCGTCGGTAATAAAGGAGCGCGAGGAGGGAAAAAACGGAAAAGAAAAGAAAAGAAAAGGATAGAAGTAGCTCGGCAGTAGAGTCTTTCGGCGTTTTTCCTCCTTAAAATTACGGTATAATTACATCGGCGCATGGAAATGCAAATGAAACGGTCGACGGCGGCGTTGGGGACGGCGTTGGAGGCGACGTCGGTGGAGACGACGTCGGTGGAGACGACGACGGAGGAAAAATGATCGAAAATACATGAAATAATTAGGAGAGTTATATAAGGAGGCGCGCGGGGATGGGGATGGGGATGGGGATGGGGCTAGGGGGGGGCACGGACGGAGGGTTGAGGCTCTTAGAGGCCGATTACGGTGCGGCGAGGCGGCGGTGGCGGCGGCGGTAGCGGTGCGGGCCCGCTTTTGAAAGAGACCTGGCCCGTAAATCGCGTAAGGAGCGCGTAAGCCAAGCGATCGCGTGTCTCTGGCGGAGCGCTCCAAAGGTCGAGATCGGATCATCGGCTTTTCCTTCCTGGAATCCAAAGCACGGGAGCGCTCGGTTTCACCGGCTCTCTTTCACCGCCGCTTCCTGCCTTTCCTTCCCACTAGGAAGTCCGCTCGGCATATACATAATTACCCGTCGATTGGCCGTTAAAGCGCGATCCGGAAGCTCTAAGCCCTCCTCCTCCCCCCCTCACCCGACTTACCCACCAAAGCCCCCGATACGCGATACCAAGGCAATATTGGGTGCCGACTTAGCTGGCTAAGCGAAGAAATCCAATAAAGTCAGTCTGACCGACTAGCCAAGTTCTCCGATCGTAAACCGCGATTCACGATTATGACAGCCGCCGCCGCCGCCGCCGCCGTCGCACCGTAATCGTGTAAACTCTCTCCGCTCCCTACGATACGCTTAACGACGATACGCATAATTCGTCCGATTTCGGAGCCTCTCGCCCTCGCCCACCCCACCCCAACACAACAACCCAACCGACGAATTATGTATTCGTCAACCTGACCGGCTAATGTTATCCGCCCGTAAGATCCCCCTCTGCCCCTCTGCCACCACTTAGTCGCCCAGCTGCCCAAACCGTCCCAATGACCTCGTCAATTCGCGTTCCAACGAATTATGATTATCTATCGACGCTCGATGCCTTTAATCAGCTAAGCTCGTCCGGGACTTAGCGAGCCCGCGGTCGTGCCCAATTTTAACGCACTTTACGGAAAGTAACAACGTTAACCGTGATTCGTCGGTCCCGCGCTCGGCGAGCGTACTTATTGCCACAATAACCCCTGTACGTTCAACAGAAAAACAAATATCTCGCTCTCGCTAAGGAATTACATTGCAAGTAAACTACCTTTTTTTTTCGACATTAATATTACTCAAGAGCTAATAATAATAATAATTAATAATAATAATAATAAAGCGTGCCTGTAGCTTGTCGTTATATCTTTTGGGAGCAGGCGCGTATGCAAATACACGAGAACGCTAACCGTTATTACGTATTCTCGTTACATCGATTAGCCATTGCGCGACCATTGTTTCTCATGAATACCACTGGGTCGTTTTTATTTGCCACGGAATTGTTTTGTTCTTCAATTGCCACGCGAACGCGCCAGCGATCGGACTCGAGCGAAGCCTACCGCTTAAACGAGATCGGGAGCGTGAATTAATTAATTAATTAATATATCAATCAATATAGCGTGTTGTCGGTCACGTGACGTTAGCTTCGGCCGCGACTTTCTACTCTTTCGAATTGGCCTTTGGCTTTCGGGCAGGTCGTGTGACCGGTAACGCGTCGGTCAAACGACTCGATGGGTTATATCGCTATAATTAACATTTCCTTCGATTCGTTATAGGGCATTCGATTGTCCCGGACTGCGATCGCCCTTACGGCTCGGACGATATTTCCTCGGTCATCATTGTTATTATATTAACATCCTCGCGGCTTTTCTACCCAACGATGTTCGCTCCCATACATCAGGAGCGCTATACTGCCAGTCATCGATACGACAACGAACGACAACGAACGACAACGAACGACAACGAACGACAACCACCACCTACGGAGATAATATTTGTATCGAAATTTTAACGACGACGGGTTTACCTGCGCGACTGCCGCGGAATTGTTTCGTACGATAAATCTAAAAAAATATGCGCTCTACCCGAACGGACATTTTTTTTTTTCAATTTTCTCTGTAATTTATGTCGCGGATATTTATTTACATTCTGTCGGGACTCGGCGGCCCTCCCCTCACCTCCCCACCCCACCCCACCCGCCTCAACCTTTAACAACCAATACGTAAAATAAATTATAAATGTTATTGGCAACAAATTGTATTTGTAACCCGTGAGTTTTAAAGTATCGTTCGAAGCTTTTCTGGGGTTATTGGGGAATGCGGAATAATTGCCTGTGGATTAATTCGGAGACGATCCGGTTCCCCAATAATAACCTTTCCCCATACTCCGTAGCGTTTTTACGTTTATGCACGATCGTCCTTAATCGTAAAACCCGTTAAATATTTAAGGTGTTCGCGTTAAATATTGTAATTTTTACCGACAAGTACAATTACTTTCTGTCGTAATATCGAAGGAGGTAAAAAGTTCCCGTTAACATTTCATAACGATTCCCTAATTATGCCGAGACAATTCCACTAACCAAATAATTAAATAGCTATTTTTACTTTCGGAATTAAATATAAGAGTAAATATAAGAGTAAATAAAGGGAATAGAGAGTAATAGAGAGTAATGGAGAGTAATGGAGAGTAATGGAGAGGAATAAAAAATTATACAAGGAAAGGAGCTTATGAAATTATAAATTGCCGCGTATGTAGTGCAAAGCATTACGATTACCGTAGATGCTAATGAATCCCTGCATTCTACATATCGTACGATTACGTAAGGATCGTTCCAATACATGAACTTTTCAATCTTTATAAAAACAATATTTTTGTACGGTAAACCGTACGCGGCCGGTCGCGAGTTATATAATCGCGATTGTGTGTGGGCATTAATTTTAACAAAAGTTTTACTTAGAGAAGACGCATAACTCGTGTACTTTCACATAATTCACGGGCTCCTCTAATAATAATAATAATAATAATATTATTTTTTTCTTCTGTTTCCACGTAAACGGCGAGTGGCTGAAATTATAAATAACGATGCGCTGCTCAAGATATCGGAACGTCGCTTTATTATTATTCGCGGTGGAAGAGGCCCCTAGCAGCGCCCTACGAGCCGCATCGAGATCGATCGGGTTGCGCGCGATCGTTAAACCGATCGTTGGTAAGGAAATGAATGCTCGCTGCGATGAGCTTCCGTTCACCGGGACACGCGGCCTCCCCGTACGATTTAGCGGATTGGACTTTACGGGCCGCGAAAGCTATGGCTAAAGCCTCGCTATTATAAATCAATTGATAGATCAATTAAAAAATCATCAGCGCGTGCCTATATACGGGATTATATGTCGCGGATAAGCTCCGGCGTAATAATAAACTTACTTATACATGGTATAGTGACTTTACAGACTCCACGAAGAAATGTAATTATTGTTAATTGCCGGTAAACCGTAGACATAATACCGCTCGGACAAATCATTTGGGCTTATGTAAAACTTTCTCAAGGTAATACTTATTGAAAGTTACAGAGGAAATATATTTCAAATAAATCCATGCCAACCTAACGACTCGGAATTTATAGGGATTTTAATTCATCTACGATTAATAATCGGCATAATACACGGTGCGCCAAGACGGACCTTTTTTTCTTTATTTATTTATTTATTTATTTATTTATTTATTGCTCGTCACGTTGAAAAACTCTCGCAACGCCTCCTTCTTCTTTTTTTTTTTTTTTTTATCTTTTTCTCTTTTGCTCGTTTTAATATACTCCGAGCCAAAGTTAGTTAAAATTACATCTTACGAGCTAACGGCCTCGCCGCACTTAACGCCATTTACGTAAAAAAAATTAAAATAAATAAAATAAATGAATAATAAAAAAAATCAAAGCCATTTGATTATCAAAACGTTTGGATACGATGAGCCGTTAATTGAACGTGTAAAATAATTGTAAAAGCTCCTTAAAGTGTCCCGGCGATAAATATGAATTTAAAATCGAAAAGCATTTGGAAATATTCGCTCTATTGGGTATAAGTTAATTTAACTTTATCGATCTAGTTTTTCGCTCGGCCTATTACATAAATTTCGAAGATATTTAGAGTTCGTTAATTTAGTTTTAAGCATCATTACCCGCGAGGCCATTCTTACGTAATGCTTTATATATACATGTTGTCTTATTGTCAGTGAGCGTGGGGAAAGAGTAAACGAAGAGCAAAAAAAAATAGAAAAAGAAAAAGAAAAAGAAAAAGAAAAGAATAGAAAAGAAAGAAAAAAGAAGAAAAAATTTGAAAATAAACTTATGTAACGCGAGTTACGGTATTAGGGCAAAAAGGCCTCTGCTTGTTTTCTTTTTCTTTTTTTTTTTCTTCTTCTTCTATATTATCGGCTCCGTTGCTCGAATAATAATTTGTTAAAGTGAAATTAAAATTGCCTCCCTCGGCCAGTTAAACACGGGGCTCTTATCATAAATTAATACTTTAATGTCAAATTCATGCGAGTAATTAGACGGGCACGTGACATTTACTAAACGGCGTAGAGCGCGAGGGTATTTTTTCTTTTCTTTTCTTCTCTTTTCTTCTCTTTTCTTCTCTTTTTCTTACACACGTATATATATATATATGTATGTCGCGGAGGAGCTCTCGCGGGGAATAAATGGATCGGCGCGGATATTAAGTGTCGAAGTAGTAGTAGTAGTAGTAGTAGTAGTAGTAGTAGTAGTAGTAGTAGCGAGGGAGGCGAGAAGCGATTGTTGTGACCGTTAGAGGAATGGAAGGGATTTTCGTACGTACGGGAGTCTCGTGCCCCACAGCGCTCCCGGGACATTCGACATTCGTCGGGGAACAAGGAGTCGGAGCTGAGAGGTACGCGCTCCCGACCCGCTCAACCGTCTAGTCGAAGTCCTCGAAAGTCGGAACGTCGGACGTTATATTCCCTTACGGCATCCCACGTGTAACGCTCGACGCGTAAGTCCCCATTTGTCTCCTCTACATCGATGCACTCTCATACCAGACCTTCCACGTATTTCCCGGGAGATAAGAGGACGGGGGACGGGGAGACGACGACGACGACGACGACGACGACGACGAAGGGCTCGTTAATGGAATCAATGGGTCCGTTATCGCGAAGCGGATGCCGCTGGACGGCTTATCCAGAGCTACGGGGCTGTGAGATATCCGGGAAATATTCCATATTAGTCGGACGGATGGATGGATGAGCCGCGTGGCAGGTGCCGGCAGGTCGTAAGCGCGCCACAAGCGGTAAAAGAGTGCTGGACGACGAACGGGGGGGGGCGGGGCGGGTGTCGGGTTGCGGGCAATGCTTCCTTCCCGCTAATGAAACCCGAGACGATATCCGCGTAACGAAGCGAGCATTATTACGAAGCGAGCGGGAGGGCTGGAGCCGCGAGACCAATAATTCGGTGGGGCGGACGGGGAGGGGCGCCGCACGAGACACGCCGGTAACGCGATCCGGAGCTCGGGACGGGGACGAAGCGGCCGGCCGTAACCGAGGGGGTCGGTCTCGGGGCCGGCCGCCGATTCCCCCCTCGCTACCTCGCTGCCGGAGGGAAAAGCGGCGCCGATTTTATTGAAGCGCGAGTATCTTCTGATGGGCGGCGGGGTGGGCGGCGGGGTAAGCTTCGCGGAATTATTGACGTAGTCGATGGGGGGAGGGGGAGGGGGCGGTTGCATAAGGGGCCCCGATAAGAATTCGAGGCGCTCGCCCGTATCGATCGGCGCTTCGCTTTCCCGCGGAGGCCACGAGGTGCGAAGCCGACGCCGTGGCGAAGAAAGAACGTCTACGCGAGGGGGAGGAGGCGGCGCGGGGGGAGGAGGCGGCCGCCGTCGGCGAAAGGTTAAAAAGAAAGAGCTCGCGTGGGAAAAGTCGCGGGAGCCTCGGCGGGTCGCACCGACCTCCCTGGCATTCTCCGTGACATTCGTAATTGACGTGGGGCCCCGGGATCGATCGACTCCCACCCTCGGCGCTCTTCCTCGACCGAGCCATAGAGGCTGGGGGGAACAAAAAACAGGGAAGAGCCTCGCGATGCTTATAAGCCGGCGGTGGGCGGAGGGGGAACTCATTCGAAGGCGCGGCGTGAGGTTATGCGGGGTGGGGCTGGGGAGGAGCTGGTAGGAGTTGGTAGGAGGGGGAGGGGGAGGAGATATACGAAAATCTGCTCTGCAAGCAGTTGGATTTTCTCCGATCGACACACATTATATTATTCGGGACTAATTTGTCGCTTCGAATGAATACAAGGGCTTACACGCCAATCCAATTGTTGTTGTTGTTGTTGTTGTTGTTGTTGTTGTTGTTATTAATTATCAGCGTCACTGGTATGTTAATGTTAGGTGGAGAGTTAGCTTCGTGGGCTCGAGCCAATGATGTGCAGCGATATGGAAGAAAAAAACCACTCGACTCGGCGTTTTGATGATATTCGATTGTTGCAACGCGCGTAAAGATCATTTTGCCGTTTATTCTTCATTTTCTCATCGACATGTCCATTATCCCCGATCTCATAAGATAAGATAAGTTACCGCCTAAGCTCACCGGTCCACAAGTTTTTCCCTTCGCTCCCATCCCCCCCCCCCTACCCCCGCCATAACAATGCGATTCATGAAAATTCATTTGATAAATAGAATGTATCCTCGGCCCAAGTTTCCGTTGCCGAGATCTCTTTCTCACCCCAACGATTCGCAGCGATCCTACATACGGCACTGGCTCATTAACCGGACGGATCTGATCTTCTTACCGTTGTCATCGATCACGGGATTCGCGTCGCCTGCTCGAAGAATCGGCCCAACAACGCTCATTACGCTCACTCTTCGCTAGGACTATTTTATTCCTAACATCGGCCGTGCCATGCCGTGGCGGGGTGGGGGTGGGGTAGGAATTGAGCATTCGCTACTGGCATTGGGATTTTATCAAGCTCGAAGGAATACGGATACGCGGATAAAGCGTCTCCTTTCCACTCTTCACGACTCTTAACTCTCTTTAATAAGCAATAGCAATTAGTCCGCCGATCCGGCGCGTTTATACTGAATATCAAAAATTCATATCATTACCTCGTAAGCTGCATTAGTCAACGGGGCTTTTGTAATATTAATTATTATCGATATCGTTCGCGGTGGTTTTTGCAGTTCGCCGATGAAATGAATAACGTTAGAAAACAATTACGTCTGTGGCTTACAATGTCATACGTTTATTGTTTATAACGACGTTTATTTCGGCGCTCTGTATACGCGGTAATAAGGCTAACGCGGCGATACTTACAATAATTGCTTCGTACGTCCGTACGTTCGTACGTCTTAGCTTCGATTAATCAGAATACGACGAGTACTGAAACGAGCCTTTGGCATTGCAATTACTTCGTTCTTTATCCTCGTCTACGTCGATCGTCGTCTACGTCGATCGTTGATAGCCGTAACTTTTCACCTTGTTTCCCGTTTATTAATCAGTCAATAAATAAATAAATAAATAAATAAATAAGAAAGAAAGGGAGTGGGGCGGAGAAGGAAAAAATTGATGCCTTTTTTTACAATTAGTAAGGCTCCAACGGAGCTGAAATTAATATTGGAATTAATAACATTATCTGGCGGTAATGCGCAATAGCGCTTGCTCAACATAAAACTTCCCCCTTTTAATTGAAAATAAATGAATAATCTAATTACGAGGGCCATCCCGGGCTTAATGACTTCTCTGGATTCGCTGGATTCGCTGGATTCGCTGGATGCTGAGCGAAGAAAGGAAAAGTGTCGAGTAGCCTCGGACGCCCGTGAGGCTGATGAAACATAATGAATGCCTAATTGAAAAAGCAGCGGATCGAGCGGCCAAAGTAATAAGTAAAAAATAAGTGTACAAACGCTATCGCAAAGTATTCGGTAAGAAGGAGGAGGGTGAGGAGGAGGAGGAGGAGGAGACTCGATTCGGGTAAACAGCGTCAAAGAGTCGCGCTTATCAAGGTTTTGCTTTTTTGGCTCTCTCCGCCTTATCCACCTCTGCCCCCGCACCGCACCGCACCTCCCCACCGCCACCCCACCACGCACCCACCCCGCACCGTCTCACGAACGTCGTCCCGCTAGTCGGAGAATTAGGGAATATCACGGGGGATTTGCATTCAAAGTTAGTTTTGCTTGTGAAACATGCCGCGAATGCTTTAGGCGGCTAATGGCAATGTGTATTCACGGGCTCTCACTAGTCGAGCTGCTCCTCCGGGTGCGCGTGGCCCCGTCTCCCGGGGCTCCCTGGATCCTCCCGAGTCCGCCAAGGCCCTCTTCTCTCTCTCTCTCTCTCTCTCTCTCTCTGTCTCTGTCTCCAGGCCGACTGTTTATATACGCGTTCGCGCTTCTCTATGCGCGTGTTTGCGGCTCGGGACTCCCCGTTTACCCGTCTCTATCCAGCTGATTACGATCGATCGATCGATCGATCGATCGCTCTTCATCCTCACCGGTCTACCCGTGGTTTTTATTTACTTAGTAAATGAATTTAGTAAACGAGCCACGCATTTACTCGTTTTTGTCCGGCATGCCCTCTCTGTCATTTTAAAATGGCAATTCACGTGATGCCGGCGATTGGCTGTAAAACAAAGCGTGCTTTCTAAAACCTTTTTTTTTTAAAACTCAACTTCCTATTCGCCCGTTCTCGCTTCCGTCGATTTTATTTATCCTAACGCTTAGGGACGACTACTTGCAAGCACGGAATATGCTCTTCATTCAACGCCTAAATGATGTTGTTGTCGTAATAATAGCGAGGATTCTATTGATCTCTATGAGAAATTTGAATGCCGAAGTGAATACGTCGTTGACGGAGCTCACAGGGACGTAAGGTACGACGAGCGGGGGGTTATTGGGGTTAGGAGGGGACGATAACCGAGATCGGCTTAACGTTTAATACGGGATTTCGCCGAAAGAATACGCGTAGCTTATAGATCGTAGGCGGTGCGGCCGCTTAATCTTGAGAAGCGATGGATTTTAAACTATCGCTCCGACATATCTGAACGCGTTATAGCTTAAATAAACAAATAAACGGCCGGCTGGCTATTCTAAGGAAGGAAGGAAGGAAGGAAGGAAGGAAGGAAGGAATAAACGGCACAGAGTATTTGGTAATAGAAGCATATTGTTGTTATATCACGATCGCGCAACCCCCGAGCGATCTATAAAACGGCTAAAAGATCTTTCGTCGTTGCTGCTTATTTATTTATTTATTTAATTTATTTTTTTAAATAAAATCGTACCCTCGAGTAAAAACTTTGCGATTAGCCGCGTCTCGGGAACTGATTGAAGAGCTAATTTTTAATGCGGAGTCGACCGCGAATAAAGTAGAATGTGCAGAGAGAGGGAGGGAGGGAGGGAGAAGAAATATATAGGGACGGGAGGCTGTGAAAAATCAAAGCGAATGGCTGGCGAGGCTGGTGATATTGAAACCGCGGGTCTAACAACATTCACAACGAGGAGGGAGGGAGCGAGTCGGCACGTAGATAGCGATCATCGACATATGGGAAATTGGACCTCTTTGCGTTTCCTTAATTTTTATCATTTATTCCGTGGAGTACATGCATTGTTGCTCCTCGGCCGGCTCTCTCTCTCTCTCTCTCTCTCTCTCTCTCTCAGTTAGAGTAGTAGAGCGGGAGGAGAGCGAGCCGGCGATTGGGAAACGGCTGGATTTCAAAAGTCGGGGATAAGGAGAGAAGAAAAAATAGGGAATAAGAGTTTAATTAGGAATCGGGCCGGAGAGCTTATACGCTCGATTCGTAAATATTTCACACGGGACATTGCGAGCGCTCCCGGCTCCCGGGGAAAAGGAAAAGCGGCTTACCGTATGACTTGGCACGGCTCGGCACGGCACGGCACGGCACGGCACGGCATAATGCTCGGGGAGCGCTGACGATGACGATTACCCCGGACGAGTGAGCAGTAGCCGCTGCCCCCGCCGGTCCGGACGGACTCGTCCCGCCGATCCAGGGATTTTTGCGAGCGGTGTACGGGGAGCTGCGCCGGGAGGGGAGGAGGAGGAGGAGAGGAGGAAAAATCGAAGGCTAGGGGTGGGGGGGGGATGGCCGGCCGGGGGCAGGATGTGTGAAAACTTTCGAGCGCTGGCGTGAGCGCGCGCTTACGCACGCGCGGGAATGCGCTGGATTTTGCAATTATCGATGGGTGGGGAGGGAGTGGTAAACGTGGCTGGAGCCGGGCCGCGGTCTCGCACGGGTGATTTGAAAGGTCGATAAGGGATACGGAATATAATTACAAATTCGAAAAATGAATACGCCGTTAAATGGAGATCGAGTCACACCGCGAGCGAGTCGCTGTTGTTGCGCAATCCCGCGGAAAGCAAAGCGCTGCTGCTGCTGCTGCTGCCGTCGCCGTCAACGTCGCCCGTCGTCGTCGTCCCGCTGTCCTCCTACCACCACCACCCCCCCCCCCGTTCCCGCCGCACGACACCGGACTCTTCGGTCCTAGGAGGCGAGCCTCCTCCTCCTCTGCGAGGAAGCGCGCCCCCCGGTCGCTGTAATCTTGTCGAATACGTGTCACGGTCCCGCTCGTTTCACCCCCCCCCCCCCCATCCCTCCGCGTAGGCCATAGCCGCGCCAGGACACTGTCACCGACGGCCAACACGACGAGAATCCATACATTTTATCCAGTTTACGAGATCCCGGGACTTTCTCTCTTATCAACTAATGCACGCCGTATATCAATCAGCCGCTTTCATTTATGCTAATCTAATGTAATACCCTTCCCCGCCCGTACCCCCCGGCCCGACACTCGCTCCTGTTTTCTAAACCAAGTAATTAATAATAATTTCAATTTCTCGGATTTCCTTTCCGAGCGACCGCGAGATTTCCAGGAACCCGGCGCAATATCGACGGCGGATCGGCGCCACTAACAGGTGACTGCTTGCTCTGCCCCCCCCCCTGCCTCTGCCTACACCTCGCACGGCGCGTCTCCGCGAAGCCCGAGTGTACGAGGGTAAGGTTAAGGAGGCAGGGTGGGTGGGATGGAGGGAGGTTAAGGGGGGAATAAAGCGTACCGCCCCGTCGTCGGGAGCCGAGACGAGACTCATGATACTTTTGAATTGTTTTATGGATACGCTGGCCTCGATCAAAGTAGTAGCTTTTTTACGGTTCTGCCCGGGTGAAGCAGCAGGTAACTTTGAAATCGTAAACGCATAGGTGCTACGTGTAGCCTCTCGCAATCGTAAAGCGATCTAACGGTTCCCGCGCGATCGTAAACCTATCCGCGGCGTATAGGTCACGTGACCGCGGCCACTATACCCGGCGCCTCCCAATCGCCGAGCTCGGTAAATCCCTTCCGAGAATGTCCGAAAGGGTAGCCGTACCCCAACCCCCCCCCCCCGGACACCCTTCGACCCATTGCTCACCGTATTCGCCGTATCGGCCCAAACTCATCTACGTGGCCGAGCCTACGTACCCATTGGCTTAGGCTATTTTATCGCCCGAATAATGCATTACGGACGCTGCGACATCCGCCCTTCTCTGCCCTTACGACGATCAAATCGATCGTCCTCGACTCCTGCACGCGGACCCTACCCTACCTCGACGCCCGACGACGCGGCAGTGCACTACTTCGCGTCCCTTAATCGCCCTGACGTCGATCCAACCCGACAATGCCATTAATGGCGAGACGAATTTTTTTGGCTATTGAGCAAGTGACGATTTACTACTGTACAGGAAATTGTCCCAATTTCAAGGGGTGAGAGAGAGGGGGAGAGAGGGAGAGGGAGAGACAATGGTCGATAAGGGACAAGAGGAACTTTTGAGACGAAAAGAGCTCCAGCAGAAGTCGAGATGGGCTCTGAAAACTATTTGAATCAGTGCAATCAGAGCTACGGCTACTTGATGGCTGGGTAACGAGAACGTAACTCGTTATATATACGTGTGTGTGTGTCGGTTAGCTCGAGGCTCGAGTTGCCGGTATTGCCAAAAGAAATGATCGAGCGCGGATGAAGAAGAGGCCGCGGCCAAGGGCTCGAATAATATCGAAGGACTGTGTCGACGTAGTAGCCCATCGTATCCGTAAAATTTAATTACTCCCGAGTCATAGGGATCCATATATCCTCCCCCTCTCCCTCCCTCCACCCCCGCGGCATTGAAAATCGAGCTCGCCTCGGCTAATCGTGTACAGGAACGCGTTAACGTACTCGGCCTCCTACCCCCGAATAACCCCAATAACCTTGCATCGGCCGAGCCGATCCACGGTTTTCGCACTTTTATAGCGGGTACGCGCCCCCCCCCCCCTCCCCTAGCCGGCAACTTCATCCATTCGCTATCCTCGTGTTCCGTAATCAATGAAATATTTACAAGGACTCGCCCTTACTCTGGCATTCAAATATACGTCCCTACGTGTCCGTTGAGGGACGTCGTTTATGAAATTGTTTTTTTGAAACTTCCACGTGCAAGGGAGATGTGCCGGGACAGATTAATTAAATAAATAAATAAATAAATTAATTAATTAATTTCATCCAATAATCCCTTAATAAGCCTTGATTCACTCGGCATACTTGGGCAAGCAAATTTTACATTATACTTGAAAGTTCCGATACGAGTGTGCCTGTTCGCTTAAATCATTTGGAGAGAGAGGCGGGGAGGAGGGTTATTAGGGGGGAGAGGGGCGCAAAATGGCCAGTTGCTTTGAAGAAGTCGGGGAAAACGTTATTGCAAACGCCGCGTTTCGGAAAATCCAGATTAAGGCTTACTCGGCATTCGGAAATATCGTTCCACGGGTTATATAAATTATTTTTTTTGTTTTTTTTTTTTTTTTTTTGATGCCCCCGTTTATATAATTGTCGGGAAATCATTGGGTCGATTGAAATGACTTATGCATTCTCGGATGTCGCAAGTTTTGCCAACGCGAGCCCCGAACCGCGAATTATTCAATCACATATCCAGAGTCCGTCTTTACCGGCCTCGCGTGCATGTACATCTATCTCCCTCTCCTTCGAGCCACTTCACCTCACTTCACCTCACTTCACTTCACTTCACTTTACTTTACTTTACTTTAATTTGTGATTCTCGCCCGATTGCCGGCACTCGCCTATCGCGTATCGCCACTCATTAAACGCATTACACGTAATGCATATTATCATAGACGAACGAAGCCCGTTTTAAAATATACAATTACACCGGAGGCTGAGCAGTTCATAAATATCCTTATTTATTACATTTATTCGGTTTGCCATTGCGCAAAGTCCATTTGGTATTTGTCAGTGGGATTATCTTGTACTCTCAATGCAGATCCGCTACTACTACTACTATCTCCTTCTTTCTTTCTTGTATTTTTTTTTTTTCCCCCTTCGTCGTTGTCGGTTTTAGATAATTTTACATGCACGCCAAGATGATTAATGTCGCTCGCTAAATATTATTATTACCGTTAATGTATATTGATAATTATGATTACCTGTATAACGCGCGGGGAGATCAGCGGCGGCAGAATGCGCGCCTGATTATCTATCCTTTGATGTATGCGTGCCATAAAATCACATAATTTATGTACTATTAATTTTTTGCTACGACGACGACGACCAAGACGACCAAGACGACCAAGACGACCAAGACGACGACGATCGACGATGCTTTTGCTACAATAGTACGAGTACAGTGTAAAGCAACGCGAACGGACCCTCTCAATACTAATTAATTTGTTCTTAGGCGCGCAATAATAAATGGATAGTAAGTTTTTTTTATTAAGGTAATAACGGTTGTATAAAGTGACACGGCAAATGCGTGTAGGCCTCGATGTGGTGGTAGTGCCACGGGAATTAATGCCGGCGGCATTGTGTTAATTTTAATGGCCGCCGATTAAAAAATAAACGTATTGCCATGCTCGAGGATGCTTTTTCTCCTAGGATTCGATGGTAAATTCTGCTTAATTCTCGTGGATAGGGGAGGGGAGGGGGGCAAAAAAAAAAAAAAAAGATCCGGATAAATATGACTTTCTCTTATAGGAGTAATTAAATTTTAACGAGAGCCGAGAGGCAGCCGAAGTAAAAATAATTTTACATTGTCAGATTATCCGTGTAATTGGAGGCTCGCTCTCGCTGCCCTTCCCTGCCTCCTCACCTTCAAATTTTCCCGGCTAAGCAAACACGCGGGATTACATAAAAGCAGCCGAGAGCGCGTCCGGGACTCGGGCAAAAGAAGCTACGAACGAACGAACGAACGAAAGAATGGAAAGATGACGGTAATCCAGAGGCTCTCGAGGGCTGGATTCATAATTTCGTATCCATGTAGTCCAGCCACCGTGGAAAATATGTCAGGCCAATATATATATATATGTACGTGCTCGCATGCATCGTAGATGAGCATCGATCAGGGAAAGTTTCGCGTTTCCGGGAACGAGGGGGCGAGGCATGAAAAAAAAAAAAAAAAAAAAATACACATCCAGTGCCGATGCGAATGCGTGTACCCGTTGTGTGGGTGGGCCGGTGCAATAGGGCGGACCGTGCGGCTAAAGCGGAGGCTAAAGAGAGTCCGTGGTGGGGGGGGGGGGGGACCGAGAGGGTCATTGGGGATCTGGCGGGTCCGCGTCACCACCAGATGAGCCGAGTCACGCACGCGGAAAAGCGGAATCGGCTCCGGTGTATCGGCGCCCCTCTCCGTGGGTGTCATTAGTCCGGTTATGCGTGAGCCACAGGAAGACTTTCACCTCGTTTTTCCAACGGAGGAGAGCGGCGGCGTCGATCCTCGTCCTCCGAGACGGTCTGCCCGCCTACTTTTGCCTACTTTTGCCTACTTGCTCTGACTGCCGACGACGGGCACGTCCGGACGACGACGACGACGACGACGACGACGGGCACTCGGTCAAAGGGCCAATTATTTGTCTTTAACGTGTAAGGACGCGCGTCCGTTGCTTACATTCCCCTCCCCCTCCCACCCACCACCCATTATTTAATGCAATTCAGGAGCCCTCGACGAGCTTCCTTTACACGCAAACTTTCCTAGTTATTTTTTTTTTTTTTTTTTTTTTTTTTTTCGAGAGAGAGAGAGAGAGGACTTTGAAATGGTAACTTTTTCTTCTTTTTTTTTTTTTTTTCTCCTTCGAGCGTTCGCGTACTCAAAATTTTTATGTCCAACTGTGTTTAATGAACTCGCAATAAAGTTTTTAAATAAATTGTCTCTTATATTTTATTTATTTATTTATTTATTCTTTTTTTTTCAACATACGAATGAAATATTTGTTTTCGTTGTTGTTGTTGTTGTTGTTGTTGTTGTTAAACTCGTAGAGAGAAAAATAACAAGCGATGGATTTTGTTTTTATACATTACGCGGCCGCTACACTTTATTCGTTATTCATAATTAATTGAAATGTATAAGTATTTTTTTGCCTTTTGTTTCGTTCCCTCTTATTATTATATTTTTCTTCTTTCGTGCAGCGAATATTAAACGCGAATATTTTTTCCCTCTGAGCGTTTATTCTAACTTAGAGGAAAAACTAGACTCGCCGTAGCGCCGTATCAGCCGTATAAACCGCCTCCCCCCGGCCTTTAATTTCATCTGCAATTAAATAGAAATTCTTTCATTTGAATAAATATTATTCGTTTGTCTTAGATTTAGAATACCGGCATAAAGGATATCTTTAAGGATTATATAACGAGCGCAAATAATGTGTAGAGAGGGTAAGGAGGGAAATCGGCACATTACCATCTCTTAAATTTAAATTTAAATCTCGGCCTTATAATTTATGGTTTATTTATCTTTTGGAACGGCCGGCCTCCCTTTTTATTAGGTAAAGATGTTTAAAGGGATATTTGCTCTTGACAAACAAGAAGCATTTTGCTTTTTTTTTTTTATATAACCATCAGCCATAAAATAATACTGAGACATTAAGATAAAATGTATTACCTTTAATAATTAAAGGCCACGATCGCAAAAACACTCTTTGCTCAAAAATTCCTTATTCCTTCGTTTCCCTTCAGTTGTTTCTTTTGTTAAAAGAAATAGAAGGAAAAAATAGAACAAATAAAAGTTGTATATGTAGAAAAAAAAACAAAAAAACAAAAAACAACAACAAAAACTAGAAACTTCTTAAAAAAAAATAGGATCTCACACTTTCACGGCTTTCGGCTTTATTTAGCGTTTTTTTTTTTTTATTTTCCAAGCACCGAAATCATCTTTACGTTATGCAAAAAGAGAAAACTAATTGAAAATAAAGGTAAGAAGTTATATTCGACTGGACTTGGCTATTTCATTAATTTTAATGCATACCGATTCTCTTGAATGTGCATTCGAGACACTTCGAGCCGTTAATTAATACGGAAAGGTGAGTTTTAAATATTTCCAATGTACGTTTCGTAAATATAATTGCGAATTATGCTCGAGGGATTTGCAATAATTTTCTAAATCAACGATGGCTGTGCACGTCGGTGCGATTGTAGTCGCTTGGCAATATATTTTGTGAAGTTAAAAAAAAATCGCTGCTCTTCTGCTATCTGCTAAAACAAAACTACGAGACTCTTTCTCGCGGGGCTAATGATGTAGATTACGAATGTAGGAGTATCGTGGTTCGGTAAGGTGAACCAGTGTACCAGTTCGACTCGGTAAGGAGTCCCAAGCGATAATTGTTCGTTTGTTATAGGTATGTGATAGGTATGTGATAGGTATGTGATAGGTGATAGGACGGGGACCGGGACGTAACCGTAAGATAAGGACAAATAATCGTCTTCCGGAGCGATTGGATTGTTGCTGGGAAGCTCCTGTGACGGAGGATAGAAAGTGCGTAGGTGGTGGCAGGTACCCGTAGGAGGGAGCCGTCGACGACGAGCCGTGTGCCGTTAAATACCGATTAAGCCGTCCGGGTCCTTCCCAGAAGCGCCTCGTCGCCGAACGGGCTTCTTTTTCTCGGATTTTCGCGACTGACCTACCTCCGTCGGTCTCACGTAACCGTCGGCTTAATTAATTGTATTGCGCAATGCTTTTTTTTCAAATTGATTGGACGAGTAAATTACGAACATTCAAGTTTAATTATAAGTTTTTCTCCGGCTGATTGCGAGGGGGAGGTGGGACCGTCTGTGGCGGTGGCGGTGGCGGTGGCGGCGAGGGAGGGACGGCGAGCCAGGTCGATTGAACTGTCGCAACGAGTCCAGGTCGACGCGCGAGCCAGCCGCGATCACCTTTGTTTCATAATAAATAGCCGGAGCGGGAGCGCCGACTGTTTTTCTTTTTCTTTTCTATTTGTTTTTTTTTTCCCCTCTTCGCGAAAGCATCGCTCGCCGAATCGCACCGGATCAGAGAGAGAGAGTCGAGAATGCGGGGGCGGATTCGCATCCGCGGGTGGGAAAATTGCCTCGATCGGCGAGGAGAGGTAAAGGCCGAGCGAGCCAACGGCAGCGGTGGCGAGCGGTGGCGATGGCGGTGCCAGCGGTGATCGCCGTAACAGCGTCGTCGACGGCTGCCGTAGAGTCGGGAGCGTCGGCGGCCGTGGGTAGAGGCCCGCGGTGAAATTCATCCGAAGCACATGGGGGCCCAAGCTCGCGCGCACCCGCTCTTATGTAAGTGGCACCGGAGAGCGCTTGCTTTCGATATTGTTAAAAAATCTTGGGCGAGCACCCGAGCGCCAAGTGAAACCGAGCTCCCGAGCGCGGCCTTTGAAATTTGCATTTCATACTTTTATTGCGTTTCGCGGGCGCGCACGCACGCGTTAATCATTCCCGAGCGGTGGTAGGGTAGGGTAGGGTAGGGTAGGGTAGGGTAGGGGGGGCGTGGATGGATGTCGAAGAGCAGCGGCGGCGGAAAAGCGAGCACGGCTAACCGCTCCCCGGCCGGTATTACCTGTTCCAGGCTGCGCTCGATCGCTTTTATTTAGGCATCGAGATTGCCAATAACCTCCCGTCGCCTCGCTCGCTAACTCGAACCGAAGCCGAGATCGAACCGAAATTTTCACTCCCACATTATTCCAGGCTCCGCTCTCTTACGCTCTCTCACACACCCTCCCCTCTCTCTCTCTCTCTCTCTCTCTCTCTCTCTACCCATACGCCTTATATTTTTTACGATTCCTTCTTTGCTCTCTCTCTCTCTCTCTACGCGTCTCTCTCTCTATCTCTATCTCTCTCTCTCTCTCTGTACCTCCTTATCTTGATTGCGCCGTGCTCTGAATGCAAAAGGATGATTGCCATTTGAATAAGCAGCTGTCGGTGAAAACAAAAATTTCGTTGGTCGGACGCTTTCTCAAAATCCTACTTACTCACCCGCACTCCTCCACCACCCTCCCCCCTCGCAACCTACGCGCACAAGCGCGCGCACCCAGCGAGCACCGAGCGCTACGTGGCAAAAATTTCCATCGCCTGATTTTCAGACTGTGGTCGCATTAATTTCTCGTTCTAATATTATTATGCTTCTTCTTCTTCTTCTTCTTCTTCTTCTTCTTCTTCTTGTTCTGATCCCCAGTCTTTCTTGTCCCTTTTCCAGTCCCGTTTATCTCTCTCTCTCAAATGTTCGGGTGTCGCTATTATTTAATGTTTACCTCTAACCTCATTCGACCAAGTCATTCCAAGATTGAAATTGCCCCGTCAGAAATGATTCTATAGATCTTAAATCCGAGAATAAGACAATTTCTTAAATATTTTCTTTATTAAATACGGCTTTCTAATGGCCTAATTTCATTTGTAATATCTTTAAGGAAGCCGGTGTTCGAGCGAAGCATTAGAATCTCGTGGTATCGCAATCCTAACAGCCGTAATAATTAATCAAACGGAATGTATAACGATTATTAAGATTAGCCGTGTGATGTTATAACACGTCTCTATCGACACAGACGGACGCTTATCAGTTGAAAAAGAAATTAGATCACTCGCGTGAAAATGTGTCGAGAATTATAGGAGTAGGAGGAGGAGGAGGAGGAGGAGGAGGAGGAGGAGGAGGAGGAGGAGGCCGCACCATTTATTCTCAAAGATGTTAAAAATTCATATATTCCGTATCATAAAACAACGGCGTCAGCGCATCGTGTTCCAAGTTTTCATTTTTTTGTCTCCCCCGCCCCCCCCCCCGCCGCCGCTAATTTTTTTCCAACCGAGAGTGCACACAACAACTTTTAGAGCAATATATTTACAAGGCAGTAGTTCAAAAGAATAAGAGATATCGCAACCGAAATGACGATGTGAGGCACAATCGTCGAGCCGAGAGAAAAGTAAAGCGCTGCCTGCGATACGGGCTACTGAGGGATAGAGAGAGAGAGAGAGACGCGTATAGGGTAGCAAAGTTGGAGCGACCCTGGAGAACGAAGGAAAAAAAAAAAAAAAAAAAAGAGGTGGGAAAAAAAGTGGTTGAGCGGCGCACCGCCCGAGTTTTCTTTTTTTTTTCTTTCTTTTTTTGTTCTTTCAAACGAACGCGTGTATCGGCAGGGCGGCGGCGTACAAGTGCGAAGTGCGCCCCGACAACATCCCCGGAAAGCATTTGGCCAGGATCCAAGATGCCCTGCAATCGATAGCCGAGCTCCATGAACAGTCGACTCGAACACGAGGAGCCTTACGAGAGCGGCAACAACGCCGAGCGCTAATTCGTTCGCGCGCCTCCGACAAAAATTGCTCGATATCCATCTACCACCACCACCACCACCCCGACCCCTCTCAACCCGCTCCTCTCTCTCTCTCTCTCTCTATAGGTCTGCCGGTACTGCGTAATGCCAGGCATTCCAGGCGATAATCGTCCGACTCGACTTCCACGTTTCCGTCACTTAATTTTCGTCAAGTTGACACCTTGACGATCCCTGCTTTATCGCCCGATAAAGCCATAACGAGGACGTAACGCAAATCTGACTGGGTGAACCTCGGCTGGCTGATCAAAGACGCGCGCGTGCCTTTTCCTGCGAGCTAAATGAGCTAATACATCTTTCGTACGGCAAAGTTTTATGCTTGGCTCTGGTGGTCGTGGTGGTGGTGGTGGTGGTGGTGGTGGTGGTGGCGGTGGTGGTGGTGCTGCTGGCGGGAGCTCGTCCCCGGTC
The DNA here is from genome assembly GCA_018883505.1 of Ceratosolen fusciceps. Classification (NCBI taxonomy): domain Eukaryota; kingdom Metazoa; phylum Arthropoda; class Insecta; order Hymenoptera; family Agaonidae; genus Ceratosolen; species Ceratosolen fusciceps. The sequence goes on from RCIC01000019.1 coordinate 887,077, forward strand.
TAGCCCACGTACACGTGCTGCCCCACGGAGAGCCAAGGGGATATATATATATATATATATCATCCTCTTCCCTTAATTACTTATTCATTTTGGAGGTTAGTGAAGGGCGAGCGAAGGCCCAGGACTTGCGAGACTCGTTTGGCCGATATCCGCGCTGGCGTGGGTCCGTCTTAGCCGGCAATTAAGTCCCCGAATCGCCGTACCTGAGCGATGCAGAGGCACGAAGTTCCCTCATAGACCAACCCCCCCCCCCCGTCCGCACGTTGCGCGACACGCGCGCATAAGAGACAAAGGGGGGGGGGTGCCGCGCATACGTAGGAAAACGTATGTAAAGTAGCAGTTGCAAAATTTACGAGAGCAGGGCAAGCCGGTATTAGACTCCCCGAATGAGCTTTATTAAGTCCTTAAAGCTCCCCCGTCGGCACTCGACGCTTTACCAAAAATAACCGGGCGCAACGTATTTACCGGCACTTAACACTTTACACCCTCCCTAAGCTCCCGCGAATCTTTCGCGTTAATTACGAGCTGAAAACTTGCCCGCTCTCTCTCTCTGCTCTGCTCTGCTCTGCTCTGCTCTGCTCTGCCAGACGAGATCCGCTCCGTTTGGGCTGAAACTAGCGAGGAGCTGAATACGTTTTTGAGTAAACCTTTTGCCAGACTCCACGTCCCGTTCATTAGGAGCTCGGAAGAATAAAGCTCGAAGAAGGTTATCGGGGAGATGAACGGCAAACCGGCACCGAGTGCACCCAACGACAAACAATAAAGTGCCCCCTCCTCCAACCCTTGGCTCAACCTGAAAACTGTACATCGGGGGTTATCGGGGCGGGGGTAGAGAGTGTACACATTCACAAGTGCCCGTGTAATGAGAAAGTCGATTGTCGATTGTCGATTGTCGGGGATAGACGGGGACGGGTCTCTGGGATCCCCGAGGGGTCGTAGCCCAACCTTACGCAGCCACCGCGAATGAAGACAATTTAATGTCGTAAACAGCCAAGTGGGATCCATAGATCGCTGCTCCTTCGCAATAGCCACCTGTCGGCAAATACAAGCGAGTCGCATCCTTTTATACTCCGAGCCACCTTACCGGTATATCCCGTATACCCGGTATATCCCGTATATTCCTTATATTCCTTATATTCGTAATCCCGAATAACCTTCCACGCAAGCCACCCTCTCCGCCGAGCCCCCACGGCTTATATTACAGCTTATATCTGCGAGCTCCGGAAATCTAATCCTCCGTTCGCGGCATCGAATTGCTCAAAATAAATCCGCTCTCTCCCTCTCTCTCTCTCTCCCTTGATCCAACGAAACCATTTTATTTCAAGCGAACCGACCCGCTGAGCTTCCGACTCTCCCCCCCCCCCGTCCATACCGAGTGACACCCCGCTCCTCCCCCCCGCCACCGTACGTTTAGGCGTGCAGGCGAGTTACGAATGAGTTACGAATCATGCGGCGAGAGCTTCGTAAAGCATCGACAACTGCCCACATAAGCTTTTCGGTACGTCGGTATTTGTACACACGAGCCCATTACTGGTATTGCCTGCCCGCTATTTATTTTCACGCCTCAAAACTAATCGGAGGATAAAGAAGGCCTTTACAAGACAATCCGTTTGAATAATTGACTCTGCATTGAAAAAAAGGGACGATTCGTAAATTGCGTCTCCCATCGGGGACCTTCTCTCTCTCTCCCCTCTCCCCTATCCCCAACCACAACACCCCTCTCTCTCTATCCATCTCTCATGATTTTTCCGAAGCAGCAGCTTTCCTCTTTCGAAACAAGCGGGAGAAATAAATGGAACGTCGGCTCGAGGCTCGAGTCGCACGAAGCGCAGAGCTTATTATGCACTTGGCTCAATTTGACGCGCTGACAAAAGGAGAAAAAAAATATCACGGAGACGCTTATGAAATCAAAGGAATTCAACTCGTTCAACTTGTTTTAAAACGATTCCGCCTTGAGTTTTCTATTTTTTTTTTTTATTTTTTGTTTTTTTTTCTTTCTTTCCCAGCAGCCGGTCCCTTTAGAGCCTCGCGCCTCCCACCCGTCCATCCTCCGCCCCCTCCCCTCACCACTCCCTCACCCCTCCACCCTTCAACCGGGCTCCTTATACATTTTGATTGCATTCCGGGAAAGATATTGCGAGGCAAGATGGGAAATTATTCGCGACGAGCTCGAGAGCATGGGAATATAATGTCGAGAGCCCCCTCCCTGCACGACCCCGACAGCCGGGGCAGGCAGGCAGACCGTCCTGGGCGATACTGAGCCACCTCGACCCCCGCCTCGCTGCATAAACAGACTCGCGCATTTTTCTAAACGAAGCAATGGAATAAAAATTTTTTTTAATATATCCTACGGATTATTATTCCCCCCAGCTGCGCCCACCAACGCACCCAGGCCCCGCCGCTCCCTTACCGTCGGCCCCCTTCGCCCCCCTCTCCGCGCCTTAACCGAATAGCAGACTGTTTTCTTGTTGTTGTTTATTATTGTTATTATTATTTAGCCTTTCATTGGCCCTCGTGCGTAATTGGAAAGTTGAGCGAGCCATTAACTGCTTGCTCGTATTACTCAAAAGTAACCGAATTATATGAAAAGGTAGAGGAGGATGCGAAGGTGTACTCGACTGGGGCCTCGAGAGCATTGAGGGAGAGCATGGACGGGTAGCGACGGGCATCGACGATAAACAAAGTGGGGAAAATGCTCGATGTGGCTAATTCCTTCGATAAATCGCACGGAGCCGAACTTTTCCACCTCGAGAGCTTAAATTTTTCGGCTAAATGTCCTTTAAATAACTCTCGGCACTCCCTCCCTCCTCGATCCAGGCCATTTCCAAAGATTTTTTTTTTGTTCTCTCTCTCTCTCTCTCTCTCTCTCGTTTTAGCCACCGAAAAAGTCTGCCGCGGCATCTCGACGACGGATTTAAATAAAGCCCTCATTCGTGGTGCCGCTTAATATAAAGGACTTCCGAGTTGTAATTTGTGATTAAAATGTAATTTAAACTTTTGGAAACACTGTTGGTATCGGGTAGGGTGGGGAGGGGGGGGCGGACGAATTGGTCAGGTACGCGTCATAAATCTCTCTCCCGATTGTAATCCGGTCGGTTCTCCTGCTGCTGCTGCTGCTGCTGCTACTGCTCCCACCGCCGCCGCCGCCACCGCCGTCGATGCTGCTACTGCTCGCTACTGCTACTGCTCGCTTAAGCACGACACCCTATGCAAAAAAAAAAAAAAAACATCCCCGTGCGAATCCTAGCGTAGCGGCTAGGGTAGGATAGCAAAAAACAAAAAAACAAAAAAACAAAAAAACAAAGAAAAAAAAACCTCGAACGCCGGAGCAGGAAGACACGTGGCGTGGCGGAGGCCGTGGCGGAGTGTGCGAAAGTCAGATAGCCGAGCGATTGAATTGTCCGGGGGGGGTAGTAAGTAAAAAAGGCAGCCCTCGCGAGCGTCAGCGCGGCCAACCCCCACCGCGGCGGCTACGTTCCGACACCTGGTCGCTGAAGTGTGGGGCCGGGTAGGGCGGGAGGGATGGAGGGAGGCTGGCCTCCCGGAGGGTAGTCGCCGCGCAGCCATGCGCGCGCATCGCAACCCCTTCGCGCCACCGGGGGCGCCGAGTCGTCGTAGTCGTAGTCGTCGTCGTCGTCGTCGTCGTCGTCGTCGTCTCTCTCTCTCTCTGGACGGGGGCGCGCTCCCTCTCGCTCCCGATACGCGGACCCGGCAGTGGCCGCGCGTCTACCGCGATTGCCGGACCGCGTGCGCGTCGTCCCTGCAGCCCTTGCCGACAGGAAAAAAAAACCCGCGGCTCTGAAGGAGCTCCCCGATGGGGCCCCACGGGAACGCGGACTCGCTCGCCGGTTAAGTCTCGGCTGGCCACGCGTTATACCGGGCTTATAACGGGACGCCGCCTCCCGGTGACATGCGCCCGGGGTCGCCCAACGCTCGCCCGTTATCGCAGCCGTTAGCACAGCCTGACCACGAGATCTACCCTGGAGCCGCTCGAGCGGGACTCGCGGTTTCCTCGCCGGCGGACTTGGGAGCTGCACCGGCCTCTGCGCTCGCCGTTGGAACTCCCGTGTCGACCTCTCGTCGACTCTGGTGCCAAGTGTCCGGCAACTCGCGCCTATCCCTCGTTGACGCTCTCTGCCCCGGAGACTCGCTTCCCCGAGCCTCTTTACTCTTGATCTCTTCATTCGAGTACGTAATAATAACCTCACTCACTCACTCTCTATCTCTCTCTCAGAGTCTCTCAGAGTCTCTCTTTCAGTCTCTCTCTCAGAGCCTCCGAGAGATTCACACTAATTTTTGTTTTGTTTTGTTTTGTTTACCACCTCTTCGTATATTATCCCCACTCGAGTTCACGGCCTCCCAGACATTGAGCCAAACAAACAGTCTTTAAAGCCTCCTGAGGGACGCGTCGCCGCGAATACGTGTACGGGCGAATATAATAGCCCCGGCCTCGCGGTATTATTAACGCCGACAGACAGCCTACATTGTTCTGAATATCTCACGGAGCACTTGCCCCGTTAGCTTCGCGCTAAATACTCATTTATTAGCTCGGGATTCTAATTCGCATTCGGATACGCTATCAAGATAATATACACCGCTTGCCCCGAAGACGAATCGCGCCGCCTCTCCTTTACATTATTTCACATTTTCTCCAACCTCTCGCAACAATATTATTTTTTAAACCGCATTGTTGTTTCTTGTTGTTGTTGCTACTGCTACTATTACTATTGTTGTTGTTGTTGTTGTTGTTATCATTATGAACGTGCGGTTCGAGTAAAAAAAAAGGGTCTCTTTGGTACGAGCATTTTCGCACACTTTAGTTTGTCTTCGTCTCCATTGGAGCGCAATAACCTTTCAACTCGAATCTACATTACCGTACGATAGGCGTAAGAAAGCCCTCTCTCTCTCTCTCTCTCTGTACGTTCGACATCGCGAGGAGAGCCGGTTAAATGGAGCTCGGAAAAATCTCGAAGCCAGCTACCGGGCATGCTCTTCTGTAAAATTCAGTCTGGATAATCGAACGACCTGGGGACACTATTGACGTGAAATTATTCCCTCGCTCTTCTACGTCCGATACCATGATAAATTAACGCCGATGACAGACGCTATTTTAAATCGACGGGGAATTCTTTAGCTCGCATAAATCAGAAATGATTTTTTTTTCTTTTGTTTTTTGTTTTCTCATATTATTGTCACGGTCGCGTACGCGAGGCTTCATCGTTCTGTCATTGAGTCGAGTCATGAATCCTGAAAACAAGGAAGAGCATCAGTAATAACAATAACAACAACAACAACAACAACCATAACAACAACAATAATAATAATCATCGCCATCGCCATCATCATCGTCATCGTCATGATTTCGTAATTTATAATTTGACGGCTCGTTATATTGGGAACAATCAAATTATTGTGATTAGCGAAATTGCTTATTGATTATGAAAAGTGTCATTATTTATTATTTCGCACAATAACGTGATAATAAAGATAATGGTTTCGCTATCATAGCTAAAACTCTATAATACCTCTAATTATACGAGCATTATATAGAATAGAGAGAGAGAGAGAGAGAGAGAGAGAGAAATTTATTATTTACCCGCGGCTGTTTTTTCTTTCTTCGGTATTAACACACTCGCGTAATAAATAAATCATTGGAACGGAGCCCGGGACGACGTACGTTCCTCTTTACTTCTCGAGCAACAATTATTTATTTTAATTAATTAATTTATTCGTTATACTCAGAACAATTATGTTTGGCTTCTTTTTTTTAAGAAATAAGATCAGTTGGCGGGGGGGGGGGGAGTATATTGAAAAATCTCTTTCTGTCGAAGGTCTGTCGACGGACGGGAGTAAAATAAATCTTGAAGAAAATGTCGTCGTTCGCGTAACTCTAAGACGTTATTCTTAAAGTGGCGATGCTTTTGTACGAATTACAGTCGGATCGACGAAACAAGAGATCTCGAGTATAATATTCTTTGACGCAGGAGACGAGGGGATGCTGCTGCTGCTGCTGCTGCTACTGCTTCGAATTAATTTGCCCAAGAATCAACCGTAGACGCTTTTATGACGTATCCATTTTAATCCACAAGTGCGGCGGGGGCAGGGGAGTACGCGGTAATGGGGGTGGGGGGTGGTGGTAGGAAGCGCGGACCGCTCAATGTATGCCGAGATCTTGGCCGGTGGTCCGCGGCTTCCGGCAATAAAGCCCTTTGTAACTGTTAATCTCGCTCCTTTCTATGATTATATTATCCCTCTGCCGGGCAGATAAAGTAATTATCCGGTTAAAGCGTACGTACGTCTTTCGTTGCGGGTGCGCTAACGAGCCGGAAGAACGCCTTAGTTTATCGGCCGAGGCGAAAGGCATTCGGTTAAAAGGTCAAAACGAAAAAAGGCCTAAATAATCGCCTCGTCGGCTCGTGTCTTTTCTTGAAAACCCCCCTTCGCGAGGCGGGGTTGGGGGGGTGAGTGGTGCCAGGGTATCTCGCACGGCGTGATCCCCGTGTGGCCGTGTGCCCGCTTCGTAAGCCAGAACTCCCACCAGAATTTCGGCGTCCGGGCGGAATACGGGCGCTCCCGTCGCTCACCCTTGGCGCACTCACACCCGCACGGTTATGCAGCGACACGCCGCACACGCTCTCGCTATTAGAGTTATCGTAAAGGGATTTGCGCGAATCCAATTTGGTGTAAGGGGGCGAGTTTTCCCCTCCCGAGCCTCGCTGTTTGCTCGGCCCTCCGTCCCTCCGTCCCTCGCGCCATCCCCGCCATCCCCGCCATCGCCCTATCTATTGCGACTACACCTATACCACTACGACCACCACCACACGACCACCACCACACGACCACCACCAGGACCGGTACTCAGCTTTTCGTTACGCCGAAACAGAAGAGGACCGAGAGGGAGAACCGATTGAAGAGCGCCAGAGCTTTCTTTATGATCTCACGTCGAACGCTCACTTTTTTTACGGCGAAAGAAGGAGGAGGAGGAGGAGGAGGAGGAGGAGCCCCGGACGATGCGACTTCTCGATGCGCCCGACGCATCACGGCTCTACTAATCTTCCATCTCTTTGTCCCTCCGCGTTTTACGCCACTTCTTTTTCTTCTTTTCTTCTTTTCTTCTTTTCCTTCTTTTCTTCTTTTCCTTCTTTTCTATACCTCCATTTCTTTGTTTCCCATTTCCTTTCTTCTTCGCCATCTTCTTATTTCACCCTCACTTTACTATTCACGTCAATCGTCAATCGTCATTATCATTATCATTATCATTGTCATTGTCATTGTCATTGTCATTATTATTGTTGTTGTTGTTGTTGTCGTCGTCGTCGTAGTAGTTACTATTATTATTACGATTGCCATTGCCATTGCCGTTACCGTTACCATAGCCATGATTATTATTTGTTGCATCATTGCCCGGTATTAACTCGTAGCTAATTCAACGAATGGAAATTCTTTTCAAAAGAAAAGAACTCCAAAGTATTTAAAGCGACAGCGAGCGATTGATCCAAAGTATAGGCAAATCCCAAGGTAGATTGATGAATCTCGAAGCCGTGCGATTCAAAAAAAAAAAAAGACGGAAGAATATAATTTTTTAAACACGAAAAACCATATTCGATCTACATGTCTTTGATCTATTTGAATTATTTACAGTGGCGATCGGCTGGTAGAGTCAATAAAGCGAGTAAATCATCGGCTAATAAATGTATGATTGAACGTAAAATATTTTCATATGCGGTCACAGTCCGTATTGCCAACTTAAAATACCATAGAATGAAATGATTCTTAAAAACATACGGAAATGTCAGAATAGCTTCAATAATTATTTCCCGAGGATCTATTATTTATTTTTATTTTGTATTTTTAATGGAACGGGGGGGGGCGAAAAAAACCCGCGTAAATGTTAAAACCAACTATCGTTAAAACAAAATTATACTACGTGGATTATTTTATAATAACGTATACGGAAAATCCCGAAAGAATTTCTCAAATTCGTTTCCCTTGCAAAAGGAACCCCCCCCCCTTTTTTCTTCTAAATACTTACAAACGTACTCGGTTTTCTTCAAGTAATAATCGCAATTCATGCAATAATTTTACACTGTTTATTACGGTCGCTTGTTTCTTTATGAAAAGCAAGAGGGAAGTTAAGAGCTACGGAGTAAAGTATAAAGATTAAAGCAGCGACAAGTTGTTTTTTCTCAACTTTCGAATTTTCGATCATCCAGGCGAAATGTATGGGGATCGCACGACATAATAAAGAAGCGAGAGACGAAATCACGAGCACAATACAATATACATTTATCTCGGCTATCCGCTACGTACTCCTGCTTAGCCATTACGTCAAAAAATATACACTACGTACGGTTATTGGGGTTATTGGATCGTTTTTTATATTGTTTTATTGGCTTTTAACGAAATCAAGAGGACAAGTCACGAATTCGCGTGAATTTCGAATATTCGACTCTTTTCGAGGCTGAATTTTTTTACAGAAGCCCTTAATTTAACGCTGAATACCACGTTCGTCTAGTCGTAAGCTCCTATTTTTTTTTTTTTTTAATGTTTTTTTGTAATAAAAATTCTATTTTTAATTCATTGTGAAAGGAGATGTAAACTAGTATTCGATTTATAAAAGCATTCGAATGAGGCATATAAAGAGTAAAATGAGGATCCGACATCAGTAAAAGATTTTTTCTCGTGAGTTCTGATTCGTCGGGATTTGTTTATAAAAAACATTGTTGTTACTTGGGATGTGTCTCGAGTATTGCCTATAATAATTGGCTCGCGTTGAAAAATGTTTTCTAAATTTCTCAAAATCTACACGTACGCTCCGTGCCGTTGACATGTATATATGTAAACATTACACGATAAAATAAGTAGAAGAATCTTCAGTTTAGTTTGAATTCGTATTTGTATTTAATTTCTGGTATATAAATATTTTTGCCGTGAAATACGATAACGAAAAATTAAAATATCTTTCAAACGAATAAAGTATCGATCAATTTCTGCAATTATTGGTTTTTCTTTTACTTTTTCTTTCCTTGATAACCTTCGTCGTTGTGTTTTCGTATAAAGAAAGCCATAGAGTTTAAGTGCGAGGGAAGTGATGAGCGATGTTAAAGGGGAAAACTATTTACAATCGCGTTAACGAACGACTGTTATTAATTGGCTCGTAGATCGGAGCGGATAAACGTTTCGTCTATCGAAGGCTAATTAATTGTATAGAGGAGCCGGTATTGGAGGGCATCGCCTTAATTAATTAGGGAAAAATGCGTGAATGGAGTGTACATGATAGCGATATCTGGGATTGTTACAGATTACCGAGGAGTTGGGCATCGTCATCGCCGTATCCATCGCTCCCTAGGCGACCTAAGGACCGTCTCCGTTATTGTGCCGTCTTGCCTCGGAAGGCGAATAAGTGGTGAAGTGTTGGTGATGCAAAGATCGATTCGCTTTTTCCCTGTGATGTCATAGTCGTTGTATTGTTAGTGAGAGAGAGAGAGAGAGAGAGGGAGAGAGAGAGAGCCGACAACAATGGCTCGGCTAGTAGTAGTAGTAGTAGCCGTAATTGTCGTGATGATCACCAGCGCCATGGGTCTGCCGCCGGTCATTAGAATCGGTAAGTAGACGTACTTCATTTACCCGTAATCATGAGCTTATTATTTATTATTTTCCGCCCGCTTCTCTCTTACGTTGCGCCTCGGGCAAATCTACGTTATTATATCGCCGAGTACTTAAGCCCGGCATTTTCGTACTGTCTCGGAGTAATTGCATGAAATTACGGCCAATGTCTGTCCTACCGATATCGAAGCGAGCCCGTCGAAAACATCGAATGCTCGAGCACGCTACCCCAGCCTCCGAACTATGATGAATTAATAATATCAAGCTCAATTTTTACAAAATTCATGCCGATCCATTGATACATTTTATTAAAAAGCTCGGCCACTCAAAAGCACGAGGCTTATTGGCATCATTGTTATTATTATTATTACAAAGTCTGCGGTAGCGGTGGCTCCAGGTCCACGAGCACATTTAAGCAGTGTCCGAGGCTCTGCTTTATTTAGTCTTATGGATCATAAAAACTTATAATATCGACGATACGTATACATATGTATATATATACGGGGGCAGCTCATTATTCCGACGATGCGAGCAAGCACTTTAATATTTTCGTTAAGGTTCGTTCCGTTATACGAACACTGACCTACTTTTCTCTATCGAGCCACTCAATTTTATAACTCGAGGAAATGGCGACCAATAGAATAACTCTAATGCTGCCTAAAACATATTGACTAACGCTTTATTCTCATCAGCCAAAGTACTTTCGTGTCATTAAGTCTTTTAAATAACAAGGAATATATCTATCTAGCGCTTTTCACCTATACACTGCCTATACGAGACAGACGAAATACCATTCATTTCATAGTCGAGTCGATATCGTATTCCCTCTTTTCAATAATGAAAAAAAAAAAAATAAAAAATAAATAAAAAAAAAAAAGAAAACCTTTCAACCCTCGTCTGCGCGTACTTTACAAAAATATACGAGCAAAATCATACACGTCAAATAAAAACATTTACACATTTACACATTTAACTCTTTGGAGTTTACCTCATGGAATCGCGGAACGTTTTAAAAACAGTTATCGCTCGCTACGAGTTTTACATTAACGGCTGCCAAAGTCCAAAGAGCTATTTAATTTAAGCTTCGCAGTTAAATGCTTTCTCGCCGAATCGGTTAAGCCGAAGTCAAACGTATCTTCCGGTTTTTTATGGGAATTTCTTTGTTGCGCGAGCACGCGAGCCAATAACCTCTTCTAGCGCGTACCTATTATTGGCACGAGAACGAATTTAGATAGATAGAAAAAAAATATATATAAATAAATAAATAAATAAATAAATAAATAAAAAATGAACGGAATATCTTATAGATCTGTAATGACTTGTTATTGTGTCGCGATACGTGGCGGGTAATGTGCGCGGTAACGGGCACTTCGGCGGGTAACTGCTGCCGGTGGGCAATAATGAGGGGAGCGCGCGGGGGGTGGGGGGACACGCGATTGGAGCTCGATAGATACTCGTTAGTGACGGAGAGCGATTTTCTTAGAGGGATCGATGATTTGATGAATAGGAGAGGGTCGGATATCCGGAGGCGGCTGCGCGGACGTGTGCGAATGGAGGGCCGAAAGCCGATCGTCATCCATCGAGGCGTCTAATTGGACAAATTTCAATGGGACGAGTTCGACTGGCGCGGAAACTTTGCGGCAATTTCCGAGACCGGCAACGGCATATGTAATGACGAGAATGTTTCGCTCTACCGAATCGTCCCGCCAGAATAGTTTAAGGGCTCCGAATTATTACGCCAAGGTTATTTGGGCAGGTCGGGGGGGGCAGGGGAGAGGTAGGGGCAGGTGGACGAAACATTCCCCTACAAAACGAGCGGCATTCTTAATTATCTAGACGGAAATTTATTTATTTATTTATTTATTTATTTATTTTGTAAACGACAGGGGTGACTCGGCCACCTCGCGTCTCCTCCCCCTCGCCCTACACAATAACTGTAATTTATCTTCTCAACGAGATTTCTTGACCAAGGAGTCCTAGGAGTCTTAAATAAAGATCTCGCGATAAAAATTCTGGCGAGGAGGGCACCTCCCTACAAGTCTTGGAAGATCTTCCAGAGCTCTCTGCATAAAGCGCCGCGGATAAATTAAAAGCTTATATCCGAGCCGCTAATTACTAGAAAGAGAGAGAGAGAGAGAGAGAGAGAAGAAAGAAGCTTATGTAAATGTAGGGGCGAGTGCGCGCAAGAGAAAGGCGGCGCGATAGCCTGCGATGGCCATCGTCCGCGGCCGGGGCGAGGGCGGGCAGGGGGAGTCGCGGCCAGACGATATAAATTCTTAGACGCGGACTTGTAAATTTCATTACGTGCCGGGGGGGGAGGGGGAAAGAATAGAAAGACCGAGAAAGTAATTAGAGGGCGGGGGGTGACGTAGCTCGTGGCTAACGGAGAGCACGTACCTCGTCCCCGTGAAAAAAAGGGACCGAAGGTTATTGGGGCGAGGGCGAGGGCGAGGGGGACGATGATTCGTCCCCGATGGGCCGGGGGTCGCCTCGGCTTACAACTACACCGTCGGGTGCGTCAGGTCCTCGTAGCCCGCGGGATTCACGATGGATCCGCAGTCGCGTGCCCGCTGATTCGTATTAGTAAGCGACTCCTCGTCAGGACACCGACGGATTCTCCGGTTACAATCCCGTGTAACCCAATTGTCCTCGCATAGCAACTAGTTAGTTCCGTAATAATAATTTGCCCGCGAGCTTTTCCGAGGCGGAGTGACGTATTGAACGCCAGATATGGGGAGCGAGCTTTCCATTCTGACGTGTACGAGCGATGCGGGTATGTGTGTATAATGGCGAGGGAAGGGTACCCTTCCCTCGCCCCACCGCCCCACCGCCCCACCTCCCAGCAGCGAAACAGGATAGACTCGGTGTGCCGGACTCTGCTCTGGCCTCTGCTCGGATTTTCTCGGATGTCCCACGGATGTTTCACGGTTCCCCTTCCACTCCGTTATTAAAGCAAATATTATTTTCCGAGGTCAGTCGTCCGCAGCGCCGCGCTCTCAAGGCTCTCAAAGCCCGCTTCTCTTTTCGCAGGAATCTCCTGGAATCCGCATTCGTTTATCCTTACCCCCGCCCCTTTACGAAAACAATAATAATAATAACAATAATAGTAATGAAGAAGAAAAAATAAGGCCTTTTATAGTCGCAGGTCAGGTTTTGAGATTCAGCTTCGGGAGATCCTTGTATGCTTGTATCTCGGAAGCTTTGAGCGAATTCATTTGGAAGTTTTAATTGACCCTGCCAAGCTTCTTCGGCATTCAGTGCACAGAACGTCGAAGGAATCGGTCCGCTCGGTCCGCTCGAACGGGCAAAATGCACCAAACCCATACATACCTTCCTCGCGATATCCCCCCCCCCATATTGTCATGAGCGACAGGAAACCGGTATTTCAGCTCCGGCCTCTAATCCTAACGGCTTTCACGGTCTATTACTTTCAAAATATCAAGGTCCCGCAAGACAATTAACCGGGATTGATGGAAAAATTTGTGTTATAATGAGAAGGAGAGAGAGAGAGAGAGAGAGAGAGAGAGAAGCTCGACTTCCGGTCGATTGTCATGCTAATGGGATACTGGATAATTAATATGGTTTTCGCGTGAGCGTCGACTCGGGTCTCGGGTAAAAAGATTCGGCTATTTGCTTAATCTTAGAGGAGGGGGATGGGGACGGGAGGCAGGTAGATATTGGGCTAGGGAGGGGTATGGGGGTTGGGTGGGAGGAGGCGAATCCCCGTACCGACGACTGCTCCTTAAGTTCGTAAAGCCATCCATTGATTCCTTTCGAGTATTTGCCTTCGATTTCGCTCGATCGCGCCGCGCACCCTCCCCGCCCAGCCGTAGCCCCAGACAGACCTGGCAGACAATGGAGGCGCGAGTCTAGCACCGGAGCTCTCACGGAGAAGCGTCCCCGCGAGTAAGCTTTATAAAGCAGCGCCAAGACCGTACGCGCGGTACCGAACTACTCACCGACATCGCCCTAACAGCATCTAAAAGCTCTATCTCTCGACCTACGACCCCCCAAACGCCCCGCTCCCTAAGATCCGGTCATCTCGCAGACCTGCTTCACGGCTGCTAGGGATACTTTTCTTCTTTTTTCTTTTTGTTTTTGTTTAACCTGCTTAGAAGCTCTAGGAAGGTGCAAAATGGCAGCCTCGGCCCTTACCAGCTGGCCCCGTCACTTTATTGAACTTAATGCCCGGGGTGAGTGTCGGCGATTCCCCGACGATGAGCCACACCACGTGTCGGCTATTATCGCGGTGGTCGGAAAATCCGTTGAGCTATCCGTGCTTTGACATTCGAAGGGGTCGATATAGGACAGACAAGGACAGACCGACGGCATCGACTGACCCCAATTCCGATACATGTTTATAATTGTCGATGGCAATACGAGTAAGGACGTGCTCGGCTGTGCTCGGCTGGACTGGACTGGACTGGACTGGGGCTGGGAAGGTATGACGGGAGAGCGCTCGATATCGCATAAATTATAGATCCTTTGTTGCAGCGAATACTCTTGGGGTTATTAATGAATTAGCCGGGAGTGCTGCTTGCTGGCCCGAGTGAATTATCCGGCCTATGAAATACGACCTGCTACTCCGGCATAGGCGCAATACTTAAAAAGAAATCGTTATTATTTACCGCCATTGTTATACGAAAATACAAAATGAAAAGATCTGCGGGACGGGAGGGGTCGGGGTCGGGGCCGGGGCCGGGGCTGGCCGAATGATGCGGGTCCTAAACCACTATTAATCCTCCTACGGCGATTAATAATAGTTTTGTACAAAAAAAAAAAGATCGAGAGAGAGAAGAGAGAGTGAGGGAGAGTGAGAGAGTGGAGGGAGGGAGGGAGTGAAGCGGCTGCTGGTAGTGGCGACACGTTTATGACTCTGTGAGAACGATGGACGGAGGAGTGGTGGGGGTAGTAAATGAGGGCTCGCGATGATCCAGCAGGGTTGATAAGCCGTTCCGCGTTGGCAGCGTCGAACCCCAATAACCTTTAGCAGCAGGTGAGCCAGGACTTATCCACCCCCCACCCCCTCCCCCACCCACGGTCCGAGCGTCCCTCAGGAAGAGCTCCATCAGGAGAAAGCCAGAGCCGATCCTTCCTTATCAGAAGTACGAGGCTGTAAAATGGCCAAGGCCGCCGGTCCCATTATCCTCATCCCACCTCGCTCTATCTCACCTGGCTACCTTATCCGGCAATTTTAATCCCGCCATAATTTATTTACAATTAATGAAGATGGGATAGCGGGCTCGGGCCTTCCACCGAAACCCCACGGTTTCAATAACCCGCTCGCTCACTATGCTAATCATTATCATAATACTAATAATCATAATAATAAAGATAACAACGATAATAACAGCATCGCCATCGTTGTTGTTGTTGTTGTTGTTGTTGTTGTTGCGAGGGGTATAAAATAACGATTGTGGAAGGTATCGGTGGGTCGCTCCTTGGCATTATCCAGTCGGTATTTATTTATTTATTTATTTATCCCTCTTGCGTAGCCAGACAATTGTTTAGGAGACATTGGAATCGCCAGCTTCGAAATCACGTCCCCGTAAACGATACTCGATATTGTTTATTAACTTATTATTACGCGCCGTCGTAAAATGCCGCGCGAGACGAGTTGCACGAAAGCCTGGCCGCCGGCCATTTTCTACGATAATTACAAAACAGCCAACAGGCGGCAAGTTCTCGTCCGTCCGTATTATTGGATTATAAATTTGCATTGGCAAAAAAATCCCTATGAACGATGAGGTAATGATGAAGTACGCGAACGAGCCGACCGAACCCGAACAGAACTTTTCTCTCGCGTCATTTTCATTTTTGCTCGTTAATTTTGTGCTAAATCGTTGCTCAGCCACAGATCGCGCTCACTTCATCAGTAATAATAAACATTTAGAACATTTAGATTGAGTAATTGTCGCATGTACATGTATATATACGTACATGTATATATGTACATGTATATATGTATATAACCGAGCGGAGATGACAATAGATTCCTTTAACGAAGGAAACGAGACTGAATTTAGCTGGGAGATGAAAATGTTGAGCGAACGCCCGGGACTCAGGATATCGATAGGATTGTCTCTGTCGTCGAGAGACCATCGAGGGTCCGTAAAATATTCCGACCGAGCGAACCGATGGTTCTCCAGTCTGAGACCGGAGGCGCGCGGCTTTACAATTAACCTGGACAATACTGCAAACTGCAGGCGTACCGCGTTCGGGTGAAAAGGTGCGACGCCGACAATGGCCGACGGTGTCGAACGCGCGCGGGGGGGAGGCGGCTCGGGGGTGGCGGCTCGGGGGTGGCGGCTCGGAGGTACTAACGACACGGCAGAGTCGGTTATTGGGGTTAGGGATGCGGTGGTGGTGGGGTGGTGGGGGGAAGGAAAAAGAGTTGCAGCTCCTCGGAGACGCGGAGCGGGAGATAAATAATGTCGCGCTGTAGTGGTCGGGCTGTGGCGGGATAAATGCTCGGGAAGGGATAAAAATTTCCGGGATGAGGTATCGAGGAAGAGACGGCTAGGTATTTGAGGCACGATCTTACGACGCCTCTGGAATTCATAGGACGACGGAGGTTATGTCGGTTTACGTAACGCGACTCGTCGACGGCGCCCGCGCCCCCCCTCCCCCCCCCCTCCCGCGAAGCCGAGCGAGCGCGCGCTCCACGTCCGCGTTTTATTCTCATATTTATCGAGAGTCGAGCTCTCGCCGGTAAAGCGTTTCTGGGGAAACCCTCCGGGTGCCTGATGGGGGTGATGGCGAGAGGGATCGGTGCGGGATGGATGCGGGGGCTACTCCGCGGCGACTCCGTATCCAAAAGTAATTGGCCCGGGAGAAGAAAGAGAGCAGCGACAACGTCAGCCGACGAGCGTAGATGAAGCGCAGACCGAATGACTTTTCCTCTTCGTCCATTTCTATTCTCATTTTTATCCCCTTCCTCTCTCTCTCTCTCTCTCTCTCTCTCTCTCTCTCTCTCTCTCTCTCTCTCTCCGCGCTTCGCTCCCTCATTGTATTGCATATCTCGCCCCGGCAGTGCGTATAAGGCGCTCCTACCGTTCTTTTCCTCCTCCTCCTCCTCCCCCTCCTCGCCCCCATCCTCCTCCTCCCTCTCGGAGGGAAACTTTGATTATTGTGATTCCTTGATATAGTACGGCACCGACGATTCCCTATCTCCGATATTAAACTCGCGTTATAAAAGGCTACGATTTTTTATGATTTCGCACTCATATAGAGTGACGCTTTAGAAGATATGAGAGTGAGGGGGAGAGACTGTTTGCGATCGGGGCCAGGGGATATTGGGGCGGGGGAGAGGCGCGACCGAATGAACTTTATATGTAATTCCAGCGTTTATTGGAATCGGGAGCGCCCGACTTTCCTAAGAAGATAATTAAGAGAGCGTTATTATTATTTCTCTAAAGTTACGCGTGAGTTTTTTCCTCCTCCTGCCCCCCTCCACCCCCTGTCAAATTAGTTTCCCATTATGGAAGTCCCGAGGATTTTCCTCCCAAACCATCAATTTCTTCAGCGTTTGCTTAAATAAATTTACTGTCCCGATGGCTGATGGCGCTTAGACCGCACCACTCACTCCTTCAATTACGTGAAATAACTTTATTTTTTTTTTTTTTTTTTTGGAGGGGTAGCGGATAGATAGAGATAGAGAGAGAGAGAGAGAGAGAGAGAGACAGCGCGTCGTTGCGATTGTTCAAGCGCGCGGGGATGGGGATATTTTATAATAACGTGAACATATGAGATGGAAGCCTTAGGTGGTCGCAAGAGGTTGTTTCTTAAGCTTCGATTGCATTGGTCGTGAGAAAAATACCTGCATGACTATACTTAATAGAGCCGGAGAGTTAAATAATAAGGTAGCGCAGCAATTGTAAGTGAATAGTTCGATAAGTAAACGTAAAATATTTACAATCATCGCTGCTCATTACCCGCCTTTCACAGCCGTTCGCTCGTGAGCGGATTCCGATTTTTCATTTATTTATTTTCATTTATTTATTTTTATTTTTTTTTCCTATTTTTATTTTTCTATTTTTTTCTATTTTCTATTTTTTTTTTCTATTTCATTAGCGTCGACTTTCCCCTGAAAGTGTGAGAAATAAAAGGCCGGGATCGGGAGCCGTGAGCTATTGGCAATAATATTCTTGACGCCGTGATTACACATATTAAATATCGCGTACAATGTCCGACTTTTACGAGTCGGCGCCCGACATCAGTTTCATCAATTCGATGCGGTAACCCCGCCCCATCCCCGACCCCTCCCACAATGCTCGGGGCGACGAGTTTCAATCAACTGCTGCCAGAATCCCCTTTCCACCTTAATTCCCTCCCTCCCCCCCCCCTACGCCAAAAAAAAAAAGCTCGAAGCTGTGGAGCTGTTGATGTGGTGCGTGACAGAGACAGAGACAGAGATAGAGAGGTGAGAGAGAGGGAGGGAGAGAGAGTCGATTACGGAAAATTATCCGGGCTGTGAGAAGATAACTCGATGATTTATAGGGGATATAAGCGAGCGAACGGTAGAGGATACGAGCTGCGCCGAGTCCCGAATCTTCCCGAGAATCTCATTAAACGATCAACGTGACGTAGGGGAGCGGCGTAGGGGGGTGCAGAGGGTAGTCGACCCCGATATAAATAAATTATTTATCCGTGGATCCGTTGTTTGTTTCCGCGTCTCCGGGATGTACGTAGTGACGAGCGTCGAGGAGGAGGAGGAGCGGGACGAGATCTAAGATTTCGAGCGCCCGGTCCATTAATGAAAGTCGATCCTCCTCCTCCCCCGCCCCCCTTTTCCTCGGGTAAATTGGCCCGGCTAAAAGTATTTGCGCCCAGGCCCATGCCCGACCGCTGCGGCCAATTAGTCTCGAAATTCTGAATAAATTGTGAAAGCTGATACGCCGGAGATCTATCAGCTTCCCAGCCACCGACCCCCGACCCCCGTGCTCCCGAGCCCCCGACCCCCGTGCTATTTCATTTCCCACCGCGGGCATTACCTTTTCTTTTTTTTTTTTTATACGGCGCTGCTGGTGGTCCGGGTCCCGGTGCCCAGGGACCCGCGGCAGGTGCATGCACTCCGACGCCGAGCTTGACGCTCCTCGTTAACGCGGCTATAATAATAACGCGGCTATTGCGATATTGGTGGAACGGCTGCTGCGCGGCCCCTCTACGTACGTCCTTGATCCACATTAGAGTCGGGTGGACCGCGCGACTCCGCTCCCTCGGCGCTTTTTTAAAAGTAACCTTGACTAATTTCGTCAACGAATTTTACCTCTGCTGATGAACGTCCACCACTTCCCCCGTTCCCACCCCCTCCCCTAACCACTCGAGTCATTCGTTACCCATCTTAATCCATGGGACGAGATCGAAGAGGGTCCACCTACCCTCTCTTGCCTTACAAGTAAAAGGCATTTCCTCGTCTTCGTCCTCGTCCTCGTCCTGCCCCCCCCCCACCCCCACACTTACTTGCCCGTATTTGCAAACAAGCGAAAGCGCGGCAAATCCATTTAACCCGTAGTCGATATTAACTTTTCGGATTAACTTTTCGATCTCCGGACTCCTCGCCGACTTCCAACTCCCATCTCCCGATCTCCCATCCCCAATAACCCACGGCCATTCGACTTAAGATTCGCTTAACGTAAGCCCAACCGGCGGCCCCTCCCCTCTCCCCTCCCCTCCCCCCGGATTCTCTTCAACTCGTTTGTATTTATTCCAGGCAATTCTTTTATTAGCCCAGTTACTAAGAGCCATTTTTTATCCGCGCGGGGTGTATAAGAAATTTTACGTCCTCGTTTAAAAGCTCGGCTCCGATAGAAAAATCAATTCCCCCTGACGAACTATTATTCTCAAATAGAATAATAATCATAAAAGTTTATGAAATAGACGGATAGGGATACGGATACGGATACGGATACGGACTTTGCGAGACGCGTGATCGATACAAGCCGAGGCCTTTGTGCACCTCGCCACGATATAGGTACAAATGGCTTAGGGACGACTCGCGACTTATTACAAAAACACGTCGATCCGTATAAAGATTTATTTATTGAATTACGTAAGATGTATCGATCCTTGCGTAACGCGATATCTCTCCCCTACCCCCAACCAAGACAGCTCCCCAACTGCATTTACATGGAATTCTAAAGAAAAATCCCTTGCAACGATACTTGCCGTCTCGCGAGACTCGACTCACCTCAGCCGAAAAGTACAATTCGCCGTTGAAAATTCTAGACAAGGAAAGAAAGAAAGATATATATACGTATATATTCACTTGACTTTTAATCGAGCACGTCGCAATTACGCGTCAATATGCATGAATGGTGATGAAATTAAACTTGCACTACATGTGATCGTTATGAATTTTCAAGTCTAAGTTCTTTTTCTTCCTTTCTCTCTTTCTCTCTTTCTCTCTTTCCATTTTACACACATCTAAGATCCTCTAAGACGATGAATAAGGATTTCTATGACGATCTAAAAGATTTTAATTTGCGCGTAAAGATAAGAGCATACAATTTACTAGAAATTTGCACCAATGGGCTATAAGGCTCGCGTTTTATTACGTCAATTATTTATTTCATAAAGACTGAATTGCCGATATTAATGTTGTCGGACAAGTCATGAAGATACGTAAAGTAACGCGAAGATATATCGAAGTTATTTCTCTGGCGAGTCGTGAAATTTATGGCGTTTATCTCGATTCGAATCGTCATCGGCGGCGATGTATTATTATTAATAAGAAATTCATTTCGTCGCCAATGTAATCGATCAAACTCGATACTTTTGTAATAGCACCGAGTACCGTGTCAAATACCCACGGAATGCTAATAAGACGCAGGCTTAGGAATACTTAGGCCTTACGTACGGGGGACAATCATTTGTAAATCTTTTAATTAAACAACGAGCTGGTGATCATTAAATTAAATTAAATCATTGCGAAGAAGTGTATATTTAATCATTAGACGTAGTACGCCTGTTGTTGTAACGAGCGTAGCTTAATTCCAATAGAAAATTAATAGATCCTGATTGGAATCATCGATTGGATAAATGTAATAATAATATTACTTGTAATTAATAAATCATGGCGATGGCATTTATTGTGAATTTGAATTTCGTCGGGACGGGCGAAGGTATTTGCCATCGGGTTGACGTAATTTTTGTGTTATTTTTAATATACGTAGCGGAGACGTTTATGAAATTTCAAGTCCAAATTTTGCAAAGTCTCCATTACAATGGAATTTCGTAATATAATATTTGCCTTACATAAAGCTACAGGGAAAATGACTGTCGTTCGTTTTTAAGGTATCCTCGTGACATTTAAAAAAAGTAATTTAATAATACAGGAAGGCCGTGGGTAAAGAAGACCTTTATGAAAAGATTTTCCCCTTGGGGGTGGGGGGTGGAGGGGAGCACTGAAATTTTATAAATTTAAATAAAGCTTTGCAATTATTATTCGGGAGTTGATTAAGTCGTCGGTTAGTCACTTTTCGTGCACGTATTCGTCGAGCAACTAACCCTGCACGGTATCCTATGTGACTCCGCTTAAAGAAGAAGAAGAAGTAGAAGAAGAGGAAGAAGAAGAAGAAGAAATAAGCGAAGGACGATGTCGTTGGACTTTTAGAAGAATTCCCATATCGACTACTTCGCTAAGTCCTGCTCCTCCAAGATTTTACAATCGGACGCGAGCAGTGTATTCTATCCCACTTAAAGCTTTAACTCCTTCTTTTATTTTTTTTTTCTTTCTTTTACCTTCATTCGCTTTGTTAACTTTATTCACTTTTCGGCTTATTCCCGCCAATGCGCGCGAAATCGTAAACTTCAACAGCAGAGTCTTTGTTAAATCTTGAAAAAATTGTCAAACGGTCAGATGTCGTATAAATACTTAGCTAGCCTAATACGCTCAACGGGGATCAACATCTCGTTTGTAGTATCGGCCTCTTC
This sequence comes from Ceratosolen fusciceps, assembly GCA_018883505.1. Classification (NCBI taxonomy): domain Eukaryota; kingdom Metazoa; phylum Arthropoda; class Insecta; order Hymenoptera; family Agaonidae; genus Ceratosolen; species Ceratosolen fusciceps. The sequence goes on from RCIC01000019.1 coordinate 908,617, forward strand.
ATAACCTCGATAACGCTTAAGATTATAAATTAATCAAACGAAAATAGGTGGTTTTAAACAAATTCAAATAATCCTGTCCGTTGAAATCGTAAAGTAAATTTGCCCGAGTGTGATTCTAAGTTTATGTGCACACGTATCTGCCTCTCCACGTATAATGTCTATTTAAGTTGAAATTATAAATATGTACAGAGAGCGCGAGAAGTATATATATATATATATATAGAAAGAGAGAGAGAGAGATTTATAGATAGAGTGAATTTTATTACAGAAATTGCTGTGAAATTTCAGTGGAATGGCATGGAGTGCATCAATGTTTTAATAAAATATTAACCTGACAGAAGCATAATAAAAAATTATCATCAATGACGTACTTTCGTTGTTTATTATTATTTTGGTTGTTGTTGTTGTCGTTGTTGTAGTTGTTATCGTTCGCAAGTTTTTTGCCGTATTTTTTCGTAAAGTTTATGGATCGATGCCGTAGATCGGCGTACATTATCGTAGATTAGCGTGGATTACGTAAGCCGGTAAACGATATTGAAAATTGATTGGATCGAGTCGTCCGAGGCTTCTGGTTTTCGGTTTTCGGTTTTGACGGAGCGAGTAAATACATCCTTTTGATTGAACTGTGGCAATGGAAGTCGCGAGACAGTAGTGGATGGGATAGACTCGGATTCGTTATTAATGTCCGTGAAGCGCGCCGGTCACCGTAAGCGTCGCATTAAATTTTCCTTTTGAGCGCAATAAAACTTCTTGCCGGACAGCCGTTAAAACAACTTGCGTTTAATTGATTTTTAATAAGAGTATAATGTTCCCGTTATTCGGCGAGAGCTCCTCGCGGAGATGATTTATCGCTACGTAGCCCGGCTCGGCTCGGCTCGGCTCGGCTCGCATACTCATCAGGCTGCCGAGTCTGCGCTTACGTAATTACGACAAATTGTCGACGAACGTTGCATAAAGCCGGAGCGTATCGTTTTTTCACGAGGACTCGTGCGTTGTGCGGCGCAGCTTTTCTGCGCCCGAGACGATTCGTCGCGCATTCCTTAATAACCGTTTTCCCTTTCACTTTGCTCTTCAAACGTATAAAACGGGAACCCTAACTCTCGATCGAAGAAAGGAAAAGCTACGGAGCGTGATGGGGAGCGGGATGGGGATGGATTACGATGGATGTGGCCCCTTTCATTAGCCATCTCCTTGACCTTCGAATCCCAATGTAATAAAATCATAAAGGGGTTCAATGCCGTGGCAGACGATGCCCGTCCCGCCGAAGACGAGCTTAGCTTCGATTAAGGAAAAGCAAAACCGTCTATGGGGTAGGAGAGGGGGCGGGGAGAGAGGGAGAGAAAAGGGATACGAGGACGTAGGAGAGCCGTTGTACGGTGGCTGGCGTACGGGCGAGGAGGGATGCGCGGGCGTAAAGGAGGTTAAGACAAGGGCAGAGTTAGCAGGCTGATGTCGTCGTGCGGGGTGTGTAGCAAAAGGTCATTTCGGCGATGAGATCAGCCTGTCGAACTCGGCGCCGTATTCCTGCGACTCGAGCTCGAGTCCGGCCCCGGACAGGAAAAACTACAAGCCGACCGGGCACCCGTAGCCGTCCATTTAATACTCCGGTCTGGCCAGGCCAAATACGCCGACGCCACGCGGCATTCTAAGGCGCGAGTGAACGTATCGGCCACGTACGTAGGGGCCAGGTACGTAGGGGCCAGGTACGTAGGAGGGCAGGTACCCAAGAGCGGGCGCATTGCATTGCCTACGGCACGGTCTCCGCTCCAAGAAACTCCATTACTTATACGCCCGAGGTACTCTTCGCCCCGGTGTTAATAAGGATCTCCCCGTCCCTCTTTTTTTTATACGATTTTTAATTAACGTGGGCCCGCCCGGGCTCCCACCCACCGGGGGACTGGCCCCGGCACCGCTAATCATTCGATGCTAATCACGTGAGGTAACCGCTCGCGCTTTTTTTTTTTTTTTTGCTTTTCTTTTTCTTTTTTTTTCTTTTTTTTTTCTTTTTCTATCCGCGGAGAGCGGCTTTCGCGCGAGTCCGGATTATGTAGCCGCGGCGGCGGCGGCACATTGTGAGAAACCGAGGCAAAAACAAAAAGAGCGTGGCGAAATTTTGTAACCATATCTCAATGTTAATGTCCAGTCGACGGTCCAGTCCGCGCTCGCTCGAACCGCTTGCCGCCACAATTTCAAACGACAGCCCGGTTAAAAGGAATAGAAAAATAACGAAGAAGAAGAAGAAAAAAAGAAGAAGAAGAATAATAAGAAGAAATAAATAAATAAATAAACGAACGAACGAACGAACGAATAGAAAAAGAGAGGAGGCTTATTTAATAAAGTCGAGTCGAGTCGAGTCGAGTCCTTCCGCGGATATTCATTCGATACGGTATTCATTCGCCCGGAGAACGACGAATTCCATGTAAATTAAAGGCCAAAGGGTCCCGGGGGTGGGAGGGGGGAGCGAGCGTTGGTTTATTGAAATAATTAAACAGCCGAGCGAGCGAGCCTCAAAGGCAGGGGGGCCACTTACTTACAGGAGCTGCTCTCCCACCCGGGGGTCTCCCCACTCGACTCGTCTTGGCTCCTCCAGAGGAAAAATAAGGGCACTCGCCTGCCCCGTGTAAACACGTAGACCATTCGTCATAGGGATTCATTTCGGGAGAGTCGTCGAGAAGCCATTTCGGCGATGTATCACGTGCACGGATTTTACCCATACGTCACTAAAGCAACGCTTATTTCTAGGAATCGTCATCCTTACCTCACTCGGCCCACTCTGCGGTTTATTATTTTATTAATTTCTGCCCCCTCGCACCTTATTCCATCCTTAAGGACTTATGCTGATTTATTCCGATTAATCCCTCCCCAAAAAGCTAATCCCCGTAATTCCATTCAATTCAATTCTCATTCGTTTCACCCTATTCCTTATTACGTTAAATATTGGGGTTATCTCGCCTTTGTAACGAGACGATGTAACGAATACATCTCGTCCTTTCATTAATTACCTTTCCAACACCTTATTATCATTTGCCTGAATATAACAATCAACGAGTTCATTCATACGTACGCGAGAGGCCACGTTTTTCACTTAAAAATTATTAACCTCGACAAACGCGTTTCTAAATTTCACGATGGATATTTTCTTCGGATAGTATAAAGTTCATTACTTATTATGGAATATATGGAATAGTCGCAACTACGACGAATCTAGTTAAAATGTAAATTTGTTATATAAAACGTAAATATTGAGTTTTTTGTTTTTTTGTTTTTTCTTCGTTTGATTAATATTACTATTAATTCGGCCTGCCGGCTGCTTTTTTTTTTTTTTTTTTTTTTTATAAGTTTAAAACTATTATGAAAGACGTTAATTAGTCCAGGTAAATATTATATTACGGAAGATTATTATTCGTACGTGTTGTGTACACGAGGTATCACGGGGTGTCAACATTTTTATAATAATTACATGCGTTATACATTGAGCAGCGGCGAATTATAATATTTAAGAAACATTTCATCGTAAATACTATTATGAATACTTAACTAATGGCTGATGTTGTAACGTAAATTTAATCACGTATACATATATATATATATATACAAATAATATTTAAAAATATTCGAGAATGAATTAATATCACGCTCGTAATTAACAATAAATAATAAATAATAAATAATAATAATGTTAATACTAGCAGTTAATAACTTGTCAATATTTCGAAAGAGAGTTATATACATATCGATTAACAACGTAAAGGCCTTTTTACACATGAATTCATTTAATATTATAAATAATACGTGCGCGTATGTACGTACGTATACGTACGTACACACACAGAGAGCAACATTAAACTTTATATTAAATTCTCGGTCTTTATTTTTCAATAAAACAAAAAAAAAAAAGGGGGGGGGTGGCGGGTGTAAACAATTTTTTAATATAATTTATGAAATTTTACGTAGTCGTTAATAACGAGTGAGCGGGATGTTTTATTAACAGTATCGTCGCAGTATCGTCGCAGTATCGTCGCAGTATCGGTTAACATTAACGTATTCGAAATAGATGGGAGAACCGATATCGATACCATCATGATTGTCGTTTATATCTCATGCTTTCTCTAATGAAAAGTACGTATAAGTTACGTAGTTTACGGGTATCCCGGCCGACCCAGTTATCAAAGGTAAATTCAACATTTCGTGTATGCAAATACATTCAACGCGAACTGTTGTTAAATGTTAAATGCGCGGTTCTATTCCGTCCGTACGATTGAATACTTTCGCATAACGACGTGCCACGAGGAGTTATTATCCTAATGACTTGACTCCGGCCTTTTTCCGTACAATGTCAATCGTAATGTAAACCAATTGTTTGTTTTACACGGGGATGTAATGTTTACAGTATCGGGGCAGATCACGCTGCCGCCATTTGACCTGTGCATTGAGGACAATGGCCGCCCGGGTCAAGGGGATTTCAGCGCCGGCTATCACAGAGCATTAACACCGTCATTTTAATGCGGAGCTTAACTCGATAAACAAAAAAAAGAAAGTAAATGAATTGGCCGATTGTTTGTATCGATGTCGTCGCTGCGACCGGTATTCCGCCAATAAATTCGTTAAATTCGTTAAAAAAAGTACCGCGTCGGCCTCGCTCTCTCTCTCTCTCTCTCTCTCTCTCTCTCGTTCATCTACACAGCCACGCGGCATAAAATAATGCCCTCGAAACTCTTTGTTGTTTAGAGGACGAAACGGCAAAGGTACTTAATTTTACAGATGAAAAGCGTTAAACAATTTCCCGATCGAAGGGCGACGCTAAATCACGTATTTTTTTTTTTTTTTTTTTTTTTTTAAAAACAAAGAAGGCAATTCATCCGGTGCGTTAACGCCAACTAATGCCGCCGTTCTTCTTTTTCTTTACTTACCCTACCCCCCCTCTCCGCTTCACTACATTTATTTAACGATACGTAACGGAGGCTGTTTGGACTGTTGCTTTTTATAATGAGAAGCAAGTGTCGAGCCAACTAAGACGAACGGGCAGATAAGAGCGGGAACTGCTTATCTCCTGTCGCCGACTCATTCCAATTATCCGAGTCATCTGAAACAAGGGCGAGAAAGTGATGTGGAGGGGGGCGGGGCGATAATAAAAATAAGAAAAACGGCCGAGTAGTCTTGTGAATTTAGAGCTGTTGGAGATGGGGTCGGCGGCCGACTGGCGGCTCAGGCAAAACCGCGGATGAATACATTTTGCGGCTTCGGTTAACGACGTCCTACCAGGGGCAACGAACATTATTGTCGACTGCGGGAGAGGGGGACGGGAGTGGGGACATAAAGTCGCTCGTTTCCACCGCACCGCGACCGTCCTCACCGTACTTCCGAGACTTGCGGTTCCATTCCCTCGTGACCTTGAGACTCTTGTCACCGTTCGCATCCGCCTCTCCGTATTCAAGGACAAAGATGCCGATTTCCAAAGAGCCCCCCCGACCCCGCGTCCGACCCCGCCCCCCGATTTTCACGTGAAGGAACGCAGCAAAGTCTTGAAAAGACGTAAACGGGAGCCCCGAGTAATTTGCCGGCTTGATAAAAGCCAAAACACGGGACGGGTAGTGGTGGGGCTAGGGAGGAGAGAGAGAGGGGGGAGGGAAGCACCGGTAATAGCCGAGTCGGCTTTCATCGTTTGGCTCGCGGCCCGCGTTCTAATTTCGGTATTTATAAATTAGCCGTCTCCAGGACATCTCGGAGAGCCGCGCTTCATCACGTACTTCCGGATTCTATAATGCACCTCGAGCATATCAAAAGTTCTTTGAGCGGATGATGATGATGGGCGGAGGAGGGCGGGGGAACGGCCTTTGGCTTTGAGAAGCAATCGACGACCGTCTGGGCGGTACAAAGCACCGCGCGTATCGTATTAACGTCGAAGCATTACCTCCAAAGAATTTCCCCGGCCCTTTCTCATACGCGGCATCAATATTTGCTCATTACTGCGCCCGAGTACATAAGGTAAACAAGTAAAGTATTATTAAAGGATTACAAATATTTGTAAATGTAGGCAGCCTCGGCGCATCTGCCCGCCACCGGCTTACTTATTGCAAATACAATGCAAATTAAATAATACAAATCACCCGGTCAATGAAAGAATTTTCTCTTTTTTTCACTTGGAGCTCTCGTTGTTCTTTCGTTCGAGCTCATTATTCAATCCCTTTATTTTACCTCGGCACGAGCAACACTGCTCGCTTACTACTACTACTACTACTACTACTACTCGGTTCAGCTTAGCCCGTGTAAAATTTACAATACCCCGCTCTCCGTCGCAATCGGCTGTTATTCGCGTCAACGGGATCATTTTGGCTTCTTAGGGGGTATTGGGGTACGGGGGTACGGGGAGGGGTGATAAACTTTTTATTAGTGAGAATTAGTGAGGATTTCTTGTAATTTAAGTAGGAAGAAGAGTCTAGGAGGCTTGGAGCTCAATGCCCGAGAAACGTTAGAAATATATTTCCGTTCTCAAAGGGACTTTTCTCTTCGTCCCTTCGTCACTGCGTCTCTCCGACACGGATTAGACCTTTAGATTATAAAAGATCTTCTGCTCCTTTTCTTTCTTTCTTTCTTTCTTTTAACGCATAAACGAGTGATAGGAGCAAGGGGGACGGGGGGCGCGGGAATAGAGAGGAAAAACTGAAACGAGAAACGAATAAAGTCGCTTCGATCGTCGCTCTTGTTCTTCTTGTTCTATCTCCGCGTGATTTACAATGAAAGTCATCGTTCCCGATCCATAATACGCTCGGCCTCTGTCGTATTTTATTATTGCCCAAATGAATGAAGTATCGAACTTCTATTTATATATTTCGATGCTGCGGCCAGCTATGATATACAGCCAGAAGGAGTCGTAAATCCTGCTCTCGCGGGCGGAAGGGGGTGGGGTGGGGTATATATATATATATATATGTTTTAGCGCTAAAGCGAATACATCATAATAGAGGCTGAACGGGGTGAATCTCCAACGTTTATCGTAACGAGAATTCGTCAGCGCGCGTTTTTTTTTTTTTTTTTTTTTTTTTTTTTTTTACATCTCATACGGTAATAATGATGTTATTACGCGCCACGCTACGCGCATGCTGATCCGACAGGGATTTACTAAATGAAGGATCGACGGCCTACTCGACTCTGTCAAACATTTGTCCACGCGACTTTACGATTTTTATACTCTTTTCTTTTTTTTTTTCGACATTAATCCCCGAATGTATTTATTTGTCAAACGGACTCGATTCGCGATACTCGTTGAATTACTTCCGTGTCGATACTTCCAAGCCACGTATTTGCAATAATAATTCACGCATTACTAACCTATTACTCTGCCTTCCAATTCCAATTACACGCTATTATCATTATTATCATTATCATTATTATTATTATTATTATTAACGCTAGTTGCCGCGAATGGCGTAATAATTGCGAAGGGGGGGGGAGGGTAAGCTCGAAAGAATTCATAAAAATATGCGGGGAATTAATTGGTGGAGAAACGTTTATCGGCTCGCGTAATAAACTGTATATACTTGAAGGGGAGTTTAGCCAGACGCGGAAGATCATTAATCTTAATGATCTACTACTCTGGCCGGGCATTTGCACACATAAGGGATCCTAAGAGTATTTGCTCCCGGTATCATTTTAATTTATTACCGCGCGCTTCGTAAGGTCGAAAGAGCCACGGGGACGGGGACGGGGACGGGGACGGGGACGGGTGAGTTTTGGTGAGTTGGTGAGTGAGACGCTTCAGGGAAGAGTGATTTACGGTAATTTTCCGAATCCACAAGCAAGCGGCACAGAGCCTCCGAGCGGCAAATAAAGTGAGCAAAGCAAGCATTGAATGGGAGAGGAGGGTGTTGTAGGGGGTGGGGTGGGTCCGTAGGCCGGTCGAAGGTAACCGCGATAAGGAGCAGCCGGACGAATCCGGCACGGGGATATTCATTTATTTATAAAATGCTCATAAATCGAGGATTCGCCCGGGGCTATTTACATTCCCCGACTCTCGCAACGACGACGATTACGACTACGACGATTACGACTACGACGAGGACGACGAGGACGACGAGGATGGCCGCCCACGTAGCCGAGGATCGCGCGTGCCCAAAGACGAAAGCAAACGACCTCGATCCTTTGGGGGAGGGCCGAAAATTTTGTGTAATTTGTCGTCGTAAGGGCGGGATGCGCGATGGGACGGGGACGGGGGGTGGTGGAGGAGTGGAGTGACGGGGGAGGGTAGTGGCAAGAGCGTCCCCGTCAAAAGTTATTAAATTTCTTGGTCGCGCGTGCGCATGCTCGGCGAGTGGAAAAACCCGACCGAACGAATGAAAAGAATCGAGTGGAACGAGTGCGGGTCCCGCGGGACGCATTTATAATGCGCTTCCTGAATGGCGCGAGAGGGTGGTGGTGGGCGGTGGTGGTGGTGTGGGGAGAGGGAGCGCAAAAAAGGTGAAGAAGAGCACGGTCTGGTCACGAATGGTAAAAAGAGTCGGTCGTCGTAGTCGTAGTCGGTCGTCTTCGTAGTCGGTCGTCTTCGTAGTCGTAGGCGGTGGAGGCGGTGGAGGCGGTGGAGGCGATGACGGGGGAAGAAAGAAGCCTGTCCGATGTGGAAAGGCAGGCAATTCCGAGCGGAGCCCCGGGGCTCGCTCCTCCACCCTACGAATTCTCTTTGGCCGCTCGGCAACCCGAGTAGCCCGAGTCGTTAATATATTCGCCGTTCTCGCCACTTCCGGCCTAAATTCTTCAGCAGGGCATTTAAATGTGTCGGCGCTTCCCGCGGTCCGGCCAACCGAGAATTACGATATCTCCCTCCCGGACGATCCCGGCCGACCAACACCCAAAGCCCAACGCCAACCAGATTACTCGTCCCGGCGTATCAAACCCTTTTTTTTTTTTTTTTACCGGAGCTCCGCTCTCGCTACCCCCATCACCCCATCACCCCTACCTCCCACCCTCCCGCCATTGCCCCTCGAGGTAGTTCACGATACACAATAAGCCCGTAAGTACTCGAGTCGTCGTAGGCTCGAGGCTCCGCGGCGCTTCGAGCCCCTTTCAAAGTCCCGGCAACTTTTTCCTCCTCGGTGATAACTTTTTACCCTCGCCTTCAAAGAGAGACATTTCATCCCTTTCCTCTGCCCCGACTTACTCCACTAGCCTCTCTGGTAATCTTCTTCCCTTTATTCCCTCTCTCTGTCTCTCTCTCTCTCTCTCTGTCTCTCTCCGTCTTATCTACTCTCGCGATGATGATTCGTCCCCGCTTACTGTAATGAAAGCCTTCATTATCATCGGGACGCGTTACTCATGCCCTCGGCACCACCACCACCACCACACCACCACCACCACCACCACCACCACCACCAGCACCACGGACCGGCTACGGCCGTCGATAGCGTTAGCGATAGAATTTTACGCGTCTAACTTTGCGTTAAAGTTCGTCGAGCGTGAATCCACTTAGTTTTGTCCCGGGCATCGGGGTATCGGCACGTAAAACTAGCCCGACAACTCTGCTCCGAGAGAGAGAGAGAGAGAGCCCTCGCGATTCTCAGTTCGTTAACTGTTGCTCGTATTACTCGGAGCAGGAATCAGAATACAGCATAAGCGTAATAACCCCTTCCCTTTGCATTCTCCATTCCGTGGCACGGGAAAATATTAATTTCCAAGGCCACTGCTCCCTTGAACCCCCCCTCCCCCCCGCGATCCAACCCCAAATGACCCCCAATGACCTCGGACAAGCTTCTGTGACGATGATTTATTTTAATTAAACATAGGCGCCAATGGAGGAGCCGGTTTACAGTGGAAAATTTCGTTGGCCGACTCTCGTAAACAAGCTCGCGAAACTTTTGTTATTTTATATTACGTCGCTTCAACGTATCATTATATTATGAATAATCATCAAACAAGGGTTATTGTTATTGGGGTTATTGGGGTTATTGTCATTATTTCTCATCTGAGCTCTCATTGAGCACATTGCCAATTAGAAGAATGGCTCTCTATACATTAAGCCTTAAGCCTGTCATTGAGTACGTGACGGGGGTGGGGGAGGGTAATGAAAAAAATCTTTGCATCCCGAAATAGAGAATAAATTATAAATTAATTAATTAATAATTAATAAGCATGTAAATTACCGGCTTGAGGAATTATTCGTTACATCGGCTATCAATTAGGGGCTAGTAATTGCTCAATACTCCAGCCAATGCCGATAATTGGAAAGAAAATATTATTAATAATAACGTTAATTATTTTGCGAATACCGAGCGGACTCCGATACTACTAATGCTATTCGTAATTACGTTTGCCTTCGTTTATTATTTTTTCACTTGCTATTACCGACTCGTATTAAAGCTTCGAAACAAATACGCGACTGAGGAGTGTGTCGTGTTTTTATGTATCAAAAGCTGAAGCTCAATGTTCAAAGAATATTATTTCATTATTCCGGGATGAATCGAAACGACCTTATTGACGATTTGCGAGGGGAGTTTCAAAGAAGGAATGAAGGAGTAAGGGCAGGGGGGAGTGGCGGGGAGGGGGTGTGAGTCATTAGCCTCGTGACATAAATTGAAGTAAGTTGGAAATTTAAAGAAGTTACGTAGTCCGGAGGAATATAAATTCACGGAGAAGTTGCCGTGGAGGTGATAGTCGGACGTAATTTTAACGTGGAGGGCCTGTACCGGCAATCCATTTTTCCGAGGCATTTTCATCGGCAAAGAGTAAACTTGGCGGATCGTTCGTTAAGCTCAGCGGATTCCCCAAGTCCGGGCCCTGAAACTTCTCTCGAGCTCTTTCGCTGAGAATGCGCAGTGGCTTTATTGATAAACTTTCGCGACTCGGGCGACGATTCGCTCAATACGATTGAACTGCCGTAACTCTATCGGGATTTATAAATAATAACAACAACGACGACAATGATAATGATAATAAAATCAGGAATAACAAGGACAAGGAGAGAGAGAGAGGAGCAAGAGGAAGAAGAAGAGCGGAGACTCGCTAAAAGAGCCGCGATAAACCCGATCCCCCGAAAGCAATGTAATTAGTACTCTAAGTGCACTGTCCGCCATTTTATTTTCTCATATTTATATTTAAATGCATTATCTCCGAGCGTATTTCTTTCATTTAGCATAACTTTCGAGGCATTACCGTCTCCTTAATCTCGACTTAATTTTGAATTTTACCATCGCGTTTTAAATACCGAAGCACTGGAAAAGCTAGATATTTATATACCGGTCACCCCCTCCCGCCCTCGCCAACCCCGTTGGCTTTGCTCTTTGCTGGCCGCGCTTACGTTTCCGCGGAAAACTTACTTCAACGCCCGCGTTTACTAATAAATAACCAGATAATAAAGCTCTCGGGCCGTAAAAGCTACTTTTTATTTAAAAATTCCTCCTCCCTGCTCAAAAATCATTATACTCATTATAATTAGAACTAATTACTTGGAATTTGAATATTTTCTTATGGACCCCACGCCCCCCTCCCACCATCTACGTCGCTCATTGAAATCCTTATGTTACAAGTACTACAGTCCCTAAGTAGTTTTATTGGAAAAGTCTTAGAAAAAAAGTTATATATCCGGTGATTTAAATTTGAAAAGTTAATTAAAAGGCATTCCTATAGCGAGCGAGTATAAACTTTTTGACGAGATAATACCACCTTACGGCCATTTAAACTTAAATAGTCATTAGTTGAAAGAAAGGAGTCAAAATTTTTAATAAGACTATCGAATTTTTATCATTTTCGATTTTTTTTTACCACACAAGTTTCTCCCGAATAATCTCAGGAAATCACACCGACTTACTTGACGATTTTAATGTACCGTATCCTCGAACATTCTGTAAAAACTAATACAAAAAAGAAATATATATATATATGTATATGTATATAACGAAGAAACGCTCGTTCTTTGTAATTCGTAATTTTAGCGAAACAGTTTCAAAGTCCTTGATTTATTGGCATATTAAAATATTTAATTGTCAAGCTCTTTAGTTAAGTAATCGTCCCCTTTTAATTCTGAGCAGAAAGTTCAAAATTTCTGTAAAATATGCCCGAGCTCGTGAACAGAAAAGAGTCAACTGCCTAAGTATGCAGTATGCAGTCAGAGGAGATTATTATTATTATAATTTCGTAAGCTGGTGAAATAGGCATGGGATGGGATGGGATGGGATGGGATGGGATGGGATGGGATGGGATGGGATGGGGGAAATAAAATAAAATAAAACGCGCGAGCGACGCATGTCGGCGAAGCGGATTGGTGGCTGGGGAGGCTGGGGAGGAGGGTGGGGGGGATATGGATCCGAGGAGCCAAAGGTATGAAAAGTTTCTCAGGACGGTTAAGGGATTCGTTGCAATTGCTCGGGACTAATGGGTAATTAAACCGAGGGGGCTTAAGTACAACGAAAGCCCGAGTGAAAAGCTGTGGACGGTCGCCGCCTTGTTGGCCGCTATTCTTCCTTAAAGCCCGTTGACGTGAAAAACTGGGGGTTGGGGGGAGGAAACAATCTGGCTAACGAAGAACGAATGGCTTAACTGCTTGGCCCTAAACACATCGAACTCCGGTGAAAGTTTCGCTCGCGTGATTTACTTTGCCGCGTAAGTAAGTAAGTGATCCTCGCCGTCCCCCTCTGCGTCCCCTCTTCCACGCAGCGCTGCGTGAGGAGTGGCGTGGTGTGGCGTGGTGTGGCGTGGTGTGGCGGCTGGGTATGGGGTTGGAGGGGAGGGGGGTGGGGGGGTACGTGGGGGGGTACGTGGGGGGGTCGCGTTGCGTTTAATTAGACAGCCGCGGGCCGTCCTCGACTCGTGCAATCAGCTTAGCCGAGCGTTAATCCCTCGTCCCAGCCACAGATCGACAGTCGCGCACGGATGCAGCTACGAATGCAGCCACGGATGCACTTGATAAACAGTTGGCCGCTAGCCGGGTGCAGCTACCCGCTCCGCCGAGTGTGAAATGCCTAGGAAGTAGGAAACCGGACCGAGCTTATCCTGTCCCCGGGGCATTTCACGCGGACTCGAACGACTCGATCGCGATCTCTGTGTGTATGCGAGGTGGGTCAGGTGCGTGGGGGTGGATCAGGTCGGAGCGAGCCCTTCTCGAGCCTCGGCCGAACTGCATGGCGGGCCTCCGTTCGACCGTAAAACCCGAGCACTCCGGCATAATTTCAATGGATCGACCGATAGCCACAGGGAAGCAAAAGGTCAGGTAGCCAGCTACCGCTCCGGATTTACGCTCTCCTCGATCCAAGACCCCGGCAACCTGCGCGCAACTCGTCTCATTTTTTTTTTTTTTTTTTTTACGATCGCTCCGAGAGATTTATCAAAGCCGACAGCTAAATTAAAATGGGAGCTCCTCCTTCCTTATTTCGCGCGCATCACGGCAGTTTTGCTGCTAGCCGGCTTAGTTTTTCATGGTTATTAGTTTCCCGTTCATAAATATAAAGAAATTCCGCGAGCCATGTAAATGTAGTTGGTTATTTGGGGGAGAGAGAGAGAGAGAGAGAGAGAGAGAGAGAGCAGAGAAGAAGAAGAAGAAAACCCTCCCGACCTCCACTGTCGGCTGGGATGCAATGCGACGGCGCAGCTTCGAGTAAAGCCAAGGTAAAAGTAATGTAGCTGGCTAATAAAATTCCAAAAATCTATCCTGGATTCCTGTTCCTAACCCGAAAGGGAAGCGCGCCTCTCTACAGGAATGTTAAGTAATTGAATACAATGGAAAATTTATCAGGATAGACGCGATAGCGGATACGGGGAGCCGGAGGGAGAGGTAGAGGGAGAGGGGGAGAGTGGGGGAGAGGAGGCTACACCTACCTAATTCCGTCTCAACTGTTGCTACGAGCGATCGCTCTTTTTAAGGAGATCCTCCTACGATCTAGCCGTTCTTTATCTTTTTCGTATCAAGCTCCGGGGGCTCCGGGGCTGCCTCCACCGTCCCTCCGGGGCTGCTGCTGCTGCTGCTGCTGCTGCTGCTCCTGTCACTCGAGATCTTTCGGATCCTCTCTGCCCCGGCTACATAAGAATTCCCATTTATTTTAGATACCTCGAGCCCTCTTAGCGCTCTGATTTCATCGACTCGACGACGTGATTAGGATTCATTCGAACGCCTCCCTCACCCCAATAACCCCGATAACCTCCCTTCCGCTCCCCCCCCCCCACGAGCCAGCCCTGACACGTTAGATCGCTTACGGACGGGGGACGTATCGTCGTTGGCCTAAAGCTAAAGCCAAAGCCAGAGCTACCGTAGTCCCGATAAATTTAGAAGAGGAAGGACGAGCGGGACGAGGTAAGGGAAGAAAATGACCAACTCCTCCGTATAATATGCTTCGGCAAATGCATTATTTATAACCATTTCTGAACTTTTACTGAGCACGAGCTCCGGCTGGGAAATGAAAAATCGATGGGACAATAAATTTATAATCGAATATTACCTATAGATATTAAATTGCAATTCCCGCCTCCGCGAATTTACTTTAAAGTACGTTACTATTGATTCATGGAAATACCCGGGGAAAAATGATGAAAATGTAAGGAAGTCCGTGGAAAAAAAAAAAAAAAAAAAAAAAAGCGCAAGGAGCGTTATTTGGGGGTGGGGCGGGGGAGGAGCGGAACCCCCAGCCTTTACCCCAAAGTCCTTTACCAAAACGAAATCTCAATTTTTTATACGTAAATTTTTCCTCCTCCCCCCCGCCCTTTACCGGCTGCGTTAATTCCGAAAATTCTGTATATTTTCAATTAAAATCATCCATCCATCATCGAATTTAATGTTCGCATTCCTTCTTCAAATGTTATTTATTACAAACACTTCGCGGGTCCGCGTGTACACCTGCCCGCAACGTTTATATTGTTCGCTCAAGTATATAAAAATATTCGAAATAACGTTTATATATATTTCGCAATTTCCAAAAAGATTATTATATTTTATTTGCTACGAGGGCAAAAATAAACAAACAAACAAACGAAACAAACAAACAAACGAAACAAACAAACAAACAAATAAACAAATAAATAAATAAATAAATACATTACGCACGTATGTGTACGTTTTATTCCCTAAAAACAGAAATATAATGCCTATAATGCACACATCTAAATCATCAGTTATTATATCGAGCATAAACCATTTCGTGTTTTAAAACTTTTCTAGAATATTTATTTATAAAAATGTTTGCTCGCTACGGGCGTCATTATTAATAACCAAGGTAAAACATTTTATTGCGAACTCATTGCCTCCTCTCTATTTATATAATTCTATTAAATTTCGACGATAATTTCGGTAAAATACAAAAACTTTCATCGTACGTTATTGTAAAAGAATACAAAATTGTTAATGTTAATAATAAATATAATGCCATTTGTAAATAAAAGCAAATTGCATGGAATTGCGCGTGTACTTTTCGGCGAATTAAAATACAAAAGTTCAACGGGTTAATTTAATCTTAAGAACGTATCGACAAAGGAATTCCGAAGGACACTTGTAAAGCTAATAAATAATATGCAGAAAAACAAAAAAACTTTTCATTAATCCCGTATTATCAATAACGTATTCGAGAAAAATTATATTTTCTTACAAAGTGATGCTCGAAAGCGTATAATAGTACACGCGCACTAAATTAATTATTTGTTCTATCAAGAGGCATTGTAGCCTCGGATCACTTAACTCCTTAACGATAAAAAAAAAAGGGGGGGGGGGTGCCTGAAATTTGTTTGGCGAAAGATGTTTTTGTTGTTGCATACCCGCGTAAGGAGTATTCGAGGGCAATGCCAGTCGTTGAAATCCATACGAAGAGTCACAGTCGTAATACTCAACTGAACTCGACGAGATCGTTTTAGATCGTAGGCCTTACCTAATTTACCTTTACAACGGCCTTAAATTCCCAATTATAATTAAGAGTAGTTGTGCGAAGGAAGGTGGACGCGAGCCAGAAGTGTTATAATTTATATAATAGTTGTTGAGTCGATAGGAGATTGTCCCGTCATGGGTTGGATATCTCGGCAAAAGTGGCCCTAGATCCTATATTCGATCCTACACGATCTCTACGGGTTACGACTCCCTCCCTACCCCCTCCCTCTCTCCCTCTCCCTCTCTAGCGCGCGCGAGCGTGTTTGTGAAGCTGACAGGAGCTTCGAGGCACACTCTCCTTTTCGGAATTTTCGGAATATTGAAAATAGCCGGGGGATGTGGTGAAGAGAGCCTCCCTCGGAATCAAATACCAGAAATGATCGAGCGGATGTAATCTGGCCTCACGGCCCTGTGGCTTTTCTCAAAGCCGACCCTCCAAATTCTCGGGCATCCTGCCCACTAGCGAGCGCTCCTGCCGATTATAATGTCATTATGACGTTGTAGGTAGGTAAGGGCTCGGCGGGCCTCGCACCGTTAAAAAGGTTCCTTTTAAAACCAGTCGAGGCGCAGCTTTAACCCTTTCCCGCTTTCCCCCTTTCCCCCTTTCACCAACCTATGTACGAATGTACCTTCCCGGGCTTTCGCTTTTTCCCCAGCTTGCCACAGCAACGTCCAAAGCACTCTGGGAAGCTAAAACGGACCGCTATCGCTCCCACCCCCAGACCGAGGGCAAAAGGACAGTGCGGGAGGGTTGAGGGAGGGTTGCGGGAGGACGAGAGAAAGAAAGGAAAATGATTTATTGGAATGGAGGATTTCCCGATGCTCGCAAGCTACTCGGCTGGCTAAGATAAGCGCCTCCCGTTGGTCCTAATCGCGGTACCGGCTGAGTGCTGAGTGCGAACCCTCGTTGGTCCGTTGCCAGGACGATCCTTCTCTCACGAAAGGCCTTCGAGAGCTCTTTCAGCCAGCGGCTCTGTTCGATAAACGAAAGGCCAATGGCTCGAGGCCCTACGAAACGTCACCCGGTATCACCGTTCATTCCCATACGTCCGTATGGGAGCCCCCCTCTTATTAATTCCCGTCAAATTTCACGAAAACTGACTGAGACTGAGAAGAGACGTAATTTATCCTTACGGTATCGCGCTGACATTTCGCTTAGCCCACCGAGAGTCAGCAACACTGAAGCCTGAATTAAGCTGAATAAATTCAAAGGAGGAAGCGTCGCGTATCGGCCGCGTGCTCGGTAAGCTTCGCGTGTAGTATGGTATCCCATACCGTCAGACAAACTTATTTTCAACTTTGCCCCGTAAATAGAATTTGTTTTATATCCATATACACATTTTTTCGTTTTTGTTTTTTGTCTTATGTTTTATGTTTTATGTTTTATGTTTTATGTTTTATTATTATTTAAAGCTATTTTCCGGAAATTTTTAAAGCAAAACTGGCCTCCCTCCGACCCTATTATTTGATTTATTTTCTTTGTTCTGCGCGCTGGATTTCATAAATATAAAGTTAACTGTCAGAAGCAGAGACGCAGAAACAAAATAAAATTTCCATTTTCCTAAAACTTAAAACTTTTTATATGTAAATAGAGAGCGCGTGCTATTACCGTACGCGACGTTACGATTCGCTATTCGCAGGCAGTTTTACACGTGCTTTCCGTTCAATTCCCTTTGGATATCGTAGACTCGATGCGCCTGCGTGTAAACAATATAAACGATGATATTGGCTAAAAAGTCCGGTTCGTTGATTCCCATGGAATTATGGATGGCCGAATCAAGCGATGATATTTACGTTCGTTTCGTAACAATCCTAACAGTACTGTACAGTAGTCATCGGAGAAGCTTTATAGGGTAGCGGCGGGGGTGTATTGGTAATACGGATAAGAGTACATAAGTTCCCTACAAGGAATCCCCTGCTCCTTCTGTCAAAATAATAATAACGGGGAGATACGGGAAGTTGCTCGAACAGGTGCTTTAAATCTTAATTCGAGTCGAGAGCAGAAACGCTTTTTATAATACACGTATACATTATAAAGTTGAAGTCCTGCAGAGAGAGAGAGGGGGGGGGGGAGGAGTGGGTAAAGAGTAGACGAGGACTGGACGAGTGAAGCAGTAGACGCGGGGGGGGGGGGGGGATTAACGAGTAGTAGAGTCGGGAGTAATAAATAAAATACTCGAGCGTCAAGTGCCGTTCAATGGTGCCTGTCGCTTAGAATCAATCCATCCGCAATGTAATAATTTTAATAATCCCGTGCTATTCGCGACTAAAATACCTTTTATCTATTCGTTAGTGGGCAGTGGCGGTGGGTTGGGTTGTAAGGATGGGAGGGAGGGAAATAAAATGGCTCGAGCGGAGCAGGATCCAGCCTCCCTCCACCCCCATCCACCCTCCACCCCCGAACCCACCGCCGCAGTTAACAGGTAGCAGTAGCAGGTAGCGGCGGAGGGGGGTGCGATCCTCTCGCCGCGATACAGCATCCGGGCGATCGAAAGGGTCTTAAAACACGGTTCCGAGTAGCGCGTAAAGGGCGAAGGGGGGGGGGGGGAGCGTCAGGTCTCGCTCGGCCGACACACGGCGTACGATATCGGCAGCGTATTTTTCAGATTTCCCGCCTCGTTTGCTCCCCGCTCTCCGTAAAAGTGCCGCGTTATGGCTTTACGCCGTCCCACATAAAGAGACGATAAAACACTGAACGAAGA
Source organism: Ceratosolen fusciceps (assembly GCA_018883505.1). Taxonomy (NCBI): domain Eukaryota; kingdom Metazoa; phylum Arthropoda; class Insecta; order Hymenoptera; family Agaonidae; genus Ceratosolen; species Ceratosolen fusciceps. Next base: position 927,145 of record RCIC01000019.1, read on the forward strand.
TTATGACGTTTTGGTCGCTTCGGGGCTACGTGTAAGTATAATGAAAAATAGAAGAAAAAAAAAGTACCCTGTATTGTTACGTAGCCAAGGGACTGCCAGTGGTTATTGGGGTTATTGGGGTTATTGGGGCAGGGGAGCTGAATGTGAACGGATCTATGACTCGGCTAGACGGACGGAAAAGGCAATTGGTCGAACTGGAAAAGATAAGCGGCCGCCGTGGCTACGAGCCCTTGCGAATATCGTTATTCGCACCAGAGCAAGACCGGGATAAGATTAATTATTCGAAGCATTTTTACAACATCCGCGATATTATTATACTGCATTGCGCGCTTGAATCCTCCCCCCCGCCCCGTAGCAAGCCCATCCGCCGGACATATGGGGTCGAAAGCATTTTTATGGCCCAGTATTTTAAAGGAAGGGATTTTCTAATATTGCAGAATTATTCCTTCGCATATATACGTATATATATATTGATGCGAAAATAGTCTCCTCGACTACTAGTGCGTGATTTCGATAGATCCTTCTTTCCAGATTCTTCCCCATTCGCGCTGTTAAATCTACTTACTCGGATATTATTCATCACGACGTACGTTTCTTTCGTTCCTCTCCGATTAATAAGCATTATGAAAACTTATCTCGAATTATCGACGACAGAGATAGAGAGAGAGAGAGAGAGAGAGAAGTAAAATGTATAACGGAGATTCATTAGATCGTATAAGATGATTATTAGCATGAGCACGTTGGGGTTAGATGAAAAGTTCTGGCGCTTTTTATTTTCAGAACCGGCAGTTCATTGTAATTCTTACGATACTTACGTATCATTACGTAAATCATTGTATTTTCAATGGCAATTCCATTTCAATGGAACGTTTTTAATGCAAAGCGTACATTTAAATAAAATATAGTATAAAAACTATATATATTTATTTTTTTTTTTTTCATCGACCGGCAATCTTCCGTAGTAGACCAAGTATCAGACAGACAGACAGACAGACAGAGAGAGAGAGAGAGAGGGAGTCGCAGTGCTGGGGCGCAGTAAAGTTCCGTGAAAAAAAAAAAGCACGAGAGGAATCGCGTAATCTTCTAATGGCAATGGGAAATACGTTTGCAGACTATGCAGAGACACGTTTTACAATTATCCTTGATAATGAAAGGGGAGAATGCATTTAAATCCACAGCAGGCCCGTGTATTATTATATACTTACGAGCTCGTCCCGTCCTAACCGTAATACGAATGATCAAAATAATAACAAGGCTCGATGAATGGGACTTTAAAAAGGCCCTCTGGGGACCTCTGATTCATTCATTCTTTTTGAATAGATGCGAAGTAAATCAACTGCAGCGTTAAAGGTACGGACGCGGTGCACCCTGGACCAGTAGCCCGATACCGGGTTTTATTAGGAGCCCTTTATGGAGCTCGGGAAGCCCGGCGGCGTTTAATGCAGATCACGTGCTGCTTCATTGGCTCTCGTGGTGTACGTCCGAATGTCCATCCGAAACCAAATATATATATATATATATACATCCGTGCTCGGCTTTCCTACTCGTGCTCTCAAATCGGATTCAATCCCGAGTATCCCGAAACGCTTGCGCGCACTTCTTACGAATGGGCAGCATTTACCCACCCCCACCCCCAACACTGACCGACTCGCGCGTCATAAAAACGCGGCCAAACGACCGAGCGAAAATCATTCGTTTGTCAAAACAAATAATGCACTGCACATTCGCAATAAGAGAAAATATTTTATTGTTTCTTTTTTTTTTTTTTTTTTTCTTCTTCTTCTTTTTAAATTCTATGCTTCCCGCCCGCTCCCCCGGCCATTCTCATTATTATCCTTTATTCGGGAATCTCTCTCCTCTCTCTCTCTCTCTCTCTCCACAAAGTACAATCATTAAATCGCCCCTACGTTTTTGCATATTTCGCAACGAATCGCCCTTCTCCGGAGCGCTGCGAATTCGTTTTTTCGTACCAGTTTCGACACCCCAATAACCCGACAAATAAATCAACGGGTCTCCGTGAGATACGCGAGAAAATTCAAATTATCAGCAATAACCTTTATTTTTTTTTTTTTTTAATATTTCATATTGTCTACTCTGACTATATTGTGACTGTACCCCGTGACTGTACCGTGACTGTACTCTGTGACATTGGCGTAGCCGAAGGTATTTTTAAAAACATCAACTGCCGAATTATCGAGTAATTATAATATCGCGTCTGATGGCAGATTTAACGCGTACCTCGAGGTCATGGAATCACCAAAGTCCTGCCTCCGATCGATAAAGCGACCCCCCCCCTCCAAGAATTAGGAGGAGCATCGAGCGAGTCGGTTTTAAGGGATTTGTTGTCCGACCGATCCCCATTCCATTCCGGGAATGAAATAGAATATCATTTTATCATGTCCTGAGATGGATAGATCCTTGATAGTCCAAGACGTGTCGGTGCGTAACGACGATTAGAAACGTCGGTAGGTATGATGTGAGCGACGTGTGGGGGGGGGCGGCCTTGCTTCTGATTAACAATAAAATAATGGTAATCGGTCGATGGCGCGGACGACTCGCCGCTTTAACGCGTACCAAGGGAGCGGGTGGCTTCGCGCCGTGGGTGCACCGAGCCATTGAAAATTCATTAGCAGCGTAAAAGTAATTGACAGCTTGTGGGTGGATGGGGGGGGGTGGACCGGATGGGACGGAGCATACGGACAGAGCCCATAGGTCGCCTTGGATCGCTTTTTCGGATGCCGGATGCTCGGCGAGGGACAGACGGGTGGTTGGAGGGGGGGTGGTTGGAGGGTGGTAGTCAGTACGAGCCAACACCAAAGAGCTTCATGAATATCGCATGAGCGACTAATACGTCCTTAATGCGCTTTGGGTCGGAAGGTAGGAAGTAGTGGGGTCAGGTTTGTTTGCCTTGCGATTCCCTTACGATTGACTCCTAGCTAGTCCGGAGCATCAGGTTTCACCTCCACCCCCATCCGTTTGCTCGAATCCCCTCTACGCATCATATATATGCATATACGTAGTCTCGTCGGTGTAAATATACGAGTTCATCGGCCGCGATTCATTTTCCCTCGGATTCCCTCGTCATTAAACGACTGACGAGTAAAGACACCGACGCAACACTCGTACAGACGCAACGACATTGGCGAGCGTTAATAAAACCTTTCGTCGTATAAGAAATCGTCAGCAGAGGGAGGGAGGGGGTGGGAAAGAAATTTGAATCTCCTTTTTTTTTCCTTTCTTTTTTTTTTTTGTCCTTTATTTTACTACATTTTCCCTTTCCTTTTCGTTATTCTGCGCAAAAAAAAAAAAAAAAAAAAAAGAAAAAAAAAAGAAAGGAAAAATTCTCCCCAAGTTTCGGAGATAGCGTTGCTAGGGTGTGGCGTGCATGTAAGTAGGAGCGAGTTCAGTAAGAGGCGCCGTTCGACTCGACTTGGCCGAGCTCTAAGCCCGTACGCAGACACGCCAGTACATTGATTTGATTATCTCCTAAACTTTGCAGCGTGTTTATTTGGATTTTTTTTTTGTTTTTTTTTTTTACTTTCGCGCCCTCGAAGTTTGCTTTTTATCTCGAAAGGCTGGAAAATCTCCGTAGGCGCGTACGGTTAAGCGAAACTTCAACCGACAATGAGCCGCCCCCTCCCGCGCGACAATAACGTCCTCGGCTAGACTGACTCCAGACCATTGTCTTTGTCTTTATCTCATTCGCGTCTGTGGTTAGAGAAGAAAAAAAGAAGAAGAAGAAGAAGAAGAAGAAAAAAAATAAAAAGAAGGCTCCTAACCGCTGCTACGTACTGAGACGTACCGACGTAGGTGTGGGTGGGTCAGGAGAGAGCGGGAGTTTGGTAAAATAAATAAATAACAATAACGATAGAGATGAGAAGAAAAAGTAGTTATGAATTTAATGTTGAATGCAAGGTAAGATGGAAGGTAAGAGTCGACGTTGCGTTATGAGTAAGGCTAAGAGGAGTACCGGAGCTAGTAGGGCTCGTCCGGTATCAACGTATTTGCATAAATAATAAATACCCAATGGAATCGCGTCGGAGAAAAATTTATTAATATGAATGACAAGAGAAGTATTGGACGCGCGCCCTGGCGACGTTTAATCCACGGATAAATAATAGTTTACGACAGAGTGAAGGTATTTTATAGCGGAGACTCGTGATACAGCGATTCGGCTCAAGACCACACAACCATACGGGCCTCCAATCACATATACGTATATGCATACGTGCATGCATGCATCCCGAGGAACGAATAAATATCTATAAAATAGCATGAAAAAAAAATGTATTGCTCCAACATTACAAATAATGATAAATGATAATTACTTGCTCGGACGGATCGATACTTTCTCACAATCCTATTTTAAAAAAGGCTAAGCTAATATTTACGGAGCGTCGGGGCCGATCATAATGCATTATCTGCCCGAGAATACATTACCGCTGAGATAAATTAATCGACATCCAGACGTTTACGGGCGTTTTAATATGAATTTCTTACGGGAAATCCTTTGGGAGGCGCCGAATCGACAATTAACGAAGAGGATCGATACTCCTGCCTGGCGATTGTATACGCGATCCCCTAGCGATCCCGTAAGAATTCGTTCGAGCGAATTTGATTATTAAGAAAATGTTCTTGGCTAAAGCTCGACCAGCAAGGTCCACGACCCACGTAATAAATACGTTATTATTGCCCACAGTATACCCCCCGCAATTCTCGGCTTCGCTTCAACTCCTTCGATCGTTACTTGTCGAAACGGTCGCTTACATTACCGACAGCATTACCGGCTATTATATCTCGGGGTTATTTCTTTCTTTCTTTCTTTCTTTCTTTCTTTCTTTCTTTCTTTCTTTCTTTCTTTCTTTCTTTCTTTCTTTCTTTCTTTCTTTTCCAACTCCGCTCTGCCGCGAAGATTGCCACTCCAATTTTCCGAAATTCTGGGGCTGGAGTGGGGGGGGGGGTTTGGGGTGACGTTTAACGTGACTCGGCGGCCACTCGCAGCCTTACGAATAAAAATAAAAGAAATGGAATCGAGCGAGCGGCGATTAGCTTCAGCGCGAAGCAAAAGCCAGTCTGCGGCCGAACGCTTCGTAGAGGCGGACGTCGACGTATAATTATTATCTAAGCGCGACCCTTGACGGGTTTCCTCGGCTTCCTTCGTCGAGTCTGATCGCCCGCGCATGCACACCTGCCCGGACGAAGGGTAGCCTGCGCTACTGCCTCGTTTCTACGTAGGGTTGGGGTTATTGGGGTCGGTAACGGGGTTGGTGACGGCTTGACAGCAAGTTCTTGCGTCCTTGCGCAGTCACCGGATTCATCACCGGAGATGCGACACGGGGCCTGCCGAAGGGTGGGAGGGTGGGTGGCGGCCGTAGACGACGAGCCGCGCGCCATTTTATCGAGCCGACGAAGCCCGCCCGAAGCCTCGGAGCTGGAAAATCATTTGACGGACGAATCAATAATAATGCTTAAAGATGTTATTTTTTTTTTTTTTTTTTCTCACGTATAAGATGAAACTGTACGCCGGCTCTCGCGAGAGGTGATTAAATCCATTGTTCGGCTCGTCGGAAGCGTCGGAAGCGTTCGAGCCCGGGTGCCGACGGTGACTCGATTTTTATTTTACCGACGCGCTTTAAAAGACTAACCTTTCGTTATATCGGCAACTCGGTTACGGGCGCCTCGAACGCTCCCAACGCTCCCACAGCTCCCGCCAAACAAATAACAATCACGTACCGGAGAAGGGGGGATCCTTTCCTCGCCGCCTCCAACGCCTCCACCGGCTACCCAATAACCTTCCTTCGAATATTCATAAAGATATTTATTTATTTATTATATATCCATCAATTATCTGGATAATTTGTCGACGACCCCGCCTCTCACCCTGCGCCACCGCCACCGCCACCGCCTCCGCCACCGCCACCGCCCCGCCTCAGCCCCCGCCTCAGCCACAGCCACGGGCGTCCAAGAGTCCAATGATTGCGAGAAAGAAAGTGTCCGGGGAGTTCAAAGAGCGTCTGGCCTTTTATAAAGCCGGCTTAATCCCCGAAGGAGAAGGAGGGGCGGATTCGAAGAGTCTCGGATATTAAACAGCTTGTACTCTCTTGCACTCTGTCGCCGAATTGAGAAAACTTGCGCGAGATTTCTCGGCGGCACAGAGCTCTCGGCTCCTCTTATCTCGTTGTATTCCTTTTTCGAAAAATATCGAGACTATACTGTAATACACCGATGCAATAAAGCTACTTGTTATTGCTCCTTCAGGAATTCCAAAAGCCCGACAATAATGTCATTGCATTACATTCGCCGACGACGACGATTCGCAATTTTTCCCCAATAACCCCTCGCAATTATCCCTCGAAGCGCTGCGTTATCCTAACGATCCTTTATTTGCCACGCTTAAATACGTAAAAGTACTTGACGCTTTACGGATGAAGGTTCGCGAGCGAAGCGATAATTTTTCGAGTAAATAATCCGACGCAGGTCGGGTAGAAGCGGCTGAATTTTTCGCTGAATTTTTGCCGAACGTAATAAGCCGAGGCTTCGTTTTCTATTGCCACTGGTAATATGAAAACTCCTCGGTAATATGAACTCACCAGCGAACGTGTAAGCTAAATGAGAGTCGGCGCGCGCACGTTAAGCCGCTTGCGGCGGCGCCCCAAGGTAACCGTTACCTAAGAATACCTAAGACCAGAGATGGACGAATGGAAATATAGTACGGCTGATGGGAAGCGAGCGCGAGAGTTTGGCTCTCTACCACCGGATACGGTATTTGTGGGACGAGGATGGGCCGGGAGGTCGAGGTCGCTTAGAGTGTCGGCGGTCGAGAGTACCGAACATCTTCAGCCGTGGTAAATATGGTCGTGTAGATGGGACGTCCTACCTATAAGCACTCCAATCAGATTGACGCTCGTGCTCAAAGAGCATTGTCGAGAACGTAACGAGCTCGCGTACTCGATTGTCCCGCCGACAATCCCCTTATCCCCAATACTAATTAAATCGAAACTTGCCCGCTACTCTTGATCATCAATTACCGCGCGTATCCTAAACTCATCGATTCGCTTTGTCCTTATAGAGAACAGCCCTCCCCTCCCCCCCAATGCCCTTGTAATAAACCGAGGTCGCGTTTCTTAACGCCGCTGTGAAGTAAAGCCAAAATATCCCCGGCTCTTGTCAGCGACCCTTTAAGAAGAGCGTGAACTGGACCAGCGCGGAGCAACTAGGCGTTACATTCCTTCCTTCCTCTCGTGGAAGTCGTGGAAGCCCCGAAGGAGAGCAACCAGAGGGTTGGCAGCTTTAAAGAACTCTTGACTACAAAGTAAGATAAAGAGAGGGAGGATACTTTAAGCTCGGAACGTTCTTTTTAAGTGAGTAGAGCTCACGGTTATACTCGGTTAACACAATCTATGACATGGAACACGGAACATACTATTACGACATTTCCTTTACTCGAGTTTACCGTATAATTGCTCTAAATGTAACGTTCCAAAGAGCATTTTTAAACTTTACGTCCTTGGCTTAATGCGAAAATGTCTACGCGCACCTTCCCTCCCATCCATACGTGCACGCGCGCACACGCATATGTACGTATTACACGTTTAAGCGTTTACAAAAATATAACGCAAATATTCTCTCGGAAGCGTAAGGTATACGTGGAAACCAAAAGATATTGTTCTTTTCAAAGAATTTCAAGTCTTTGTTGAGCTGCTTAATTGAGCGTCGTGGACTCGCTGGGGCGAATGTAGCTCCGAGCGCAACGAGCGTTCGTTGCTCGTTGTTTCCGTCTGAAAAATACGTGTCGCGAGCTGCCGTTAAGCGATCCAGCCGATTTCATAAGTTACAAGATCCTCCTACGTACATTGACGGAACGAGGAAGCTTTTCTGACATTTTAACGACTGCCGAGCAAGACGTTTTCAAAGCTAAACAAACAAACAAACAAACGGCTCGGCCAAACAATAATAATCTCTCGCTCTCTCTCGCTCCCCCCCTTAAATCGTACAGGGACAAACGCCTTTTTTGTATATAATCGCGCGCGCGAGAGAGAGAGAGAGAGAGAGAGAGCATTAAAAAATAAAAAAAAGCCCGGGAAGAGGGCGTCAAGAAATGGCAAAGAGACACGTTTTGCGTTTATACGAGAGCGCGGCAGTCGCTCGATCCGCCCCCCACCCCACCGCACCCCCAATGACTTTTCCGGATTAATACAGCAAAGGGTAGTTTCGTCACTTTGTTAGTGTAAATTTGTTGGAGTGGCTGCGGAACTAAAACTACTTCAGCTACGAGCCCTGAAATGCTGCGCACTTTAATGTCCGTCGCTTCGCCCGAGATTCGTCGACGTTGGCCTTTCAATATCAATCCTTAGGCTTCCCCGGGTCGCCAATGTAACTTATTTACCAACAAAATAAATAATCGAGCTACTTGCTTAGCTGGCTGTGCGCGTATCCCATCGGAGCCATATTATCTCGAACGGGGGGGGGGGGGGGCCCGCTACGATTACGCATAAAGCCAAGCGATTCGCAATAGGAGCGAGAGAGAGAAAAAAGTTCAAATTCCTACAATTTACATATCCTCATCTCTTTAAAGATAATTATAATTACGATTGTGATAGTATAAAGATTGAATAGTATAAAGCAATTTTAAATGTCGAGAGATCTATGGGGCTAATTAACTTAATTATTCAATTACGTTACCCCCAACCATTCCCCATTCCCACCGTACATTATCACGGTATTCCTTATGAAAAGTTTTACTTTTTCTTTTTTTTTTTTTTTTTTTTTAGAAAAAAATTTTAATATCCTAATTTATTGCATTAACCAGTCCCGAGAGAAAGGGGGGAGGAAATTTTTTACTTTAATTTCACATGAATTCAATTCAATTCAATTAAATTACCCTGTGACGCGTATAGGTTAATTTTTACGTAGAATTATTGTTCTTTTTTTGTTGTTGTTGTTGTTTTTTGGTCTCTGTATTTTAAGGGATTGGGGTTGGGTGGGTGGATGGGTGGGGGATGTGGTAAGGGGACGGGGCGAGGTATCTAGTGAAATAAACACAAAATTTCATAATGAAAAGTTTGCGGGAAGAAAGTTTGTTGTCTCCTTTAATGAGAAAAACAAGCCGGTTAAAAACAATGGTTTCACGGAGCCGAGCGCCAGCCTTGTTAGATAATCCGGCGGTCGGGACGGGGGTACGGGGGTACGGGTCTACGGGTCTACGGGGCTACGGGGTTCGAAAGTTTTTGCCGAGAGAAGACGGACCCCCGCACCACCCGGGCAGACAGACAGTACAACTCTATAAATCTTGGGAGGTGCTGCCCCTCCTCCGCCCCGCGGCTCCCTTTGCCAATGGATTTGATCTAGGCGATAAATCAAAGGGAGAGGATCCGCCACGCCAGAAATTGGGGGGGGGGGGGAGGGGATTAAAGTGAAATATGAAGTGACCGGGCCGGCACGCGGAATCGGGCTCCGCGTACTCGAGACCGCGACTTCGGCAAAGGAAGTCCCTTTGTCCCGGTGGCTCTCGTCGTCCTCTCGATGCTCCCGTGGGACGCAGCGCTATTAGGCTCGTCGATGCCGCGGGCCGCGGCCCGCGGCGCAGGGACGGGGTAGCTCGGCTGACCAACACCGAGTTCGTTCCACTGCGACGGGGAAGCGGCGGCAAGAGGCCGCCAGCCCCTCCCCCCCCACCCCCGCAACGTCGAGGAATCGTGATTCGAAAGCAAGAGGGGATGCTACGATGGTACAAAAATGCCACGTACGAGGTATCAATCATGATCCGGAATGAATAATGCATGGCTGAGAGAGAGATAGAGAGAGAGAGGGGGGGTGGGGGACCGGTTCGAGGACCTTTGTAGCCGAGAGCGGCACTTTGAAGGAAGGATGAGCCTTCCTTTAGAGACGTACTATACCACCACTACTCGCTACTCACACACGTCGTCTCGCGGCTCTCAATTTTATTTTAACTCCCCCCTGTATGGTCGGCACGAAATCGCCAAACGTTCTACCGTTAAACTAAGCCAATACGAAATTTCTGCCTGATTACGAACGGAATTAAAACCCCGGAGAAAAAGTTTTCCTCACTGAACGACTTGTTTATTATGTCGAACGATCGCGAGCCCCACGTCATTATCCACGGCGATGCTTAGCCGTCAGCGAAAAAAACGTAAACGTATATACCATTGTCAAAAGGTGCGCTGCTCTTACAAGAGCGGCGAAAAAGAAGAAAAAAACAAGAAGAAAACGAAAATTATTTGAAAAATGATCCAGAAAGAAACTTGATGCGGGATCGTCTCTTGTCAGCCTCGTTAATAAAGTGACTATGAATGACTATATATTGTTTTTCGTGGCTTAATAATTATAACGTTGGGCAAAAACAATAATATGGATCAAAAAATCCACCGCTCTCCCTCGCCCTTCCCGTATCAGCCAGTATCCACGAAGACCCGTATCAGCGATCTATAACGTTAAGGTATAACTTTTTAGGGGCAATAAGACGACTACCGAGGACTGGAATTCCTTATGCGCGACGGCTGAGGCAAAAAAAAAAAAAAAAAAAACTCGAGAGACGATAAACGGATCCTCGCACGTACACATTCTCTATTATTAGCGTCTCTCGGCCCTCGATAGTATTACCGATGATTTAATAATACCACGACTGCATTCGTAAATAAACGTATAGTATTTGTCACTTTGGCTTTGGCCTGTACGTACACTGTGACGACAGGCGCGCGTAAATAAAGAGAGTCGTCGAGTCGGTGTTTATAAAAATTGCATGATTTAATAAAGTTGGGATAATCGAAGACCGAGTCCCCGATAAATAATTAACCTAAAGTCTAAATTGATTCTGAATATTCTGAAAATACGTGAATTATTAATTTTCAATAATACAGTGGCGTAGTCGCGATCGGGGCTTCACGGGGCTTCACGGGGCTTCACGGGGGACGGGGGACGGGGATCGATATTCCCGAAAGAAGGAGAATAAGAAGAAGAAGAAGGAGAAGGGGTTGGATTCCTTGTCAATTATTTATGGCACTGGAGTACAGTTGGAGTAAAAATAGGGCGTCCCATCTTTGTTAGCTGTATCCAATACATTTTTAATCAAATTTGAAATTGAAAAGGTAATGCTCGCTCTTTGAGGAGGAGGCCGAGCTCTCCGGATCGAATGTCGTTATACGTACTATCCTTCTTATTACGTAGGCAAATGAAAGGAATGTATTTCTCGCCGGGGGCGGGGGGGAGAGAAGGGCCGGAAGCCGGGCAGGCAGGGGCAACGTAAACTCCGAACCAGGGCATTGTGAATTTAGACATAGTAAGAGAGAGAGAGAGAGAGAGCAGAGAGCAGAGAGTTTTCATTAATAAATTATATTCATTTATTTAAAGGGGGGGGAGGGTGGAGGGAAATGTCGTAAGTTGGAGCTATAAGAGCAGAAGACATTGTTGTAATAGTCGAATGTTTTATTCGACCGTTCCTACGTAGGACGACGAATGATTCGTTAACGCGGCTTAACGTTATTGGGGCAAGGACCTTTATTACCTAAGGGAGGGGGAGCGAGAGGTTACGCGGGGGGAGGGGCGACGGACCGGCATATTTAATTAAATCGAGTCTATTAAATGATTCACGGCAATCTTTCCACGGCGACTGAAATAAACTCTGCCAGTAGCTGAGACTGCCCTTAATAAATTCGCGTGGGTGTGGGTGTGCGCGTGCTGCGGTAGGGCCGCGCACCCATAAGACGGCGGAGCATTGATTTTACGAAAAGGTCATTAATTGTCGAGTAACGGGGAAATCGGTCGAAAAACGAATGGTCCATCGACGAGTGCTGCCGAGGTATGCTGCAGTGGTCTCTCTCTCTCTCTCTCTCGGCTCACTCTCTCCGACTATCTAAAGCTCGCGCTCCACTACGTAAGAGTACATTTTAGAGTCCGGGTAATCTTTTTGTTTATCTGGTGGCCGCCGTCCCCGTGGCCGCACGACCGCAACGACGGCGCCCATGAATTTCATCGGCTCCCGGCCGTTCCTTATTTATCACCCCGACATGAGTTATTTACGTCTCGACGTTCCGAGTGCGCCTCCTCGGAGTGCGGGCACGGAGTTTTTCCACCTCCATCTCTCTCCACCCGCCCCCACCACAACCCACCCCAACCCACGAACCCAGGAAGGAGGGCGAGTATTCGGCAGCGGTCCGGTGAATTCAGCCAGCCCCGGACGAGGAGCCCGGCACGTGCACGCGCCCGTACTCCCGTCGCATTAAAGTCCGGGACCGAGACTCTTCAACCCGGTAATGACCCCACGCGCTCCGTTCTTTTACAACTTTACTCTGCCGTTCCTTTCTACTTTGCCGTGGAGCGCACCCACGCCGACCTATTTCGTGCGCGGACGCGACTCTTCAGTCGTCTCCTTCTTAGAATTCCGCTACCACCGCGCACGGGGCGCCCGACCGACCCCCCACCCCCGCTATTACTGTTATCATTTAAATAAATGCTCGCGCAGTGAGGCCAACAATGTTTCCAATGCCCTCACTCACTCTCTCTCTCTCTCTCTCTCTCATCTCGGTCTACCTCCCTCCCTCCCTCCCTCCCCCCGGCCATTATGAGTGGTGGTGAGCTTACGTTGAAGCACATCTCGACGTTATTGTTAGACCTCCCCGGCTCCACGCACTTTTTATTACGTCAATTAAATGGGCTTGGGTCGTCCTCCCGACCCGAAAAATAATCCCCCTCTCAATTAAAACAATTAAACGATAAACAACGTGAGGGTCTAATGCTTCGGAACGATTTACGGGGCCCTAAATACTTTTATCCGTTTTCCCAATTACTCTCTGACATACCTTTGCGAGCTTTTTTTTAATTGCAAACATTGTTACTCGTATAGTCTACAACAACAACGACAACGACAACGAATGTTTTTCTTAACAAAGAGGTCCTCGACGAGGCTCTCGTTTATCCGGAGGAATATTCAGGGCAGGTGAGAGTATTCGTAAAACAATTAGCCGTGCTTATTTCTACAAGTACTAGTGAAATGGAATAAAAAAAGGAAAAAAAAAGTAAACTTGAATTAACAAGGTGACTGGCGAAATAAATGTTACAACTTGTTTAAGAAAGTGTCCCTATTCTTATATATATATGTATATATATATATATATATAGTATGGGGAGACAATTAATAAGAGCAGTCGCGGAGTCTATTCAGCCGACGCGTGACGTTAGAAAAAGTGCTTCTCCCATTGTATTCTTAGCCCTTTTATGACCTCCCTTATCTATCCCGAGCCCCGGTCCCGGCCCCGGCCCCGGCCCCGGCTACATCTCCCCCGAGCTCCCCAAGATGCATTTGCAAATGCATTGTCCAGGATCTGCGCGGAGTCGCGAGGCGCTTCAAATCCACGAAGAAACATATATATATATTATTTTAAAAGATGCGGTAGGCGCAAAAATGTCTCGAGCCCGTATTTTTGTCTTACCTTTAATTAATTTATATCTAAATATTACGAAGAAATTACAAAACTCTTACTTATCGCCGTTTCTCTCTTATAAGCATTTAGTCGCGCAGAGCTTATCGGCCACAGTTTCAGCACAAAGCGAGCTTTCTACTGTTTTCATTCTGTATTTTTAAAAATTTATCGTGAAAGAAGTACATGTGTATATATATGCACATATACACGTACGTACGCGTTTATATACATTTCCTTATCTTGGTCATCGGAATTTTATAAAAATTTGTTATCACTTACACGGTTTGTGAAATGTAACAATACTGCTCATCCAAAAGATTTTGTGGATTTTCTGTACAAAAATGGCTTCTTAAATTATTAAATGCTCTTTTTCTCACGTATATTTAGTAAAGTTGTTGATAAAAATATTTGCCAAGCTCTGCATTACTGCGTACCGTTTGCTTATTATTCCGCTTTTACGAAGATCTGACATTTGTAAAGAAACGAGTCTTGGAACGCGAACGATAACTTGCAACGTTTAAGCCATTTTACTATGTAATAATCGATATTAATACATTAGTTAAATACGTTTACATTGTACCATTACTCTACTCTATTTTTTTAATTATTTTTTCTTTCATTTTTATTACACAAATCAATCATTGAATTACATTACGCTAGATACATTACACAATACTCAATGTTTCTTTAACAAAAATAACAATAACAACAATAGTAATGGTAATAATTGATTATTATCACTTATTGTACGTGAAAATTAATCACTTAATGTAAAGGAAGTTTTATCTGAGAAATTAATGGCCCGAGTGCTTATTCCTAATGCATTTTCGGAATAATATATACCTGAGGTAGCGTTTCATAGAAGATTAAACCGCCCTAGAGGGGGCTGTACTGATAATTTTCCTAATTTTTCTCGAGAGAGAGAGAGAGAGAGAGAGAGAGATCTTGATTTGGAATTGGTGACGAAATTATCATTTTATAATTTTCCCTGCGTCGAGAAAAGCCGTAAAATTACTTAAATTCATTATTCAGAATGTAAGGAAAACGAGAAGGAGGAGCGTACGCGCGTATATTGATTTATTTGCGAATGAAACCATCGTTTTGTAAAAACGAATTTGAGTCCTGTACGTAACAGACCAAACATATATATATATATTTCTTTCTTCGTTCTTTATTTTGTATTCAAAATTTATACACTCATTGTAATTACTTGACACTGAAAAGACGATTTTACTTATCGATACAAACAAACAAAAAAAAAAAAAAAAAAAAAAAAAAACAGAAAATTTTTGAAAATAAACTTGAAATTATTGCAAACAAAAATTCTGTAATTACACGAGAGGGAAATTATCGCACACACGATGTAGTAATTAAATAAAACGTGCAAATTCCTTATATGCCTTCTTCCTTTCGCGAAGAACTCGGTTAGTTATGCCGGTGATCGGCTTTGCAGCTTCTCGCGTTCCTATACATATATATATATATATTTATTTCATAAATACATTTACGCGTCAAGCCGTTTGGTTTACAGAATCCTATTATACGAATAACTTGCCGCCTCTATAGTTCATTCGTCCCCCGAACGCTTGCTTTCCCACGTTAAGCCCAATGCAATAATGAAGTAATTTATTTATATTGTCGTGGAATCGTCTTGTAACGAACGGGCATATAAAATTTTTTAAAAATTTATACAATAATAAGGAGTTTTAAGTTATCGTTAATAGATGGCCAGCGTTTAACCCTAAAACGCTTGGTTATTGCCGGTTATTGAGCTTGGGAATGAGGCAAGTACTGGATTCTTGTACGGTGAATAACGGAATAATTTATGACTCGGTGTACAAAGTGGTTGGACGTTACGTTAACGTTATCACGAAAGCTCTCGAGCAAACTCAACTCAAGCTGGATTACATCGAAATACTCCGAGCGGTAAATAAAGTTCACTCTGAAAATATCAATCGATAATGCGCTCGTGCTCCCACGTCATTGTCAATGCATTTCGGGATGCGCTTGGCCGAGAGGGGATGGAGAATTTACGATACCGAGATGGAGAGGCTGAAAAATCCATCCCCCGAGAAACGGCTCAGATCCTCTGCATTACTTTGATACATGCATTAATCCAGTCATTCCTACGACTTTCATAATTCTCAAACGTAATTTACATTGCCGTACGATAGAATTACGTTACTTCTTGACGCGGAGCTGGCACATTAGAACGAGAGAGAGAGAGAGAAAAGTCTCTAGTTATTCTTATTGAAGCACGGACGGGGTTAGCATTATTGGTAAAATAATAAATAAATAACGATTTGTTCGGCTTATTGTATTAAAGGTGGGAGGGGGGTGGAGGGGGGAGGGTCTGTCTATTGAATTAGCTGTGCGCGAAGCCTTTTAAACAATGACGTAATAATCGCACGTATGCGTTTGGTTGCAGCAAAGGCCATAAAATTTACGGTAAAAGGGTTCGTGAATTTCCCGGTAGACGTTGTAGGGGACGTTGTAGGGGACGTTGTAGGGGAGCCTTGGCTGAATCCTCGAATGTATTATGAATTTTCGAAATTCTTCGTATGAAATAATCGACGAATCGGCAAGCGACTGTAAGCTATTTCCCGTTCACCTGGCTACGGGGCTCACTTATTACTACCCCTTACACCGGATTCCTCCGAGGGGGCTCGGGTCTCCTCTCTTCCAATTAGTACCAGCCCCTCCCCCTTCTTAACGATCGCGCCCCCTACTAAGTGGAAGTAAAATAAATCAGACGTAGAGAGGGGGATGAGAGGATGGTGGATGAGGGAGGGGTGAGGGGGATGAGGGAGGGTGGCCGGTAATCGAAATTTTGGAAGTTAATTGGAGAATCGAGAAACGAGATTGAAAAAGAAAATAAATTAATGATGGCCGTGCTGCTCACGGGGAGGAAAGTTTTTTTCGAATCGACGAAATTAAAAAGTCTCTCGTAAGACGTAGATAAATCCTCGGGCTCGGGTGGCGACTAAGCCAAACTGGACGAGTTATCGGGGCTGGCTCGGGGAGGAATTAATTCGTGTTCGAAAGCATCAGCGATGCGCAGGAGCGATAAATAATTAGGGCCGGAGGCCAGGAGATGGTCTGTCGAGCCCCCCTTTCTTACGTAACTCGTCGACTCGGCGATTAAGCGCTGCCAGGGTGGTAAGGGACGGGAAGGGACGGGACGGGACACGAGGAATTGTAGACGTGGCCGAGGGGAGGCCGGTGCTTGTTATTCGGTCGAATTACGTTTATTAAATATGCAAATGATCGTTCGCGCCGGTTGGCGGGGGGATCGATAGGTAAGCGAATGCCGGGGGTGATGCTGGCAAATAGAGTCCAGCCGTGACGGGGCCGATGATACGTAAATATGCCCACACTTACGCCCATCGTAGGCTTCGATCACCCGATTCGTCTACCGCCGTTAATCACCTTTAATTATTAATTGATCGACGTACGGAGAACCGTATGGAGATCGTATTGCCCGACAATCCCCAGGTTGCTCAGCTCGATATGTGACTCGTATCCATTAAATGATTAATTAGCCCCTGTTAATGAGTCTCAGCATCGACGAGCAGTTTTTATTACCGGGTCGGTATTATCACTACTCGGTCAGGATCACTAGTTCTATCGTTAATAATGATAATAACGAGAGGTAAATCGAAAGGTAAACGGCGGGTGCTTCGGAGCTCGGCAACGCTAAAATACAATCTGGCTATATTTATATGGAATTTCTAGGTTATTGGGACGCTGGCGAACCCTAAGCGAACGAATTGACAGGATTTCGACGTCGGCCAAGGGACGGTTCGAGCGGCCGATCAATCGATCAGTTACCACGAGCTGAGGTTAAAGCGCTCGCCTGACCCTCTCAAAGTCAAAGCGAATAATATTTAAAAAACCATGGCCATGAGCTCCCGGCCCGCTTACCGGCCCGCTTACGCTCCCTCACGAGTCGTCCGCGATATGTTTGGATTAACGTTAATTGAGTAGGGAGGGGGGCAGGGTTATTGGGGTTATTGGGGTTATCGGGCTGCACCGGCCGATGTCTAACCGGCTAACCCGACTTTCTTCATTCTCTTGGCCGATCGCTTCCCGCATTCCTCCCGGACGATATCCCCGCCGCGGCTACGCCCTCCACTTCATACGATTATCGTTTTAAGAGGAGGGTTTTTAAGGGTGTAACCGGGGGGTGGAGAGGGGTGGGAGGAGAGGGGGCAGAGGCGCCCGGGTTATTCCGGTCGGTTTGCCTTTACGAACGCGGTGGCGGCGGTCGCGATATAAGAGAAGCTCCGGGAATATTAATTTTCCCGAAGATTGAGATATTTTTGGCCAACGTTAGACGAGAGTTAGCTATCGGTTATTCGGGGGGGGGGAGGAGGTGCTGGGAGGGTGAGGGATGCTGAGGGTAGCGCACTATTCGACTGACATTCCTTTAAAAGAACAAGTAGCCACGGCAGGGACGAGCCGAGGGCGCAAAGGGAGCTTTATCGATCGGCTGGTACGTACGTACGAGCCGAGCACCGATAGGCGGAAACGTTACCGCAAATCGTATTCCCCGGCTAACGCCTCCTCACCGCCGCTTATTTTATTTGCCGACTGCTGGCTCTGCCGACCGTCCCTCCCATCCCTTCGTCAAGGGATTGCCCTGCTCTCCCGATCGCAAATGACATCGAACTATCGATCCGACCTTCAAAGACTTCCGCGTGAACTAAAAGCTCCCTCGCGCAACTAAGACCGCCGGGTCCCGCGTTTTATCCTCTCCTCTCCTCTCCTCTCCTCTCCTCTCCTCTCCTCTCTTCACTCATTTTCTGCCCCCCCCACCCACACCCACACACCCCACCGCCGACAAACGCTGATAAATGATGGCTGAACGGGGCTTTTGAATGGAATTTCCTTACCGCGCCATCGACCCCGCCGCCCGCGGTCTTCCACAATTACTTTTCTATTTTTATTTTTATTCCCGTCGCTGCTTCGTAATAAACGTAATAAACCCGATTACGGAAGGTTATTGGGGTTATTGGGGTGGTGGTGGTGGCGGTGGAAAGAAAAACTGATGCTCCCAGTGCAACGGGGCCAAGCGCATCTCGCATTTGCGGCGACTTGAAGAGAACGGAAGAAAAAAAAAATGGCGGACGGAAGAGGGGGTGCGGCTAAGACGACGGGCAGGTTATTGGGTATAATATCCGGGCGACGGACTCTTCGTGCCGAGCTATTAACTCTAAAGGATCCTACGTAATTTTCAGTGCTCACGCGTGGCCGCAGGTTATTTGGGCTGATTCGGCTCGGCTCAGTTCAGACCTCGGGCTTTATCCAGAGAAAGGCCATGGGCGCTCGCTCTTACCTCCTCTCCTGTCCCGATTAATGCCCTTAACGCCGTGAAAAATCACGTGGAACGCGCTCCCTCACCCCCACTCACCCCTATTCGTCCGTTTGCGTTCCCCTCTTATATTGTTGACGCCCCTCCGTCTTTAAGAACGGAAGCCGACACGGAATTACCAATTGGGCAAGGAAATTGAATTCTCCAGATTGAATGCAGCAGCCTCTCCCCGGGGGGTGGAGGGGGGGGGGGTAGAGAGATGCTCCTATACTATGTATAAGCAGAATAATAAAATTACTCCTACTCTTGGGGCTTTATTATATAAATTGGAGATTATTCAATTGTGCTTATTTTCAACGGAGACAGCAAACAAAAAAAAAAACAAAAACAAAAACAAAAAAACACAAGCGATAGAACACCTTGTCGTCGCGACGTTTCGTAACGTGAAGGTACTTGGATTTTTTTTTGTTTTTCTTATTTTCTTCTATCTTTTTCTATCCTTTGCTTTCCCCCTCCCCCCTAGTCTACGGTACTGCACGGGCCCCGTCCAACACCGTCGACCAATAGACAATTACATTGCTTTATCGTATGAAACCATCGAATATCGCGCTATTTCACGTTATCTGTCACGTGCCATTTAATTTGTATTGCATACCGTGCACGAGTACCAATAACCCCAATCAAAAGTAATAATGGAGAGCAAAAAACGGGGGGGGGGGGGAGGTGGTGGTGGAGGAGGAAATAGCTTACCGAAAGCCTTCGATAGACTATATCGAGTAGTAATTTCCACTTGATATTATATTGAAGCTCTATATTGAAACTAATGGTAACAATAACAACAACAACAACAACAACAAGAGCAATAATCAGCACACTAGCTCACTTCGTTCGTAATTATTAAAATCCAACGTCAATAATTGTTTTTGATTTTAATAGCCGCAAGCGCAATCACGCGTGCCGTCTAATTACGGAGGAGACCAACGAAATAAATAAACAAATAAACGGGAAAGGAAGGGATTAGCGCGACGTTACAGGCGTAAATTGCGGCGTGGGTCGGCTGAGTGGGGGGTGGTGGTGGTCGTACGGAGAAGGGGGTGGGGGGGAGGAGGGGACCAAAGAGTTTATTGAGCCAACGAGGTCCTTTAATGCCGTAGATGCGCCTTTCCTCCTTTAGACAATCGATACCCTTAATGGGTAAAGCCAACAGTTGTAAAATGAATAGGAACAGCAAAAGTTCTTTGGGCGATAACGGTCGGCTTGCGGTACTCGTTATTTAAGCGCCGAATACTTTCAACGATACGGTCAAGTGGTGCGGAGATAATAACTTTGGCACCCGTGGCATCATCCAAATGCAATAATAACAAGCGTTACGTCGAGTTGCCACAGATTCGCCCTTTTCTGCTCTCTATCTCTGCTCTCTATCTCTGCTCTCTCTCTCTCTCACTCTCTCACTCTCTCTCGTGTGCATGTGTACGAGTAGCCAACGACGCGGAGTAGTTAGGCATTATTATTATTATTATCCACGCATTATTCCGCGGATATACTTTCCCGAGTTACAATTACCGTCGGATTCCAATGGAATTAGCGGCTCGAGTTTAGCGTTGCGTCTCCGAGGCTTACCGAGAGCGGGTCACTCGAACGTCCCCTCGGCATCTTGTCCCCGCGGGCGGGCACCCGTAACCTACAGGAATCCGACTTTGGCTGGCATTATCCTCGATCAATGCGTTCATTCATTGCGTTCTCGCTTAATGACTTAATGCGTGGTTTTTTTTCTTTCTTTCTTTCTTTCTTTCTTCTTTTTAAATACAAAATATTTGCCCCCACCCCACCGCCACCACCACCACGAAGGCGGGTAAAGAGCGGATTTCTCGAAATCCATTGGGCCTCTCGATGCTCAACGATTCGATTCCCCATATAATCGATGAATTAATTAATGAATTATAATGTCGTTAAATAAACGTTATCGAGCAGTACGCGATTGCTGGTCAACGTGTCGCTTTAAACGTATCGTACAATAATTGGACGTATTTACAAGCGGCTTTACGTAAGCTCGGCTCTAAATAAATTACTCCTTTCCTATTACGGACGCCATTATCCTTTCTTTAAACCTTACTTTGACCGGCCGAACGACCGCGCGACTCGCATTGCTTGCCATTAGAAATTGTAATTGCCCGGTTAATATTAAACTGGATCCGAAGGATTCGAAGGAATAAGAATTTGCTCGGCCGATAACGTCAGTCCGCGAGCGCGCAGCTCAATAGTCGCGTCATTTATTATTTAACCGCGGCGCACGTCGATCCGTGTCTGTCAGTGCACTACGTTAACATTACGTTGGTCATATTAATAACGTCGTAGGGAGAAAACCATACTAATTGAAGAATATCCGATCGCCCTTAAAACTACTAACTAATGCCTTTAGCACGCAACATTCATAATGCTAGTAAAGCGTTTCCCTCATTTATTAATGGTTATTCAAAAAATAAATAAATAATATATATGTATATATATGTATATGTATAATCTATGCGGAATCTGCACAATGGCTGCATGTGTGTTGAGTACGGGTACTTAAATTATATCTCAATCCCGTATTTCGTTTATTGTGTTTTCGCGATCTAACTTTTCTAAGCTTATTATTAGTATAATAAATTGTCCTCCCCCCCCCAACCCCCGAGCTCACCGAGCTCGCCATGTGTAAGCGCACACGAATCGTGTATACGCGTATGCCTACGGTTGCGTAAACGCGTATCGAAAAGTTGGCGCATTACGAATATCACGGCTTGAGTAATGCTTTAATTATTGAATGCTTATTAACCAATGCGTGTACGGGGGGAGGGGGGGACTCTATAATGCGAGCGTATAAATATTTGCATAAATGAAAATATACCGGGAATTAATTCGCTTTTGCAATAACGTGCCAACAATATTTACACACACATATATATATATATATGTATGTATATTGAAATCAATTCTTTCGCGCGTCCCTTCGAATGCGGCTGAAAAAAAAAGGCGCGAAACGATAAAACCGAGCCAATTAAAAGTTCGGCAGAAGGTTAAACAAGCGGTCCGAGTCGATCCGCCGTAATAGTCCTGGAAGACCATGAGCTAGCGAGACGAAAAGACGAACGTCCCGTTGAACAATGGCTTGGCTGCTTAAAAATCGTCCTGACGACGGCTCATCGTCGTAATGCCACTCGTACTACGACTCGCTAATTCGAACGATTTAAATTCGAGCTTTTCTCCTTCGGGGAGGCCTCTGCCCACCCCCCACCCTCCCCGCCAGCCCTAACAGTGCTTTACATACAAATACATCGGGCGCTCCGGGGCCAGGAGGGTGGCGAGGGGGAGCGGTTAAGCTGCGGGGGCGTCGTTCCGCGCGAGTCGTGGAAACGAGGGGCGGGGGGAGGGGGAAGAGCGGACACTTGCTGCTCCCGCTTAAACGTAATTGCCAAACGAGAGACTCGGGCATTGTAAACACGAGCTAACGAACAATGCTCGGCGATAAAAGCTGGCGGAATGGCCGGGGCCGGGAGGGGTACGGACCGTGGCGATGATGCGAATGTGAAAGAATCACGAAAGGCCGAGCAGAGGCTAATGTTAATTACAAGCGCGATAGAGAAATGCTCTTGGCATGCGACGAAAACGTGCGAATTAAGGTTATACGTGCGCGGGCGCGCACATTCGCACGGACAGGATCGTTACCTCGTTACCTAAGGCTAAGGCTAATCTACCCTCCTCCTCCCCCGCCCGGCCCGGCCTCGTTGCATTCTGCGGGAAGGAAAACTTGGATAGATTTCCATGCGTTTTCCTAAATCAACTTTTAATAAAGTGTACCTTTGAACCACCCGCCTCAACGCGCTAATTACAATTATATACGAGACGGCGACCTAATGCGTAATTTAAAATACACTTGCCGGTAATTTATTTATTTTACCTGATTATGTACCGAGAGCGCGAGTGAGCTGCTTTGGGTATTCAATTTTTAATGATAATCCGCGACAAGAGGGGGCTAATTATTCGTGCCCGGGGGGAGTTGCGGACACAGGCGATTTTTTTTCTTCTTCTAAATTCGGGATCTTTGATTTTACAGTAAAACGAATTTAAAAGTTTCATTAATAGAAATTAGGGTAAAGCAGCCCGCCAGCCGAACCTAACAACTGACTATCCACAAACTTTCCAACTCTGGCCTATAAAAGTTTAATATAAGTGTATTAATAGTTTAGGAGATTTCGAGCGCGGTAGGGGGTGGGGGAGGATGAATTTTGCTAATGTAATCCTTTTAAAAGGGCAGGGGGCGATGGGTTGGTTGGTGAGAGGAGGGAGGGGGAGGAGGGGAGTGGATGCCAGCGCTCCGGACTAGAAATCAAAACACGCGTCGACCTCGTGGTGGCATATGCGCACGACGACGACGACGACGACGACGACGAACGGTCCTCGGTTGCATTTGTGAAACCAAAAGGACATTATCAGCGCTGCTCGTATCCTCCCGTAGCCGTTACCCAGGGATTATAATTGTCCTGACCTCGATAATTCAATGAACAACGCCCAGCCACCGAGTCACGCCGACTTCAATACTTTTACATCGTCGCACACCGCTCGAGACATTTTAATCCGACGACACCCCCACCCATAATTCCCGCGTTCTCTCTCACTCCTTCTCCCCCTCACTCCCCCTCACTCACTCCGCAATCTCGAAGCGAAAAAAATAAACTTGGCTATCGGTGGCTTTTCGACTCCATTGAAGCGCACTCGAATCGAAGCGACCTTTACGACGGCAAAGTATAAGTACTTTTTTTACATTATTTATATCCTTTAAAAATGTCGCTTAGACAACCTTTCGACTTATCGAGTCGCTAATCCGTGAATAAACTTCTCTTCTTATTACTTGGTTCGCTCCCTCGTATTCGCTTTCTCGCCAAATTCGTCCCCTCACGTTAATTTCAGGATAATTAATAATTACGAGGGAGCGGTTGATGATTTTTAATAGGGGATCTCATGGGTTATCGGGGTTATGGTAAAGGTATTGAGTGCGTTCGAAAGTTGATTTGAAATACACGAATACGCCTTACTTAAAATGTATACTTAAATAATCTTCATTGTTTAAATGAACGTTATTCCACCCTTTTCATCTGCTTGTGATAAAAAACAACTTTTTTAAATTCTTAAATAAGTCCGAACGTAATTGGGGGAACTCTGGCTTCGCAATTATCGTAATGAAAATTACCCGTGAATTCGTACTTTTTAAAATGTCCGACTTTTATAATATTGTACATTTTGCAGGTAAAACGAAGGGATTTTCAATTGCCGATTTATACGTTGCGACGAGCCTCGCTTCACGTGCACATAACATAAAAATGTCCTTGAATGCCATTATTATTTTTGGTAACGGTATATTAGTTGGCGAAATATGACCGATTAGCGATTTAGCGATTTAGCGACGGACTGGACGGATGAATTGATTCAATTAATCACTCGCCAGATGAAAATTAAATGGACCTTTATTTTAGTGACAGAGCGACGAGTACTTGAGCATCAAATGGAAATTTTAACGTGTAATGCTCGCAATACGTAAGGATCCGACAAACTAATGTAAATACGAGGCACGTCAGCGAGCACGGACTTTAAACCTAAACCAGTAGTGGTTGTGGCTTTATTAGCCTTCTATCTTACGAATAAGTACATAGAGTGCAGGATAAGGGATGCGCGATCGGTATTGTTTCGTAAAGTTTTATAAGCCCGCAGGAGTAAGAGTAACGTTAGCCGTCGAGCCTCGGTAAATTTGACTGAAATATCAGACTGACATCGTTTTGGTGTTGAAAAAAAAAAAAAAAAAAAAAAAAACGGTTGGCATTCCATTTCAATCGACGGGACGCGCGGCTTTTATTTCCCAAAGCCCACTTGTAAATCATATATATATATATAATTACTATTTCTATTTGAAACTAATGCCAGGGAGGGTATGGCGGCGTATTGGCGAATACCGAGTTTTTATATAAATAACGCCGGGGCCAAATGAAGCCGTAACAGAGAGCTTGAGAGTTATTAACGAATGGGGGAGTAGAACAAAGGGAGTGCGGCGGCGGCGGTGGCGGCGGGGGAGAGGGAAAAATACGTTTTGAATAATTGAATCGAGAGGGCAATATCCGGGAATAAAATTCCGTGGAGGGGGGGTGGTGGAGGAGGGAACAATCGAGCCGTAATTAAAGGCGAAATGGCTCGATTCTCTATCCGACATTCCAGGGCCGGGTCTACGTCAAGATTTCGAGGCCGTGGGCACGGCTCTCAGCCCGCCCGGGATAATGGCGTCGGATTAGAGCAGAGGAGCGCGTTACCGCTCTCAATTGGACGACCTCCGTGATAAGTCAGCATAAATTGTCGCGTAAACGGCACCAGCAGCTTCCCAGGATTAAACGTCCGACCGCTGTATCTCTAGCGGGGCGTGAGTGAGTGAGAGAGAGTGAGAGAGAGGGGGAGGGTTGGGAGGGTTGGGAGGTTATTGGGAGGGTTGAGCACGAGGAAATCTGACGGTGCGAATTTTCTATGGTGACACCTTTCTTACATTTCCCGCGAATCTCTCTATCATTTCCCGATACAAGCCTTTCCGAACGGCCAGCTAAGCATCCCTTCAACTACCTCCCACCCCCCACCCCCACCACAGACGACCGCGTTACTTTTTTTTATTCATCGATCGGTTCTTTATTGCATTTCGACCCTTGGTAAGTGCAGCCTCGCCGTCACTTTTGCTGCGTTATTTAAAATTAAACTAAAATCTCGGTTGGGGCCGGGGGGGGGGGAGAAATCCCGCCACTGACGCAAATTCCTTTGCGTATAATGGAGGAATCGAGTGTCTAACAAATAATCGGATACTTCAACGGATCTCGGATATATGGACCTATCCTAAATAATCAACAATAACCCCAACAACAACGACAACAACAACAACAACAATAATGATATGTAATTCCAATGCAGGATCCAAGAGGATTGGATAAGAATAAGAATGTAAATTAGGCACCAGGGGGGCGGCTTAGCGACGAATGAAAGGAATATATATATAAAATAAATAAACGAATGAATGAATGATTATAAATTCGTATGATTCTAATGGAGAAGATGAAATGGACAGCCAAGAGGATGGAATTAGTTGAGTCGGGATAGAGTACACGTTGTCCGCCCCCTCCCCCCCCCCCATCGATCTTTCTTGTTCAATTAAATAAAATTGCATTCCCGCCAAATTCTATTATCATATAAATTATATATTTAAGCTCATTAGCGTTAAAATTCGACAAAGGCGAATCCCCAATTCCCGCCTAATGCGCACGTACCTACGTGGGATCTATTTACTTTTAGCTTAACACTTTTGAACGAGAAAATCCAGTTTCTAGGCTAGTTAGCCAGTCCTTTCACCCCCATCCCACGACCAAGTACAGCCCGTCGGAATATAATACAACGGTTGTTCTGTCAGAATACGTATTGGATTTAAGCAATACTCGCAATGAGATAATAACGCTTCGACTTCCAAGGCTTTTTTAAATCATATGATAACGGAAAGTTGTTTGTCGGTAAAATTGCGCCGCGTAACCAATTCCCGCTAAAGCAGTGTTTACTTAAACGTCCGTAACGGTCGCGTAAATTTCCATTACTCCATATTACAATAAATACTAAAACGCATTTAGCATAATTTCGCAAACGTAACAAAGCGCTTTATATATATAAAAAAAAAAAAAAAAAAAAAAAAAAAAATGAGAAAGTCTACTGACTGATTAAATTAGCTAAATTTATTAAATCTGCTAGGCAGCCTTGAATTATATTAATGTATGGAATATGTATTATAATGCAATCAGCGTAGCGGTAAAAGAAGAAAGAGATAGAGAGAGGGGGGGGTGAGAGGGTGAGAACAAAAGAATGAAAGAGACTGAAATTAACTAAATTTCTGAAGAAAGAGAGGCGTTTATTTATTTATTTATTTATTTATTTGGTATTTATTTATATGTAAAACGACGTTTTAAGGAGTGGAACAAAGGAACATTTTCTGAGCGCAGCGTCCGTTGATTGAGGCTTAACGGGCAAACGAGAATAAGCGACGATTCGATGTAATATGGCTTACAGCGACGATTGCGTATGAAACGTAAAGAAAAACGAACGTAATGATAAGTTGGGGGTCGCGGGCTTGCGCGGCGTTGTATACGAAAAAAGCAAAAGAAAAAAAGAAAAAAAGAAGAAAAAAAAAAGAAGAAGAAAAATGAAAATTAGCATTAATAAAATAGACTTTCTCTGGCTCTCGGCTCTTGGAGGGAGCCGCACTATATACTACACGGATTCTTCGGGGGATGGTGGTTCGGATGGTGGTTCGGATGGGGTCGGATGGGGTCGGATGGGGTCCCGGGTGGGGGGGGTGGGGGGGATGGCAAAGAGATGAAATGAAGAAAAGTGCCGGGGCGCTCGGTGGATCGTATCGTCGCGCTACTTGTATCGAAGCCATACTACAGTTACCCTCCCCCCCCCCGCCCCTCGAAATCCGTAATGTAATTCATTTCAGAGCAATTATTCGAATCTAATTAAAACTCATGGCCGAGGCGCCAGTGCCAGCAGCTGAGCTTTACCACCACCGGGGAAGAATACGATGCCGCGCGCGCGCGCGCGCGCGACGACGACGACGACCGCATTCGCTCTACTAAAGTCATTAATTCATAGGGTCGTAGAAGAACGGCGATATATCGACGGCCTCGTTACGCGAACTTTACAACTGTAAACTTTGTTATGAACTCCACTTGGTTAATTTTATCACGTGGGTTCAATGGCCAGATGTCTTAACCTACGCCACCGCCACCGCCACCACCTACGCCTACCACCACCACCACCACCACCACCTACGAGTACGCCACCCAGGCCCCCTTTCGATATGAGTTTAATTACTCGAGACGCGGATCCGGAGGCGGAGACAAAACAAAGAGAGACGATCTCTTGAGAAATGGAATATGTGCCTAAAGAGTGGTATGGCCGAGGCCGCGTTTTTCTTTTTTTTTTTTTTTTTTTTTTTTTTGTATTTTTACGGCCATTGTTCTTATGAAACAAGTGAAAATTCAATGAACTTAAAACAACTTCCTCTCCGACTCGGCTTCGTATTATTTTCGTCACGTAGCTTTTCAGTGGCAATCACGGGCAATTTGTTCGAATAAAGATGAAATGAAATGTATTTTTTTCTTTCTTTCTTTCTTTCTTTCTTTCTTTCTTTTTTATGCGATCGCGGCATTTTTACTCAATTACAAAACCTCAAAACCTCGCAAATATTTGCATCGCTTCGGCGCCGATTCGAAAAAAAAATAAAATAAATAAAATAATAATTAATTAATTGAATGGATGGATGAATGGATGAATGAGGGAATAATAATAAAGCGGATTGAAAAGTAGATGGCGGTGACGGGGGGAGCTAATGGGGAAAGGGGGAGGATAAGAAGTAAGAAAAATCCTGAGCGGAAAGGACATTGAGTGGCGCGGCTCGCCTAATGACGAAGCATGGAATTAATTAAAAAATCGGAAAAGCCTCGTCGTATACACAGTGCTACGAACGTAACGTCTGCTCTCGGTTATTCGGGTGGAGGGTGGTGGGTGGAGGGTGGAGGATGGAGAGAGGTTGGGACAATCATCGGTTCGATGATCCGGGAAGCCGGGGCAGGCGGTAGTAGGCAAGTGGGCAGCGGTGGCCCATTCACGCGTCAAGGATCTCCGCTCGGAAGGTAAAATGCTCTCTCTGGAGATAAGTGGAGGTAGGGGGGTGTCGCCCGCCACGTCTCTCGCCACGTCTCTCGCCACGTCTCTCGCAAGAATCTAATAAATGGCTTTGGAGCACGGGATGGCAAGTCACGGGCAAGGCGCGCTACTTTAAACAATTTCCCTCCTAACCTTTAATTAACAAAATAAAATCACAGAATTCTCATAAGGCTCGCTGCTTTTATAAGTAACGCAAGACTCGCTCGTTGCCCCCCCCCACCCCTGAATTAGCCTAGTTTTATAGTAATTGCGCTTTCGACATTCCTATTATTTAGTCAAAATCCGCGCAGGAATTATTTATGAATTTCGTCATCCGGCATTATACCTGAGTGTACGTAAATGCGTTGCATCTCTCTCTCTCGATCTCTCTCTCGATCTATCTGTCCGTCCGTCCGTCCGTATGCTGCTATTCGGTCATTCGCGTACTCACATCGATCAATGTACTCGCAAAACCGTAACCGATACGGCAGCTCTTTGCTTACGTATTTCATTAAGTCAAGGTTCACCAATAGAAAATGCATTTTTTCTTCCCTTGCCGAATTTATCAAACCAAATTGCGATTCTCTAAGACGAAGCATAATAACGTGACTCGGCACTCGGACTCAGAGGGCCTATTAATTTTTTTTGTCCATCATCGAATCCTACGCGATAAAGGAACTCGTGCCTTTTCTACTTCTTCTTTTGCTTTTTTTTTTCTTTTCTTTTTTTTTTTTTAACAAGAGCCGGAAAATTGATTTGATTTAGCTTTTGAATTGAATTCACCGCGCTTTTCCCAAGTTACGGACAATACGTAGTTTCCAATACGAATGATTATAAGTGAATTTTTGTATTTATAAAGATATTATACGTGACTCCTGGTCGTATCGCCCGGGGGCCACGCAAAGCCCGTAAACAAATACTCGCGTATAGTAGGCGAGTAGTAGCGGGTAAATTGTTTAAATAATAACCGGAGGCAAAGAAACAAAAAAAAAAAACAACAACAACAACAACAAGCATTCGTAAGTCGAGAGAAATTTTAACAGAACGAGCTAAATGCACGAGCATTTAGAATGAATACGATACGTTATTGAGAATGGAAAAGATCTTTTGAATTGTAAATGATATTGAAATAAACCGGAATCCCGTAGAAGTAATAACATTACGTTAGGAAATATCCAAATGTTATCCAGTCCTTCAGTCCATTTTCGTTGCCAATAGACCATGCTTACATAACCTCAATAACTTTATATAAATACATCCTTCTCTCTCTCTCTCTCTCTCTCTCTCTGCCCCTCTCGTTTTTCTTTAATAAATTTCAGAATAAATTACGCGCCGCTGTTGCGTAAAATAATAAAGATAAAAAAAATAAAGAAAGAAAGAAAGAAAGAAAAAAAAAACTCGCTCTCGTTTCAGGTGCAATTTTTACGGACGACCAGAAGGACAGTTCCTCGGAGTTGGCGTTCAAGTATGCAGTTTATAAGATCAACAAGGAAAAGGTCCTCTTGCCCAACACCACGATGGTCTACGATATCCAGTACGTGCCTAAAGACGATTCGTTCAGAACGTCGAAGAAAGGTCAGTGAGTGATGCATTAGCGATATATTTATTACGATTGGTCACGTGGGCTCAGGTCATCGTCGATGGCAATTATTGCGTGACCCAAAAACAATAATGATCATCACCATTTATCCCTACACTTTCTTTTTCCGCTTTATTAGGAATTAGGATTCCTAAGTCGCTTATAGAAATTATACAATAACCCCCAATAAAACGTAATGAAAAGTGAATTTGTCGTTATATAATTGTCGACTCGAGACAGGCCACATACATTTCTACATTATTTACGTCAATTCAATTCAATTAATTATAAATAAGGTTTATTGCCGCACTCGACAATACTACTTACGGTCTGCATAAATAATTTCATCGCTGGATAATGTAGAACTTAAAAGATCCGTTATTACAAATTACAAAATCACGTATACCGATGATAAATACAGTGCCATTATAACTTTAGATATTAATACCTCAAATATATACGCGTACGTATACCTGTGGCTGTGTGTTTGTATATATATATACGTATACGTATAGGTACGTACTTGACAAGTTGGGGAAGCTAAAATGTCGAATAAATATATTCATTTGGAAAGGTTGGTAATAAATATTGAGATACTGCAAAGAATGCAATTGAAGCGCGTTAAATTAATTTATTCGTTACGACATTATTTTCTACATTACATTACCACAGTTATGATACAATATTGAGTGCGAATAATAAATACTTGTTAAAGCGGTATTCGTAAAATAGTCTAAAAAAAAAACATATTCGGTGCCATTAATGGGATGGGGCGGGAGGGGTAATTTGATATATTTCGTACGGCGTAATTATTATTATAACAAAAACATAATCAACTTTCTGAAATACTAATTGTACATATTTAAAACTTTTTCTTGCTGCTTCTATCATTTACTTTCACCAGCTTTCAGCAGTTTTATCCATTTAATGAACTTACTAAGCTATATATACACACACACACACGCGCGCATATACACACACGCATATATATATATAATTCTAATAAGTCGAGTAAACGCAACGTTTTATACAAAATTTAATGAAATTTACTACAGGGCAGAGTCGAATACGAGAAAAAAACAATCTCTGCAAAATATACGAGAAAATATATTTAATGAATAAATCATCTTCTTACTTACAACCCAATTAGATTAGGAAATTATTAAGAGGAATTCACTCGAATGACTGGATCATTTTTAGATCAAATAATAATATACCTCCACAATATGCCAAAAAGCAGTCGTACGCGTAGCCAATGATTCTGTTAGGATTAACGTATCCACGCGAGAAGTAAGGGAAAAATCAGTTAATACTTCGCCGCGATGGGTAATATACGTATAAGCGACGCGTGACCGTGTGCAGCTTCTGCAAAACGTTGGTATGAAAGAGTCGAGAATTGTCGATAAAGCATGAAGCCACTTACTTGGCTTGCATCTGATACAACACACCCAACGCTCTTAGCTTTTACCTCACCTTACCTTTCTTCCTTAACTGTCACTCCACTCGCTGATTCTCTCTCTGTCTCTCTCTCTCTCTCTCTCTCTCTCTCTCTCTTCCCTTCGTCTTCGATCTGTTCCACCCAAGCGACCAGTCGCCGCGATTATTCTACAACGTACCCCCGTTCCCTCAACCGCTTCTAACTCTCTCTCTCTCTCTATCTCCCTCCCTCCCCCCTCTCTCTCTCTCTTGGCCGACTCATTGAGAATCTGAATAGACTGTGAGCCTCGATGAGCGTTAAAATCAGGTTAAAACTTTTCGTCAACCTCGACAGCATTTACGATCGTTTTCAATCTCCTCCGTCAAACTTTACTTATACAAATTTCTAACAGCTAATATTGTACTCGTTCTACTGTTCTACATAAGGATTTACATTTGTATCGAAATAATTAAATTACGCGCTTACACGCATTTATCTGTATACATATATATATGCATACGTATATATATATTGTACGATTGCGTTCGTATTATTACATTTAAAGGGAAAAATTTTGTAAATAATTTCTCGTAACCGGATTTACATAAAGAGTTTGAATAAAAAAATGTAATAATTATTCCCGACGCTCGTGGAGATGTCAATTTAATTTCAATACTGAATAATTTATAGTAATAAAGCCATTTTCAACATTCATAATTAAGCTTAAAATTAAATTTAGCCTTTAAAATACTTTTTTTTTTTTTTTATACAAAATCTCTGGCATATTACGTCGTTCGTTGCGTAATATTTTTTTTAAAAAAAAAAAAAAAATTTATAACTCAAATTTATAATCTTAGTTTACTTCGTAAGTAATTCTTCGTACGCAAAAACTAATCCTTTAAAATTTTCAAATAATAACCCCAACATTCTTTATTTATTATTAAGATTATTGTTATTGTTGTCGATGATATTATTATTATTAGATTTCGAAAGAAGAATTGTAACGACGAGGATGGCTCGGATGCTCTTTTTTCGTTTGTCCATTTATTCCTATAGATAGTCGAATTCAATTGTTCGAGGCTTTCTATTAATTCTAAATTCTACAATTATAATGAATACATAAATTACGAGATATTAAATTTTTTGAAATTCCCTTCCCCCCTCGTTAATGTTATCGCTATTGTATAATTATTTTTTTTTTTTTTTTATGAACATTGGATGAAATTCGGAATTATTAAGTAAACATATAATAAGTCTTGTATATATGTTATATTGTTATATGTATATGTATATATATATACATATTCCATTAGAATTTCAATGGCCGACGAAAGAAAATTACAGGTTTACGAATAATAATAGGGCAATATTACAATTCCAATTGTGCGTTATAGCGCGTAAAGTAAAATGTAATTCGAGTAGGTTGGCGAATTAATTTATAATGCGGGAGCGGGATTGCTTGCGCTTGCGTTCCATAAGGATGTGAATGTAAGTACGGGCTGGTTTTGACGCAAGATATTCTGAGCTCTTTAGAAATAAGGGAAATAAGAACGAAAATA
Source organism: Ceratosolen fusciceps (assembly GCA_018883505.1). Classification (NCBI taxonomy): domain Eukaryota; kingdom Metazoa; phylum Arthropoda; class Insecta; order Hymenoptera; family Agaonidae; genus Ceratosolen; species Ceratosolen fusciceps. The sequence continues at coordinate 960,203 of RCIC01000019.1, forward strand.
AAAGTTGCATTGGTTTGCGCAAGTAGATAAAGACGGCACATTCACTATCATTACTTATTAAAAAAGTATAGGAAATACCTTTTATTATATAGACTCCTAATGGCCGTTGGCTTAATTTTCTTTCTTTCTTTCTTTTTTCTTTTCATAATTTATAAACGAACGTTTAAATGAGTTTTACGTGGCAATCGTAGAATTGAGAATTATTCGGCCAAAGATTCCTTCGAGTTTTGTATTTGGTCCGCAATTTCATTTCATCTCGAAAATAGATCTAAATTCTCTCTATTATGTATAATCAGTCATAGATTTTAATGTCTGTGCCTAATAGATGAATAAGGCCGGAGCTTCCGGTCCATTATTAAATAGATAACGGGGCCCGGGGACGGGGGACGGTGGGTGGCAGGGAGGCAGGGAGGCAGGGAGGGAAGAGAGAAGAAACATCGAGCCTCGGCCGAAATTTTCAATAATCCATAAATTCATGTATTTATTGATAATAATGCTTTTAACGTTAACGATCCGGATAAATAAAATGCTCTCGGCTTTATAATCGATAACGATAATGAAATACAATCGAGTGAAAAAGTTTTGGCAGAAAATTAATTTCCCTCCGAGTTGTAAAATCTCATATTTCATTAGTGATATTTTAAAAATAATCAGAAAATTGCAAGGGTTTAAGGTAGGTAGGTAGGTAGGTAGGTAGGTAGGTAGGTAGGTAGGGGGGAGGGGGGGCTTGTAAAGCCGGCGTTAGCCTGACTATATAACTGCGAGATTAAATCTTAACCAATATAAACTTTTATTAAATGTCCCATGATTTTTCCGGCCGGCCCCCTATCCCTCCTATAATAATAATAATAATAATCGAATCCCCCCCCCCTCCCCGCCGCTCCAAGGTCTTATCCGAAAAATAAAGGCATCGCATGTATATGCATAAGCTCGCGCTCGTAACTGTTCTATCGATCGCCCGTTGGCCACGACGAGCGTACAAATATACGCGGCGGTCCATACTACGTGGTAAAACAATGGATGGGAGACCGACGGGGCCAGGGGAATGAAAGAAGACGAAAGAAGAGGAAAGAAGAGGAAAGAAGAAAAGCAGCTGGAAAATCCTCCGCGTTAGTTGACAGCAGGAGCTCGGAACGGTTCCGCCTCATAAACCTATAAGCTATTCCTGCCAAAGGAATCCGGAGTTTCGCCTCGAGACGACTAAGACTACGACGACTACGTGAGTCCTCGTGCACGACTGGACAAGCGATTACGTGATTACGGGTAGTCTTTGCTTTTACGCTGAAGGTAAAGGAAGTCTCCTAAACGGCCAGGCTCTTGTCAACAATTGTTCGCTACACTCGTACAACTCCATTAAAACCTTAAATACTTAAATATACGTATACATGCAAATCCCGTGAATTCCAGTTTCATAATATCAACGTATAATCGTGGGCGTTGGGCTGGGGGTGGGGGGCAGAGAGGAAGTACGTATATATATACGTAATGAAAATATCCATACTTCGCGTATCATCCTCACTAATATCGAATGGTAGTTGTTTAATGAACGAGTAAACCCAATAGTCATTGCTTTGCTTCGTGAGCTTGATGCGGGTAAATGAATATTTAAGATATTTTATGAGATTTTATTGAAAATCGTAAATAAATCGAGTGAGCTGAGCGGAGAGGCTCGACACGCTACACGTACGCGATTCTAAAGTTAGCCAGAGACGCGAAAGGTTTTTCTCTGCCAGCGTTTACCATACGATTGTACTCAAACAATATTACGAGGCAAAGGTAAAGAATCGAGAGGCTTATCCGATAGCTTGTCTCCGAAATTCCCAAAATTTCTCATTACCGGCTCATTCTCATTCACGTGATCCAAGTTCAATCGAAACGAGGCGAGTTGCTTCTTTCGCTACGACTCGCTACGACCATTTAATCGAAGGTTATTGCACCGAATCGACGGGCCGCTATAACTTACGCACGCCCAATGAATATCTTGTACTATTATTATTATTATTATTATTAATATTATTATTAATATTAATATTAATAATTGTTTGCTTTAAAACTTGATACTCTACGCGAGAGATAATATAATAAATAATTGCGGTACTGTAGATGCGGTACTTATAACAACAATAATAACAACAATAACAACAATAATAATAATTACTCTGTCCTCGTGGATAACTTAGATTTATGATAATTGGAATATGAAAAAGGTGTAATGATCGTGGGGGAAACCGCGCCGTGAAACGTAATCTTTATATTATTTACGGGACGTCGGATTAATTAAATCGGTGCATGACCCGAATAAGGTTATGTTCCGCGGGACAGCGAGGCGACGCTCAATAACCCCAAAGCAAAGCCAAGCTAAGCGAAACTATAACAATGAAAGAAGAGAGAAGAAGAAAGCATCCGAAATAAAGGACAATTCGGCAGAGTAATGGATACGTGCACGCGAGAAATATGCATATCGATGTAGGCGCGAATATAGGTACAATATAAGGTTAGGCCGGCTTTGCAATTAAAGGGTGGGTGAGTAAGGTGGGACTAAGATAAAGTTCAATTTATATTCAACAAACAAATGCCCTCGTCGAACAGCCGTTGAATAAAGATTGTTAAAGTTTTTTCTTTTTTTCTTTTCTTTTTTTCTTTTTTCTCTTTTTTACGACGTATTCGAGTTTATTATAATATGCAAAAGGCAGAAGAAGTTTCCTTGGCAGGGGGGGGGGGATTTTTCGTGTCGCTCGCGGGGCGAATCGTCCGTCCGTCTCGTATAAGAATGCATGAAAAAAAATTGCATCGTCTTTCCGAATAATCCGTAACTATTTGTCCCCGTCTGCGTGCTACGGGGGGGGGGGGGGGGGGAACGCTCCAGAGAGCGCGGCCACAAGGCTCGGAATGTACAAGGGTTGAAAATTATTGGCCGACGTTAAGAATGCGGCTCTTTTCATCCTCTTTTCATCCGCGGCCAGATAAAACGCAGCCGATTAGTCTTCGTCGGGGAGGAAATCGTGGGAAAGCTTGCGAGGATGGACCTCGACCCAACGTACGCGGGCTTCCTTTTCCATTCCCGGTGACTGGTGACTGGACGAACGCGTATGCGCGGATAATCGACTTGTCCCCCTCGCCACCCCCCGGAAGACCAATACCGCTCCTCCTGCAGCTCCCCCTGCACCTCCTTGACGATGCGCTCCTTTTCTACTTTCGGACGCTCGAGAATTTACATTTTGACCTACCTTTCCTACCCACCCTCTCGCCTTTATTTACTTTATTTACCAAACGAATCGACGAGACCTTTCAATAATATTAAGTGTAAATATTAAGCGACCTTCTGCCGAGAAAAAGCTCAATTTATATTAGCGCTCGAGCGTTGCATCGTAACGTGAACGAGTCGAAAAGAAGACTCTCTCTCTCTCTATATTGACTTTACTCGTACAGAACGGCTCAGATCCTCCTACCCCGCCACCCCCTTCTCTCTATATAGATAGGTAGATAGGTAGATAGATGAGTAGATGGGTAGAGACACATTTTATTCGAGTTGTTGCCCTCCTGTATCATAAAAAACAACGTCGAATCGAACACCTGCGACACATGGAAAGCGTATTATCGCTCGACAGCTGCATTCGTCGTGAAATCTTTGCTATAAGAAACTACTCCTTAACTTATTAACATAATAAGTTATCCTCCTTCGTCCCGATTCCGTGCGCCGCCGTCACGTTTACAAGAATTACAAGAGAGGCCTCTTTTTTTTTTTTTTTTCCAATAACCCCCTTTAAAATCCTACGAAATATTAAGAAATTCCATGGCCAGAAAAACCAATGGCAATAGTAATGACGTTTAAAAGGCAAATACGCGATTATACTTTGATAAACTTCCGACGTTTACTATAAAATCTTATATACAGAAATGCCATAAATCCAACAGATAAAAAGGATCTGCGTTACGTGGCTATGAATATACATGATTTTACAAGTGAATTACGAATGTCCCTGATATAACTAACTATACGCACATGTATACACACAGATACATAATGGACAATATAACTGGATAAACGGCATTGTTTATCTGGGGATTATTAGAAGCCGCAGTTTTTTTTTTTTATTGTAATCATTAGAGACGGACGGGACCTTGATCCTTTGGATCGATCGATCGATAGCCGTTTAGAGGAAGGACGTAGGAGCGTTTTACAATAAATACAAACGGTAAAGAGGCGCAACGGCAATAATGTCCCTCGATATTTATAATTAATTGTGAGCCACGTGTCGAGCGATATTCCTTATCGCGAACGAGCGACGAGACGTAGAGGCCGGATTCAATTCGTTTAATTGAAGTTCATCGTCGTTCACTCGACGCAAGTCACGGGCTCTCGGAAATATATATTTTACTTTAGTAAAATAAGCCGCTGCTCCGTCAAAGATATTAATGGCCAAAACTAATTTGGCCGTGTCAAACGTGCATTTAAATGTCGTCGAGTATGAAGAATAAAAGTGCCAGTCATTAAATTATCATGCAATCACTCGGATCATTCGGTTAAATGATAATCGATCGGGGCTGAACATTATTAACGGGGGATTTGCAAATACAAGCCCAATAACGAATGGGCTTTGCCTAAGGATACGATAAGAGCTTACAAGCTACTTGAGACTGGTTTTACAAGCTACTCTCGTGACCTGCGTAACGCCCGTAACGAAATAATACCTTTAATTAAAAATTCTCTATGGGGCAAGAGCGCGAGAGCTCTTGGCTTTGTTTGAGTACGTAGTACGTAGTGTGATCAATCGGCGATGATCGAGTACAACGATACTCCCCACCAGCTGTCGTCAGCTAATTATTCAATTCCACTGGATTCTCTCTCTCGTGTCTAAAGTAAATCCCCCAACCCTCCGACGCACCCCCAACCCCCCGACGCACCGCATCCTTTAACGTCGAGAGGATGGAATCAAAGGTGTCTCGGTTAACGGGGCTAAGTGGAATGTTTCTGGCTCGTTTGTTACAGCTTGCAAGCAGTTATCTCGATCCGTGCAGGGGATTTTCGGCCCATCGGATCCCCTCCTCGGCGCCCACATTCAAAGCATCTGCGAGGCATTGGACGTGCCTCATCTCGAGGCCAGAATCGACTTTGAGCCGGCCTTCAAGGAGTTCAGCATCAATCTCTATCCGGCCCAGGACCACCTCAACCGAGCTTTCAGGGACCTCATGACCTTTCTTAATTGGACGAGGGTCGCCATCATTTACGAGGAGGATTATGGTCAATATCTCTCTTACTCCTACTCTTTTTTTTCTATTATTTATTCATTCATTTATTTATTTACCCAATATTTTTGGGCACGTATTATTCGTTCGTTCGTACGCTCGCGGTCACGTGATTCTTCCCCTATTCGGCCGAGAGTCCATCAATATTGACATTCATTCGACCTTACAATATCATTCCGAGAGCTGAGTCTTCCGAAGGTACTTGTTATATATAACGAATATATATACATATATTGTTAAAGTTATAAATAATTTTTACGCTCCCGGTAAATATAATATACGTATTACAAATATCGTCGGTTTGTATGGTTGTGTAATTGTAATATAGACGTTCGCGTAAAAAGCCAATGAATTTTATAACGTATCGGGAAATTAATTCATTTGCTTGAAAGGTTTCGGCGAGGTAATAAAAGATATGAAAGTATTCGATTTTTCTAAATCAATTGAAGCCAGCGCCCACGGGCTCGCGGAATTTTATGTCATTATCGCTCGAGGGGAACGAAGTTTATATAAAAAAAAAAAAAAGAATCTAATTTGGTCGCAGCGAAAAAGTATTTGCAATTCCAACGACCGGGATACGAACGTCGGATTTCCGTCAGAGTGTGACGAAAATTGTTGTTTTTTTTTGCCCGGTTTTTTCAATGCTTTTACCTTAATCGCGCATTATTATTATCTTCTGACAGAAATTAACGACGACGAAACATCGTTTGTGTTTATCGAATGTACCGTAACTTTACCTTTATCGGCCTCAATACCCGGGCGTATTTAATGCTACATTTCTCGTTCCCCCGAAGCACGAAAATATTTATAATCACGTTTCCTTATCAAAAATAATATCCGAAGGCAAATAAAAGAAATTAGAAAAGGTTCGTAATTGACACTTCGGTTTTAACGGGTCCGAAGCATCTTCGGAAAGATAAAAATTCTCGCACATTCGCATTACGAAGTTGAAGATGTCATCGACTGGGAATGTCGAGGAGCTGTCATGCTCAGATGCGAAAACTAGTGCTTTTCACGAGCTTTGACTTCTTCCCGATAGATTCTCCCTCTCACTCTCTCTCGTTTCTTTTTCTTTTTTTTTTTGCAATGCCAAGAGAGAACCAACGCAAGATATTATTATTATTGTTATTATTATTATAGAATCGCACTTACAAAATATAGCGAGGAAGATAAAAGCGCTAATAGGATCGTAGTGTGGGTGCGCTCGCGCGTGCGCGTGGTTATGCGGACGTGGTGTGCGCGTGTACGTCCGTCCGGACATGTAAATCTATATGAGCACTTGAAAGCAATTTTCATCTGTACATACCGCACGGCTCATTATTTTCTGCAACTGACGTAACGCGCGTCAAAAGTCATATCTTTGATTAATCAATCTTTCAGGTGGGAAATATTTCTTTTTTTTTTTTTTAACAATTGACACTTTATGCTAATGAATATGTGCAAATATCCCTGTATTTGTAAATGTCAAATCGTATTGAAAAAAAAAAAAAAAGTTACATTCTTTCTTTTATTTCTTTCGTTTATTTCTTTTATTTTTTCTTTCTTTATAGATAAGAGTGCGCTAATTACACAACGGTATCGGTACGTAATTTACGCTCTAATTGAAAGGGAAAATAAATAGCTTGTGGGAACGGGATTGTGCCCCTGTAGCATGATTATACAAAATACTGCTGAAGAAAAATGAAAGAAGTCGTGCCAAGTGTGCGGAGGTATCGTAGCGAGATGAATTGTAGTGAAAGAGTGACAGGGGTTTGGGGGGTTGGGGGGTGGCAGCCATGCCAGAAGCAGCAAGCAACGTTATATAAGAAATTGCCATAATTCATCAAAGTGGTGGTTATCGTGTAAAATCCTTAAGGAAAAATAATCTGGGGGAAAGGATGGATGCTCCGGTGTAATTGGGATCGTAAGAAGAGAGAGAGAGAGAGAGAGAGAGACGGAGGGATACTCAGTTTTCTTTAAAAGACGATGTTCATTAGTGTGGATCGGGTAAAGCCAAAGTGTCTCGGATGCGATGTGCATTTCGACAAAGGCTCGAAGCCCTTTAGAATCGAGTTTCCGAGCAGTCGAGACCGGCTCCGTTGCACTTAATTCGCGCATTCGAAGTTTCCGGCGTAGCGACGTGCATCCCTCCCTCCGCTCCCTCCTTCCGCCCCCAAATAGGACAGGGAGGAGGTAGGGTAGCAGGTAGGTTCCCCCACGGCCCCACGGGATGAGGTTGGAAAATGGAAAACAAGCCGGGAGTTTCGTTTCGTTTCGTTTCATTTAGTTTAGTTTCGTTTAGTTTCGTTTGGTTTCGTTTGGTTTCGTTTGGTTTCGTTTGGTTTCGTTTGGTACTGCTCGCGGAATGCACCTGACGCAATTCCGAGAGGCTCTGGCCATACGTACGTAGCGACGTATAAACGGCGGCCGCTGCCGCTAAGAAGAAGAAGCTCGGAGAATTTCATAGCACTCCCGCGCCAACTTACGCGCGTCTCCACGCTGATGAATTCAAAAGTGGGGTAGGGGGAGGCTCCCTTCGCGGCCCCGCACATAGGAAAGTCTCGTTAAAACGCGGAAACAATAAGATCCCCGGGTAAGCCGGGGACAAGACGGGACCCGATGCCGGAGAATTGCGGAAGGAAATTGAACGAAAACAGAAGTGACAGCCTCCGACGTTGCTTGTTTCTAGTCATATCCCCACCCCACTCACCCGCTCTCTCTCTCTGTCTTTGTCTCAGGACTAAGCTGGTCCCTTTATCCCGGCGCAGTATTCTTGGAAAAGAGCTTGAAATTTTCTTTCCAAGATTCGCCATTTTCTGATTGACTAACTTCTCGATAAAGTCAGCGCCACTCCAGACTGCTCCCCTGAGCTCTTCTTTACCAACATTACGTTTCTTTATATCGATCTACGTTCATCGGGGGAAAAAAAACCAAACCCTTGAATACCAACCAAAAAGAGTCTCTCTCTCTCTCTCTCTCTCTGATTGTTGGGGAATGTTCTAATATAAATTTCCCTTTAATTAGCCGACCGGAATGTAGCTTTTATTGGGGCTTATGAGCGTCTTCGTAATAAAGACAATTTATACGTAAAGGACAATTTAGCCTTACTTGGGCATCATTAGGCAACGCGATCTTAAATTCTTAAGGCTACCGTCGTTGCTCCGTATTTAATGGACTATATTTCCCACGTGGATCCGCAGGTTTGTTCAAACTGCAAGATTTGGTGAAGTCGCCGCCGTCGCCGAAAACGGAGATATACATTCGCCAGGCTGGTCCTGGCTCGTACAGACAGGTCCTCAAGGAGATCCGACAGAAGGAAATTTATAAATTAATCGTCGACACGGATCCCGTGTACATACAACAGTTTTTCCGAGCAGTAAGTATCCGAATGTATATTACGAAGTAAGTCGTGGCAGTAAGTACATGTATTACGTTACAACGACATGGATTCACTTGCCCGTATCACTCTACTCTTGTTCCCAGATACTGCAGCTGCAAATGAACGACTACAGATATCATTATATGTTCACGAGTTTCGTACGTATAGAATGAAGGGCTTGAAAATAAAATAAACCATTGGTACATGTTTTATTTTATTTTATACCCTCGTCTCTTTCCCCCCTTCCTTCCTACCTTTATCTCTTCTTTGTTTTGATTTAAAAAGATTGTTTGTTTGTTTGTTTGTTGTTGTTTTTTTTTATCGGTGCGCAGGATATAGAAACCTTCGATCTGGAAGATTTTAAATACAATAGTGTAAATATGACTGCGTTTCGATTGATCGATCTGGAGCAGTCGAAAGTCGTGGAAACGCTGAAGCTAATGGAGAGATTTCAGCCAGTCGGCCATGCGATACTCAACAGATCCGGAATCATACAGGTAACGTAAAAAACTGCAACCCAAAACAACAACAACAGCCTTCCACACGTAATTCCCTGCTGTGCCTCGTGCAACCTACACGCGCTGTACAAACGTTATATATATATATATATATGAATTCCGTGGTATCGCGCGACCCGTTCGTCAAACGAATGCGTTAAATTACTCGGAAATACTTCTTTTTTTTATTAAATAATTCTCCGGTTACGAGCTTATGAAGATGCACACGTTCGCCGACTCTTAATTAAGATAAGGTATTACTTGTGCTTGATATTATGCTTGATAAATATACGAGCAACAACTGGGAAAGGAAAAGAATTTCAATTAATTCATTCGCCTGGTCAAAACCGTTCGTACGGTTAATGTAGTAAAGTTTGTAAAATAAAAATAACATACCTACGGAAATATCGAATTTTCATCGAGTGCAAAGGGCAGAGGGGTGGCAGCCTCGGTTATTTATAGATGAATTATTAATACAAAACGGCCATACGATTTCATTGGGTGAAATAAATTGTCTCCTCTTACTAATTTAATAAATATCGCCGAGCGGTGTATTTACACGCCCTATTTTTACTCTAATCGATGCTTCCAAGATTTTCTAAAATATAGTAAAAAAGATAAAGAAAAGAAAAGAAAAGAAAGTACGTCAATAGAAAGAAAGTGAAAGTAATTAAATATATTTATCATTAATTCTTTCGTCTCTGCGAGGTAGAATGGGAAAACGAAAACGGTACTTAATATTCAATGCGAAACTGCCAATAACTAATAATGTTTTTGAATTGCTGAAGTAAAAGCTTAGCGGTACATTCGATCACTATAAATACACTGTTTCCATGGATCTTTGACTGTGCGTGGGTGCGTGCGTATGTATGAAAGGCATAAATATCGATAGGAAAATAATGCTGGGGAATTATGTTTTATGCCGTAAGAGTAAGTGCACTTATGGCGACATTTTATTAGATCAACGCTCGGTAAAGGACATCGATAATAAATGGGCTATTGGCTAGAATATCAAAGAATGCGTTCCAATGGACGTTTACGATTTAAAGGTAAATAAATCCATAAGCTCTGCTGCCCTCGTAAGAATGCACTGGACCTGTCGATCAAATCCAATCGATTCGATATAATTTTAAAATAAATATTAACTATGCCCTTGGTTAATTAGTAATGGTGGCGGTGGGGGGGGGGGGGTGAGAGAGGGGTCGGAGACACGGAGTCCTTGGAAGTGAAACGCGTTACGGGAGTGGGAAGGTTATTTCATCTATCGGGTAAGAAGTAATGTAAAAAGCTCGTTCAAGTGTAAAAAGGTAAAGAGGTAGAAGAATCGAATGGGAATCGTAAAGACGACTATTGTCACGAGTCGCGGATGCATTAGCTTGTTAGAAGTATCGTAATAGAAGGTCCAAAGTACCGTCGGCGGTGGCGTCCGGGGCGCGGGTTGGGTGGAGGGCGGTGGGTGGAGGGCGGAGGGCGGAGGGTGGAGGGCGGAGGGTACCTCCTATTATTTACTACTAGGGTTGCCTGGTGGGTGGGAGTATAAGGGGCGGAGGGCGGAGGGAAGGGTTTAAGCGTATATATTTAAGGAAAATCGATGGAAGCGCGTCGGGATGGAAGAGGAGGCCTAGCGCGCCTACGCATGGAGGGTACGACGAGGCTAAGCACCGAGAGCTTAGGATAAAGGCCCGTCGTCTTGGTAGTAAGCAGGCTGGCTAAACGGTAGATATAAAATGGGGACGGGGTTGTTTTCAGGCGGAGCCGGCATTGGTCTACGACAGCGTCCAGGTCTTTGCCCACGGACTGGCCGCCCTGGACCGCAGTCACGTCCTGCGACCGGCCAACTTGTCCTGCGAGCGAGAGGAACCCTGGGACGATGGACTTTCCCTCTACAATTACATAAACTCGGTGAGCTACTTGCCCACTCCGCTCCCCCCCCCCCAATAACCCCAATGACCCCAATGACGGCATTTATTCGTACGATCGGCCCGTGAGCTCGACGTGAAATCGTTGTAAAGCGAGTATTCCTTTGGAGGAGAATGGACGAGCCACGCGGTGAGACGCTCAAGCTTAGGCGGCGGTCACTTACTTACACAAAGGCGACGATAAAAGCTCGGCCTTGACGTACTTGATCGTCCAAACCGACCAATTCGCTTAGACTGGCAAGCATTAGACTGGCGCGTTACGGCGCTCGTGCATCTCACACTGTATCTTAAACGGCAAGGGAAGCGTTCTCGGACTTGGTTGAAACGGTTATTGCGGCGGAGAGGGTGATCTGGGAGGGGGGGTAATGGGGCCATTGGTATCCGGATAAATGACAAAGCTCGCGCAGATTCAATGATTTCGCAGACTTTGTTGGTTTGGTTTGGTTTGGTTTGGTTTGACAAAGCCGCGGGGGTGGGTGGGGTGTGGGTGAGATTTAAGGGGGGAAGCGAATGGGTTATTGGGGTTGCGCTCACAAAGGGACGTGTCCGTCGCTCGGGAGAGTCCGGCTTGGCCGACGGCGTGAGCGACGGCGTGGGCGGGGGTTAAGGAAAGCCGGTCAGGTATGCGTGTCATTTCGGTGTTTAACGAAGCACCGCATTTGGCAAATAACCCCAATAACCCCTCGTCCAGTAAATCCCACCTCTACGTACCGTCCCCGCTACGCTCGCCGATAAATTTTAACGAGTCTTCCGTTTCTAATTTCCACTCCCCGCCCCGTGATTTTATCCTTGCCAAGCGATCCTTATTTCATCGAAGTCACGAATTACTTGTGTAAGGAAGGTTATGAGGAACGCCTCAACGAAATAGCCAACGGCCGTTCATACGATCCAGCGGATCAGTCTAACGATCCTCGGACTACCCTTCCGCCGACTGACTTTATCCATCATTACAGTAATTATCGATCGATGATGATCCATGAGTTCAAGTATTTATTTACCGAGCCGACCGCTACTCCGATTACTCTACTGGTTTTCCTTTACGTTTACAAGACTTGCGATATTTGTAGATAAACTCGCTGAGACGGCCCGATGATCGGGACAATCGAGATCAATAACGCCTCTGGCCTACTTATAAAAGCCTACTGATCCGTCTCGCTCGTGTAAATCATGCATACGCTCGATCGTGCGTAGTAAGAAATAGATTCTTTAGGTGAGTTATTTCGTAGCGGAAGCGGATCGATCGAAACCCGCGGCGAACGTACCGTCGACTCTAATATTTCAAAGGATTGGCGATATAGGAGGGCGGGGGGGGGGTGGAGGGTAAAGAGGGCCAGTAGTAGGATAAAGAGAGATGACGAAAGCCTCGGTGGCCGGCAATAAAACGCTCGAAACGAAGCGCGTGTGGGGTCACGTGAGATCGTGCGGGGATGGGCGTGCCCACGTGGCGGCTCGAACTCACGTTTACGAGAGAATATATATATATATATATTTAAGTCGAACGTGTCCTCGGTAGCGTCCACCTCCCCCTCCCCTCCCACCACCCGATACGCCGAGGGGGAGAGGGGATATTCGGTCGGGGGTGCAGCAACGAGCGGAAAAACTCACCTGCCTGCCCGCACGCCCCCTCCCCGCTCCAAACAACGCACGGACTGTCTTACTTACGAATTATTCAGTTAAAGCGGGCGTCTACCCCCTCACCCCCACCCACTCACAAGCGTGTATCCTGTGGGAAGTGTGTGTCTTCCCTTAGCACCGACCGCTTTCAGCGGATCCTATTATAAGTTTCCGGGCCGGGAGGCTGCGACACCCCCCAAGGACGCGTAAAAAGCGCGCCGTTCCCAAGTCGTTCCTGTGAAAAATCCTTGGATTTTTGTCACCGACGTACGAAACTCATCGGCCCTCCATCCCTGCTGGCCGCGTAAAATTTCACGTTTTAATAAAGGTCAACGCGGGTTGTAAAGAGTGGTGGGGGAGCCCCCCGGGGCAGTTTCGTACCCCGGAGGAGTTCGTAGCCGAACTTCCACGGCGGATGGACATTAACGAAAAACCTGCTCCTATATCGAGTCGAGTATCCCCCCGATTATTATATTTCGGGACGAAGCTCCGTCCCTCCCCTCCCCCCTCCTAACGCTAACGTCCGAGCAGAGGGAACTTTATAGCGCAACAAGCTAATCATCCCAACGAAAATGCCCAACGACGTAGGAATCCCCGTAAAGCCACGGAGCAAGTAAGACGAGTTTTTTTATATCCGACGGATTGCGTGGTGGGTGGGGGTGGGGGATGGGAGTGGAGCAGCACTTAAAAGCTCATTTATATAGAACGGCTCGGATTGGAGCGATCACTTAGTAAACAAGGGCCAACGGGGCTGAGAGTCGTCGTGCCGTGAATAAGCAAAGGGGATAGATACTTCTTTCCGGATCCCCGACGAGTATTTGGGCGGGGGGCATTGGAAGTGGATGCCGCCGAGCACCTGACGACGGCTCGTCCTACACCCTCCGGCCCCGGTCGACGGCCCTTCGGCACGCAGTCCTCCTGACAGGAGGATGTTACGGGGCTCGTGTTACCTTGCCGAGTGTTTGGCAAATGGATTTATGGTGGGACGGTGGTACGGTGGTACGCGGCCGTGATTCACGGTGCTCGGCAGCGAGTGCAACGCCCTAAGCCCTCGACCTCGTCCTCGAGGTAATTAACGCACAAATCTGTCGGGACGTGTCCGCCGGTAAATGCGGCCACCTCCGCGTGTAAATGACTTTGTTTGAAAAATTACGAGCGCCGCTCGTAGGTGAGGCGAATAAGAGCTTCGTCGGCCGAATCGCTGCTGCTCGTCTGCCTCTGTATGCCACCGCCCTCCCCCCACATCGCTCTCTCGCTCTCTCTCTCTCTCACGCTCCAAAGGTCTCATCCTCCCAATCCCTATCGCTCAAGTACGCGCGTAAATGGTGTAACGGTAATCTTGGTAATTAGCCTCGCTCGCGAACGAATGCCAGCTTTTCGAATCCATACCATATACAAGCTTTTACGGTCGTTTTCACCTCCCCAACCCCGCCCTCTCTCCCTCAATCTCTCCGTCGCCGCTCCCTTTTGTGTATTTAAACGACGTGTGCGGTTAATTTATCCGAGATATGCATCATTTTGCATTAACGTACCGGTCGAATGAGTTTTAAAGTCCCTTGTCCGTGGCTACGTTATCGTTACCGCTCGCCTCCGTGTCTCGTTTCGCCCCGTAAAACCCCGTAAAACCCCGTAAAACTGCTCAAATCCAATTAGAAAAACAAAACAAAGAAATAATGTCAAACGGATTATGGGGCAGAGGGCTCGCGCGCCCTCTCGTTTCAATCATTTTACTCTCGCGAATATTCACCTGCAAGCGCCGCGGCTCGTGCTTTAACGATCCTTGCGCATTGAATTCCACTGCCAATCGATACTCGTTACTAATTGAATATTTACAAGCACTCGTCGTTTATAATAATAATATCGCTTATATCTATTTAAAAGCAGAACGAACGAAAGAACTTCGACAATTAAACGTGGCTTTAATTTATTTATATTTTTGTATACGCAGACAACGTATACGCCATTGCCTGCTGAATACGCAATTACCGCCGCCGATTATTAAGATTTTTATCATCGTTACGCGCGTACAATAGCCGTTAATAATTTATAAAAAAAAAAAAAAAAAAAAAGCAAAAAAAAATGCTTTACGCAGCTCCGAATAAAGGATCTTGTACGAGAATGTTATTAGCCAAAGAAACGATTTGCTCGATTATTTCAAGGGCTTGCGTGCATTCGATAATGCAATTTGCTGCCCAAAAGTACAAATACCTCCTTCGTATCTACGTTGTAGGATTGGGGCGATTGGGGACACACAGAGGACTCGTTAAAGGGTCAGGATGTAGAGCCGCGGACGTATTCGTTTTAATCCGCAAAGAGTAAAGTGGCTCTCGTGGTAATAAGTAGCGCGGAGACAATAACCCCAATAACCCCATTGAGCCAAGTTGATACGAATATACGCTCGTATCAAAGTTTTAAAAGCTTTTCATCGTAAATGATCGTAAGACGAAGGCTGACACCGACTTAACATAACGTATATTATAAGTAATTAATAAGGAGGCCGTAAAGCTTTCTTTCCCCCCCCCCTCGCAATTCTCGCCGAATTATCCCGTAACTTAATTCATGGCATTCTAAGGGCTTATTGATAAATCCGAGTATTGATAAGGAAATATCGGTGATGGTGGTGGGGGTGGGGTGGAATGGTTTCAGGCGAGCCTGCAGGGTCTGACCGGCCACATAGAGTTCAACGAAGGCAAGCGAACGAATTTCAAACTGGATCTGCTTAAGCTAAAGAAGGAGGAGCTCGTGAAGGTCGGCGAATGGAAGTTCGGCACGGGGGTGAACATCTCCGACGTCGGTGCTTTTTACGAAACAACCGCGACCAACATTACGCTCGTCGTTATGACGAGAGAGGTAAATTTCTTTTTTTACCCTCGTTCGCTCTCTCTCTCTCTCTCTCTCTCTCTCTCTCTGTCTCTCTCTGTCTCTCACTATCCCTACCTCCGCCAAAAAACTTGATCCTTTTAGCCAAAGCGATTTCGCGAGCCAACTCCCGTCTCTCCTGCCTACCGCCCTCTCCGTCCCCCAATAACCCCAATAACCACAATAACCCCGCGCGCCCCGTCTACGTCCGTCTTCTTACATTTTCCCCTTTACGAATTGAACCGCCAGACGCGCTTGCTCTCCCTCGACAAAACTATATCATTTTTATTATCCGCGTTCGCATTTGCTTCGTATGCGTCTGTGCTCAATTTGCATCCTCGTCCTCGCCAGCCACAGCCGAGCTTTTACTCCCAATTCACGAGTATCGTCTCCTACCGACAATCTCATCCCATCTAAATCATACGGAATTTTAAAGAAAAAAAACATCTTAAACTTAATTAAGATCGCCCGGTAGAATTGAACTTACTCTTTTATCTTCTTTTTATTTTCGTTAATTTTCCTCTTATACAATTAAAGTCCCTTAATTAGCGGTCGAATTTTTCAGTCGAATAAATTATTTAACGCGACGACGATTTTAAAAGTTTTTGCATTATCAAGGTCACGGAAATCGTTAAGCGAATTCAATTAAATCGGAGTGTTTTTTTTTTCTTTTTTCTGTTTCCGTTCGCTTGACTTTCTTTTATTCCGCGTAATTAACGTGCAAAGGATATTGTTTATTTTATATTTATTTACGCGTTCGTTTTAAATGGTTTGCCTCTCAGTGCTGCCACCCCTGAAATGAATAAACACGTGGTGTTTTTTTATGTAAAGACGCAGAGAAATTCTTTGTGGAAGGAAGCCAGGCTACGAATTCAAAAGGAAATTTATTAAATGCCGACGATATCTTGTATAACGAAATGACTTGTATTTTTATCGGCAATCTATCGGATCGTCGAATGTGACGCAATATTTTCTAAACCGCACATAGTTTAGCTGTTAATGCAACTTTTATTTCTTACAATATGGACGGCGTTTTTTTTTTGTTTTTTTTTTGTTTGTCAAATATTCAATTCAAAATATTCAATTTTGAATTTAATAAAAGGCAGAAATTACGTGCATTAATTAATTAATTAATTAATAAATAAATCCGTCTTCTTATGTTTTTAATATCATTTAAAAAGTACACTTTTCGTATCTGTACTGTCGAATGGAAATTAATTAAATTTAAAATCATAAATATTTTATACCCAAATACTTTCGGTCGTTATTCTTATTCTTATTATTATTATTATTATCTAACGCTTGCGTCCGACTCGAAACCTGAAAATCGTAGCGAACAATTGAAAAAACTTTTAAGAAAATTATAACAACCCGATAGAATTGTATAATTCAATAAACGGTATATAATAATAATATTGTCGAATAGTTATATCGGTTTTTTCATTACAATCAATGATTCCAGTACGATTAACGATCCTCCGACAATAATGGTTTATTTATCCAAGCGTCAAAGGTATTTAAAGAATTTACTCCATTGAGAATAAATAACGTGATTAATTATAAAATGGTACGGGTAGGATTTTATGAAAATTACGTAATATTAAATAATTCAGAGTTCACGTGCGGGGCATAATCCGAAAAAAAATTCCGAATCGATAAATCATGCTCTTGCTGTATAGATAGAGTAGTAGAAGAAGAAGAAGAAGAAAGAAAGAAAAAAAACAGAAAAAAAAAAAACAGCCGACGTTGTGAAAACTGCGTCAAGTAGGCTGGACTTTACCTTGCAACGTTCTTGATAATTAAATATTCTTGAATTATTGTTGTGTTTCCTTTCTAAAAATCTCAGAATCACGAAGACGCGTCACAGGCCACACGATCCATCGTCTTCGTCTTCTTACCGATGTGCGAAATCAATCCCCTCCTGGCCGGCGATGATAAAGACGTACGGGCTCCCCGGGAGGTTATTATCGGGAGAAAAATACTCCCTTCATTTCCCGAACGAATCGCCAAAAATAGCAAATACCGAGGGCCAAAGTACCTGGAAATTTAATTACTTTATTCCCAGTTGGGCAATTTCCCTCTGGATTAGCGCCGTGAAATTAAACCGAATGTGCCTTGTTTGGTTTCCTCGGTCTCGTCTCTCTTCGGTCCGTCTTCCCTCTCTCTCCCTCCCTCTCTCTCTCTCTATTCATCGACTTCTTCTTCTTCTTCTTCTTCTTCTACTTTCCCGACATCGCGGATAAATGAATAAATGAATAAATGGATGGGATCACTTGTCGGTCACGTTACGCCGAGGTGATTATTAGTAGCAGCAGGTCATGAGATTTTAGAATAGCTCGTGTTAAGTGGACCAGATGGGCGAGCACCGCCGCCACATGTCGAAATGTAAAATGCATCCTGCGAAGCTGCAGCGCAAAACATTTTTCTTATTTATTAATTTATTTTCTTATTCTTTTTTTTATATAAAAACTATATTATAAATGAAAATTTTCACGCGTTCTTGATTAATGCCTTAATAAGTTGTTGCAACACTGAGGTTATTATAAATAAATCGCGTGTCATTTGTAAAAGTCAAGCGGAGTGATCATTTGTATACACCTATTTTGCAAATACAAGATTTCACAATCGGGCTTTAATTACATAAATTGTATTTGTTTATTTATTATATTTATTATATTTATTGTACGGTATAGGAGAATGCGGATTATGCCTGTAAATGTGTAGATTGCAAATCACTTTTGTCACGAGTATCGCTTGCTCGTGCTATGATCGATTATGAATTAAATAAATCCTTAAAATCTCAACATTATAATGAAATACGAATAATTTTCTAGAGAATTTCAGTATTAGAACGTGTTATATTTAACTGACGAACGGATGATTATAGTCAGCGATGCAAACGACTAATGATTACCTTAATGAAATACATGAAATGTCTAACAGCTCATCGTTCATTTATTTATTATATAAGATTTTTTTTTTTTTTTTTACAAATAATTGTCCAATAAATCGGCAATTTATTATTACACTGTAAGTATACGTAAATTTTTATATCCTCTACGTAATGTCGTGGTGGCGATTAAGCAACTCACCGCACTCGTAAACTAACTATTATTTCACAACAACAACAATAATAATAATGATAATAAATAATAAATAGTAATAATAATGATAACAACAACAACAACAACAACAACAACAATAGCAATAATAATAATAATCATAATAATAATACAATAGTTGTGGTGATTGTTATGATTGATATTGATAGTATTGCTATTATTGTTGTTGTTATATGGAGAAAAAGAGCGAGGCGCGGGCACGTACGTCCGTTAACGTTAGGTTATGACGTATAAGGTACAAAGGCAAGGAATAAGTTAATTTATGGATATTATGCTAATGGAGTCGCGCTCTCGGCGTACCCTCTCTTATGCATATCTATATCTATCTATATCTATATATATATTTTTATTTTTTGTTTTGTTTTGTTCTGTTAGGAAAAGCCGTACGTGATGGTGCGCGAGGACAAGAATCTGACGGGGAACGCGAGATTCGAAGGATTTTGCATTGACCTGCTCAAGTGGATTGCCGGCCAGGTCGGATTTCAATATGCCATACGGCTGGTGCCCGACCACATGTACGGCGTCTACGATCCCGATACGAAAGAGTGGAACGGCATCGTGCGCGAGCTCATGGAGAAAGTGAGTATCCAAGTATCTGAAATGCACCGGCTAAAAGGCCTTTGCTCTGGGCGTGTATTATGCGGGGTCGGGGTTGGGCAGGGGGCTGCATTCGTTCATTAGCCCCGCTCCCCGGGTATAATGGAATTAATTAGCATTGGAAAACTCTTGTGTCCGCGAGGATCCCAATTCCTCAATGTCGGTTGCTCTTTTTCCTTGTTTTTCCTTGTTTTTCCTTTTTTCTTTTTCCTTTTGCCCCACCTCCCCCGTATGCTCGCGCGTATTCTCGCGGCACCGATACCCGGACACCTGCCTCTCCTGGCCACATTAATTATATTCCACGTAAACGACGAATCCCCGGCTCTATTGAACGTAACATTCCACCATAAGAAAATAAAGCTATTAAATAATAAAATTAATTTTATTGAATAGTAATAATAATAATAATAGTAATAACAATAACAATAATGATAATGGCATTTCGTAATGGAAGACGGGTGAAGTGCACATTGAACTCGTGATTTTCATTAATTTTTATTCGCTCCTTTTAATTAAAAGAGAATATGCAGAGCAGATACTACATGCATAACCTTTTTTTATTTTTTTTTTTTTTTTTTTTTGGTATAAATACCTAAGTATTTATTTTTCAAGATACTCGTTAGCAACAATGAAGTTTCCTTTTCCCATTTGAATATAAACAATCCAAGCTCACCGGACAAGGATTAATCATTACAACCAATAATTATTTAGTTTGTTAATAATGAGATTTATACTGAATTCGTTATTCGGTTAATTTATAAATTTCAACAATACGTCGATAAACGTATTGTTATATATATTATGATTAATGGCGTTGTTAATCCCCCGTAATGAAAGCACGTCTAATGAAAAGCACCGTTCATCTTTCTTGCATTTAATAAACCAAAGAGTCATTCATTAGCTAACGTATCCCCACTCTCAGAGCCGACTTTCATCACGTACAATAAATTTATGTCAATATTTTTTTTATTATTTTTTTTTGTTTCCCTCCCTCTCTCTCTCTCTCTCTCTCGTTCACTCTGCGCAATGCATCGAGGCAACGCAACGCAATTACAAGCATCAATCGGCGATATTCATTTACAGTAGTATTATTCTATATCTATCTATATCTATAGCCTCTCTAGCATTGACGCTTGACTTGAATGAAAAAGCTAAGCACTGCCACGTCTGGCGAATATAATGGCCACGGCCGTTGTTATTACGGTATCAACTTTTGCAGAAAAGAAAAGAAAAAGAAAAGAGGTTCAAAAAAGCAAGCTTTTGAGCGCGATAGCGTGCATTATCCACGCTCCTTGTTTCCATAAATTATCCTTCCGTATACACAATTAGGCTTTACACGAAGCTTACGTAAACAGCATAAAACTTTCAAACGATGTATATTTATTATCCCTCGAACTTTTCGCTGAAAATTCATAAAATACAACGCGCCTTCCTCGTATCGCGCATTCATGCCTGGAAAGCCCAATGTACTTGAGGTCTCATTCTCGCTTGACCGTCTGATCGAGTATATGAGCCTTAGCTCATCGGCACTGTCATTAATAACAACAAATTATTATAGCTTTTATTTATTACCCAAGTGATTATTACAATAACCTCTGACTGGTTATTCCTGTCGAGCTTGTAATATATTCCTGCAACGAAATTTGAAAGGACATCAATTTCCTCCTCGGAGCTTGCTTACAACTGTGCGTTGTGTGTGTGTGTGTGTGTGTGTGATATCTTTAAACTAACTTACAGGAGTTATGTGATTCTTAAAAGATTGTCTTATTGACATGTGATTATTGAAGATTTTATTGAACGCGCGCATTTGTTGTGTCTGTCTGCATAGTACAACAATGCCCAAAGAAGACTTTTCCGAAACTTTCAGTAACATAACAGTATGTAAAATAATCCGTATTTAAAATAACCCCGAATTTTTACCCTTTGCCTGTAATTTAATAATAACAACAATGATAGCGTATAGAATTTGAGCTTTTAATTCACAGGTAACAGGTTTACCGGCACAAATGCCATACAAACAACCATTCGTACGAATGTAAAATTAACTCAATACTTTATAAGCTTATTATTATCATTATTATTATTATTTCATATCATTAATACTGCGATGCGAGTAAATGATCGGCTGAAATAAAATTGAATAATATATATATATATATATTTCATTGTATTTCAGCCGATGACGATGCGCAACGCTTGCGCCCGAGTTTTTAATTTTTAATAAAGCAAATCGGACTCTGCGCAAGAAAACCTGAAATATTCCGTTAGACCGTTCTTGTTTAACCATTTGATTTTTGGCCTCGACCTTCCATCCTCGTCTCGTACAAATTCAGCATTGTCGTATTTCCGATTCCCACGCGCTGTACTGATATTCTTATTTATATTATTTCTACATAAAATGTATTCTTTTTCAAGCTCAAGACATTCGTATAAAAAAGTCTCTCTCTCTCTCTCTCTCACTCTCTGAGTCTGCGTTTCTGTCAGAGTAGAGTAGAGAAAATATTGTATAAACAAACAGATTTCGTGGGTAGATTATAAATAATTGTGGCAATAAATAAGACGATGATTAATTTAATTTAAGGGAACAAACGTTATCACGAAGATTGCAGTAACGTTTAATTAAGCACTTGATTATTTATACGCGGCCGACTATGAATATGCATATATATATATATATATATATATGCATAGAAAAAAAACACGTAGCTTCAGAATATATTTAAGCTACGGGGAGTCGGATAGGTTATAGGTTTTGGAAATAACGTTATCCGCTTGAGAACGACGACGGGCGAAATAAATATTTTAATTCTACGGGCCGACATTCCGTCCGGAATATTTTAACGGAAGCTTACGTATTATTCTACGGCGAATAATACGTAATAACGCTATTGGCCGTAAGAAAGAAATTACGTTATTCGTGCAAACGGTTGATATTGCGGAAATATTACCAAGTCCTTAAATAATGAAAGGAGGAAGGAAGGTTTTAAGGGTTTTAAGTCCTACGCACCCGAAGGGAGAGGGTAATATATTTCTTTTTTTTTTTTTCATGTAATATTATTCGACGTGAGGTAAAATGAATGTGTAGAAAAAAATAAACAAAATAATTTAAATATTCTGCACGCTGCCCCCTATTGTTCTCAATTCCATGGGGTTATTTACGGTAGACGTTGTACGGGGGCCACACGTTGGCAACGAGATCAATATTATTCTTCGTGCGATTATTTGACGAGCGAGGAGTGCCGGACTCGAGGACAATTATTTAAACAGGGAATAAATCGGCGGGAGTACCGTGGGAGTACCGTGGGAGTACCGCGGGATTCCTACCGGGAAATTCCTACGTTGATTCGCTCTAACTAATGTTCTAACGTTCGTTCGCAATGCAAAAGATTAGCAATGCGCACTCGTTTGCTTATTTAAAGGACCGCTGAGCTGTGAGACCGGCAGTAAGTAGCATAAGAAGATAGGAGGGGTCGGGTCGGGTCGGGTGGGGTGGGGTGGGGTGTGGGACTCGTAAAAGGTCACTCGCGCTCCATGGATTATTCGAACCATGGCGAGCAGTACGTGGAAAAAGTTAATCTACCTGATATACCGTCCCATGGTTAATTAAATTTTGCCATTTATTTTTCAAGAGTCACTTGTTTCGGTCCCTTTTATTCTATTTTCTTCCTTCCTACCTTCCTTCCTACCTCCTTCCTTCCTTCCTCTTTGTCGTTGTTGTCGTTGTCGTTGTCGTTGTTGTCGTTGTCGTTGTTGGTTGTTTTTCATTCGCTAATCAAGTCAGGACAATCGGTCTGCGGCGAAGGCGTTCGAGCATCGAGCTTAATAACGCTCCGCCGCCACCCACCATACCCAACACCCCCACCACCCCTCCGCCCCTCCTGCCCCTCCACGGCCCGCGAGCGAATGGAATATTTTCAAATCTCGCACGTAATACTCGATAAAGAGGAGCGCCGAAAATTTGCATCCAGTGATCGAGCTTCTTTTTTTTTTCTTCTTCTTTTTGTTTCTTCTTTTTGTTTCTGTCCATCAGCGCGCCATCAAAGAGAGCCCGAGGAGAGTCGAAAGCTATGTAAATCAAATACGCACTCCTTCCCCGGTGCGCTATTATCTTTACTATGAAGCATTCAAAGACGTAAAATGAATTCGCAAAATTTTCTAATCAATTGTGATTTAGGCGTTCGCTCGGCCCGCGGTATCCTTAAACATTAACAGGGACGAAACATTCCCTGACGTAAGGGGTACGGTAAGGGGACGCGCGCCCCGGGGGGTCGATACAGCCCAGGGCCGAACGAAGCTGTACAGAGTAAGAGGAAAATTTTACGGGTCCAGCATAGAATTTTTAACGAGCCCGGAGAAAATAGTGCGGGAAGCTCGTCGGACTCGACTGCGGCTAACCCCAATAACCCCAATAACCCCCAATAACCCTCAATAACCCTGAATAACCGATAGCCGAAGAGCTCCGAGCCTCGGGGATAAATGTGGAATACAATGGATGCCGCAAGGTCCCTTTGTAACGCAGGCTCACGGGCTCCGACGAGATTATTTTCGAGCACTGGGCTACGAAGGCGCACATGCGAACGGGGCCGCGGGGACGCGCCAGGCCCGACAGACTATTCCCGACGACGCCTATGCTTCCGCGAACTTCCTAACTCCTAAGTGAGAACTAAAATTTTCCGGCCCGAGTTTCGCGAACGCGTCCCCGTACAAAAGCTTCCCTCCCATTCACAACCTATACCCCCCGTACGCTATACGGTGACCGCTCTCTCTCTCTCTCTCTCTCTCTCTCTCTCTCTCTCTCAGCTCTCTGTTTAAGTTTAACCCAGGACTTTGGGGGGCCCGCACTCGTAGCCGCGACTCCTTCTTGCTTGGCAGCATCTTCTCGACTTGCCGCCCCATGGCCGGCTCTCGCTCCATTTTCGCATTATCACTTGCCGGACCATTAGAAGCGGTATTTAAATTTAAAACAACACCCTTTGCGATTTCCCGTTTTTATTTTATTACGACCCGCCAAATTCTTTTTCACTTAACTTCAACGTATTCCAACGTAATGATCCACCATTCTTTATTAACGAGCGATCCACAGTTTCTTTTCTTCTTTACGTATATATATATATATATAGATATACTTCCAGTGCACTTGAACTACGACAATACCGAACTGGGATTGAAATCGCTTATAAACAATCGGGATACTTTTCCAATGCTTTTCCATGCGATTCACTTTGGCAAGGATTGTCGTTTATATTTAATGTAAACGAATGTTGGCTCATCGTTCATGATTTTATTTTCGAGTATTATTACGAAGTTTCATTTAAATATAGCAAATACATTAAAGTTTAAGCGTAAAACTTCGTGTAATTTATTATTTAACTTTACGAACGAAACAACAGTTATTACGTAACAAGTACTGGCACGTAACATAAATACGGGACCTATGCGACGCAAAATATTTTATAGTTCGATCACTCGCTTGGATGCGGGGAACGAGGAGGAGAGGGGGTGGGGTGGGGACTGCGGAGTTGAGGGCGGGTGAGGAGGGCGGGGGCGGGTTTCGGCAAGGATCGCGATCGAACAGAGCGATCCCATACAAAGAATATTTGGCTAATAATCTAAGCTTTTGAGATATTTAGCCATGCCCTTCTGCTTCCGTCACCCTCCCCCTCCCGACCCGACCCGACCCGTCCGTTCCTTTGATTCCGTTTTATTCGGCGGTATAACGACGATCCAGAATTTTAGCCCGGGGATCGCACCCGAGGCAATAATGATCCCTTTGTCTCGACGGCCAATTCGTTTCACCGGTTCTCCAAAAACATGCACATCCGGATGCAGTTCGTTGCATCGACCTGCAGTAAACCTAATTGACTCGTCCAACTTGTCCAAGTCGCCCGAGACGTCGCTCCGAGACGTCGTCCACGTCGTTTACGGGATTCCCTCTCCCAAATTATGTGAGCAATATGCGCTTCCGCCTCTGACTGATCCAATTTTCCGATCAAACTGGATCACAAGGCTCGAGCTCAGATCAATCAAACAAAAAAACTACGTAATTATGCGAACGAAAGGCCTTTCGTTATATTTACTTATCCTTCCTAAGCTTCCGTTATAGAACCGCAATTACAATTATTTTGCATTAGACGATTACAAATTACCTGCATTAGCTTTTCGTTTGATCTCACTATCCCTTTCGTCCTGGCGTAGCATCGGCAATCCTTATGTCTCGTCTTTCCCGACTTGACTACGTTCCATCGTCGGACATTAGGGAATTACGCGGACTCTTCCCTTTCATTTGCCCAAGTCGTTCATTGTTCACATTCGCCCTTTATTATCCCTGACTGACTTCCCTCCTTCTTTTCCTCGCGTCGATCGCTTACGTTAAACACCCTCGACGCTTTTTTTACATTACAATACACTGCAATAGACGCATACGCATACACGTGCATTAACTTTCGTACGGATTAATTAATATTTTTCTCTGCCGCTATACGCATTATTAATTTTTATTATACGTAAATACATTGCGATGCACATTGTTAATATATATTACATTAACATTTATGAATGGAGCAGTAAGTCAATGCGCCGATATATTGTTGTTGTTAGGACGTAGCGATTGTTTTTGTTCTTGAAATAATAATTCCCTCGGCACTACACGATACTAATCATATTAATAATTTACGTGTATAACGGGAGCTAATGTTCCGTGAGCGTAGCAATAATTATCTTCGCAAATGCATCGCGTTATAAGTAATCTGGCAATTGTTGTTGTTTCGTATCGGCAATCAATTATAATATTACGATTAATTACAAAACGCATATTATAATTATTCCATCGCTCCGAAGCATTTGTTCTACGAATATTTGTTAATATCCATGTATTTCGTTATCGATGCCGAAAAGCTTCTTAAAATCCTACCCAATGGAGTTAGGTTACCTTACTCTTCAATTACCCCAAATGCAACGATTCCAATACCTTTATATATATATATATACATATATATATATAATTTCTTTTATCTTTCAATTTCTCTTCTTTTTGTTTATTCGTTTCCGTATTTATTTCCTCGGCTCTGGCATTCGCTTCTCTTTTGTAAATTAACTTTGTGCTCACAGTCATTGTTGTAAATAACTTCACAAGCCTGGACGTATAGCGACGTAAATGCCTATGCATTTCCCGTCACAATTAAAACGGCACCGCGTCATATTCCTCTTTGTCCATTCATCGCGTTCAACTTACAATATGATTACGTACGAGCTCCCCTTCAACGCCTAATGATCCCTGTTTTAAATATTTAATACGTAAACTTTTACTGCTTTACCGGCGGCTCTATAAATTACGTTACCGTTATTATTAAAATTAGCGCGTTTGCTTTTTTGGCCCATTAAAGTTTCCCTCCTTGATTTTAGCATAACTAATTATTATATTCAAATTTAGACGCCGGGTTGAATAAAAAAAAAAAATATATATATATATATATATACCCTCCCTCTACAGGCGCATTCTTCTATAGCTAAAACTTTTATTGTGTTCTTTTTTGTTCTTTTTGTTCTTTTTGTTGTTTTTCATATTCCCAATTTGCGTTTATTCGTTTTTTTTTCTTTTTTTTCTTTCTAATACATTACGCGTGACGCGGTAGCGGTTGAATTTTTATTTTACTCGCGGAGAACGTTTATTATTATTTTACGATTCAATTCCCGTAGTTGACACGATCCCGCGGACGGATTTACGTTTTACATTTCAGATTTAAATTACGATTTTGTATAAATAGAATGGGACAGAGCGGCGGCAGCGGCAGGAAAATGATCGAGTTCCGGTGGATCGGAGGGAAGAAATTAATAATAACAATAATAATAAATAAAAAAAAAAAAAGAAAAATAAATCTAAATACAGTTACAGGTCAATGGGATATTTATGAAATTGCTCTTCTTCCGTGTATAATGATTTCAATAAATATTCCGAAAGAAGTTGTTACAGGCTACATTTTATTCGTTATTCCGGAAGCGGCGCTAAGCTAACCCTTTTCGGCTTTCGGCTCGCTAGTCTCACTCCCGAGCACCGACCGACTGCCTCCCTCCGCCTTTACATCCACTGGAAAAGAATAATATCCCCGTGCAAGAATAATCTTACCGACTGGGCCCGCGTAATATAAGCTTTTTATTAAAAGCCCCGTACTCCGACGTAGCAATTATTATTATCGTAATCTTACGATTCTCGGCAATTGTCTAATTTTTTAGTCTAGATTATTTATTTGTTATTACTTATTACGATGAATACGTCTCGGCAATGTCTAATGTCTAGATTATTTATTTGTTATTAATATTCCTTTGACCTATGCAGCTATTAATAACAACGAGGATTTATGTTTGTTGTCGAGCGCATAGTTATCGTCGTACGCCAGTCTCTCGCGTGACAAGTTTCTCAAATTATACGTATTATTTAAAAGTCGCGTAAAAATCCTGTTGAAAAAGTTTTAATTGGCAATTTTCAATTAACAAATAAAGTAGGACATCCCTATTAGAATCCATTGCTTCGTATCGAGATTCTTTTTCTAAAAAAATATCCGCTCCTAAGCTGTATATTAATAATAATCACGACGACGCGCTAGATCTATCTATCATCTGTCATCGTTCGGCTTTCGTTATCCCTTTGGTTGTTTTTATTAATAAAACTCGCGGCCGTGAATTCGCTTCTCGATTCGATGTCAATATTCATTCATTAATACGTAAAAAAAAAAGTGCGCGCGTTATTGGGGTTATTGCGGTAACAATTGTTGTATAATTATAGGCTCCGGCGTTGTTCCGCTGCCTCGAACAACCAATTACAAGTAAATAAGTAATGGCTCTCCGCGCCTTTGCATTCGGATTAACGTATATTTTATAGCTTCAATTCCACGGGGCCCATTAGCTGTAGGAAATTTTCCATTTCGATGTTCTCCACCAACGGGTCGTCCCATCCACCTCCCGGGCAGCTTCCTCGGCAGCCTCGAGGCTACGCTTCTTATCACAACCATTTCAAGGAGCCATACTTCGATTGAAAGTAATTCAATGCAACGATTTCATTCTCTTAACTAAAGGAAAAATTTTCCATTAAATTATCAGATTATTATTCGCCCCTTTGGCAAAAGCTCCGACTTTTTTCTCTCCCCCCTGATAATCGAGCCCCCCCCCCCACCCCCCCTAGCCAGTAATTTTACGCCTTCGAATTTTCGTAGCCTTATACTTTATTATTATTATTAGTATTATTATTGTAATTGTTATTGCTATTGCTATTGCTATTGTTATAATACCGATAATGATGTTTTATCATTCGCCTTATGACATATTTGCCTGCATCGTGTGTATGTAAATAGAGCTTTTCAGCCGCTTTATTTAACCAATTCACAGGTTTCGTCATCTTCTAGTCCATAGTGCGAAACTTATACACCTGTATCTTTATATATATATATAGATGTAAGCTACACTGTTTTTTTTTCTCTCTTTTTTTTTTTTTTTTAACAGCTAGCAAAGTTTTATTAATAAAGAGGAAATTTTTAAAGCTTCCTTTCTCGCGGTGAAATAAATTGAATTAAATTTTATAAGGACAAAGGAAGGATAATTCTTCTGGCGGTGGGGTGGGGGGATAGTGTATCAAGTGTTGTTGCGGTTGTTTATTTATTTAATTTTTTTTCTTCTCTTCTTCAAAGAGAATGGATCGTTAGAGTTTTATCGATCATTTTAATACTATCACTTATATCGAATGCGAGAGCCTGTATTATTTCATTCCATTCATTATTGCGGAAAGTGCATTAAATGCTTTTTTATTCCTGCTTGAATTACGCACACTATTTCCCAATGGACTATCGCGTATATCGCAATATCATTTCATTCGATCGACTCGGACTCCTGGCTTATTAATTCTCATATTTCTTCTGATACGTAATACAAAGTATATCCGTCCCATGTAAAGGTATTATTGTACTTTATCTCGTCAAATACAAAATACCAATGCGATATCGAGACATCCGATACACGACAACGGACTCCTCGTCCCACGAACTACCTTTTCGGAAATAATATCTATATATATATATATATACCTATATTTTTATACAGCTAGCCCGTAGATCTAGGTAGATCTCAATAATAGAAATAACGATATTTATTACATCTTCCCGTACTCGCGTAAGCTTGCGTCGATCCCATGCGTAATCGTTTCATTTGTTAATGGAGCTTTCAAGTCTTGCGAGGGATAATCGAGGGATAACTTAATCCAGCGCCCGGAATTCCTTTCGGCACAATTTATCCTCCGAGTAATTAAATAGTTTTAAAATTCATTGCTCGCGAGAGATTTTCCAATTGATAATCGGCATCTCGTGGATCGTTATTCTTAATTTGAAATCTTATTGACCCGCAGCACTCGCTATAAACTCTTATTAACACATTAATAATACCGGACCAGGAATCCTATATATATATATATATATATATGTATATACGAGGTACGATTATCGTATAATATCCTTCCTCGCTGCTTTCCTTGTATTTCCTAATGATATCGGTATAACGTTCGATCGTGGATATTACAAAGCGGAGCTTCCGGATTATACGAGCTTCCGTCGAAGCCCGGAATTCGGACCAATGCTCGACGCGAACTTAATCCTCGTCATCTCGTTCGTGAAAGTTCGATGGCATCGTATGCATGCTCGTGAAAATATCCGAA
The DNA here is from genome assembly GCA_018883505.1 of Ceratosolen fusciceps. Classification (NCBI taxonomy): domain Eukaryota; kingdom Metazoa; phylum Arthropoda; class Insecta; order Hymenoptera; family Agaonidae; genus Ceratosolen; species Ceratosolen fusciceps. The sequence goes on from RCIC01000019.1 coordinate 990,109, forward strand.
GCCCGTTATCGCTTGAATGCTCGGGTCGCGACACGAGACGCCGACTTCGTGATTGAACATCGTCGCCTCGACTTCGTTCGACTCCTCGTCGACGCCTTATTCCTCGGAGCCGAGCCGCCCCACCCCACTCCTTCTATTTATTAGTTTCCCATTTACTCGCGCTCCTTCTCCCTCCCACTGCTCCCTCCCCACTTCTCTGGAGATCGTTATTGATACTATTATCATTATTGATAATATTTCCGTTGCTCTTGCCCATTGGAATTCGCGCCTTCATTCCCCGAGTCCTTGATGATATCGATAAAAAAGCCAAGGACTTACAACAAAAAAAAAAAAAAATCTTTTCTAAATTATTTTCGTACTTTCTTTCACTGTATAACAGAATTTTTTCGTCATAATGTCAGAGTGTTGTCGTGCATCGCGCAAAAGTTATTTCTCCCCTCTCCCCCCCCCCGCCCTCTTATAAATAAGCTCGAACGCGGTATTTATTCCGTTAATTAATTATTTCACTATTAGAAAAGATTATTTTCATTTCATTACTTATTATTTTCTGACACGAAAATCGTCCTTTAGATCTAAATTTTTTTTTTTTTACAAATAAGGTTTCGTGTTTGGTAAAACTTTATTTTACCATGGCAATCAATATATTGCATTATATATACATTTATATTTAATGTCTCAGTTATCGAGTCATTTCTTATACGACCTTCAATGTGCATCACCATTTTAACTGTCAATCATGTATTTACGAGATACAAACATCACCTATGAATTGTAACTATTGATATAATACATCAGACACTGTATAATATACGGCTTGTTATAGTTCGATCACTCGCTTGGATGCGGGGAACGAGGAGGAGTGGGGGGGGGGGGACTGCGGCCGCGACCATCAAGACGACAGTGCAGTTGATTGACTACAAAGTACAGGTGGGCCGGGTGGGTGAAGAGGGGTGAGCGGTGGAGGGAGGGCGGGGGCGGGTTTCTCGGCAAGGATCGCGATCGAACAGAGCGATCCCATACAAAGAATATTTGGCTAATAATCTAAGCTTTTGAGATATTTAGCCATGCCCTTCTGCTTCCGTCACCCCCCCCCCCCCCCGACCCGACCCGACCCGTCCGTTCCTTTGATTCCGTTTTATTCGGCGGTATAACGACGATCCAGAATTTTAGCCCGGGGATCGCACCCGAGGCAATAATGATCCCTTTGTCTCGACGGCCAATTCGTTTCACCGGTTCTCCAAAAACATGCACATCCGGATGCAGTTCGTTGCATCGACCTGCAGTAAACCTAATTGACTCGTCCAACTTGTCCAAGTCGCCCGAGACGTCGCCCGAGACGTCGTCCACGTCGTTTACGGGATTCCCTCTCCCAAATTATGTGAGCAATATGCGCTTCCGCCTCTGACTGATCCAATTTTCCGATCAAACTGGATCACAAGGCTCGAGCTCAGATCAATCAAACAAAAAAACTACGTAATTATGCGAACGAAAGGCCTTTTAATTTTTTATTTTTTCAGACCAACGTTCTAAATTTCTTTTGTTTTACTAAATCTTAAGTATATATATTCTTTTTTAATGTAGAATTGAACAAATAAACACTAATTTTTTATGTATTGTTATAAGAGTCGAAGTATTATTAAAATCCGCTGAAATATAATTTAAATAAATTTTATTGGCCTCATTGTTAGGGTCGATTGATCGATAAATGAGAACTTTTTTTAGTAGACTTTTTTGGCTGACATTGAAATTCATGAAAATAATCTTAATTTACATTTTTTCGAGCCAAGATCTATAAATCACTGAATCAAACACTATAAAATTGTCTCTATTTGTAATGAGTTTTTTAATGAAACGGGAAGATTGCGTTAGAACAACGAATAGCTTATAATGTACTTAGTATTATTTTTTAAATTGCGTAAGCGCGTTATGATGGTTAATGTGATAGCGCAACTCCATTAACAATAATTTATGCAATATAACATCACGTCATTTATAATGCTATATTGTGGCGGTGAAAAACGAAAAAGCTTTCAGATTTTGGCTGTAAGAAAATTTTCTCTAGCAACTAGATATCGTTAGGAATATTTCTTAGATGATTTATTACTTGAGTCTTTGAGATCAAGTACATGTTATTTATATATATATATATATAAAAAAAACAGGTTGTTTATCATAGCAAAAGATAAAAGTAAGAATGTAACAAAATAAAAAAAGGGTAATGTCGCAAAAAGGAACGTTGCAAAAATAATAACAATAATGACAATAATAATAATATTAATAACAATATTGACTAAATCATAATAAAATGTGTTTAATAGAGATAAGTAAGGGGAGGATTTATTCAAAGTGCTTTTGATTTTCTTCAGAGTTTGAGAAATGTATTCGCGCGGGGGAGGGGTGGGGGTGTATGAAAACCATCGGCAGGGTGGTTGGGGAGGTGAGGTGAGGAGAGCAGAAAGAAGAAAGTACGTATAATTAAAAAGCAAAGAATCGAAATGAAATTAAAAAGTAGAAATAGGGACGTATAGAATGGGAGTTGTTTTAAGAAAACTTCTGAGAGAGAAATTAAATGATATAAAGTTATTGTTGAAAATAAGAGGATGGAGAGGGAGGGTAAGAAAAAGTACGTATAAGTGGATCAAACGGTAGTGGGAAAGGTTGGCTCTCGGGAGACATCCTCTTCGTGGCGTTCCTTATTTCATAGGAAGGCTACGAGTCAGGGGTCTATACGGTGGTGGTGGAGGAGGAGCAGGAGGTGGTGGAGGAGGAGGAGGAGGAGGAGTAGAATTGAAAGGCTGGGACCGGCAAAGCGAATCCTCTGTACCTTTGAACCTTTATAAATTGTGCTCTTATAGATGAGACTCGATATTGCTCGTAGATCGGCCAACGGTGGTTACGTCCACGCGAGGCTGGCAAAAATGTTGGTCTCGCTACTCAACCGGGGGTGTGAGCGCGCCCTCACAGAAGAAGAGAGAGACAGAGACAGAGAGAGAGAGAGAGAGAGAGAGATATATATATATATATATGTTGCTCCTCTCGGCGGCGGAATCTTGAGAGGGAGGCTGACTTTTATCTGCAATACGCATTCGATGTGGGGGGGTGGAGGTACTAAGAAAGGGGTGGCTTGTCTTTTGCAGAGGGCCGACCTCGCGGTGGCCTCGATGACCATCAACTACGCCCGGGAGAGCGTCATAGACTTCACGAAGCCCTTCATGAATCTCGGCATCGGCATTTTATTTAAGGTGAGTCCAAGACATTGAGCGCCGACCCTTCACTGCACCAGTGCCCCGGGTACGCGTGCTACGTATGCCTCGAGCAGGCATATCCGGGAATCGGTTAACTCCCTGAATGACGGCACCGGCCATCTTCTGCCTCCGTCCCCCCCACCCACTTTATGCTCCTACAGTACTCGAGGAGGATAGCCGGCAGAAAAGTTATTCGCCCATTGTCACTGTTGCGAGGGCTTAGATTATCCACTCGCGTGTCCCAGACACTGGCTGGCTTCCGGCTCCTTATTGTCCCGTCGGATGCTGCGCCCACGAATCCCAGCGCGAACCCCGTGCCCGGTTATTAACATTGCTTTTTATTTTATTCGTCAATTTACGCGAACGCGACGCTGGCGATTCCACCCCCGATCGATCCGTTTTACATTTTAATGTTACTTCTCTTTCTCCTCTTTTCGTCTTCTTTTTCTTTTTCTTTTTCTTTCTTTCTTTCTTTCTTTCTTTTCGTTTTTTTTAACAGACGCGCGCTTTTATAAAGGCGTGAGAGAGGCGGGGGGAGCGGCGGGAGAGAGAGAAAGCCGCAGGATTTTGATTTCTCTTTCGTTGAATTTACATTTGAAAAGAAACGGGAGATATATATATATATATATATATAACCGTACGCGAAATGCGCATCTTTATCTTACGAGTTTTAGCAAAGTTTTTAGTAAAATAAAAAAGAAAAAGAAGAAAAAATACCGTCTCCCAAAGAAATCGATTAAATTTCACGGTTTTCAGTCTCCGCCCCGCCCCCGAAATTTTCAGTAAAATAACGAAGACGATTTTCAATTTCATACGCACACATTGTGCTTAAACGACTCCGTAAAGGTCTGCTTGATAATAATGTACGTAAATCGATATATTTATCCTACGTATGCCGCTATTTATTTTGTAAATTCTCGGGGCTTGTCGCCGGAAGCTCAAATTCCTTCGCATTTAAATGTCAAATTGCCGCTTCCGATAACTACTCAGTGAAACGTTGCAAACGTTTACCTGCACTTACCTTCGTAACTCCAAAGGGAAATAATCGAAAATGAACGATAGAACAACTTGAAAGGGCAGTATGAAAAAATATTTAAAACGAGATACGTTGTAACGCGAAAAAGGAGTCGAGGGAGGACGTAAGTCGAGCCAGTACGTATAATAAAGGCATTAGAGCCAAAAAAAAAAGATTAACATTTACAAAAGCAATTTGTCAGAATTTCCTTTCGGAATGATAAAGTTGTCGATAGAAATGTAAAGGTTATTGGGGATAATTTTCGATCATTTGTAACGGTTAAAAGATAATTTGTATTGAATATTACGGAAGTGATGGGTTTCGAGATCCGGAGTTTCCGTAAACTGTAATCGATGATTTTATAATGATTTATAAAATACAATTTAGACAAGACGTAAATGTATTAAGCCTTACGTGAAAACCGTCTCTTAAATGCAATATTTGTTGGAAAATTTTTGGAAAAGTTCGAAAGACACGTACACCGCCGTACTTTACTTTAGAATGTTGCAATTTTTATTTCCCCCTCTAAGGTCTCGTTTCGTCGTTCGTTTCGTCGTTCGTTTCGTCGTTCATTGAAAGGGACAAAAAAAAAAAAAGATTTCATTTGCCGCCGCCGCCGCCCCTCCCCCCCCCCCTCCCCCGAGCGGGGAAGCTATTGCACAACGAAATACAATTATGAATCGGGATAATTGAATTTAAGAGGCCTGTGAACGGCCTGAGACGTTTGGTCAAAAAGCTCCGGATTTAAAACTCATAAGGTAATCACAATCCCCTCCCCCCCATACCGCCCCGAATAACTTATTATAAGCATTATAATAGCTCTTGTGTTTCGGTGCGCGTGCACAGCTCGCGAACGTTATCCGAAAACCGAATGAGAAAAATTTTTAAGATACGGCTTTATTTTATTTTCGTTTCTTTTCTTTTATTTTCTATTTTATTTTTGCGTACAGATTAACGGATAAAGAAATCCTTTCGTTAAATCGCATGCTTACGTAGACGTTAAACGGTTGAAATGCATTTCATTGGCCTCGTACGCGGTCCAATTCTATTGGATTACTTTAAAAAGTATAACAATATTAACAATGTCTCGGCGATAAATAATAATAATAATTCACTTGTAAATGAAACTTTGTCAATAAAATACGAACGAGGTCCTTGTAACTTTCCTACCGAATGGCCAGACGGAATATATATATATATATAAAATGATTTCCAGGATACGGAATAATTCAAAATTAATTCATTGGAATGATTTGAAGCGTCTGTCTTTAATAATAAATTTTATTTTATTGTTGGCTGAGATCAGGCGAACGGATAAACAAAAACAAAGGGTGAACGAGCACTCGCGCAAGGAGATAAGACCTTTTTATTATATATATATATTGAACGGCCATTGCGCGGTAAATGTAATATCGCGTCGACGGGCTCGTCAAGGGCGTAAGCTGGGGGGGGGGGGCACCTTGACAAATCAGAACGACGGTAGATCACCGATAACAACGACAAGAGTCAAGGTCAGTCCAGAGTGGCTCTCTGGAGAGCATCGGCTGGATTGGCCTTCCCTCCACAAGCCAACCCAACCCCAATAAAACCCACAGGCCGCCGAGACCGGTCGGGCTATCCCCTTGACATCCCCTTGACATCCCCTTGACATCCCCTTGACGTAAGGAGGTGGCGAGACGTTGGCGGAACCCGGAGACTCGGTTCGCCATGAGCAGGGGCCGTTTTAATTAAAATCGTAGCGTAACGTAATTTAGGTACCGTCCAGCCAGCCGACCCGGCTCTTCTCCTTCATGAATCCCCTGGCGGTGGAGATCTGGCTGTACGTCCTCGCGGCCTACATGCTCGTCAGCTTCACCCTCTTCGTAATGGCACGCTTCAGCCCCTACGAGTGGAACAGCCCGCACCCGTGCCTCGGGGAGACGGACCTCGTGGAGAACCAGTTCACCATCAGCAACAGCTTCTGGTTCATCACCGGCACGTTCCTCAGGCAGGGCAGCGGCCTCAACCCCAAGGTAAATAACCCGCTCCTCGTCTTACGCGTTACCCCCCCCCCCTCGAGCCTTGGTAATGAATTTATCGTTGCCCGTTCAATTCAAATGGATCCCGTCGTCGTATTGGAAAATCTGTTTCGATCCCTGGATCCGTTACCCAACCTGCGACCGCAGCTTGCAACCGCCTTTACAATTACAGTTACCCTTTATCGGTAAGCGACGAGCGGCTCTCGTGAAATTTCAAACAAGACAATGTGCCAAGACGATACGCACATTACGAAGACGTAACAGCAGCAGCAGCAGCAGCAGCAGCTCGTCGACGAGAAAAGTGGACGCGGAACATTCATTACCTTATGGGGGCTTATGTCTCGACGTAATTGCCATTCAACGTTATTTATAATCCTCTAAAAAAATGGAAACGCATTGGGTTTTAGTGCACTCGATATAATAACTATAGGACGCGATAAAAGTTTTTAATTTAATTTTAAGCCACGACGACGACCACCCCTCTCCCCCTCCCCCTCCCACCCCGGGGCGACTCCGGCCCCCATAGGCCACCGCCGAGCTTATAATTTCCGTTAAATCGTAAAAAGTTACCGTAATCTTCAGCTACCTGGTCATTAAATTACTTATAAAACTTCAAATGCAATTACGGCTGCCGAAATAAATATTAATTGTTTTACCTCAATTTTATTCGTAGCCGTGAGCGTTATTGCGAAGGGGATAAATGCGTTCGGAGCGTAAGGGGGAAGCGTAAGTGAGGATTAAAAAGAAGAAAAAAGCTGACCGAAAATATGTATTGCGAAGGGGTTATACTAATAAATGTAACATTGATCCTCGCGGACTCGTTTTGTCTAACATTATACGAATACTTGAAGTAAACATACGAGCGACGACATAAAATCTCGTATTGCGCACAAATGGAGCGTAAAACATTGGATGAAGAATGCAGCTTTGCTACATTCGCCAACACCATTGCGCCTATTGTGAATAACAGGCATTACAAGCAAGTGCTTATATCTGGTGCTCTACGGAATAGTAATGGTAGAGAGAGAGAGAGAGAGAGAGAGAGGTCAAAGTAATTTCGTTGGATCGTAAGGCGCGACGCGACTCGACTTTACCGCTTCCCTAAAAGGTATTAATGAAGAAAGGAAGGGAAAGGAAAGGAAATAAAAAAAGTAAGTAATAATAAAAGGCGAAGGGAAGGGGATTTGCGTAGCGGGGACTTGGAGGGCTTGTAGTAGGGCTCCGTCCTCGTAGGTAGTGATAACGACCGCCGGTGGCCGGCCAACGAAATCCCCGCCACGTCCGATATCACCGGTGACTTTCAAGTCCGTAGGATCGATGAGGTCTAAGGTCAGCGAGGGTGGGCTCCGATCTCCTCGAGGGTTCGCCGACCGTCGTAAACTTGCTTCAGGTAATCGGATCGCGAGCCAGCTCGACTTTTCTCTCCGTGTCACCAATCCCCCTCATCGATCATCGTGTCCTTGACCATTTGGATCGTCGCCCGGTTATCGCCGCACGAGTGGGCAGATCAGTGGCCTGCCGCCACTGTCCTACCCTCCAGGTACTACATCCCGCCCCGCCCCCCCCGGCCCACCATCCGACACCGACTCCTCCCGTCCGACTCCTGCGCCTCGCGTTGTATTGTGAGCAGCTGGAGCCCGGAGCAGACGCGCTTCGTCAACAACGGTTTCACCCTCGCCAACGAGGCTTTTCCTTGACTGTCGGCACCCCCTCCCCTCCCCAACCCCTCTGTCGACTACCTCGAGTCGCAGTGCCTGCACCTCTTGGCGCTCTATCAACACCCTACCTACCAATCACCTGCCTCGAATCAGCCCCTTAACTAGGGGAAAGCCAAACAGTTTCGTGATAAGATGAAGAAGAAGAGGAAGAAGTAGAAGATGAAGGAGAAGCGGGGGGAGATTGTTTTATGAAATGGATGAAGGCTCCTTTAAACTTTATTAGTCCGGTATCCAAGTACTTATCGACGCGTCTTTTTCTTCCGAGTTAAACGCTCCAGAAAGTAAAGTTTCGGTAAAACGACGAAAGGGAAAAAGTCGAGCTTTAATGCCCCCGGAGTCGTAAAAACAGAGCTTGTATCGCATATTTCAAAAGAAAAAAAAAAAAAAAAAAAAAATCAGCTTCTTTTTAAATCGACCCCCCCCTTAGAAATGTCCGTGGGATGTTATAATGGAGATGGCGCGCGCGTGACTGACGGCGAGCACTATTAATTACTCGGCGAAGGGAGGAGGAGGAGGAGGAGGAGGAGGAGTAGGGCGATTCGGCCCCGAATAAACCCCAATAACCCCCCCGAGACTATCGATGACTCTCTCGTCGACCGATGACTCGGCGCCCGTCGTTAATCACAGCTCCGTTGGCGCTGGCACTTACAATACAGAGAGTGAGAGAGAGAGAGAGAGAGAGAGAGAGAGAGAGAGAGAGAGAGAAAAACCATTCCTCGAGAACTTTCTGCAGAAGAGCACTCGGGGGTTTTGGCGGGTCAAGGGCCGAGATATCTCGAGGACCATATATGAAAATACTTTATATAAGAAAAGGAGGGGGATGAAGAGGGAAGGGAAAAAATTGCTCGCGCTGGCTTATGTAAGGTCTCGCGTAAGGGCGAGCGGGTGGAGGGGGAGGAGCGATAAGGTAAGATGGGATGGGCCCCGAGTCTATTGTGACAGACGGGCTTTCTCCGGCCGAAAATACTAAAAGAGAAGTAGGAGAGGAGAGGTCGCGAGAGTCGGCTCCGTTGGCTAAATCAGCTTCGTTCGTAGGCCGAAGGAGGAGGCATCGACGGGAAATAAATTCGCACGGGAATCGAGGCTCGAGCTCGATAATTGACACTCCCCGCGTCCCTCCGAGGCCGTGGGGACCGAGACTCCGCGAGGCACGGGCTTTTCGGCCCGTCGAGGAACTCAAAGTCCTGGCAGGGCGCCCGGACGGACCGACTCCCTGTCTACCGAATGCCATTTCCTTACAAATGTAACGCAATAATATAGTAACGATAGAAGGAGGAGGGGGAGGAGGAGGAGGAGGAGGCGGTAGTCAGGAGCTGTTTCGAGTTGGCAGGTCAGAAGAACCGAGAGCGAGTGTCATGTTTGTATTGTTTCTTGAATTATGGGCCAACTTCGTCCATCCCTGGCCGCGCGACGAGGCCTTTAACCATCGCTACATCCCTCCCCCCCCTCCGGCCACCGCCACCGCTACCGCCACCGCCAACGCCACCCGCCACCCGCCCTCCGCCGGCACTTCCTTAGCCGCTCGACGAGGAGCTTGGAGATAAGTCGGAGAAGCTCCGTCGGCCGAGCGTCCACCGGGATATTTCCCAGAGCCGGTTATTTACTGCGACGTTCCCCGGCTTCGCTTCGCATAATACGCAACTGTGAAATTCCAAGGCTAAATTCATTTAGTTTCCTTGGCGGGCGCTTCCCTCAGAACGCTTTCGTCAGCCCCTCGCACCACCTCGTAATACATTGTTTCAGCAATCGTCACTTCGTCACTCATCGTCCCGCCCGATTCACCTCTTATTTAAATCAAGACCCCGCCCCAGCACCCGCCCCTCTGCCACTCAAAGGGCATTTTCTCCGTTTAGCCTGGAAACCCGGAGACCCCCCCCCGCCGCGTCATACGCGCATTCCCGTCTTCTTTATTATCCACTGTTCTCGTACATGCGACGCGCGAGGTTACGTTTGGCATACGCTTTTCCGCGTCACCGCGACACCAGCTCACCCTCCCCCTCACCCCAAATACCACTGTATCATAAGTAAGGAATCGATTTACATAAAACGCCAGGACTGCGACGACGTAACTCCGATTCCTCGTAAATCACACAGAGTTCCACTTGTACCGTACAAGATCTCGATTAGTCATTCTCCGTAGTCTATTGGCTCGAAGTCCAGCTCGAATCCTTACGGTTTGGCATTAGAACAAACGAACCAAAAAAAAAAAAAAAAAAAAAAAGAAGCTAAACAGCTAATCATCTTCTATCAACACTTGCCATGAAACGTGTATAATCACGTCACCTAAGCCAAATACCTGGTATCATGTAGTAAGGTAAAGTAAGGTAAGCTTCGATGTTCGATGCAACGATCGCACCGACTACATTGAATCATTTATTACGTTGAGCTTTGTAATGCAATTGCACGAACGAACCGAACGTAAATAAAAAAAAAAAGAAAAAAGAAAAAAGAAGAAAAAAAAACAGACGTAATTGGGTAAGATGTAATATTTACGGGAATATACGTTCTTGGCGATCGTTATGAATTTGGCAAGAGTGCATTAGTAAAATCAGCACTGCTAGCTCGTGGGGAAGGTAGCCTGGCTGCATCGCAAAACGTTCCAACGTTCCTGTAATATATTACACCTTTAGGGGCTTGATATTCCGCAGCGGGCTCACGATTACGTGTACTCATAAAAAGGCTAACATACTACTGCCAAATAAAGAGAGAGAGGGGGGGAGGGGGAGAAGAGAGCTCCGTTAGTTTGCGGGATCAGCGAAACTGCCAATAATAATGCAACGAGGTGTAAAAATCAAGAGGTGGATTCGTTTGTCGGTTATTGGGGTTATTTGGCGTATATTTTGGGGGCTTGCCGTCGCCACCACCACCAGCACCACCACCACCACCACCACCAGCAGTATTGCAGAATCACCACCTCGTACCGTGGGGGGAGCAGAGTAGTCCGAGGCTCGATCGAGCCAACCACGCGAAGGAGGAGGACGAATGAAGAAACGGCACAAAGCCGCTTCGGTAGTATTGCAGAATCAAGTACAAAGGCGTGGGGGGGAGCAGAGTAGTCCGAGGCTCGATCGAGCCAACCACGAAGCCTCGACGAAGTTGTCTTGAGAATTCACGACCATGCCAAAGTGCCAAAAATTGGTGAGAGCGGTTGCGCAGTCGGTAAGGAAGTGAACATTCAGACCCTCGGGAAAGCTTAAAGCCGAAGGAACGGCTCCTTCCTTACGAAGGCGAAGGGGCAAACGCAACGAGGAGCAAACAACGACGCTCGCTAACGATTGCTCGCGACAATAGCCGGACGGATAATAAGAAGAATAAACTTCCCAGGAGCAGGGAAGTTGACCCGGGTTGCTTAGGCCATGAATCAAGCCCGGAAGATAATCGATTTTCCAACGATTTTCCGAAAGTCGGGTGAAAGCCTTTATCTTCTTCCTCATTCCATCCACGTCATCGTCATCGTCATCGTCATCGTCATCGTCATCATCATCATCATCCGTATCCGCATACTTCGTCTCCTTCCTCTGCTCCCCCCTTCCCGTAGCGGGAAGCGCGTGGCCTCGGCCAGATAATTCAGGAGCACGAAGAGCCGCAGCCGCCCGACGTCCCTATGCATAAACGATATTTCTCATATACTGCATTCTTCGGTCTGTGAGGTTCCGCGCCTTACCCCAATAACCCCGCGATCCCCCCCAATAATCCGACACCCGACAGCCACGAGGAAAGATCCCGCGAGCCATGGAGCCAGCCGGCACCGAGGCCGCAAGCAGCTTCGATATTATCGGGGTTATTGATGCGCTTACGACGACTGATCCTCGCGGGGGACGGACGAAACGCGGATGCGATGCGTTGGCCCGTTGTCCCTCACCCACCCTCCCCGCCGCCGCAGCCGCCCAGGTCCCGCTCTAGACCCGGACGACGATATTGTTCCGCGCTGCCTCTTTCCTTTCCTCGTGACTCTCGCCCCCGGCTTTTTTGCCCCACATTTTATTTTTTTTCGCCTCCCTCCCTCCCTCCATCCTCCCTCCCACCATCCTCTCTCCCGCCCGCAGGGACTGAGGGGTTGGTGGGAATGTGGACGGCCGCGCACCACCCCATGAATTATTATTAAGGTATTAAGGTACTCCTCGGGGCAGAAATATCCCGGCCACGCTCAATTATTCATTCGGCTTTTTCTGTCTTTCTCCTTTTTTTTCTGTTTTTGTTTTTTTTTTTTTTTTTTTTTTTCTTCTTCTTCCACTTCTTCTTCTGCTTCTTCTGCTCCCTCTGCTTCCACTTCCACTTCCACTTCCACTTCTTCTTCTTCTTTTTATCATATTTGGCGCCCGATATGTACCCCCAGCCATTGCGAATGAGTAAATTTTAAAGGTGCGAGACCGAGAGGCGAGTATGAATTGGCCGGAAAATAAGATAACTCGACGGGGCCGTAATTTTTGTCCGCCCGGTAGCCGAGGGTGCGATCGTCGGCCATAAATTCAAGAAAATAGCAGCGGGCGCACCAAGCCCCGAGTCGGACCCGGCTACTCCACTCCGCTCCGCTCCACCGCCGTCTCCACTCCACTCCGCTCCGCTCCACCCTCCCCGTTACCATCCCTTCAGCGCCCCCTCACACCCCACACCCAACGCCCTCGAGCCCGCCGCCTCCATCTCCATCTCTCAGTCGCCGAGGCCATCCTTAAACCCGGATAAAAGTCATTCAAACGCACGATAATTTATTCAGCCGAACTATATAAATATTTTACAGGCAATTTTGCAAGCATTAAGCGCCCTGCATTATTTTCCCCCTTTCGAGAGTGCACCTTCTACGCGGATCCTTGTTTTAAAGCGCGCGCCCCCATCCCCCGCCTCCGCCCGTTGTGTCTTTTAACTCGGCTTATCGTGTCGCTGAAGAAACGCGGCGGCTAAACTTTTCTCCCGGCGTGGCCCTCGAGAGCTTCTGAAAAGTCGACTGAACAAAGCTGAAGGAACTCCGAGGGTCCGAACGTCAATGATTAATGCGCGCCCCTCCGCCCTCCGCGCCAATAAGCCCGCTCGAGGCACGGGCTCGGTGATCGCGACCCGCACTCCCCTCCCCACCCCACCCGCCGCCCCTATAGCCCGGATAGATTAATACTGTGAGGCGAGAACGCTCCGGGCTGAGGCCTTGCCTCGCTTATGCACCGGCTACCCCGAGATAACCCCGATAATTGTGACGATTAACGGACGGCTACGCGTTCCTCGCTTTGTTTCCAGGCGACGAGCACGCGTATCGTCGGGGGCATCTGGTGGTTCTTTACCTTGATTATAATATCCTCGTACACGGCTAATTTGGCGGCCTTCCTCACCGTCGAGCGGATGATCACGCCTATCGAGAACGCCGCCGACCTGGCCGACCAAACCGACATACCCTACGGGACCCTCCAGGGTGGCAGCACCATGACCTTCTTCAGAGTGAGTATCCGCCGGCTAAGGATAGACGCGCGCGAGCCCCATACGGGTCGATCCTATAGAGGCTGACGTTGTCTATAGGACTCCAAGATAGCGATATACCAGAAAATGTGGCGGTTCATGGAGTCGAAGCAGCCGTCCGTCTTCGTCTCGGATTACGAGGAGGGCGTGAAGCGCGTACTCGAGGGTAACTATGCCTTCCTCATGGAGTCGACGATGCTGGATTACGCCGTACAAAGGGACTGCAACCTCACGCAAATCGGCGGATTACTCGACAGCAAAGGCTACGGCATCGCTACGCCAAAAGGTACGATGGTGGGGTTATTGGGGTTATTGGGGTTATTGGGGTTATTGGGGTTATTGGGGTGAGGGCTCCCCGCCTCTTCAAGCCCCGGCGTCGTTATTACGAGATGAGCCCTTGAAATCTCTGCGCAGGCTCCCCGTGGAGGGACAAGATATCCTTGGCGATCCTGGAGCTTCAAGAGAAGGGCGTCATCCAGATCCTGTACGACAAGTGGTGGAAGAACACCGGGGACGTCTGTAACAGGGACGAGAAGAGCAAGGAGAGCAAGGCCAATGCCCTCGGTGTCGAGAACATCGGTAAGAGCTTTAGCGAATACTCCATCTCATACGATCAATCACCATTTGCACTTGCAAAAGAAATTCTTAAGGACGCCTCGGTTATTGGGGGGGGTTATTGGGGGGTTATTGGGGGGTTATTGGGGGACGTCTGGACCTTATCGGCAAACTATTCCCTACCAATACTTTTGTACCATGACGTGGGGATGTGGCATCGGGATCGGCCGAAGCCCGGCAGCGAGCAAATATTCACACATACAGCACAGAGCTTGCCAATATATTTATATGCATAAGCCAATGGTATTCCAGTCCCTGTAAACTCAAAGAATAGAGGGCAAAATGTTAAAGGGGGGTGGGGGTGGGGGCTGGGTCTCCTCGTATAAATTCTGCGAGTTGGCATTGCCAGCCAGGTAATACAAAAAGAGTCGGAGCTCGGTATCGATACGAAAGTCGTCTAAGAATGTTCCCACTCCCACCTTTGCTATTCCCTCATTTTCTCTCTCTCTCTCTCTCTATATATCTCCCTCCCCTCCCACCACCACCCCTCCCCACCCACGCCGATTCTCTTAACAAATATCTTATTTTCGTTATCTTACCGGGGATTCGAAATACTTTATCGCTTGCGCGTAATTGCGAGTGCAAACGTACGTATTGGTTTAGCTAAGGGGCAATAAAAATGCAGGGGAGCGAGTCTTTGTTTACTCGCGCGTGTAAATACGCGTAGTGCGGGCGAGGGTGTGCATTACCCGTTTACCCGTACCTAAAAACAAGGCCAGAGAGCTTTTATACGTTTGCACGTATACGTTTTGTGCGTACTCGCGTCTCCGGTCCATGGACTTTACCTAAGCGAGTCCTCGATCCCCAGTGCTGCTCTATTATTCGAGAGATCGCACATAACAACAACAACAACAACAACAACAACAAGAACAAGAACAACAACGACGACGAGGACGAGGACAGAAAAATCGAGCCGCTAATATGTCGTTAGTAGCTCGGTCAGTAGCTCGAAGGTAATATTCGGGCCGTTCGAGTCCGTGTGCTCGAGTCCGGATGAGCCACGACTACGCGCTTCCAACGGGTATAAAGGCACCAGCCGCGAATTATAACCTCGTCACCTCCCGCGACCATCCACATAAGCGCACGGCTACGAAGGGGCCGCCTTAACGGTCGCAATGCGGCGCCCGGGCTGGTCATTTTTACAAGTGCCAGCGAGATGGCCGAGGAATTCGGCCTCAGACGGCGACGCCAGCAGGGGATTCTTTGGGCGGTAGGGGTTGGGAGGGAGGGAGGAGGAGAAGAGGAGATGAAGGTGGCGGCAGTGGTCGACTCTATCTATCCCTTTTAATATCACTCGATATGCCTGGATTTCAATCCGAGGACTCGCTACGGCTCTTTATGCAAATAAATACCCCGGGCCTGCCTTACTTTTATTAAAAGAAAAAGGGGGCGGGGAGGGGGTGGGAGGGGAAGAAGAAAAAAAAAGAGAGAGAGAGAGAGAACGGACCAAATTGTTTTAGAGAGTAATTCTCATCCCTTTCCGAGGTAAATACCAATCCGTGAATCATACGAATGGACGCTGGCTTCACCTGGACTGTAATTCCGGTCTATCCTGCTAAATAAATACCATTCGATCACAAGTTTTGGCGATTCTCGTCTCATTTCAAATTTACTGCTACTGCCCCCTACTGCCCCCCGCTGCTACCCTCCGCTGCTACCCTCCGCTACTCCGCTACTACTACTGATGAAGTACTACAAATTTCACGCTAAACTATTTCCTGTAAATTTTATTATCGCTATTTTCACTCTTGGTTACTACCCCCCCCCTTCCCCTACCGCTTCACTGCTAGACTTTCAAAACTCTTCCTGCCTTTTCTCTACTTTTGCCTTTTTTTTTTTTTTTTTTTTTTTTTCCCCTTCTCTTTTTGCTCTTTCCATTATGGCGTAATCCCTTTTACTTTATGCTATAAAGAGGAGCTTTATACGGTCGCATATAATTCCACGATACAAAATACATTGTCGGAGAGGGCACGACATACTTAACGATTACATCTTAACTGCAGCTTTATTACCTTTATTACTAATACAACTAATGCCTATTGCCCTTTTTTTTTTTTGTTTTTGTTCTTGTTTTGTCTCCCTCCTCTCGCTACTGCTATCGATATCGATATTTTACAAATGCCAGGGTGAACTTGAAGACCTTAAAGGTTATTGGGGTTATTTAATTTGGAAGAATTAATATCCACAATGCTCTCGCTAATACTTAATGTCGTGTAACGAGATGTAAATGCACTTTAGTTCATCAGTGCCCGTATTGAAATAAATCGCAAGGGTCATTTGTTCTATTGGGTTAGAAACGACTCGTTTCGTCAATCAATTCATGTAAAACTGCATACGCGCGGATAGGTAAAACGTCATAAAAAAAATTTAATTAAAAAAGTTGGTTCGCGTTCAGGGAAAAATAATAATAATAATAATAATACAGAGAGAGAGAGCAGAGAGAGAGAGAGAGAATGGAAAAGTTGAAGAGAAAGAAAGAAAGAAAGAAAAAAATAATTCGATTTTGAAAAGGCCAGTATGAATGAACTAGGAGGGGGGGGGGGGAAGGAGAAGGAAGTCGGGCCGATGTCTATTAGAGATGGTAATATCGTATATTAAATACGACTGAAGCCGGGCACGGGAGATACCCGTGGCTAAGGGTAAATTTGCTTTACGTTAAACAATTAATGTAGAGCCGCAACAAATGAAAAAAGTTTATAATCTCGAAAGACGAAAAGGAAATACTTTTATTGTTTCGTATCTTTACCGTTGGGCTATGCAAAATAAAAATATAAAGTCAAATATAAAGAGAATGTAATAAAAGGAACGAAGGGGAGCCTTTAAAAGTTGAGATAGGCCACATGATGACGGTGCGTGGGAGGGTCGGGAGCAGAGAGAGAGCAGAGAGAGATGGGGGGGGACGAGAGGTAAAGCGAGTCAGATAACCGTAGCGAAAACTCGTAAGCTAGATGAGTATGTAGAAATGCGGGAGTAAGAGAAGGAGGAGGAAGGGGAAGGGGGAAGGGGAAGGGGAAAGAAGGAGGTCGGGCGAGGGGATCCGGATCTACGGATGTGGAGCAGTTGGTCGACCGCGCCCGTTAAATATTGTACTCACGATTCTCTATCCGCCTTTGGCCGTCTTCCTTTATCTAATTCTGATTCTTCGTTGCGCGTGGCACCGCTGCCGCCTCAGTCTCGCCAGCAGCCACACGCATCCTCCCCTCCCCATCCCCCACCTACCACCTCCCACGCACCCTCTGTCACCCGTTCCTTTGAAAAACAGCTGAACCGAGAGCTGCAGCGGAGGAAGGAATGCTCGGTGGGTGGGTGGATGGGTGGGTGGGGTGATGAGGGACGACGAGGGACGACGAGGGCGGGGGAGAAAAAAAGAAGCAAGAAAGAAAGCAAGAAAGAAGGGAAGAAAGGGATGGAAAAATTTGCAGTTACAAGGAGCAGAGAGCGAGCGGAATATTTGATAATTGCAAATGACAGACGTAGGTAATCATCTCCGGTGGCACGGGACAATGTGATCGTGTACAGCGGGCACCCTATTCACCACGTAATCCAAGAAAATAGGCTTCATTCGAATATCATTCTTAATATTAATTAAAATACTCCATCACGCTTACGGATTAACAATGGGGAGCTACGGGAACAAGCCCGCCTAATTATCTAGACGCGCACGCCTATATCGTAATTAAATGAGGGCTTACGCGCGCCACATGGAAATTACCATTACTCCCTAGAGAATTCCATTACGAGGAATAAAAAGGGAGGTAGGGTGTGTGTGCGTGTGCGCGTACGTGTATATATACGTATATATAAGTAGGAAGAGCCTCTCGCTGGCGTATTTCCCCTTATAATAATTATTATTTCGGAAAATTGCAATAGCTTGTAGGTCCGGGGCCTTCCCGCCCCCCCCCGACAACCCTTCGTAAAAACGAGAATACTTTCAGCTTTAAATCCACGCAATTACCTGACTTTTCAATTACTCTTTTTAAAACCCATTTAAGAAATAACGGCCAATTCGACTGACCCTACCCCTACCCCTACCCCTACCCCTACCACTAGCCAATCAAACGAACCTCAACGCTAATCCCCTACAACCTTTCCCCCAACTTTATCACCGTTATTTCATTGTATTTATATTGTATATAAATATATATATATATAGTTATTTTTGATCTCGAATGCTCCAGGTGGGGTTTTCGTAGTTTTACTATGCGGCTTAGCCCTCGCAATTCTCGTCGCGATACTGGAATTCTGCTGGAACTCAAAGAAGAACATCAAATCCGACCGGGTAAGCCATCACATCATCCCAAATAATACTCCTATTTCCAAGCTTGTTCGTTTCATTCTTATATTTTATCAATGAACGCTCCGAATACATTAGCCCGGGTGCTTGCTTGCTCGCTTCAACAAGCAAGCAAGCAACCACCCGGGCAAACTGAACATGGACGCGGCAACGGGGACAAACACGCTACACTAGCACTATGACGTTAATAACGTACGGGCTTCCGCTTCCACACACTCGACTCTCGTTTCCTGTACACACGACAGATACTCTCGAGATACGCTGACTCACGGAGAGAGAGAGAGAGAGAGAGAGACTGAGAGAGAGACATACGCGTACCTACGAGACTTGTCAACGTGACGTAACGCCAAGGACATGTATGTTGTTGCATGATTGGATTTTTGTACTCTTAAAAATAATATACATTTTTTGCTTTGTTCAGGGAGGTGTGTCTATGTGTCTATGTGCGGGTGTGGGTGTGTGTGTGTGGATGTGGGTGGGTGTGTGTGTATGGTCACCAGTGGCCCGACACAAGATGAGTAGTTTCGTATTAACCGAGCCTTAAGCACATAAAATGCATTCAGCGGCTAAGAGATATGGTATGAGAGTGTTTGAAGTGAGCGCGTGCGGGAGGCGCTTCAGCCGCTGAAAGGTCGTAGATGAGCTTGGGCTCGGCGGAAAAGTTAGAGGCGGAAAATGCCCTCGAGGTAGTTTTACCCTCCCCCGTCACCCCGCTCGAGTCGAACAAAGAGCAACTTTCCACACGCGCGTCCCTTCTTTCCCGCCAACGCTACACCGCACCACACCGCACCACACCACACCACACACACTACACCACACTACACCGCACCACACCACACCACACGACACCACACCACGAACACCCTCTCCTCTACGGTCCCTACGTGTTTTTGCGTATACGTGCCCAGTCGTGGGCCAAAGTGAACATTTCAATTGCCATTACTAAATCTACCTGCGAAAGTTGTAAAAACGTGATGGAAATCTAAATCGACGGCTAATTCCGAAGGGTAAATAGCCTTTCCTTACCTACTAATTTCGCATACGGCTGCCGCAAACTTCCACATACGTGATATGCACGCCGTACCTACTCTAGCGGGGAAGAAGCGAGGCCCCGACGCCGCTTTCCCAGTAATAACAAAGTCAAACTGAAGAGCAAATAATAGGAGATAAAGAATAACCTGAAGAAAGGGTGGGAGGGGGCATTAATTAATTAATTAATTCGAAGCTCTTCTCGTGAAGCGCACTGATTAGATTGTTTAGCGAGTGACCTGACTCTAGCCCTGAAGCGGTGACGGGGAGAGTGGCCCGAAGTCCAGGTGAGTAGCATTTGTGCTCTAAGGCTCGTCGACTCGGGTACGCAGGACCGATCACTGACTTACTTACGCCTGCACGCGTCCACGACGGACGACGCGTGTGCCTAATTCTAAAGTGTGAGTGAATGAGTGTGTGAGAGGGAGAGGGAGAGGGAGAGATACAGCTCTGTAACCGCTCTGTGTCATTGTACGTTTGTTTTATTTTTCGTATGTTCTTGTGCCCGTCTGCTGCTCGTTGGTCATGCGCAAACCCTCCCCCCGGAACAATCGATAACCCTTCCTCCTCCTCCTCCTCCACCTCCACCTCCTCCTCCTCCACCTCCGCATCATCGTCATCCTCGTCATCGTACCACTCGGTGAAACAACTTCGTCGAATAACAACGCAACAACGGCGACGACGACGACGACGACGACGACGATGACGACGATGACGACGATGACGACGACGATGACGGGGAACACAATCAACGACAACGGCTTTACGAATAAACCCGTTGGCGCGCACACGCAGTCCCTGTGCGCGGAGATGGTGTCGGAATTGCGGTTCGCAGTGCGATGCGGCTCGCGTCAGCGGCCCGCAGCCAAGCTGCGCTCCTCCGCGTCCCAGGCGGCGATCTCCTGCAGCCGATGCAGCTCGCACTCCTCGATGCGACGGAGCCGCTACTGCCAAGGCCACGAGGAGACGACCTACGTACCGAGCATCGATATACCTTGGCTAAATGGTGTAAGTCTCGTACAGCCGTGATAACGTGCTTCCGGGACGCCGCCCCCCCCCAATCCCCGAACCCCCGAACCCCCGAACCCCTCCCTATCCGCCACCGCCAACACCAACACAGCCACCCACATTAACGTTAGCCTGCCGCTAGAAGCGCACCAGCACCGTATCACAGGGACACCGATCTCACAGACCGGAGTTACCCCGAGAGGGAGTCCTCCGACCCTCGAGTCCCGTAGACGCACCCCGACCTCCACCTTCGCCACCTTCGCCACCACCACCACCACCACCACCACCAGCCGAGCCGAATCTCCCCTCGTAGTTACACAATCCGCCCCTCCCCCCCACCACCCGCCCGAAGCTTTCGCTTATGCCTCGTTCGCAGCTTGCGCTGGTGCTCCTGACCCCGTTGATCCAGAACGTCAATATTACGAGGGACCGTGCGTGATCGGCTCCGAAAATAAATCGTAGGCCAGGGCAGTTCGCTGGAATATAGCTGACACCTGGAGCTCATTGTCTTGGCTCGTTGTCGTGGAATTTATTTCCGGACACCGGTCCACACACACACAAAATCATCCAGCCCCAGCAGAGCGGCATTTTACGTAAATCCTGGACGCCACACAGAGCTACCGTCGCCTTAAGATCAATGGACCGTAGCATAGGCGCAGCATAGGCGCAGCATTATAGACTCGCGGCTAGCTCTGATCCCTAGGCTTACCCTAGCCCAATAACCCCGACTTACCTTAACGGATACTCGCGCCACGTATCCTCATCTTCGCGTATCGCCTCTATCACCGGCAAAAAAATCTTATTCCCATTCCCATCCCATCTAATGAAAAACCCCCCCCATAGCCCGTAGTCGGTAGTCGGTAGTCGGTAGTCGGTAGTCGGTAGTCGGTAGTCATTCCATTACATTCATCAATCCTAATTCCATCTTATTCCCATCCATTTTACCTTATATACTTTTTTCTTTATCTATTTTGCACGAGCAATTGGATGGTAAAGTAAGTAATAAGCGGGGCCGGTTGCACGAGCGTCTACGTATGCAGCATGCGTACGGTATGCGCGTTACAGGGTCAGAGTTTTTGCAATTTAGTTTTGACTGGGAGTGACGTGGCGGTGACGATTCCAATGAATATTCAATGCTCGCCGGCATTAGATGGAGCGGCTTAATCAGCAGAGCTCGTTCGGCCTCGCTTAGCTAAATATGCATCTTCGCGTTGCATGCTCCTTATAACCGAAACTCGTCGATGTTCTAGGATCCAAGGAGCCTATGCGTCGTCGTCAGCGTCAGCGTCGTCAGCGTCGTCGTCATCTCCGCGGTATAATCTCGCGGCTATATTTACGTAACGCCGAAATCTAAAATTAACGCTGAAAGCATTAGTTACCGTAGAGGGTGGGAGGCGGCGCATTAGTGCACACGGCTCAGCCCTAATTGACGATTCGTCGACGACGATACCGCGCTTCGACGCACGAGCTCTTATATATATATATATATATACCTTTACTGCTGCTTGTAAATAAGCCCCAATAACCCCAAATAACCCCAATAATCGTTTGCCATCCCCATTTTAAAAAACGAGGGCTTGGCTCGATTGTATTAGGCAAGCGGACTCGTTTAAATGACATGCCCATTGTCGACATCTCGCGTTAACGCGTCTGTCTCCGTGAATCCTCGTTCAACTGGTTGGGCGAGGCAACGTGAGCTCTTCGAGCGCTTGGCGACGGCCACCATCCTTAAGGACGCCGGGATCACCAATTTCTCCTCCAAGGCGGCGCGCGCGATCATCGATGCACTATTGCCATCGACGAATTAGAGTCACGAGCCAACTCGCTGATTCGCCGATAATCTATCGAGGCGCATAGAGGACCGTCGACCTGGGGCGGGGGGGTGTTTAATAATCGGCGAGTCCTAGTCGGTCGTGTGGGGTGGCGAGGGGCGGGGGAGAAGCCGATATAACGCCTGCGATCAGGCAGTAGTCGCGTGTCCGTCTGTCGGCGTTGAATTATCGCGGCTGGCTCGATTGGATGTCGCGGGGAGCGTCACATCGGGTAGAGAACAGCTTTCCCAAACGATTCAATTTCCGGATCTTGTCTCGGTCGGCTATCGGCGAGCTCTTTTAAATCGGCTTTCGATATTGCAGCTCCGGCTGATGGTGAGAGAGGGAGAGAGGGGGAGGGTGGAGATACCTCTCCTCTACGGAACACGCGGTGCCAATCGGATTCAAAAGTTCGCGAACCCTCCACTCGCCCCCCCCCGCCCCGCGCGCGCCGACGTACCTGATTCGCTACAGGTTCATCGGGGCTAGGGAACGATCCGTCCTGTCGAATCGATGAAATAAAAAGAAAGCCTAGTCGGTCGTGAAAAAGTAAATAAAGAAAGGGGGAGGGGAAAATAAAGAGAAAGAAGAGAGAGAAACAAGTGGGCGGGGCGCATCTGCGAGCAGATACGGCAGAGTTGGGTAAAAAGGTGCGGACGGATATCGGCTGACGTCGCGCCAACGTGCCTCGAGACGGCAATAAGAGCCTGCGTGTCCCGGTCTTTCGCGTCGTGGTGCGCCCGGGCGTTAAAACTAGAGAGCCGCTCGTGGATTAAAGAGAAGAGAGCCGGCTCGTCTCTTAGACCCGGCTGCTGTCTGGGTGGAGGGAGGGAGGGGGGGGTGTGTGTGTGGGGGGATAATAGGGACTCGATGTCCGCGGGTCGATACTGACAGACGCCCTCGTCGTCGGATTTTCACTGATTGCAGCAGGGGGCTGGTGCACTGGCGATGACGGAGATGAAGAAATCATTGAGCTACGATCAAGTAGCGGCGGAGCCCAGCGGGGACACCTAGCACAGGCTTGTATCGCAGCATCGCCAGCGCTCGTCGCAGCAGCAACAGCATCAGCATCAGCAACAGCCGCATCACCAGATCTGCCGCGACGCACCTACGCACACCCATCACATACACTGCCTGTCGCACTCCCACACTCTCGGTCGTTCGCACAAACGTCAATGTCAGCAGCAGCAGCAGCAGCATCAGCAGCATCAGCAGGCACAGCATCATCATCATCATCAGCAGCAGCAGCAACAGCAGCAACAGCAGCATCTACAGGAATCGCTGAAGCAGATGCGAACCTCTTCAGACATAGGGTCGGCTCAAGGTTAGCCAATCCGTATACTTACGCCTGATAAGCCCCCCCCCCCACCCACCCTCGCGATCTCATCCTGCGGGCTACGGCCACCGACTTAATTAAACCCAAAGCTCTCTTTCCATCCATTAATCAAACTCTCGGCTCATCGGTCCCTCTGCTCCCCTCGATCCCAGCTTTCTTTCAACAACGCCTCTCTTGCTTTGTGCCTCTCTTGGCTGGACTTTCGGCTTTATAATCGGGGACGCCCGAGTCAGCCGCGAGTGAATAATGGGCGCCTCCCGTCCCCCACCCCCACCATCACCCCCACCCCCCCACCGACTAACTACCGGCAAACTTGTCGATCACGAGTGCTGTTAATCCGACAGGAGGTGACCACCCTGAGGGCATTCTCTTGGAGGTTCGACTGCGAGCTCGCGGGTGAGCCGGACGTGGTGATATCGCCCGCCCCGGTTACGACCCCCCTGCCGCCACCGCCGCCCCCGCCGCCGCCTTCGTCCGGGCTATCCCGCATCACGACTCTCTGACCAATACTCGAGGAGGCTCCCACGGGCGTACCGCCTCCGCTCAGGAGCCATCGTCCCGCCACGGCCTCTGTCACGAGTCTCAACGAGCCACGCAGGGAGTCCTCCTTGTAGCAGGCCTAAGGACTCTCGAGCCACAGCCGGCCACCGAGTCCCTCCGGACGACCACCTCGGACTCGGACCAATTTCCCTCGCCCCCCTCGAGATAGCTGCCCCGCGGACGAAACTTATTAGGCCACGAGTAAGCACGCACGCACGCACGCACGCACGCACGCACAGCGCCAACACGCACGCACGCAGGCGGGCAGGCCTTTGCATCCAAGCCAGCGATGCTAAGGCAGCGTGCGTACGCGTACGCGTCTCTGGGAACGGGTCGGCGTGTGCGTGTGCGTGTGCGTGTGCGTGTGCGTGTGCGGAGTGCGCGTGTTGGCAGATGACGGGGCGAGCGTGATACTCAAGAGGACTCGGCGGCCACGTAAAGAGACTCTTGCTCCGCGGTATAAATAAGTAAATTTTAAGGATACGTAAGGACAAGAAACTGTATTATACTGTACCTCATCTTACAATTTGTAACGGCCGTGAAATATCCAAAACTCATTGTGTCCGCGCGCGCGTACACCTTCTGTACTATAGAGGCTCGAACGACTGCGAACTCGAGCGGACGTTCCCTCGTGCCAATTGAACGGTAGATGAATTTTTTTATGACGAGTGTTATTCTAAAGGGTCATCATCATCATCATCATCATCATTATTACTATTATTACTATTATTACTATTATTATTACTTTATTTTATTGTTGTTATTGTTGTTGTTGTTGTTGTTGTTGTTCTTGTTGTTGTTGTTATTATTATTGGGGTTATTATTACTATTACCATTATTATTATTATACAGACGAATGATAAATATTCTTGATAAAAATCACGATTGTCTGACATAGTTTTATCATGGTTTAATTGACGACAGCCAAAAAAAAAAAAAAAATAAAAATAAAAAAAATGGCGATTAGCCAGCTAGTTAGTTAATTAATTAGGTAGCAGTTAGTTGATTAGTACGTTAGTTAGTTAATTAGTTAGTTAGTTAGTTAGTTAGTTAGTTAGTAAGTTTCGTTATTGAGTCTTTCACAAAATTTACATAAATTGTTTCTCATGAGACAAATATTTAATATCGTATGTCGAGGATTTTAATCGCCGTTCGCCATTATTTATATTATTATGGGTGATTTAATATTTATTCGCTTGTCGAGGGAAACATTTGTCCAATGAATTTTAAAATATGACAACGCAACACACAAAGTCGTACCGATTGTTATTTTTGAATTGAATTTATTAAATAAATAAATAAATAAATCTATCCTCAGTCGAGTCCAATGTATAATAATAATCCATTGCTTATCATTTATATTTCAATGTTTTACTTGTCGTTTTTCTATCCTGTAAAAAAAAAAAACAAGGAAAAAAACTGCTTAATTGTACGAAAGCGTTCGTTATAAATAAACGAGAGATTATTGTTTTCACGTCGACGACCATTATTAAACTTTCTACGTGTTTTGCATTCGTTTTTGTTTTTTTTTTATTTATTTGTTTGTTTTTTCTATCAAACATCGCTGAAATTAAAATGCAAAATTCGCCAAGTACCTCTGAAAATATAAAAACAGAGAATATAAAATAATCTGTACGTACATTCGTTGCCGATTTTTAAATTACTTTCAATATTTTGCAAAAATTAATTATAAATATTAAGAAGCCCCGTGCTCGATTAGAATTACGACTAATCAATGTCGTTCCTTTACATTTTTCAGCAATTTCTTGCATTAATACGTCATTTTCATAGATCATACTTTTGGATTATTCACTCAACGACATTTGACGTTGATAAAAATTATTATTAATACTAATAATAATAATAATAATTTAAGATTTCCTTCCGTCTGTAAGCGAGTGAAAAACTTCATGCAACCTGACAACGTTCGAATGGATAATTTACGTTTAATACCGTAAGTGATTTTAAACAAATACCCAGTGCAGAATGAAGATTTCCTACCCTTCGTTATCTATAAAAAATTTAGTGTTGATAAAATTGCTTTAATCAATTACAAAAGCTAATCCTTTCCGAAAAGGTCATCCATCGCTAAAGAATTTCGTACTTATTGAATTTTAATTTACGACAAAATGTTTTATTAAATATACAAAATTGTCAATGTTTTAATTTTATATAACCGATCAAGGTTTAGAAAATAAATGCAAGAGCCCCTCCACCACCCCACCCCCCCCCGTTAAGTAATATTATGCCTTTGACTCTAGAAAACTTTAATACGATTATCGTGTTACAATTTTGTCCAAGACTCATTTATTTCACTCCAAAGCTAAACTTTATTAATTCTTAAGAGAGAGAGAGAGAGAGAGAATGTATATATATAGATATTGAATAGACAAAATAAGAGGAAATTTTTAATGAAAATCCATTCGATATTTTAGATAATTTATTGCGACTTGTAAGATTAATTAAATTTCTTAAGGTAAGAGAAAAGTATTCGTTAACCAGAAATTATGAAACTATATAATCTGAATTTCTAATCGTATTCTAAAAGAAAACATAATCGTTGTACGGACGTAAGAGCAAAATTATAATATAATACAAATACAAATAATGTTATTCTTTTTATCTCTCTCTCTCTCTCTCTCTCTCTGAAATTTAAACAATTTTTATATAATACGATGCAAATTTAAAATTAACGTTGCGTTTAACCGACCCTTTTTTTTTTTTTTTTTTTTTTTTAATAAGAATACCTCGAATCGTATAGGAATTTTTTTTTGAATCTGATTAAGAAAGTCGAAAATTCCTTTCGTTTTGACCTTATTTTTTAAAAATTACAATTACGATTGTCCTCTCGGGGAATATTTTCTTTTCCTTAAAGACAATACGATCGTTATTTAGAAATCATGTAATAAATAAAGGAGCTTGGCAAGCAATATTAAAATAACTATTCAATATCAATGATGATTGTCCGTTAAACTTGATCTGATAAGGAAGGAAGGAAAGAACATCTTTATAATCCATATGACGCCTTTAATTAATGATATTCACCTGCTGAAAACTTAAAATAATATAGTTTTTAATTCTTTTCATTTTGTTTCGTTTGCTTTGGTTTTTCTTAGAAACGTTTCTGCTAAATAATTAATAAATACTATGTAAAAAAATTCTTTTGTAATCAAACGTACTCGCGAGACGAGTAGCGGCTATTGTTTACAAACTCACGAGCCAAACCTTGAAAATTAAATAATTCCTTGATTAAAAGACATTGCGTATGAGCTTTTTTTAATAAACGAGAGAGCCCGTATCGACGACTGTAATAGAATGCCATTTGAGTCGCGCGTACGTAAGCGAGCTTGCTTACCCTACGAAAGCTACAATAAATAAAATAATAGAGTAAAGCAGAGCGAATTATTCGTTTATCTTGTACAATAACGTGTAATCGCATGAGATTATTTTACTTATTCGCGTAAGCCGAAAAAAAAAACTCATTGTTGAAATTCCTTTCGTGTAAATAAATATACAATCGATGTCCACCCGTCAATGATTGATTAATTATCTAATTAATAAATAATAATAATAATATCACAAATAATAATAATAAGAAATGACTTGTTATCCGACAAGTGATGAAAACTCACTCTGTATGAAATTTCACATCTATTGTTTTAAACAACAAAGGGAAAGGTAAATGAAAAACAAACGAATACACAATACGTTGTACGTAATAAATTGTATATATATATATAAAAAAAAAAAAAAAAAAAACGAAGAGATTTAACAATGATGTGTTGAATTTTGCATGAAATAAGTCTTGGACGAGGCGTATCTAATTATTATTTACACGCCCGTTGCTGTAAAACTCGTTTATGCCCGTATAAATAACCCCAATAACCTTTTAAGTACACGACGTTCGTAGAGTCGAGTTACCGTACTCGCGTACTTTACTTACGGGCTCGATATGATGCCTTGGGCAACGTATGAAATCAATGGCTTCGAGGGACCGATGTAATTGATATTAAGCGTGCGCATTACGCGACAGGTACTACGTAATTTGGAAATAAATATCATCGTTAAACTCGCGCGTTGATGGTAAAAAATTAAGAGGGGGGGGGAGGATTCCGGGGCAATTGTTTTGCAAATCAATAAAAGTAACTTTAAATCTTTCTTTTTCTTTTATTTTTTTTGTTGTCCCCCACTTAATGTAATAGTATTATCGGTTACAAGCGACCGTTTATCGATATCGAGCGGCTCGGCAACGCAGATCCTTTACAACTAAGCTTGTAATTAATGATTGACCTTGAGCTCTTGTTCCTCTTGTTGCTGTTGCGGCATGTTCGTAGCTGTTCGTGGCATTAGCAGACAACGAACGACACGCCGAGCTCTTTCGGAGATAAAAGTAATTACTCTACGAACAGTGACGGTTGACGTGTAATGGATGGGATTAAAGAAAAATGCACGATTAATCGATAACTGATATCTTTGGGGTAATTTTTATTTTATTTTATGTTATTTATTTTATTTAGGCACGGGTTTGGCGCGTAGCGGTGTGGCGGATCGTACAAATGGGATGGGATAGCACATCGGTCGGTATGATGGGCCGGGGAGGGGAGACCACCGTAGTCGAGCAGTAAGTCAGTCGGCAATGAGTCATCATGGCACGTAGTCGGGCCTGTTAAATGGTCGAGTCTCTCACTGGAGTCGCTGCTCGCTCTGCTCGACGGGCTGAGGATGCGCGGCGATGTAGTCGAGCGCCCTTTGGATGGCCTCGGGTATCGGCTGGGGCACGGGTAGATGGGCGCCTTGGGGTTGGAAGCCGTTCTCGTCGGCAATGTAGCTCACCGCGATGGGTGTACCGTCGGGGGCCGTGTACTGGTACTGGCCCTGGGCCGCTACGGCCGCTGCCCCTTCCTCGTTAAGGACTCGGGGCTCCCCGGACTCTGCAGCGGCTATCCCGTTCTCCGTCTCGTAGCTATAGGAGTACGAACCCTCCGGCGAGATGTCCTGAGCCTGACGTAGGATCGCAAGAGGTGGCTGCTGCTGCTGCTGCTGCTGTTGCTGCTCCTGCTGCTGTAGATGATCCTGCTGCTGCTGCTGTGATGGTGGTATTGCTGACGAAGCTGTTGCTGGCCCTGGGCGATTGCCGCCAACGCGATAATGGCTATCTGGAAAGATCGTTAACAGTCACTAGATAGATCTTAGTCTCGAAAACTCGATCTCGAAAGCTCTTTCCTCCTCGATCAAATTATTAATATTCCTTAGGTTATGTATATCTACGCGTATGTATATATCAATATCAATATCAATATCAATATCAATATCAATATCAATATCGTTATCGATATCGATATCGATCTCACACAATTTTCATTGATTCCCTGCACTTTTTCAAACACAACTCGTAAGCTTATTAATCGGAGCGAGGAGGAAAAACTGAATAAAATTTATCTGGACTCACGAAGATTTTCATTTTCTCTTAGTACGATTAAATACAGCCGGCGGATCAACGGGATTGAGACTAAGGCTTAAGGTCGATTGTGAGATGAGCAGGGACTCGGACGAATTTATACATCGCCGACGGAATGATCCCACTTTCGCTTCTTTTTCCCTTTTTTTTTTTTTTCATCTTCTTCTTTTTCTTTTTCTTTTTTAAATCGTCTCGGGCAGATAAAACGAGATGAAAGGAAGACAAAAAAAAAAAAAAAAAAAAAAAAAGAGGGAAAAAAGAGTCAAGATGACGTAAAGAAATTAACAAAGAGAACGAGTTCCTGGCCGGTTTCGTCTGCAGTGGGTAGGGGAAGTCGCGCGCGAGGTCTTCCTCCGAAATTTACCTGTCCACATGACCTTTCCCTGCCCACTAAATCCAAATCGATCCACGACTGCTACTACTACTACTACCGCTACTACTACTACTACTACCGCTACTACTACTACCACTACTATCTCCGTCCGTTGTATAATCATCGGCTTTTCTACTGGGTTCGGGTAAGCCGCCGATCTTTTTCCGAGGCGTCCTCCTCGGTCTCCACGATTTCGCTTCGAAATCGTGATTTTCGAGACATTTTGCCGAGTAACGATATCGAGCTCACGAGATCCTTTCGATCCATCATCTCGTGCTCATCGTCATCCCTCCCGATTCTTACTACTGACCGACCGTCGACACTCGACAATCACCTTCCGCGTGAAATTTTTTAATAGCCTCGTTGACGCTCACCACTACTGCGTAGGCATCGATATAGCCTGTCAATGTATTCGTAGCTAGCTTAGGTATCGCTGTGGTACGTTGAACCACGGTTATCGATTATTATTCGACGATCATCATTACCGTGGCTTTTCTTTACTTTGCCGCACGCCAGAGTCAACAAAAATCATACAAATCGATTATAATACATCTCCTATGTCTGTGTTTTCAAAAAAAAAAAAAAAAAAAAAAAAAAACGAAGCGCTCGATCGATCGATTACGTTTAAATTGTCAAAGGCCGCGGGTGTTTGCGGGTGTTTTAATTCCACTGACCTTACTCTTGCGCGCAAAATTTCATTCTTAAATCTTTCAATGCGACTCTGCAAATTAATTACGAGAAATAAAATAAAATAAAAATAAAATAAAATCACATTTCAACTGCATATTCATTTTTTTTTTTTTTTTTTTTATGCCGCAATAAAAATTCGCCGTGAAATTTCGAGCGCTAATTTAATATTTATAATACACGTTAAGATTATACTCGGTTTCGAGGACTTTTTTCTTTCTTTTTCTTTTTCTTTTTCTTTCTTCTCGCGTTGCATAAAAAGTTGTAAAATTATTAACAAAATTTACCGTCGTTTTATATAACTTTAGCTCCCGATCTTCGTGAAAGTTATATTCGAGTGTAAACAACGCGACAATACATTTTATAGAAAATTATTTATTTCCTAACAGTTTCCACTGCTAATGAAATAGTTACCTTAAAATCATTATCTCCAATCGTCAATTTTTTTTTTTTATAACATTTAATCAGAAATACATGAATTTTAAAAACTTTGTATTAATAAATGTCATTGGTAACATAATCATTGTATGTTGTATTACACTGACACCGATGTTATCTATCAATGAAAAATTTTCATTCCATAACATTTAACAAAGACATGGTTGCGTTATAAAATCATAATAGTTTAATTAAGTTCTGTTAATTTTAAAATAAATAACGAGATTTTAGAAATATATTAGAACTTATTACTCTAGCAAATAATTTTTATAAAAGATTTTGTTTATATATAATACGGAATACGTGTATATTATTTACCATAACTTCCTGTACTATGAAATGATAATTTTACATTTAAATCTAAATTTAATTAATACGAAGAATCCAGGTAGAAAAAAAAATGTAACGCAAGCGTTTATTACTTTATTATTTAAAGATGAAATTTTTTTTTTATTTTTTTTTTTTTTTTTTTACATAATTAAAACTTTGTTTACATAACATTTTTAAAACTTTCCTTCTTCAGCGGATAAAAATATGTATTTACTTAAACTTTCGTGTCGTTATTTTGTAATTACACATATGTGTGTGCATATGTATATATTATGTACAGGTATGCACATGTAGCCTTACCGTATTTAAGAAGGCATGCTCGTAGGTACTGTTTATTGGCTTCATGAGTTTCACTTTCATAGCCCTACTTATTATACATAGGTAATAGTCGACGATTTTATTTTTATTTTTTTTTTTTTTTTTTTTTTTTTTTTTTTTTTTTACGTAAGCTCACACACACGCTTGACACGTAGAGGCAGGCATAAAATTTGTAAGCATTTTATATGCAGATTCAATTCACGAGTGCTGCTTTCTTTAATAACGAAACGCTTTCTTTTCGAGGATGCGGTAAGCGGTAAAGCGAGGCTCAACCCTCGAAATAGATTATTTGCTTCTTTCTCATCACGTTAAAGTGAATACATTCGTTCTTGTAAACAGTCTTTTCTAGTATAACAGTCTTTTCTAGCATTCGACGATGGGGGCCAGAGATTTCTTGAATATTCGACAATCGATCCCTGTCGTATTATAAACGAGGACAATTGACGTTAACGTAATCGAGCCCTAATTTAATAAGGATAACGATTATTTAACGAATGTTGAGAGCATAGGGAGAATAATGTGTAATGGCCGAGCCAATGACCGTACGCTCTTCCCGTAAGCGGGAAACTAAAATTTATATACATGCAGCCCGAAAAGTTGGGTCCGCCCATCCCATCAGATGGTCAGACAAAAGAGCTCTGAGCTACAAGTATCCGCATTAACTTTCTATTTCTCGCCAATTTTTCCACTCTCTCTCTCTCTCTCTCTATCTCCTTACTCACTCACTCACTCTCTCCTTTCGAGCGATTGTCGCGATAGAAAGACTCGAAGCCGTGATAGCCGATTGCCAGGACGACGAGGTCCTCCCAGAGGAACGACGAGTTACGTATTTGACGACGACGACGACGACGACCATCCTCGTAGTCGTCCGAAAGGCCATCGAGTGCAATCTCGGACATCTTGGCGCAGGGAGGCTAATAAACTACAGCCAACAATATAATTCGTCAGTTAATTAAAATCTACCTTATATATACTACGTATACGGACTTCGGGCATTAGAATTTATCTTATATTCTTCTCGGGCTCACCGCCGATACTCTTTATACTTCGTTTTAACCGATATATATATATATATATATGTATGTATATGTATATACGTATCTCTACAAGATAGGTTGTTCTTTCTTACATTTAATTCCTCTGACTTATTCGAGCATTGCGTAAGTCCGATAATCCAAAGCCGACCTTAATAATCAATCAAATTACTCGAAAAGAAAAGAAAAAAAAAAAACATATACGCGTATACAATTTTACAAAATAATTGTATACGCAGCTGTAGGTGTAGAGGCTGACGAGAATCTACATTGACCTAGCAGCAAATGAATTCAAAAATTATCATTCGATTATCCGATTCGATGTACGATCCATAATAATATATTTTGAATTTAAATCAATACGAGTACCGGAGCTCCGCGGACACTTAATCCATTTCAATGGGAGAAAAAGCCGTGTCCTTGAAATATAATACAATTATTACGCGCCGTATCATCGTGGCGTTGCTTCGGACAATTTTTAGACTTTTTTTCTATTCCGCCGTCGAGATTTCAAATCTTTGATAAATCATTAATATGCATACGCTAGAAGAAGAATAAGAAGAATAAGAAGAAGAAGAAGAAGAAGACGTTTTTTATTTCCTGTTTTGTTTTTATGTTCTGTTGTTTTTTTTTTGTTTTTTAAAAGATATTCATATACGTTCCATAAAGTTCGTAGCGCATGGCGTGACGAAGCTTTGAAAATATTTAGTTGATATTAATTTAACTGCACGGTCCTTTAAATATAAGCTTAAAATATTAGAACAACGTGTATGCAATTAGTTTGAAAATATACGTTTTTGTAACTTTATCGCCATTCATCTGAAAATTCATCCTATCCTTATGTATTATTTGTGCGTTAAAATTAAAATAATAAATCAAAATCAAAAAAAAAAAAAAAGATCGAACGAAAGAAAGAACGAAAGAAAGAAAGAAGAGTAAAATGTAATCTATGTGCAAATTTGTAATATCTATTTTTGTTTATTATGCAACGTCTGAGGAGGAGGAGGAAAACATTTTTCGACTTGCAAGAGAATGTTTACTTTAAAGGTATCCGATCGGCCATTTGGCCTTATTCGAGCAACAAGCCCCCCCCCCTTGCCGTCTTAAACAATAAATACGATAAGGTAAATAAAGCCCCATTTGTTTATGCGGCGAAGCATCGGCCCATTTAATCGACATTTAAGCGGCAGTAAATGTCTCGCCTCTTACTCAATGAAGGATGGAGGGGAAAGGATGGGGGGGGGGAGGAGAGAGACTCGTAAAAAGACGGACGGGATGCGCCGTCGGTCGATTCTCATCTTGAATTTTCGCTGGACAAGAGCCGGAGATGAGCACGTGTGTACGAGGGCCCCGGCGCTGTAGCAATCCGGGCCCCGACTCCGTCTTCGTTCCCGGATTTATAATTAATGCGCTGTTGCGACATAGTAAACCGAATGAGGAGGAGGGGGGGGACTCGTAAAATTTCGAGAGGATTCTTCATTATTTGTATTTTTCATGATATCAATCCACATATATATATATATATATATATATAAATCTTAAGTTTATTGCATTAGCGCTTAATCCAATTAACATTTAATTCATTGCGTTATTGATGTACTTGAAAATAGTAATATGGTGTACCGGCCTACTCGTTCTGTTGGTCATTAAATAATAAAAGCAAAGCAACGTATGGCCAGATCACTTAACGAGTCCTCGATATTGGCGTTGGTATATATAAAAAAAAATCTTAATCGCTGAAATCAGTTTTCTTACTTTTCAAAGTGCACATGTAAAGTATCGAATAGAAATAAAATAGAAATACATTAATGTAATATACATTTCACGTTGAAATAAAATTCGTATGTTTCCTATAATTATTGTAAGATTTACGCACGTAAGATTTATGAAAAATAACGTAGTAATAATTATTGGCGAATAGCCGTAAATAAGAAGTAGCTTTAAAAGTTTAAAAGTAAGTAACATTAATATCTCTTTTACGTGATTTTAGAAATCTTTTAGAAATTTTAGTCAGTCCGTGTACTGAGCCCGATAACCTTATATCGCGTAACAATTGTCTTTACAATTACATATTTATTATTGTATTAAATGGAAGAAATTTAATGCACATAAATAAATGTCTACGTAACGGTAGCGTCACATTCTCACCTTTAATACCGGTACTCGGAAGTATTTCTTGCATCCTCTTTCGCGTAAATGTATAAGAAAAAGTTCCCCTTGAAGGTAATGCCTTTTAACATGTATAAGTAATAAATAAAATATATAAAAAAAATATGCAAGCGAGTACCTACGGAGTACCTACTGAGCGGCTCATCATTGGATGATATTTGAAGATTTTGTACTCTGCGTGCAGGATGTACGGTAGTTTAGATCGTCGGCAGATGGCGCCACCCGCGCCCAATTCTAAAATACGTTAGAAAAAATACAGCAAATAAAGAGTCAGAATCCGAAGGGAAGCAAACATGAGCAAACAGTTTATTATTTTATATTGTCGGTGTAGCGTTAGGTTAAGCCGGTGTCAATAATAATTTTACTTTTTCTATTAAATACTCAATATATTCTTTGTCAAATACTGGAAAATGGAGAGGGAAAAAAGTACTATGCTTGCTCTCTTGCAACTGCTTCATAAATATAATTTTAAGGTTAATAGTTAGTCGAATATTATAAAGAGAGCGCGGCTGGTAACCTCTAAATTTGTTTTCATTCGCTATTCGCCGTATAAACTTCTGTTGTATTTTGCAGGAAACTGAGGAATTGTTTAGAAAGGAGGCCAATCTTATTGATATATCTATCGAAGATGCTCAGCAAAGTGATTCGGATGTTAATAGTGTCTTATCGGCGTACAAAAGCGAAGGTGACCCTGCTCTTTATGAAAAATCATATGGAGAACTCAAAAAATTTGTCGAGGGGTCCTTAGATATTTATAAAGTAAATTTTACTTCTTACATACGCATCCCGTTTATTTTTTTATCATATAATATGATTAGCGTATAATAAAATCTTGTTACCGTTTGTAGCATGAATTAGGAACAATTTTATATCCAGTATTAGTACACATGTACTTAGAACTTATATATAATAATCATTCGGAAGAGGGAAAACAGCTTGTAGAAAAGTATTGCCCTAGTTTAGAAGAGTATTATCAAAATGACTTAAAGAAACTCTCGCATGTAACAAAACGAGAACATATGGCTGGTAATGAATTGACTGATACTTTTAAGTAAGTAGCTCAATTAATATAAGTACAAAGATATTCTATACATACAAATCTATACTTATACCTTTTTGCATTGTAGATCTAATCAATTTATAATAAGAATGTCTCGCGACACGTTATCAATATTAAAACGATATTTACAAGAAAAGAAACATAGTATTTTACTAAATATTATTCAGGAGCACTTATATTTTGACATGTACGAAGGAGTTGCGAGGAACAAAAGTCAAATCGAGGCAACCTCGGGCGCTCTTGTAGGAGAAGCAACTAGACAAGGTTTGTATATAAATGTAATACGTAATATATAATAATTCACGTACTTTAAAAATAACTTTTATTGTATTTCTAATAGACAATAAAGCAAAAGTTTTCTACGGATTGTTGAAAGAACCAGATATACAATGTGTTCCTCCGTCAGTTACGGAAGAAGAAGAAGAAGACAATGGTGGTGGGCCTGACTCTGATAAACCAAAGAAAAAAAAGCCAAAGAAAGATCCACTATTCTCAAAAAAAACTAAATCAGATCCTAATGCTCCACCTATTGGAAGAATGCCCCTACCTAATTTGTAAATACTCCTACTAATAAAATCCTATTGATATTGTTATTAATAGCTCGTTTAAAAAAAAAAAAAAACTATTTAATTTTTAATGTGTTACTTAGGAAAGATGTAGATAAACTAGAAAAAATTAAAGCACTGAGAGAAGCGACGAAAAGAGTAGTACTGGGTCCCGATAGTCTACCATCCATATGTTTTTATACTCTGATGAACTCTGTAAATACGTAAGAGTTTTTTTTTTGTTATTTCAACAGTGAAGGGTTTTTTTTTTAAAAGAAATACTAACGTTTACGATGTTTTACGAAGGGTTGTGTCGGCTGAAATTGCTGAGGATTCAAGCCTATTGGCTGTAGGTTTTAGCGACTCTGCAATTAAAGTCTGGAGCTTGATTCCTCAAAAATTAAGAGTTATGAAAGATGGCGACCAATTGGCCGATGTAGAACGCGAAGCTGGTACGTGTTACACCGTTCGATATTAACATCCGGAATCTTTATGATTTCATACGTTTTTTTAATTATGCGTAAAAACACATTTTTTTTTTTAGAGGATGTTTTGGTAAGAATGATGGATGAGAAAACGGCAGAATCTGTTCGTACATTATTTGGACATGGCGGTCCCGTGTATTGTTTGTCCTTCAGTCCAGATAGAAATTTGTTGCTTTCGTGCGCAGAGGACGGCACAAGTAAGTCATCCTGACGGTGTACTCTGCTTAAATCATAAGAATCAGGGGCTCTCGGTCACATTTATCTAATTTTTCAGTAAGATTATGGTCTCTGCACACGTGGACTTGTGTTGTTTGTTACAAAGGGCATTTATTTCCGGTATGGTCGGTCAGGTTCTCTCCTCATGGATATTACTTTGCGACGGGTTCACACGACAAAACAGCAAGACTCTGGGCAACCGATTCTCATCAGCCACTTAGAATATTTGCGGGCCACTATTCCGACGTCGACGTAAATATTGTTCCGATAGCAATTAGCAAACGAAGGAAGGGGGGAAAGATTAATCGCAATATTGTTGTCAATAGGTTGTACAATTTCATCCGAATTCGAATTACGTGGCTTCGGGATCCAGTGACATGACTATCCGTCTTTGGGATTGCGTCACTGGTAATCAAGTGAGACTAATGACCGGCCATAAAGCACCTATATACGCTTTGGCTTTCTCCGCCGAAGGAAGATTCTTAGCGTCTGCTGGTGCAGATTCACGTGTTCTAATATGGGATCTTGCGCATGGTCATCTGGTTGCGGCACTACCAAGTCATACAGCAAGTGTATATTGCCTGTCATTTAGCAGGGATGGAAACATTCTTGTGTCTGGTAATCATTACGAGCAATACTCTTTAAATAATATTTAAAAGTCGGGGCTTAAGTTAAGAAATCAACGGGCATACGGTATTTATGTAAATAAATATTTTCTTGTTACAGGTGCCTTGGATTGCTCAATTAAATTATGGGACTTTACGAAATTAGCTGAAGAGATGAGCTTGGAAGACGTTAATGTTTCACACAATCCAGATGTTAAAACGTCCACCGAATCGTATTTATTAAGAAGCTTTGGTACGAAAAATTCCCCCATTCTCGCATTACATTTTACAAGAAGAAACTTGTTATTCGGTATTGGAAGGTTCGATGCAAGTTAATACTTACAGAAATTTGTACATATTTATTATATACCATTTATTACTCAAGCCGTAATAAATATTTATCCGTTATGTATTTAGTTACGTCGTTTTAATACAACTTCACGAATGAAAGGCATTTACACATTTTATCATTAGAAATTATATGTATTGTAAGACGCGAATCGAATCAAATACATTTAATTAATTAATGTTAATAATAGCTTATGGAAAAAAAAAAAATGTTTTTGGAACTTTGTACATGATTTTTAATGCTATGATTGATAAGTATTTAAAATCTTTTTAATATATCATATCATTTTATAATCATCTTTATTTTTATGTAAATATAGAAAAATGTATATTAACTATATTGAATTATTATATTATTTATGTTTTAATAAATACCTAAAATTAGTTTCTAATTAATGTATTACGTTTTTAATTCAATGTATAGCTGCTACACTGTTTGGCGCACTGTTTTTAATTATCATATACACACATAACGATATGGCTATTTCCATAATTCGTGCAAGATATTAAAAGTTTTTTTTTTTTGTTTTGTTTTACAAATAAATAATTATAAATTAAATTAATGAAAAAACCTATCTGATAAAAAAAAATCACATTTATATTCTAATGAATTGCTAATTTTTAACATTATTATTGTTAAGCCTCGCAGAATTACGTAATTCATTAAAATGTGAAATTATTATAAATTAATGATAAGGATAACTTTCGTGTAGAGTAAAATTATTAATTTGGGAAAATAATGCTAAATTGCAACGATAAGCTGATAATTATTTTTTATATAATGTAATAAAAAATTATCTTAAAATGAGAGTCGGTTCGCAATCTTTTGAACCCCCCCCCCCCCCGCCCACCACTTGTGTACATAAATAATATAATACAACAAATTGATTTTAATGTACGCGTTACGTAAGAGATAATCGACACGTCGTAAACTTATGCCGCTGTGTACGTGTGCTCGAAATATTGTTATCATTAAGGCTGAATAATGCCGAGAGAGAGAGAGAGAGAAAAAAGAAGAAGACAAAGAAAAAAATCATTTCAATTTTAAACAGAAGATTTACAGGTTATCGTATGCGAAATGAACTTTGTATGACAATTCGTATGACAATTCGTTGGAATGTAATTAAATCGATTGATTTTATTGTAAATTCCCAATGGTTAATCCAATATGCATATTTCTTAAGACAAGGAAACTTATTATAAATCTACAGACTCGGGCAGATATAAGCTCGTAAATTATCGTAAATTTATAAACAATAAGCTAAAGTTTAATATTGACGGGAGCTCGTCACGCTCGAATGATCATTTGAATATCGATGAATGAATTCAATTTCGTCGGCATAAATGAAACGATCTACGTAAACGTCGTGAGGGATATTGACTTTGAATTACGAGAAACCGTAGGGGTTAAGGTTAAGGTTTACACGCTTTATATTCGTTAAGTGATAAAAGTGCATACGTAAAATGTAAGGACGAAGAGGACGTAAATCCTCGTAATTATTTAGCTTGAGATTATTTAATGGCATTCGACCGTCGAGATAAATATAAAAGTCACGACGTTATTTAATTTAATTGACTATTTCGTATACGTAATGACGTATTATTTCATAAGCGAGTACTTGTATTGTAAAATGTTGCTGTATAGGGCACATTGAGATAAATATTGATATTATCGAAGGTCAACGAGTCCATGAGAGGCCATTAAAAATAAGGATATTCGAATTTTTTTTTGTTTTTCCTTCCCTCCTTCCTTCCTTCGATTTTCTTTGTCTTTAAGCGAGCACCCCTTTATTCACTATTACCCTTTAATTTCAATTTCATAAATCGTTTATTTCTTATCCCGCTTATCGCCTCGTAATCCGATGACGAATTCACACGTCTTTTTATGAGCATGACGTTAAAGTATATTTTAAGTACAATTAAAAATGACGAAGAAGAAGAAGATGATGATGAAACGTGAGAAGTAAAGGACAAACGAGATAATTCGTGAGAAACGTGATAATTTCTTACTCTTACCAGGCCGCGCCTCGAAGCTTCTTTTACAATATTTTATCACGCCTTCCGTATGGTTTCCCTAGGTTTTCCCAGGCCAACGATAATAACAAATTACATTTTATTTTATAAAAGACGCGTTCTTTTATGCATTGTACATGCGCAGCGCAGAGCAAACGGAGCGAATACATTTAATTTAATACAATTTTCCAATCAAATTTCATTAATTGGCCCCGCTAATTAATCCTGATTTAATTATTTATTACCCCGACAATGAATATAAGTAAATAATACCTGCGTATTACGCGCATGTAAATAAATAAAATTAGGATTAGGAAAATGTCATTATGCAACGCTCGTATATTGTGCACAATTTTCTCGATTATTAAATTAAAAACTCGAACTTAAAGTAATCTAAAAAAAAAAAATTACCATCAAATATACGATCCAGCAATACCTGCTGCCTCCGCGCTCTTTACTTTAAATATACAAAGCAAAAGAAAAGAAAAGAAAAGTAATGAAATAGGGAAAAACGCCGAACGGGTATTTTTATATTATTAACATTAAAAAATGGCGATAACGCGGATCGGGCCTGATCTGTCCAAGTACCAAGTCACTCGTATCGAGCACGATCTATCACATTCGAAATGATTATTTCCGCCAGTCGTCAATGCAGCCCAATCAATTAATCAAAAAGACCATTTTATTCTACATTCCTATGCTCGCACTCCCTCGCAGCGTCCCTTGCCTTCCCTTCCCTTCCCTTCCCTTCCCTTCCCATCCCATCAATCCCCCGTCGCCGCCACCGCCCGCCCCTCGTCCCCATCGAGTGGCAGGTAACAATTGTATTTCACGCTTTCCGAAATAACCAAGGATATTCGAGTGCTGCTGCTTTCTTTGTCATTAGGCTATCGATTATTACACTTTCCTTTCGTCTCGATCACCCATTCCGTTAGGATCTATTAATTTTATCAATCCATTGATCTCACGCTCTAGTCCGTATAAAGCTATTCCTCTAGTCCGCTCGCCACCCTGTCCCGTTTTCAAAACAAAATTACATAAAAAAAAAAAAAAAAAAAAAAAAATCCAACGGATAGGAAATAAGAAGAAGAGTAAATCTTAGATTGAACGCAATTAAGTTTTTCTCTTTTTTTTTGTCTTCTTCTGTCTCTCTCGTCTCAATGGAGATGTTAAGCCGTTAGATGTTAAGAGCGGAGCCCTTATGGGGCTTACGGGCTCACTTGTGCCGCGCACGCGACATTGGAATCGGGACATTGGAGGCGCATATGGACGCGCGTTGTTATTCGTTCGGCGCTCCTCCTTCGCAATCCGAACATGACGTTGAGGGCGGGGAGGGGGAGGGGGGTGGTGGTAGCGCGCGCGCGCGTACTTGCATATTCGCACGAGAGCCTCGGACTACGTAGGAAGATTCCCTTTTTTTTTTTTTTATAAAGAGTACTTTTATAAAAAGTCCGTGACCGAGTCGACGTGCTTCGTTAATGAAATGATCGTCCATGAAGGATCGAAATGATCCTTCGTTGGCCGTCCCAATGAAATCTAAAATGATTTCTTTCAATGGAAAATCGGGCAGCTCGAACTCTCTTCACACGAGCTTTCTTACCGCCAACGAATACCATCAAGTTTTCACGGATACTGCGCCGCACTCCCCCCCCCTTCCCTTCCCGCTCACGGGCTTACAATTAATTTAGCGATCGTAATCGTAACAGTGATCGTTATATCCGAATAATTGTAATTTTATAAAGCGATAGCCGTGATGAAGGGCTCGCCGCTCGCTTTTCTCAAAATCTCGATTGTTCGTTAATGGTTAGCCGCCCGTAATCCACTCGTAAATAAATATGTCCCGAGCCGATGGTGGATGGCGCCATCCACTCGAACCATCCAATGAAACACCTTCTTTCGAGTTGGGAAAAAACCAATTCACGAAGGTAATGAATTTCGGTTGCCGCACGAACGGGGGTGTGTCCTTGAGCCTAATAATGCACGTTTACGCAAGAGCATCATAGCCCAAGAGGTTCGCCGACGACGTAGGCGGGGACGGGGGGGGTGGATAGAGAGGGTAGTCGGGTAGAGAAGCGTCGGGGGCGGGAGGAATGGGATTTCGGGAAAGTCGAGGGGAGCGGGGCGAGTCAGGTGAACGGCTTCGAACCGAAAAGGGAAAAAAAAAAAAAAAGGTCAGGAGTAGGTCGAGAGCTGATTAACCGAAACCACGATAAATTTTTCTATTAAAACTCACGGAAAATTATAACGCAGCTATTCGGTTATTGGGTGGTTGAGAGCGGTGGGTGGGCCGGTGGTGCGGGGGTACGGTGGTGCCGGTGGTGCGGCGGTACGGTGGTGCCGGGGGTGCGGGGGTACGATGGTGCGGTGGTGCGGGGGTACGGTGGTGCCGGGGGTGCGGGGGGCGAAGCGAAAAAAAGCTAAGCACAAAAGGGAAGGAAGTAAAAAGGATATACACACAGAAATCAATAGGCATCGGCGGTCGTCGCGTCCACTTCCTCGGATGCCGCGTCCGGGCATCCCCAATAACAAAGGACTCTGATTATCAAGTACATACTTTTTGAAGCCGCAAGGAGCCCAGAGAGGAGCAGGATAGAGGCGGGTCGAGGGACGGGCCGGGCAGTAGGTGGACAGGGGACGGGGGGATGGAGCGGTCAGGATAAGTGCGTGACAAGAGGAGGATATCAATGTGCGAGCGTAAGCGACCGGGAGAGAAAGAGAGCGAGGGTGCGTGTGCGCGTGTGTGCGTGCGTGTGCGTGTGAGAGAGAGAGAGAGAGAGAGAGAGCCCAT
Organism: Ceratosolen fusciceps; assembly: GCA_018883505.1. NCBI lineage: Eukaryota > Metazoa > Arthropoda > Insecta > Hymenoptera > Agaonidae > Ceratosolen > Ceratosolen fusciceps. The sequence continues at coordinate 1,033,047 of RCIC01000019.1, forward strand.
GAATGGGAGTAGCGTCCGCAAAGGAGCAGCGGTGGCGGCGGCGAGAGGGCGGCGCTGGCTCGGAGGGCTCCCGCACCAGGTGCGCATTATCTAAGGGATGAGCCGCAGCGCCTCAAGGTACCAGATGTTGATGCGCCGCTCGGCACGCGCCCCATTCGTCGCCGGCACTCGCTGGGGCGCGCCTCGCCGTGACATGATACTCTGACTCCGGATGGCTCTCATCACCAGCGGCAGCTACGGCCCGACATCCCCGACCGTCATCACCATGGCCTACGCGCTACCGCAGAAGCCCTACGTCGTCTTCTCCTCGCCGCCCTACACGCCCCTCAAATACGAGGCCCGGAACACCTACTGCCGCGACTTCTCCGACGACAGCGACCTGACCGACCACCGGGACTCCCACAACGGCCACCCCGAGTACTCCCAGTCCACGGACAGCTGCTACGAGAGATCGCCCTACGGATTGCTCACGCCCCAGAGGTACGCGCGCGTAGCCGATCTTTTCCTTTCTTTTTTTTTTTTGTTATTGTTGTCGTTGTTGTCGTTGTCGTTGTTGTTGTCGTTGTTGTATTTAGTTTGCCGCGCCTCCTTCGCTCTCGATTCGCGTTCCCTTGAAAATTCAATCGCCGCACGGCAAGTTTCACTATCATCCTTACTATCGCTCCCCGCGCTCCCCCGGCGTATCCTCATAATTTTCCATAATAACGGACGAGCGGGACCAGCTGGTTTTCTACCCAAGAGGTGCACTCGTTCCCCCCTTCGTTCCCTCCTTCGTTCCTTAACTCCTTACCTCAGAGGAATATTTTAAAAGCGGCCCCGAGAGCCCGGCTTCCTCTCCCACCGACACCAACACCACCATCCCCCCTCGGTTACTTGCGGTGCTGCACAAGCACTAATCGGGGAATCGGGGAATCGGGATCGACCGATACTGCTAAACGCTAACCGGGATGGACACGTTGTAACAGGTTGTACGAGTCGCACTACTCGCCGGATTACGGGAACGGCGGTGGCAGCGGTGGCGGTGGCAGTGGCGGTGGCGGTGGCGGCAGCGGTGGTGGCAGCGGTGGCACCCGGGTCGACATCTACGAGGAGAACTCGGCAGAGTACAACGCACCGGCGAGCGGCTGGCATCGGTGTTACGAGACGCCGCCCCAGGAGCCGCAAGTCCACGGCCAGGAACTCGTAGTCGGCGCTCAGGCCGACGAGCAGCCGAGCCTGCGCCAGGATCACGAGCAGCCGAGCCTCGTAAACTCCTGCTGGGACTGCAATCTCTCCGTACCGGTAAGTCGGCGCGGCCCCTTCCCCTTCAATCCCGAACGTTCCGCATCGCGACGTTACGTTCCAAGCACGTTCCAAGCACGTACCCAAGGACGCTTGCGCTACGTTGACAGAAGCCCGAGCCGACGCGGTCGAGTCCACGGAAGAGCCGCAGAAGGTCCCGGGACGTGCCGCCCTCGCCGACCGTTCTCAAGCGCCGGCGTCTCGCCGCGAACGCCCGCGAGCGACGCAGGATGAACGGCCTGAACGACGCCTTCGACAAGCTGCGCGAGGTCGTCCCGAGCCTCGGCGCCGACCACAAGCTCAGCAAGTTCGAGACCCTGCAGATGGCCCAGACCTACATCGCCGCCCTCTGCGACCTACTCAAGCAGCACGACGAGCACAGATGAGACCCGACCCCGCCCAACCGTCATCCCTAAGGATCTGCTCTCCTTGATCCGATACTTGGCTTCGCTCGACTAGGTCCACTGGGTCAATGGCCCCCTCGAGCCCCAATAACCCCAACGTACGTACCCATCGACGACGACGGCCTAATAAGTAAATAAAGTTCCTCCGCTCTTCGACGTCGCTCTAATTAAGAGGGACTTGACTCGTCTCGCACTCGGCTAGCTAAGATTTCGTTACGCGTACGCGCGTATATGCATTCCTTTTATACATGCATAAGCGTAATGCGCGTGTGCACATGTATGCACGTATCGCTCGACCATCGATCGTTGAGCGATTATTTATTTATTTATTTATTTATTTATTTTTCTTCTTCTTCTTCTTTTTCTTCTTCTTTTACATTTCTTCTTCTTCTTCTTCTTCTTATTATTATTATTATTATACTTTTTCTATCGTTAATCAAATTATGCCAAAGATTATACCAAGTGGGACGTTGGCGCGCAAGCACATCGATACACGCGGAGTCTGTTAAAGCCGCTTCGATTGCGAGACTGACCGGATAACGTAAGCTAAGGATTATCAGTAATTTGCGAATATTACGACGATAGGGTAAGGGGCAGGAGAAGGGGGGGGGATATTTTTCATACGACTTTGTAAATATAACGAAGTAATGATAGAAGTACGCGCGCCCGCGCGTGCCCGCGTGTGAGTGAGAGAGAGAGAGAGAGAGAGAAGAAGAGGGCAAAGAAATAACGATGGTGAGGGAGCTTTTGTGAATACCTCCTGCAACCTACTTTTCGACAGCTGTTGCGATGTCAACAACGTATTTCTCCAGGTATCGGTGAGGGATCGTTTCCGGGATATTCCGGGCGCGAAATCGTACGATAATTACGAGGCGAGCGCTTGGCCAGGGCTACATTAGCATAATAACAATCGCCGCGGAATAGCTAAATAAATAAAGTAGTGGGGATAAGGTGTACGTGAATTATTCGAGAGAGGATCGGGAACGACGACGGGGACGACGACGGGGACGACGCTGATCTCGGATCATGTTTAATGCATCGGATCGCGTGCCGTCACGCAGAACTGGCTTCGCGCAACTGTCTCCGGGGGAGGGTCAGGGCGGGGGTCTCCCTCGTACGACGACGTGTGATTGGGGGGCGAGGGAGGGAGGGATATAAGGGAGGAGGGGGGGTAGGCTCTACCTCCCTTAGTCCCCTCGACGGGAGATGAGTATCGGGGTGGCGGTGAGCGCGGCACGCGTCGGTCTCGCGCCAATTCAACGAGGCCTCCCCGCCTCCTCCTCCTCCTCTTCCTCTTTTTCTGACTCCGCGTGCACCTTGAGGTAGCCCTCCCCACGCTGCGGCGACCGCCGACGCCCGGCCGTGCACCGCGCAACAAATGCCCGACCGTAAGGGCCGCGTACGGACGGACGGACGGACGGACGTGTACCCGCTATTTAGCTTTTGTGCCGCCCGATCCTTTTATCAGATAATTTGCCTCTCCATTATCTCCTTCTCGGGATGGTTATTGGGGTCGCCGCGCTCTTACGGTATTGCGCTCGGCATTCGCCGCCCCCGTCCCTGCCTCCAACGCCCCCGTCGCCCACCCCCGTCGACCGCAGCCACGACCCGTACAGCCTGGTGCGGGACACGATCCTCCGGCTCCCCGTCCCTGTCAGTAAAGTCCCGAGTTCTTAAGTAGTTCGAGATTATTAATAGACGAGGTCTGCATCGTTGCATGGGAAAGCGGGGGGTGGGGATTGGGGTTATTGGGGTTATTGGGGATGGGCAGGGCTCGCTCGAATAGCGCGCGGAGAATTTATTTATTTCGACGTGTGGCCTCGGAGCGGTTGACTTTCGGTCGACGTAAGGATGCGGCGAGTACGGAGCCGTGGACGAGGAGGACGAGGGGGCGTGGACGGGGTCGTGGACGGGGTCTACGTCGACGGGGCCTTACCGAAAGCCAGTCGTATCGTAAACATGGAAATCACATAAAGTTCCAATTAGGCAGTGGGAGTCGGCCGGAGTAGTCGTTATCTCCGGATAGAATCGGCGCCGACGTCGCAGTGGGACGAACGAAAATTAGAAAGCTCGGTATAATGTGAATAAATAAATAGAAAGGGGGAGGAGAGAAAGGAGAAAGGGCAGATCGAGGTGGACAGCTCCGTTACCTGTATCATGCACTCGGTCCCTTTTCGTTGTCCGAGCATCCGAGATACATCCACCAGTTTTCGACTATAACGCTTTCTCTCTCTCTCTCTCTGTCTCTCTCTGTCTGACTCTCGTAAATATATAGCGTGGCCTGGGGGCGAGGGTGGGGTGCGTCGGAGAGGGTAGCGGGGCACGGTGAGAAGTGGCCACATGGCACGAGCCCTCGTATCCTCGTATGCCCATACTACGCCTCTTAATAAGGGGTCTCTTCTTTCGTTCTCCCTCCCGACCCTCCCCTAACCCTGCCCACCCTCCCCGGCCCCGCGCTATACCGAGCTCTACGGCGGGTAGGCGCGTGTCATCTGTTGCTTCGGTTGGTGCACGTCGCCGGTGCATGACGGCACCCTCGCATTGTCGCTGAAAATAGCCTTTTAACGATGCGATAATTGCCAAAAACTAGCTTTACCGGCCCTCGGGCACGACTACGACGCCGTAGACTCTACGTAGACGACTCATGCACGACGAATCACCCGAGCGGCGCATTCTTTTGCTTTCGAGCTCGTGTTAATCGATCCCATCCTCCCTCTCCCCCTTTTCCTTCTTTCCTTTTTAATCATATCGGTTATGTTGGGAGGGGCGTGAGAGGGTCATGTGGGGGTGGGGGTGAGGGGTGAGTAGAAATTGATTTCACTTATGCTCGCGGGGGAAAACTGACTCACGTCACATGGCTTTGACACTGGCTTTGTAATTGTCGGAAGCTAATCGATGCGAAGAACGTGACTCCGCACGATCCCCAATAACCCCAATAACCCCATTATTATACACATACCCGCTATCGAATTATTACCCTCGCCGACGCGTTTCCATTATTGTTACGACTATTTCATCTAAGCGTTACTTCCTTTCGTCCAAAAGGCTGCCGTCTAATCTAACGAATTCACGATTCTCGCTACGACATCGATACTTAACGAGCTAATGCCTACACGATACCGTCCTACCTGAACCCATTGTATTACCGGTAATCTGTAATAACGAGGACTTTCTCTTTATTATTGGCCTTACGTATTTCTTAATAGAAAATATATATAACATTCGGCACGGTATCTTTATCACGGTTTTTTTTTATTCTATTTGCGTTGATCTTGTTGGGTCGCGACACCCTGCGATCGGAGAATAGCGTTAATATTACGTTTTTATGTAAATACGATTATTACCAGACAATAAATAAAGCAATTCGTATCCATGTGTGTGTGTGTTGCTTTCATTCCCTTACGAATAAAATTTTTTACAAAGTTATTTTTACTTTTAAAGCCAAAATCTATAATTAGCGTGATTTTGATATGTCGCTTTATTCATTGAAATTCGTAATCGGATTGATAAATAATACAATACTTACTAGATTCCCAATTAATTCTAATACAGTAAATAAAATATCGTCGATATCAATGTATTTTGGTTTTGTTTTTTTGTTTATTTTAACAATAAAATATACATTTGCGTACGTATATAAATTAAATATTGTACTTGATTGTGGTAATTTAATATCTACAGTATTGGTGAGTCCTCAACAAAAACCGATTCTGCCTGCGCGTCTTTCGTAAAAAATGATTCATTATTTATCTTATTTGTTCATCAATGATGTTAATTCGTCCGACCTCCTGACAGCCGCCTCCACGGCATTGATCATACTAGCCCTGAAAGTTTTATTATTAGCAGTGACATTTTTTTAAAATCTTTCAATACTTTTCATCTGCAATTAATAATACTTTGTATTACAGTAATAAAATTTCAATATACCTAACGCCACCACGCTCCATTTCATGTACTCCAGTTATAGTAGACCCATTGGGGGAACATACTTCGTCTTTTAATTGGCCTGGATGCTTCCCGGTTTGCAATACCATTTGTCCTGCACCTATCATCAATTGAGCTGCAAATTTTATGGCTATATTTCGAGGAATCCCTTTCTTAACCGCACCATCCGCAAGTGCCTCAATTATCACATAGACCTAAAATGATTTTTCATAGCCTTATATTATTACTATTGCATGGATTTTTTAAAGATAAAGATTCTTATAAATATTATATCGTACGTATGCTGGACCTGCACCCGATAGACCACCTGCACTATTCATAAGCGATTCAGAAATTCTTTCACAAACACCCAACTGGGAAAATAAAGTTCTTACAATAATATCATCATCATCGGTAGTTTTTAAACTACAATAAACTATAAAAAAAAAAAAAAAAAAAAAAACATTAGTTAATAATTATATTATTAATAAGCGTTGTCTTTTGAGAAATTTTAATAACGAACCAGTTATCCCTTCAGATACCATCATCGGAGTATTAGGCATGGATCGTACTATTCTTGGTTTTGAATCAATTTCCAATAATTTCTATAATTCATTATTCAATAAAAATTTAATGTTATAATCACGTTGTAGTGTAACATTTTCTTGCTCAACTTACGTATTCCAAAACATCTAAAGAAAGTCCAACAATTACAGATATAAAAAGTTTCCCTTCAAAAGTACGAGTCTAAGATTTGCAAGTTGATAATGCATCGTCCAACATTTGAGGCTTGACGGACAGAAATACAATATCACAATTCAGTATGACCTCATAATTGACAAGAGTTCCATTAATTCCAGCATTTTTCCAGACCTCCAATGATTTCTCGGTACGACATGATACCCATATATTTGATGGCTTCAAAACACCTGTAACAACGAACAACGAATAATAAATAACTTGTAAATGCACAATTAATAAATCCGATGAAACATTGTACAAACATTTTTTTATAAGTCCAAAGCCAATGGCTTGGGCCATATTTCCTCCCCCAATGAAGCCAATTTTTTTGTACGCCAATACATCTTTGGCCGTCATGATTGTGCTCGGGCTTTCGATAAAATAAACTGAAATTGATAAAAAATTATCTCAATAAATTTATTGCATTTCTCATTATACGCAGAGGCATTTTTTTTTTTTATTTATACTCTTGGTAGTAAATAGAAACAAAGCCTAATAATAATCTTCAATCAATCCTGCAATCCAATCAAAAATCAATCAATACTGCAATGCGAGTTGCATTTCAGACATTCCACGAATTCTTCATTTACGTATCACGTCACGATGCACGGGATATTATTATTATTATTATTTACGATGTAACGATTATTAGGAGCAGCAACCTTTTTATTATTTATCTAGTTCAACAAAGAAAACGAACGCAAGACCGGATAAAAACGGTTTGCTACACGAATATACACCGACCGACATATACTGCATTTATTATATTATAGTAAATACCGGACGAGGGATTTTATCGCAGCAGCGTACGTGGTCAGTAAAATAATATTACAATGCCCGTAAATGCAGCATCGCTAAATCGCCGATACATTTTCAAATTATTTAACGATGATACGATAAAAAGCTGATACAATAAATTTACCAGTGAAGGAGACAAGTCCCTAGACCACTACGCATGCGCATTCCTATCCGTAATCTAATACACTCTATACTCCGCTCGTGATTTTCCTGATAATTTAATTCACAAAACCGATATTCATTATCGATTTGTAAGCTTAATCGATTGCGTAGCGATAATAATTCTCGTGGGCTTGTTGTGGCTTAAAAATAACTGCATAAAAGGTTGCTTACCGATTTCGATTATTCGATTAATATGTATTTGAAATAATAATAACAACGACAACGACAATGACAATGACAACGACAACAATGATAATAATAACAGTTGTTCGGGCGTAAGTGTAGGCGACGCGTACGGTTGGCTTTTGACGGATGCACAAGAGAATAGATCTGTAATTAGAATTTATTTATTGTAGAAATTTGAGTACGTGAAGTAGACTTGGTTGTTAACTAGAATTTGAGCTAGTAAGTAAGACGGGACTTTGTAAATAATATGGGCGAATAGGTTAGGCGGCGCCTTCGCAGACTAAGGATGATTAGACCTAATTAGACGACGACAAGGAGGTTTTGACATTTTGTTTTACTTGGCGCCGTTAATGCGTACGCTACTGTAGAAGTTTAAGAATTTTAAATAGAACTTAAATTATGAAAGTTTTCAATGCGTTCACTTTTGAAAGCACAATGCATTACACTGCCTTTTAATTTAGAACTAATTTACTTGTTTTTAAAAAAATAAAAAAAAAAAAAACATATGATTTACTATGTATTACATATGTATATATGTATATATGCGATAGCGGTTTCGAATAACAAATTTACTCTACGACTTCTACGCTTGTATTAATAAAAGATTCACGCGACGAGGACAATTTATTACGAATGTATCCCAGAAAAATTATCCTCAATAATTCATTTACCAATTTAATATAATAATTTGCACATTGCATAATAGCAATTTGCATTATACGTGTACGTGCATGTGCATTCGCAGGCTTTCAATGATATATTATTCGAATGTAAACACATAAGCTTAAATCCCTTTACGTGCACGCTTATTAAATTAATCGCATGTAATTACGTATTCGATAGCTGTATAAATTAATAATATCCTCGGCTCTTATTATTGAACAAAGTTTGTTTTTTCATTTAAAAAAAAAAAAAAAAAAAAAAAAATCATATTCCTATCGACGTACATTTTTTTTTTAATACTAATACTCACAATGAGAACTAAGAATAAATACAAGCGTTATCGGTTCAGTTTCATTTATCTGTGATTTGGTAAGATTTTCCGAATGAACTGTGACGCAATTGGAAAAGTGGAAAAGAAAAATCTTACGCATTGTTCAATAATAAATACTTTTACAGATATACCGGAGATCGCGTATCAAAATTGACGGCGATCGACGTTATTGGAGACAACAATTGCCAATCGATAACAGCACGTAATTATTTTCAGAAGAAAACATCCCTAATTATAATTAATAACTTCCTATTTAACTTCTATAATCAATTCAATGACTTCCTTCTTGGGCGTTATAAAATTAAGCACATTACGAACGAATTTATCTTATATTGCAAAAAAACATTAAGATTTTAGTAATTGTTAAATTACTATTTGCATGCTTTATCGTGTGCGTGGATTCAAGGCCTTGCTTGCACAATCGATACAATTTAACTTTTTTTTTTTTACGTTGCCTTTTATAACTAATGAAATTGTAAACTAAATCTTGATGCCTTTAGCGTCTCATTATTTCCACCCTTTTAAAAGTTAATAGTTCAATCGCTCTAGCAACGTTTATATCATTTTTTTTAATATGTATATATATATAATTATATTTTATTCTTTTATCAATTTTTTTCGCAATCAAATTATCAAATTATATTTACCATAAAAAGATTGTATTTTACTGACAATTAGTAAGTTTTTACTCAACATTCTTTATGTTAATTTGTAGTCGATAAATTTTCAGAATAATTCATCGAAGTTTGCAGAAGCATTGCATTTGTTAAGATTTTTTTCAAATGCGCTGTTTTGTTTGAACAACTATGAACACAAATTGTATTATTGGTTAATTTTGTCAATTTCATGCGTTTAAATACAAAATCTTAATACGAAGTCTGCGTCGATTACTTAATAGTGCGGGAAATTATAAAAAAAAAAAAGAAGAAGAAGAAGAAGAAAAGGAAAAGAAAATGGTTACTTGCGATCAAATAAGAAATCTTCGGTAGGCAAATAGAACCTGTATTTTTTTATCTTCCCGTTATAGTGTACTTTTTATACGTTATATCTAGCAATTGCGATTACATTTACTGTTTCCAAATAAAAATAGATAATATTTCAGCTCAAGTATCAAAGAATTTCTTTTTTTTCCTATTTCAAACAAACCGATATTGTTTATTAAAAAAAGCTCTTTGCCCATTGCACTTATTACAAGATAACATGTTTTTTTTTTTTTTTTTTCCCCCTACTTGAATTCTGAATTAATATCAATTCAGCTGCACTGCCAGTTCATTTTTTTTGGTTCGCTTCTATGTGGAATACCGATAACGTATATACCACATTAGCGGTTAGTTATATCGACCTTTGTTTTTTTATCATCTTAGTTTATTTGTCTTTTCATATATCTAAGCGATTGTTTATATTCATTAGTACGTAATTTATTTTATTTAAAACTTGCGTTTCCTTGAATAGTTGAGAAAATAGAAGGTATACGTTATTTCTTTGGTTTTTTTTACGGTTTAAATCCACGTTACCGGATATATTTATGACTATTAGTGAGTATAAAAAGATTTGAAATAACATATAAACACTTGAAATAATTAAAATTCTCTTACAGTAAAATGGTAAAAAAAAAAAAAAAAAAAAATATACTTGAACTCTTTTAATCGACAATAGATATGTGAATTAGATTAAAAAAAAAAAGTTGGTTAATAAAGATTGTCGGTAAGAAATCGGCTGTAAAATTTTTCATGACATTTTCAGTATTGGAAAGTTAAAATTGTTTTATTAAAAATTATATTAATATTACGAGACGAATTATGCGAGATAAATCATAACGTGTTACAAAACGGGAATTACGAACTTTCTTTCGACTTGAATGTCGCGAGATATAACCTCGACCGAACTTCTCTCAATACGTATTTGTTATTGTTTGCGAATATTTTAAGACTAAGATAAAATTTTTTAATAGAACAATTTAATCTTTTTAAAACTGTTTGTAAAATCCATGACATAAAGCAGTAGTAAATTTGGCAGAATATGATTGATATTCCAATGATTTATTATTCGTTTTAATTATAATGCAATTGCAATAATTTATAATTTAATTACTTTTTTCCCCCTTATCGCGTTAGTAACTGTGTGAACAATAACAATTGTGATTTCGTGACACAATCCATAATTGTTAGTTAGCCATAAAACTTTTCCCTTTTTAAAATAATCTTTTTTTTTTTTTTTTTTTTTTCTCTCACAATTTTATCGATTCGAAAATATCTTTATTCAACAATAACTCTTATTTTACAATCGAAATTCTACGCTTTATTTCTAATCATAAATTATACGAATTATTAAGTAATAATGCCATCAAACGTAATATCCGTGCGCTTAGGGAACTAGTATTTGTTTATAATGTTACATGCGGTATGCGTTGCTTCTTCGATGTAGAGCTTGAGCGAAACGCCTCTATCGGTTATTTATTTATTTATTTTTCTTTTCTTTTCTTTTCTTTTCTTTTCTTTTTCATTCTCTTGAACGTATTACTTCGTTTTCGGAATCTGAATGCAGAGCTATTTCTAAAGATGTATTAATAACAAGACAGTTTGACTTAGATCGCTGTTATTATTTGTATCTATCTCTACGATTTCGTTGTCGCGTAAAAGATTTTTTAAATCCAAATAAAATACGAGGCCGAAGGGCATAAAGGGACAAATTAATTACGTGTCCGTAATTAATAGGAAAATAAAATAATAAGTTAAATACGGAGCTTCGAATGGTGGGTGGTGAATTTTAATTTGCCATTGAATTAAGTAGGATTGCATAAATCGTATTGTGACTTAGTCGGGAATTGAACGAAGAGGTTCAATAGCTCGATGTCGCATGCTTGTCGTCGTGCGACTCTTTATCAAAATCTTATTTAAAGCCAAAGGAATAACGTGACATTAACGCCTTAACGAGGAAATGTAATACGGGCGCGTGTATAATAATAATTACTGGAAATGCGGCGTTCGATTATTTAAATTTTCCCGCGTAGTGGAGGGTCATCACGTGTCAGCCGTGATAATGTATCCAGCGAATGAGCACCACTGAAAGTCGATTGTTGATGAACGTACCCTGTATAGAGGAAATTCTGTAAATCATCAGTACCCAGTTCGTTTGTAGTTCTTTCTGTTTGTGCATCGGCCGAATGCTTATATCGTAGCTGCATTGCAGCTCAGGCAGACGTAGAACCTGACACGTTAGTAATAAACAAATCATTTATTAAACCCGTAGAGGACTTTGTGCAGGTCAGCTTCCTCGCGAAACTGCACACTTTCCGTCAAATACAACTACTAGCCTACTTTCTCTCTCTCTGTTACTACTGTCCAACTACTGTCCAGTGTGTGCATGCACACACCGTCACATTGTTATTCCAAGCGTTATTTATTTTACTCTTACCCCAATCTCGCCAGGAAAAGTTATGGGATTTATTTGTTTTTTTTTTTTTTCTTTTTCTATCAGCGTTTCTGGCTGGAAGGCTTCGATTGTGAAATAATATGGACCAAAGGGGCCCTCCTGAGGGGGCCCCTGTCATACTAGCTGACCCAATGGATATGACAATCATCGATAAAGTTTGCTCTGAATCTAATTGGCCCGATGATAACATTGTATCATCCTCAACCTTTTGTGATCATCCCAAAAAGCTTAGCAACAAACTTCTGTTCCTAACAGTAATTACTTTTTATATAGTCCATCTACTTTATACATACATGCATGCATACATGCATACATATATATATATATATATATATACATACATATATATATATAGTATGTTCAAGTATGCATAAATATATATAGATATATAGATATATATATATATGCAACTGAATAGATAAATACGTATACATATATATTATGTACTGTAATGATCATCACAATAATAATATCATCCGTACATATTTATATATATATATATATACAGGCGTGTGTATGTGCGCGCGCGCGCGCGGGCGCGCGTATAATAATAATGATAATGATAATAACAACATCAATAATAATAAGAATAGTAATCATAATATTATTTTTAAGACTTGTATTAAACAATTTTTGCAAATAAAAATAGTTTAATATTTATATGCTTATAGAGTAAATATTAATGTCACTAATGACAATAATTCAGCTTTTCCCTTCGATAAATAAGAAAAATAAAATTAGCTTAATTTGACTTTATTTTGAAAATAGTGGCAATAATTATTTTACTCGTGCGCTTGAATTTTATTATAGATAAATGAAAATGTAATAAGCTCATGTAATGCTACTTTTAGGTCGAATATGTGGAAGATCAGGCCAGAGATTTTGGTAGAATGTTCCCGTCTTATGAACAAGTTTCCTTCTCATCGAGAGCAAATTCTCCTTTATCAGACTTTGAACATCGTGTTAGCCCTCATGATCCCAACATGAGTTCGGCCGCACGGTATTCCCCAACTCCAGTTCCACTGCCTCCCTCACCGTTCCATAACTCGATTGTTGTTCTTCAAGAACCTTCGTCCCCGCTTATATCAACATCAGAATCCGCTGTGAGAATCAGTAATGGGTATTCGCCCCATCTTACCGATCAGTCCTCTAATCCCAGCATTTCCCAAAGTGAAAACTCACAAGATTTTACAGACAGCACGAGTGACGATTTGGTTTCCAGCGTCGGCAATGAATTGATGCTTATGCAAGGTACGCAATAGATCAATAAAAAATTATAACAATTTTTACATTGTTAAAGGCTAATAGTTTCAAGTGAAATAACATTTTTAATTTACAAATTTTGCGCAGGTTCAAATTCTGATTTAGAACCTTCTTCTACTCCACTGATGTTAACGGGAATATCGGGATCAGACTTAGCTCTTACGAGAGATTTTCTTGTTATGCAAGAAGATCAAATAAACGTTATAAATTCGATTAAATTAAACTCAAGTCTCGACGCTAATGTAAACGAAGTTACAGAAACTATATTACCCCATGATATAGAGGAAGAAACGGATTCGCGAATATCCTCATTGAAAGATTATAAAAAGCTAGCCCAGCAGCTTGAGAGAAATTCTGATTCGGATAATAAAAAGGATATTTATTGGTGTAAAGATCAAATTAATGAAGATAGTCTGTGTAAGTAGTATTAAGGCTTATACTTATCCTATTTCATTGTCCACGTATTCTTTTGTTTACTAAAATTATGTAGAATTATATATGTATATGTATATGTATATAAAAAAGTATTTGCTTATTAAAATAAAATGTAATAATCAGAGACATTGCTTTTTTTGTATTCTTTTAGGGTCAGAGGATTGTGATAGCACGTGCACAGATGCAGCTGACTGTACGTTGCACAGTGTCTGCGCAATTGCAGATCAGCCGGTTCCATCGAGAGCGGTTGCAACATTACCAGGCCATTATTTATCGATCGACAAGCTGCCGTGCGAATTAGCCAGCGGATCGCCGGAATTCGGAATTTTCGCCAAACGAAATATACGTCGTCGGACCCAATTCGGCCCAATCGAGGGTATCTTACACATTTACGACGGATCACAAATAAACAGCCTGCCATTGCTATTGGAGTCTAAGCAGGAGGGGGAATTCTTGCAAATCGACGTTTCGGATGAGAGTACGTATATCCAACGAGTACAAGAGCCCGCCCCGTCCATTTAAATCACGTAGCCATTATTTATTGGACGGTTAAAATTAACCATTACCGTACCCTAGCGGTTTTTCTAAATCAATTATTATTTTCAGACTCGTCAAATTGGATGCGCTTCGTAAGACCCGCTCGGACCTACGAGGAACAAAATTTAGTTATTTGCCAGCAGAACGACGGGATAATATTCCTGACGACGAGAAATATAATGCCGCTGGAGGAATTGAAGGCTGGCCCGAGTCTCGAGTACGGCAAGCGCAGGAACCTGCCGGTTTTTGAACTGAAGCCAAGCAATATTATTAAGGGTACAAATTATTCCTCCGCATGTTATACTCGATAGCTACTTCACTCTTACCCCAACCCCCCCACCCCTTCTTCATTTACACGCAATCGTTTGTTTGTATGTTAGATTCGAGTACGGAATTTTGCACCCAGTCTCACGTAAGAACTGGCCAAGTCATTGAGAGTGCGGACGAAAGCATTCTGAAGCAATCAGTAAGGGAAAGCTATCAGAACAAATCGACAAAGGCTTTGAAGAAACGCAAGGCCTCGCAGGATTCATTCGAGTGCGTTGTCTATTTTGTAATTATAATCGAGCCGCGTGCGCAATATAATTAATTAAACGGTACACACGGAGGTAATATAATGAAAGGAAGTGAACAAAAAAAAAAACCCATTTGTTTTCAGAAAGTTTTTGGAAATTGCAGAAGTCGAGGACTGTGATATAACGAATTCAAAAGCCCCGGAGATTCAGCACAAAATACATTTCCATCAAAACGATCTGCCGGCAATTAGTCAATCGGAAAAGGACCAAGAAGCAATCGACGATTCTAAATTAGAATTAATGAAACAAGAAATCACGCAGTCTGATCAGATCGATCTGTCAGAGAAGGCAATTAATGTCGTTTCCTCGACCATTTACAAATGTACAATGTGCTCGAAGCACTTCCCGACGAAATCTAAATTACAACAGCATTCTGTGATACACGACGCGAAGAACAATGACACCTTAGCCTGTAACGTTTGTTCGAAGACCTTTTTAAATAACTCCTCGTTGTCCCGCCACTTAAAAACACACCAGAGTGAGTTTTTAAAATACAATGATCTCGTTATTTATTGTAAAAAATTTGTCATAAATATTTGTCGCGTTAAATTTCAGAAGATGAGCAGCAGCTTCTCGATTGTTCGGTATGCAAAGAAAGCCACGGTCACGTGCTAATATTGAAGGATTTAAAGGACACGGATTTGAATAAGGAACAGATGTTTACTTGCCCTCATAATCAGAAGACTTTTACTAGTCATAATTGTAAAGTTTCTACGAGAATTCAAAGCTTTGACAAGAAGCACGAGTGTCAGATCTGCTTAAAAACTTTTCCAGCGGCCGATAAATTAAAAATGCATTTACTAAAACATTCGGATCGCAGGTAATTATTTGTGAAGTAAATTTACGTAAACGGGATTCCGTGTCGTCAAGTAAAATTCCGTATTCGCAGGGAGTTCCAGTGCGCGAATTGTGGAAAGCAATTTAAGCGGAAGGATAAGCTCAAGGATCACGTGATCCGTGTACATCATACGCAAAAGACTACCAAGGATCAAATCCTGTCAAATAATCGTGCCAAAAAATCCATTCCAAAGGTCCGCTTACAACTGCTTCTTTACAAACAGGAGTCGTTTACATTGCATTTAAATTCATAAGGAAAATGTATCGTTTTGCAGGTAAATCCAGTAGATTGTGACCGTTTTATTTACAAATGTCGTCGTTGCCAAGTCGGTTTCAAACGCAGGGGAATGCTCGTCAATCATTTAGCTAAACGTCATCCCGATGTACCTCCCGAGTCCGTACCAGAACTGAGTTTGCCAATTTTACGCCAAACAAGAGATTATTATTGCCAATACTGCGATAAGGTAGGCGAGAGTGACAATGGCTACTGATCGACTCATGCCTTCAACCGATAATTAATACATATTATTATTGTTGTTGTTGTTGTTGTTGTTGTCGTTGTTGTTGTTATAATTGTTATTGTTTAAATATGATTAAAGGTCTACAAAAGTAGTAGTAAGCGAAAGGCGCATATTATGAAAAATCATCCGGGTGCAGCGTTGCCGCCCAGCAATAGGAGCAAAGAACTTAATATACCTGGTTTACCCAATCCAACGTTTAGCCAGGCTGCTGGCAGTATAAAAACTGTACCACAAGGATGTCAATGGTGTCACAAACAATATGCCAGCAAAGTGAGTGGAATTTCTGTTGCTACGAGACTTTAAATTCTAATAATTATCCTAATAATATCGATTAGCACGACCAACAGCTACAGTACAATAATATATACCTTTGAATACAAATGCAAATACAATTGAATCGATAAGTTTTTAAAGTAAATAATAATAATACGATTGTAGGCGAAGCTGTTACAACACCAGCGCAAAAAGCATTCCAGTTTAATGGAACCCGCTGATCAGATTCCGCGTCCACGAAGCCGTCCACCGCAGAATCAGAATCAGCCGCCGACATCGAATAACATCAACATCAAGAGCTCCAACGTGACGAGGGTGGTGGTGGAGGAGGAGGAGGAGGAGGAGGAGGAGGAGTTGGAGGCGGAGGCGGAGGCGGCGGCGGAGTTGGAGGCGGAGGCGGCAGCGGCTGCGGCGCATTACGAGGTACTGAGCCAGGAGGAACCAGAGGAGCTGGAGGAACCAGTCAGAGGAGCCCGAGGATGCAGAGTTTCTGAAGCCGCGGATTATACGAATAAGTGGGGCGAGCGGTGACTCCCTCTCCATCGACAATGGATTCGAGCTCCTGAACCCACAATTCACGCGCGTGCGGGACATGCGCTGAAGGGAGTAGAACGCCAAAGCCGTGTGATAGCGGACCGGAGTTTTTGACGAATTAAAACGCCAGATATGAATCTCTCGGCGATCTAAATAAATTTTGTGCACAGCGAAGCCTTGATAAGTAGCTGTGCTTGTTGCTGCTTCTGCCAGGTTGCAGGATGTGGGTATTACGTAAGCGAATCGAGATGTGCGATGAGAAAAGTTTTTATTGATAAATGCCTGGTGTGCAGTCCGTTGGCGCCGGTGTTGAGCATTTGGCGCACACCCTCGACCTTATTGTCTTCGGGGTGTTGTTGTTTTGTCCAAATGGTCGATCGCACAGTGTTGTTTGGCGAATCGTATCGTAAGAAATAATAACGTCATGTCAAAAAAAAAAAAAAGTTTTCAGATATAGACTTGTTTGTTGAATAATATTGTCATTAAACGACTTTTTAACGAACGCAGTAGTGGAAAGGAAAGCGGCGACTGTTAAAAAACATAATTCTCAATGTGTAGCTGGTATCGGATCTCGACACTCTAGTAATTATTTCAAAGGTCTTAAGCCTATAATAAATCCTGTGGTAAATTTTAACCAAATGACAAAGTAGTAGAGAACAAAAAATATTTATCCTTAAAATCATAAGAGAGAAAGATTAAATGAATATATATATATATATATATATATATAAATGTGATTGACGGGATTAGTTTTGAAGAAAACAAGAAGAAGAAAAAAACACGTATAATAAAAATGATAATAAAAAAAGAAAAGAAAAACAAATAGGGGGGTAAAAAAAAAGAAAAAGTATTTCAAGATTTTTAGAAAAGTATTCCGTAAAATAAAGAATCAGAAAGTTTAATGCTAAAAAGCACTGTCTTAATCGTTATGTGGATTAGTTGTTGTCGAATTTAAGTGGTACGTTCAATGATAGTTGGAATTTCTTAAGAATACCATGATAAATCGTCTTTAAATCTGTATAAACTAATGTCGCGCCTAAAAATTCTATGGCCATTTCGAATTTAGCTCACAGGTACGCTTCAAGCCAATATGAAATCTGTCTCTCTTCTTTATCAATTAAAAAGTAGCTACGATGTTCAAACAATTTCTAGAGTTACGTAGAGAAGTTAATACGTGTTAACATAGGAAGTAAAAAAAAAAAATTATACGTAAACTTGTGCATTGAGGCACGCGCAGACGCGTATACGCGTACCGAAACATAAAGCAGTCTTGTCTTTTTTCGTCTCTGTACAATCGTTACGTTAAATTAGTGAAATGTCCGTTATCGAGCACATATACTACTGTAGTCGAATGTGAATTTCCCATTTTCCGATTCTTGAAATAGACCAAAACTGAAAAGAAATAATAGAAGAAAAAAAAGTATAAAGAGGAGGAGAAGGAGGAGGAGGAGGAGGAGGAGAGGAAAAGATGCACAAGAGAGAATAAGCCTGTCGTTAAAAAAAAAAAATAAATAAATAAATAAATAAAAAAAACAAAAAAAATAAATAAAACAAAAAAAAACAAACAAAAAATATATATTCAAGATTGTAATAGTTATTGAACTTCGACAAAGGATATTGATATGTGTATTTTACGTACGCAGTGAAAACAATTTAAATGAACAAATTGTCGTAGGTGATATTTAAATGCTGAAATAATGTTAAAATAATTTCAATAGTAAATAAAGTAACAACGAGCAAAAAAAAAAAAAAAACAAAAGCAAACGTGTGCATAAATAAATGTGCGTGTGCGCTCGTGTGTTTGTCCGTTGGCATGTGTGTGTGTGTTGTTATACTTGTGTTATACTGTTCACTTTCATATCGGTAATATTATTTATAATTTATTTAAATAAGTCACTACATAGCTATTTCATTTATACAAGGTCGAAGCATTAAAAAGGCTCGTTTAATGCTCATAAAACGAAGCCGTGAGTTTAGTTGGTTAAAATTCTTCTACATACGAAGACAGAAAGGAGGGTCCACGTCGTCGTCGTCGTCCTCGTCGTCGTCTTCGTCGTCGTCGTCGTCGTCGAGCTTCTTAATTCGCAATAATTTTTTTTTAATTTCAAAAGCCTTTATCAAAAATATTTATAATTCTTCCCGAGTCTTTGTACACACAAGCGCGCGAAGTGGGTGGGTGAGTGGGTGGGTGGGGAAGAGCCTCGCACAGCGCAAGTACAGACTACACTGAATTCTTTCCTAAGTAATTGTGGGAGAGGCGAGGACCGCGCGAGTCCCCGGGATATTTCGCTGGAGGGTTGAGGGAGGGAGGAAGCAGAACGTGGCGTTGGGAAAGGTCGTAAGCGAATTTGAGAGCAAAACGTACTCGGTGTAAGAGTAATGTAAAATCCAGTGCAGTCGAGCTCCGGCGAAGCTTTTTCTTTTCTTTTCTTCTCTTCTCTTTTCTTTTCCTTTCCTTTCTTCGCATGTTTTAAAAGAAATTTAAATGGAAATAATAAAGGAAAGGATCGAGGTCGTATGGGGCGTGGATCGGTTTATCTCCGGCTTATAGTCCCGTGGGCGTTGCCGCCCTCGAACTTCTCCGTGGCGATGGCGAGGGGACCGACGGCCGCCGGCCCCGGGTTGTACGTCCTCGTCTGTGGCTCCAGGTGATGGTGGTGGTGGTGGTGGTGATGGAGACTCGGCAGGGTCAGCGAGAGGGGCATGTGCTGCATGTGCTGCATGTGGGCGGTCTCGTAGAGCTGCTTCTGCATGAGGGCGAGGGAGACCTTGTTCGCCGAGAGGAACTCCTTCATGGAGATGAGCTCGCCGGACATGCGCCTCGACCTGTCGATCTCGCCGTCCATCTCCGGCTTGACCGAGTCCCGGGGCATGAGCTTCGTCGGCCTTCGCCGTGTATAGTAGATCGCCGACACCGATGACCTGAGCAACGTACCCAGCCCCAGCACCCTTAGATTAATTTTCCAATCGGCCCTATACGGCTACGCGGCCTCATCCGAGCCCGATTGCCCGCAGCGCGCTGACACGGCCATTGAAAATTATCCCGGAAACGATCGGAGCTTACCAGTTGCGTGTTCGTTCCTTTCCTCCTCCCCCCCACCCCCACCCTCTTAACCGTTCACGGTCGTCCGCCCTTGTACGATATCTTCTAAATCCCGCGAGAGAGAGAGGGGAGAGAGCTAGCTTTAAAAGCTTCCTTTCGTCTCTTGTTCGTTGTGACCGATCTTCGTATTACGTATTACCAATTACGGTCCAATTGCCGACGATGTAAATGTCAATTACGAGCGATCGAATGAGGCTGCCCCGAGAAGGGGTTATTCGGGTTAGTAAGACGGCAGAACGGGGATTGACGAACGTGTACGTACCTTCTTCTGGGTAAATGGGGCGCGGCCATAGATCGGCTTTGGCAATTGAGCTTGCGTATAACGTAATTCAATCCTTGCTTTATAACTATCGACGTCACGTTCAAAAGCGAGTAGATGCAGCAGCATCCGATGACCAGGAACATGAAGTTTACGAATCTGTACCTGCAAAGGGGGGAGGAAGGGGCAAGTCAGTCAACAAATTTTTATGATATTCGGAGGCTCGACTCGCTCGCCCTAGAGGCATTCTTAGTTTCGCATTTATTATTATTATTTATTCTTTCTTTATTTCCTTCCCTCCTTCCTACCCTCCCTCCTGCCCTCCTACCTTCCGTAGTCGTCGTTGTTGTTGTCCCACTCTTTTAATGTGCCTCGGTCAAAGGCAAGGGCGCGATCGATAGCGCGCGGGAATAAACTCAAGGTACAATCGTTTCGCGGTGGTTATCGGGCAAATAAATAAAACCGAGGCTGTCCGGGTTGGAAAGGGTAAAAAAAGGAGGAAGAAGTAGAAGAAGAAGAAAGAAAAAGGTTGCCGGTGTCGGTGGGCGGTGGGAGGAGGGGAGGGGACGAGGCCGGCCATAGTGATGATAAGTTATGCCTCCTTTTAGGGCCCGGCGCACTTAGGGTTGGACGTACAGGTGGACGTAGGGGTAGCTGGGTCGCTGGGTGCTGACGTAGTCGCCGAAGCCGATGGTCGCGAAGCTCACGAAGCAAAAGTAGAGGGCCTCGAGGTAGTTCCAGCCCTCGAGGGGTGCATAGAGGGCTGCAGCCATGCAGGCTACGGCGCACGAAGTCAGGGAGAGGTAGAGCATCACCCAGTAGACGCTCGGCTTCCAGTGCTCCAGGCCCACCTAATCGGACGAAGCATCGTTTCAATCAGTCTTGGCCTCCTTTCCTTCCTTCCTTTCCCCTACCCCATCCAATATTCTCTTTTAGGATCAATCGCTAATTAAATATTGAAGGCTCGCGTGCTACCGAGTCCCGAGACTTGCTTTCGGAAGCTAACGCTCAGAGCCACCGCTCCCCCCCCTCGATCGCCCAAACATCTCGGACTTAACGATAAATCGAGGATATACGCGAAACGACGTTATTGTTATTATTAAATTATCACGATTACGTCTCGTAGCTGCTGCATACCAATAACCCCAAAACGCTTAACGCGACCGTGCAATAAAACGCGCCGATCAATGCTTAATTTACTGGGCACGCTCAGGATACGTATTATTATCGATCGTACGGTGCAGTGTGCACGAAACACCAAACGACAATAATAATAATGATGATAATAATAAATAAATAAATAATATTGGTGGTCGTAGAGTAGTTTATCCTTGTTGGGAGAGAAGATAAGGAGACGAGTATGGGGTAATAAAGGAAGGAAGGACGTTCCGAGGTGGTGGGGATCGATTGAAAAAATTGAAAAAAGCTCTCCCGGTCTGCGGCTAATGATTATTAGGTGTGGGCTCGATATTTTAGAAGTACGGAGACAAAGTCCTGTAATTAGTAAAAAGAGTATAAAAAGTAAAATGAGGAAGGCTCGCGCGAGTATCGGCATTACGGATCGGCGCCACCTTCGAGTAGGCATTATAGATCGGGGTGCTCGGGGTGCTCGGGATGAGTGGAGGTGGGCCTAACCTCGTCGTCGTCGTCGTCGAGTATGTCCGGCAATGTTGCTTTCCCGTCCTTGGACTTGGTGGTGGTGCGCGAGAGCCTCCGCGAGCTCGCCAACGTCGTCTGCTTCAGCCGCCTCTTCAAGCGTCTCAGGTGGAGGCTACGCAGTATCCACGCGAGGAAGGTTATGATCCGCTCGAGGAAGAGGTTGAAGAACAGGATGCCACCTGTGAAAATGCCGGGCAATGCCGATTAATTACGTCGCGGCCCAGCTGGGACTAAATTATCGCATCGTCACGACTCGCTTTATAAATTACCAGAGCATCCGAAAAATCCGTAAAGGACGACGGCCGCTTTACCAGCAGATGTCTGGGGCGCCGTACTCCCGTAGCCTGAAATATCAAAACAATCACGTAGGAGTTTTGCCATCCGGAGCGAATGGACTCTCTCTCTCTCTCTCTCTTCTCGCTATTATTGTGAGGGCGGTCGCCGGATCCACAGATCCGTGGGTGGGGGGAGGGGAGGGGAGTTATCGGGGTTATCGGGGTTACGAGGATTACCCGGGAGGGGAGTTTTGCGTCGCGGCGACACAGATTTTTCGCATACTCACCGATGGTCGACACGATGGTGCCAACGAAATGAAAGCTCCCCGGGAAATCCCAGCGCCTGCGCTTGTTGATTATCCCGATGGCCGAGGCGTTCCCGTACGCGTAGAGGAGCTCGTGGAGCCGCTGCAGAGCCTGCGAGCTGCCCCGGAGATGATGCCTCCGGAACGCCTGGTACACCCGCCAGAACTCCGCGGCCTGTATGTAAAACACACGTAGCCCTCGTCTGTAAAGGCCCGCTCCGGCCCTTTGCCGAGGAAGGGAGTGGGTGGTAGGTGGGTTGAAGGGAGTGGGTGGTAGGTGGGTGGGGGAAGGAGGGTGGCTTGGACCGACACCTTGTCCCAATAATCTTTCGGTCGCCTCATCTCATCCTGCCTCACCCACATTCCGTGCCCGTATCCCCCCATACAGAAACGTCCCCCTCGCCCCCTTGTATTTCCTTAGTAGAGCTTGGCTTCTCTACCCCCGGGGAAGCTCTATAGGCCTGTGCATAATAGAAATAATGAATTCGTCGTCATTGACATCGCCTGCGTGCTTTCGCCTATGCCTCTGCCCTCCTTACAACCCCAATAACTCCTTACAACGGCGCTCTATAGTCTTTATATAATGAAAGTGAAAGCGGGCGTTTAACGGCACGCGCAGGGGGCGGGACGGGGCGGGATGGAGGGATGCTCGGATTACGCGAGAGTCTCGTGGCGATCGACGATTGCGTTCCTGCTCTTCTTCTTCTTGTGGTCGTCCCCGTCCCGAGGTTATCTCCCCTGACCATTGACCGACGCATAATATCTCTCAGACCATGAGGACTAGCGGCAATTTCGTTAATCCTTCCTTTCGTCTTTTCTTCTTTTCAAGACAAATGACCCGGTGGCATCGAAATTTATATATTTATTGAAAGTAAAAGAAAAGGAGAGAAAAAAAAAAAAAAAGACCGTTGGCGAATACGTCCGTCTCCCCGGGTTAAGGTTGACGTCTAATTATAAATATTGACTTTAATACCATAGGGTACGTTATCTACCCCCCTCCACCCCACTGCGCGCGATTCTCGTCGTTTGCATTATTGCCATTTCTCGGTCGGTGCTTATTTCGACATTTTCTCTAATTATTTAAAAGCCGCAATCGAGTCCTTGGCCACGGGAATTCGGCATTTTGTATTCTGCCACTCGAGCGCAGGACGGCAAACTTGTCAATGTTCCCGGACAACAAAAGTATTTATTATCAATTCTTTTTGTCTTTACCAACATCAACATTCGGCACTTCCTAGTGAATCTCGACCGCGTTACAATGAATGAATAAAAAAAAAACAAAAAAAAAAACCCTGTTGCGCGCGCTCCGTTAATTATTAACGGATTATTCCGTTTAGCCATGAATAGCCATGATTCCGCCGTTGCGACGTCGCCACCCTCCCCACCCTCCATCCTCATCATCGTCATCGTCATCGTCATCGTCATCGTCGTCGTCATCGACATCATCGTCGTACACGTTACGTAGGAATGATCGGCTGGAGATGTAGAATGTGAACCGTACGAGGCGAATGTAGGTCGATGAAATTATTAACAATAATAACTCAAGGTGTAAGTACTGCAAATATAATTTAAACAAAGTTGTATGCCAGTAAACGAAATACAATCACAATTTCGAATTGCTTCATGCATATTTTCTTCAAATCGATTTCCCTTGATCCAAATCCAGGTGCTTAAACCTACTTCTTTTTTTTCTTTTTTCTTTTTTCTTTTTTCTTTTTTTCTTTTTTCTTTTTTCTTACAGAATTTATATCGCTTTTAATACAAATACTATCAAATTGCTGCTTACGCTCGGACTTTTATTTAGCAATTTATTTTACCATTTCCATTGCTGCTCGTTGTTCTCGTTGTCGTTGTTGTCGTTGTTGTTGGGGTTATTGGAGAACCTTTCAAGTTCGAGTTATTTTTTTTTTTTATATTTTATTTTTAATATCCTCTCGTAAATGTGACGAGTGAATATAGAAAATGAAGGGAACGACGGTGACTTTGTAATTCGAATTCGATAATTTTAAATACATGTTTGTATTATGAATATTTCATTGTATGATAATTTACCGAGGAATGCGACTTTTTACGTGGCCGTAAAATTATTAATTACAGGTGCACCGCAATGTGCACGTAAGTAAAAGTTATATTCCCGCGCACGTAATTAATAATTAGACGGACAGTTTTTTCTCCCCCCTCTCTCTACCCCTCTCTCTCTCTGTCTAAATGCATCGTTCGTTGTATTTTGTAGGCAGGCACGTCGTGGAATTAGGTATTTTCCAATTGTTAATTGTTGAAAATGCGCGAAGAACGAAGGAAAGCCCGGGAAATTTTGTCGTCGTTTGTCACAGCGAATGGATTGGCCGCAATTATTGTTTTCCGCAACGACTTCGGCGACTCCCGGGCAATTATCCTTCGCAGATACGTACCCAACACAAAGCCAGCCGTAACATTGAGCAATAAATACATTTGCCGATGATTGTCCCGATAGCGCTCGACTCGTCGTGCTTTTAAACATATACTCCAATACGAATGCATACGTGTCTCCCCGAGCATTATTGAAAAAATTGATTGTAAAATAGGGGAAATAATTGGGGTGGGGGCGGACACCTGCCCCATTGAATATTACAAATAATAACGCGAGCCGTTCTAATACTTCCCGTGTTAGAAAAAGGTTATTCCGGAAGGTAAACGAAATATAAATAAATAGATAAATAAGTAAATAAATAAGAAGAAAAAGAAGGAGAATATAAAGAGGACTGATTTTTTGTTTTGTTTTGTTTTTTTTTTTTTTTAATCGAATCGCGCGGATCGAAGTAAAAATCGCTGAAGGTGAAGAACCGACGGGGGGTGGGGGGTGGCTCGCGTCCCACAAAGGCGGCGTTTACGTAGAGCAGCGTAAAGAACCAAGGACGACGACTACGACGACGACTACGACTACGACTACGACGACGAGGACGATTTAGCGACTGACGATTTATGTCCGGGTAGTGGTTATTGGGGTAGAAGAAGGAAGGAAGTTGGTTCCGGGTGAGGGGGAGGGTAAATAAACGGCTCACCTGTCGTATCTCGACATCGGACTCGAGCCTCTGGAAGAGGACCGCCCCGGCTAGCATGTAAGCCGCGAGTACGAAGGCCAGCAGGATAAACCTAGCGTTGTCCTCCGCGAGGCCCCCGTGCACGCACATGCCTCCCCGAGTCGATCATATCCCATGCCTCATGGTTTTCATCCAATATCCCCGGACGCGTACACCTCTCAACAGCAGCAGCCCGTCCGGGGCGGCCCAGCCACGTCGGAGCCCATTACTAACAATACTATTATTATTATTACTACTATTTCCTAGTTGTTATTTCTTTATTATAGGGGTAGGAGCTCGTTGTGTGGTCAGCGGCCCTCCCCCCCTCCGTCTCTCTCTCTCTCGCTTTGTCTCTCGCTCTGTCTCTCGATCTCTTTCTCGATCTCTCTCTCCGAATGTGTCTCCGTATCTCGAGGAGTCGAAAGGTCTCGGGTGCCGTAGAGCTTGTGGTCAGCGGTCAGCGGTCAGCGGTCAGCGGTCACCGGCTCTCTCCACTCGACTGCCCTTCCGCGAGACTCGGACTTTTTCTTTGGCGCTTACGCGGCCCCGCCACGCTCGAGCTTAACCACGGCGCAAGCTCGCCGAGACCGAGCGTCTCTGTAAAGGCCTCCCTCGAGATCTCCCTCGGGCATACCTCCTCCTTATCCTCCTCCTCCTCCTCCTTATCCTCCTCCTCCTTATGCACGCCACGCTCCTCCTACTTTATGCGCTGCAAAACTACGGCACTTTCGCCGATTTATGGATCCGACCGCGCGTGCCTTCACCCCCCCCCTCCCAAACCCCTCTCTATTCGCCACTTATATGTGGGTCGACTCGACATTATCCGCCTCCCGATCCTAATCTTGACACCATTGCATCGCGCGCCCGACTTTAAATTAAGCTAGACGTAACTAATACGCGCTTCGTTCGTTCTGGCTTCCCTACCACGTTAGGATCCATCGATATCATCGGTCGTCCCTGTTATCACCACCGCGACGGCTTTTTCTCGGTCGCCTTTGCCGCGCCGCTGCCATTCAGCCGCTGAAATTACAAGTGAACGTAGGGGACGATCTTTCTCGAGCTCGGCGCGACTGCCGCGACTGGCGCGACTGGCTCTCCACCCTCCCCCCCTCTCTCTCTCTCTGTCTCTCCCGTCAGCATCTCCCGTCTGCATCTCCCGTCTGCATCTCCCGTCTGCAGTCTCTGACGTCGTTGGCGCCCGTCGCGAATAAGAAGGAGAAGGTTTAATTGCGATTTGAAAAGTAGATCGGGCCGCGGAGCCGTGAATGGCCGCACTCGGCAAACAGCCCTGGAGATGATTATCCACCGAGAGTCTGACCTTCTGGCGTGTGCGCGTATCGCCGGCCGAGGCTAAGAATACTCTCGGCACGGAGCGGCCGCGCGATGCGCCATCCTAATACGTCCTCCCCCAGCCCGGCTCCTTAGCCCAATTGGGAATCGTCCCGTCTCACTTCGCGTCTTCCTCGGACGCAACTTCTTCTTCTTTTTTTTTTCTTCTTCTTTTTTTTATATAAATAAAAAACGGCCTCGGGAATTTTAAGAAATAACAGCCTCGAGAACATTTTTAATAGAAAATAGATGCTTTTAATCAACAGTCCAACTGGGGCTAAAGCCTCTCGCTTCTTACAAAACTTCTTTTTGTAATTATTTACTTTCTTTAACGACTCTCACTCTCTCACTCACTCTCACTCACTCTCACTCTCTCACTCACTCTTATTTTATTCTTTCAATATATTAAACGCTTATTATACAATGCTCTCAGGTTAGTTGCTGATAAATAAATATGTGTATATATATGTATATATATATACACGCGCAGTTATATATATATATGTGTGTGTAAGTGTGTGTGTGCGCGCGCGCGCGCGCGCGTTTATTGGCGTATAGGTGTACGTGTACTTATTAATTTTTTGTAAATATTTAAAGGCGACGCGCCTCGACGAGGAGAATCAGTGCCTGTTTTGCGCGGGTCCCTCCTCCAGTTTTCGCCAGACGACCTGAAGCAATGAAGCGAAAGCACCAGTTTTTAAAAAAAAAAAAAAAATATTATTTTCCCCGATATGAGGATAAACGAGCGATAAGTAATGAAGAGGAGCGCTACTCACGTTGCACATCTCGCGTACGAGGGCCTTCTCCCCGTCGTGGCCGGCTTCCCGCTCGAGCTGCTCCCGTACCTCGAGGACTTGCAGGGCCCTGACGACGGCCTCCGGTCGACCCCCCAAATTCATGTCGTCGCCCGGGCTCCTCGGGCTCTCCCATGTATCGGTCGGTCCCGCGGGTGGCCAGCCTTGCGCCCTGGCCTGTAGAACGCTCTTGTCCTCCTCGAGCTGCTTGACCCGCTGCTCCAGGCTCCGCACGTACTGCATTGTCTGGTCTGGGATAGTAGAGAATGCGGTCAGACTCGCGGTTGTAGACGGCTGCAGAAGGTCGGCCGAGCTCCCTACTTACCATTGAAGGTGGAGCAGGCGTGCCGGGACAGCCTCGCCGGCGTCGGCGCCGTCTCGTCCGCGTTCGTGCTCGACGATGAGCCGTCCCCGTCGTCCCGCTGACCGCCCCCGCGCTCCTCGTCCAGGTACAGGCAGAGCTCCTTGAGCTCGAGGTTGTCCTTGATCAGCTCCTGCTGCTTGTTGTCGAGCTGGCGGAGCTTGTTCTGGTAAGCAGAGACCTCCTGGCGCATCACGCTCGCCGTGTACCTGCCGAAGCGTTGCCACTCCCGGGCGAGTTTCCTGCCCTTCTGCCGGTCGTCGTCCAGGAAGCAGCAGAGGTCCCGCAGCTCCTGATTATCATCGTTGAGCCGCTGGTTGGCCTCCTTCAGAGCTCTCAGCTCGTTTATCTACGGTTAGTTAGCGCAAGTGAAACCCGTTACTAACTAAGCCTCCTCCTCCTCCTCCTCCTCCTCCTCTTATCGCATTAATCCATCGGCATCGGCCTGTCCGCCCAAAGTCCTGTTGAGCCCTTACTTAAGGTCTTTTATTTTATTTTTTACCTTCGTGGATAAGCAGTCTTCGTAAAATATGATAAACGTAACGCGGTAACGTCGGGCAACGCGTCGGACGTATAACGACGAAGGATTTCCTCGAGAGCAATAAATTACTCGACGTATTCTGTGTACGGATGAAATTGATTGATGGGAACGATTGACCGAAGCCACGGATGGATGATCTATTTCCTTGACAATGATCCCAGACTATAGCCTCTTCGTCCTTATTCAATAAACAACGTTACAATTTCAAATCCGATATAGTGGATGTCCGGTAATTTCACGTAGCCAGTGCCGGAAACGAAAAGCTATAGGCTCCCTTCCCTCCCTCCCTCCCGCCCACACTTCCCGATGCTCTGGCAAGATGGAGGATGAAGGAGAATGATAAAGGATGAGTACTTACGAGACTCTGGATTTGCCGGTGCTGCTCGGCGGCGAGGCGCGCGATGTCGCTCTCGGTCTTCCTGACGAACTTGAGCATCTCGACGGGCCCGAGTCGCAGGAAGTCCTCGTCGGATATCCTTTGCCTTGGGGCGACCTGGCCGTTGATACTTAAGGCGACAGCATTTGCGTGGCCCAGTCCGAGGGCCGATGCGACTGTAGCCGTCGGGACTCCCGCAACCGTCGACGACGGCAGGAAGCTCTTTACCCCTTGATGAAGGCCGAAGCCCGTCTGCAGCTTGTCCGCCCTAACGTATAAACAACATCCTTTAGGATAAATCAGTCACCGTTTTTCGCGATCTGGTGCGCGATCCATCAGACGACGAGAGTATCGATGCCCTCTCTACCCCTCTCTCTGTCTCTCTCTCTGTATCGAGACATTAACGAGACCTAAGAAGACGACCCCGGTAGCCGGATGGATCGCTTTACTTCGGTCCGACTTCGGTCTTCACCAGTGGTACTAGTCATCCCCTCGCGTCTACGTAAACGCCACGTACTTATAATTACTATCGGTTACGAACTGCTTGCTTGGCATCGAGATTCTTAATAACGGCTTCCTTATCTCCTCGATACTTTTTTTCTTCCCTCCCTCAAGGTCAACGCTAGACGTTATTATTATAAAAAATAAGCGACTCGTAGCTTCGCGAGCTCTCTCTCTCTCTCTCACTTCTGCGCCGCCGCTACACGTCTCTGATAAAAAGTTACGGCAACGTAATTACTGACTGACTCCGGCGGCGATATTACGTAACGGCTCTAATAATATCGCATTTGTTAAGAATTATTATTCGTTCGTCGGAGCGGCTGACTCTCGGGACCATCCACGCAGTCGTTGTATTACCCCCTCCCCCCCACCACCACCGCCACCCAATAATAAATACAATTCAACGACACCCGACTCTTATTCAAATTACAATCTCTCTCTCTTTTTTTTTATCTATACGACTCTATGTTTTCTTTTGCCCCCGCGCCAACGACGAATGTCCCGGCCCGTAATGAAGAGCACATAAGCCTCGCATGAATAATAGACCGTAAATAAGAGAAGGCCTCGCCGCTCGCTTCCGTGGCCCGCGCGTATTCGTCGTGATTCAAATTATCATTTAAATCCAAATGGGAAATGGGGAATAGAGCTTGTCAGCGCGTTCATTGACACGGCCAAGTACAACAAAATCCATCGACTGCGCCAAGCCTCGCCGTGCCCATTTCCATTTTACGTATAGAAAGAGAAAAGAAAGAAAAAGAAAGAGAAAAGAAAGAAAGAAAAAGAAAGAATCTCAAAGGCTTGGATAAATCCTCGTTTCCTTAACCCGACTATAGATGACCAATGGCAAAACCGAGTGAGTTCACCGGGTGAGGCTTCAAAGACGGCCGCCGATATTATATGAATCGCGCGCCTACCACCGAAAACCGACTTACTTGCACGCATTCAGAATCAATAAATACGGATTTATAACCAGTATTTATGACGAGCCGCCATTGAGAAGTGAGAAGCGCGGGTTATAACTGGGTAGGATGGGGAGGAGGGAGACCTGAAAATCAAGATTTCGGTGGAGGGGGAGAGCCTTAATTATTACGTAACGCGTGTCTATCCATTTATCCGATTATAATGATTGCGCATTGGCTACAAGTTTTTCCAGTTAAAATCTCAACGACTTTCGGCTCGATTCCAAAAATGGTTAAATCTCGCAAAAGGATTCCGAGAAGATGGAAGGTTTTTTCCTTCTTCTTCTTCTTTTTTTTTTTTCTTTTTTTTTTCTTCTATTTCTATTTTGTTACAAGTTATTATTTGAGAATGTCGTTGGAAGAGGGGGGGGGGAGGAATACGTCCGATATACACGGATTGTATTAGACTCGTTCGCGACAATGATAACGCGAATATTAAAATTAAAAGGCTCCCGAGTCACGTATCCGTGGATAAAAGCAATTAAATAACGAGCGTGTCCCGGGTTATTTATTTGGCCGGAGGGGGAGGGGTTCGAAAAGGTTGCGAATAACATTGACGGTTCCAAGTCTCGGAGGGTCAGTGATACGCAGATGGTGGGTTGGGAGGGTGAGAGGGGGGAGGAAAGGAAAAACAAGTGGTGATTCGCTAAACTTACCGAGACGCCTGAGCGTGGGGCAAATCTACTTTCTGAGCGAACTTGCTCTGCACCGCATCCTTAACCTGACTGGCGAGTCGCGCCGCCTGTTGCTGGTGCTGCTGCTGGAGCTGGTGCAGCTGATGCTGACTGAGAGAGGCGGTACCGGTTCCCCCGTACGGACCCTGGCTCTTGAGGATGCTCGAGCTCGGCTGGGGTGGGGGTTGGTATCGCGGCGGGACCGGCTCGATCGGGCCTTTCAGGCCCCCCTGTTGTTGTTGCTGCTGATGCTGCTGATGCTGATGCTGCTGCTGATGCTGCTGCTGATGTTGCTGCTGATGCTGTTGATGCTGCTGTTGATGCTGATGCTGTTGATGCTGCTGTTGCTGATGCTGCTGATGCTGTCCCTGCTGCTGATGCTGTCCCTGCTGCTGCTGATGCTGTCCCTGCTGTTGCTGCGGATGGTGATGATGATGTTGCTGATGCTGCTGTGCCTGCTGTTGCTGCGGCTTGCTCTTATTGGACATTGCGCGGTGTTGCTCAGCCGTGTCCTACTATACACTCTCTGCGTGTCCGGCCAACTTCCCCCCTACGCTCCCAGTCCCGTTTCACCGAAAACCACCGCTTTCCCGCCCAGCCTCCGGTCACACTCTCGCTGCATCTCGCTCTACCCCGAAATCCGCGAGCGCGCGCTCGCTCTCGCGATACTCGACGAGACGAACACACGCGCGCTACCTCGGATTCAGAGGCAGAGAGAGGCAGAGAGAGAGAGAGATGGACAATGTGGGTCAGTCAAGTCCCGACGATCAGCGCCTTATTATCGTACGCGGCGCTCACCTTTCCCCCGATACACGTACGAAGGATGAAGATATGCGTATTGTCGCGCGACAAGGCTGAGAAACTCGTTTCGCTCGCGCACCTATCCGAGCTCGGCTCCTATAACCGAGCGAGCGTTCGTTCGTTCGTTCGTTCGTTCGTTCGTTCGTTCGTTGTTTACACTTGAACTCGCGTCAGCGGAGTTTACGTGCCCGACGTCTCATGGCCCGCGAGCCTCCTCTACGGCACGCATGACTCCTTGCTCCGAGTTACGGGCATCGGGATGCACCTAGACGGCGGCCAGCACCAGGAACCACTCGACCGCGACTCCAGGGCTTCAACCTACTGCCGCACCGCTCGCCGACGTAAGCCGAGCACACAAACAAAGCACAGAAGCGCTTCGTCGTTACACCTCACGCACGCACGCACGCTCGCACGCACGCACGCACGCACGCACGCACAGCGCCAACACGCAAGTCGTACTGCGCTCGTAAGGAGCGGCTACCGAGAGTAGCCCTGTGCCCCCTGAAGACTTTGCAGAAGACGGGAGACGACCTCGACGACACTCCGCTCAGGGCACGCTGTTATCCAGGAACTCGAGCTCTCGGCTCCCTCCCGCTAGATCCTCGACTGTCCTGAGCATGTCGCTCTTGCTGCTACACCTCAGGCCCTCGCGTCTCTCACAATGGGGAAAGTGGGACTTGCGTTGCCCGATCGTGGCAGTGGCAGTGACGGTGACGGTGGTGGCCACGACGGCGGCGGCGGCGGTAGAGGCGGCAGCGGTAGCGGCGGTAGAGGCGGTAGAGGCGGCAGCGGTGGCGGTGGCACGAGAGAAAATCCCTGCACCGGGTTCGGGCCCCTCGCGCCGTGATTCCGCTACGGTCGCTGAGTGGGGGAACGGGCTGGGCGACGGCGGCGGGTAAGGGACGGAGGGAGAGGACGAGACTCGAGGGGCCTTACGGCAATATGGCGAAGTGGAGCGAAGGAACGACGGGTGGAGCGTGCCCCTGGCCCGTCTGCAAAAAGTTCTGGTCAATTGACCGGACGTGGTCCAGCGAGCCAACGAAGCTGTTTGAAAAATAATCATAATGAACCAAGGAATCCAGTGGCCGATCATCTGTTCATCGCCATTATGCCTACGTCGTTGAGCTAACGGGCTCTCCTCTTGTAGACCTTTGTTACATAGAGATACCGAATCGTTACGGCAGCCTCACCGTCTCCGTCTCCCTCCCTCCCTCCCTCCCTCCCCCGTCCGGCTTATCAGACGGACGATTTTGACACGGGCCGCCGCAGCCACCGCAATTCGATATTCCTGCATTAATTAAGAACTCTTCCTCCTCTCGGATACCCTTACGAATACCTTCGTAGACGTAGACGGACGGAAGCTCGTTTCTTCTTGAATCTCGATAAGCCTCGAGTCGGCTTATTCGTCGGCTTATCGGCCCACGCATTCTACTACGACTTTACAATCAATTAACCATTGCAACGGGTTTTTTTTTCTGTTTTTGTTTTCTTTCAATTTCAAACGAGTTTTTTCTCATCGACCTCTTTCTCTCGCTTCTCTTTTCCCGTCATTATCGCTTCCGACGCGCTTAGGCGTGTGCGTCCGTGTAATTAAAGAGCGAAAGGACTTGGCCTTGGCGGGCGAAGCCGTTCCATTGGTAATGATAAATGTTTTAATAGCTATTGTGCAAAAACGCGAGAACCGTGCTTTCCTTTAAAGGATCGAGTCCGAAAGGATTTTAAAAAGGAAAACCTCAACTCTCCCGGTCACCTGCCGAAAGCCTCGTGACGCGAGGCGAGCCATAGAGCGGGAGGGAGCGAGCGTTAGAGAGACGTAGAGAGACGGAGAGAGACGTAGAGAGAGACGTAGAGAGAGAGAGAGAGAGGGAAATAATAGAAACGATGCGGAGAGGTAAGCCAAGGCGTCATAAATGACACAATAGCTTACCCGTTGTATAAGTAAAAGGGGAATCCTCGAAGCTGTCTACCTGAGGTTACAGAGCCTCCCCCCCAAACAATCTGGAAATTCCTGAGGAGCATCTCGTGCGCTTTATTCGCCGGAACTTACCTTCAAGAATTTCGACCTTGCCCTTGAGCCAACGTATTTTTTTCGCTCCTTCGATTGTTCCCTGTGAAAATTTCTTCCCTCCCCCCTCCCCCCCCCAGCGGCTCTTTACCTCCTCGCTGCCCCATCCTGTTCTCGCATCCTTATTCACGCCGATTGCCTTCATTAGCTCCCGATTCATTGTCTTTGTTGTACCGACCAATGTATTTTACGATCATTAGCCGTAACTGAAAAAAAACATTGACAATCGCACCCTCCCGTGTACAAGAAGTACGTCTACGTGAATCCATTGTCGCTACTAATACGCGATCGATCACGATAGACTTTATTCGCCTGCACATACTGAACATACCGAAGCGATTAAAGAGTACCTGCCACGCTTTACAGAAATTACGACTACGTACGGAGCCGCGATTCCATCATTTGCATCAAAACATTTACATTCGTATTACTTCGATGTAATTGTAGTGGTATAATAATGAAAGGCCGCGTGGCTTTAATGAAAGATTAAGAATATAGAAATAGCCCCGCGGACGGGAAGAATGCCGTTCTAGCAATGTGAAGTTTAATAAACGGACGGACGAGATGAGGGGGAGGGGGACAATCTTTCCTTGGGTATTGGCCAGTGCTGGATCATTGGCGTCATCGATCCTGCTTTCGGATAAAGTTACAATAGCCGAGAAGAGATAATTGTGCCGGCATCGGACCGGGTGGAGAGAGGGATGCCGAGGAAAGCGTTGAGCGAACTTGCTGGCGCTCCTTAAACAAACCAAAAACCAAAAAAAAAATGAAATAGAAAGAAAGGAAGGAAGAAAGGAAGAAAGAAATCGGCAGTTCGAGCGAGATTTTAATTTGAACGGGGCAGGAGACCGGGAGCGCGGCCCCATCTGTCGCCCGGGAGCGAAAGCTCGGCGAGCCGTGGGGGCAGAGGTCGGTAAGCTAGCGCTCTGTTACGTAAAAATTGAAAGCGGCATCGAGCGCTGGGTGTCGCTGCGATGTCCTGGTGCAAGTCAATGCTCGCATTCGGGAGGAGGGGCGACCGATAGGTTTCGCGGTACAATAGAAGCGGCTACGGCTACGGTTACGGCTACGGCAACGGTTACGGCAACGGCAACGGCAACGGTGACGACGGTCGCGGTGTCCCGTTTGTTTTCCAAGAGGATCGGCCCGATCGCTGGCCCACTACCTGGAGCACGACGGCTGAGAGATGGCCGAGGCCCGGGCGCGTGGAGTAATCGTAAAAGAGGTACGTAAAAGATGCCCGAGGTCTTTGGGAGCCCAGGCATTCTACCGCTCCGACTTGGGTTTTTCCGCCGGTTCGATCGGCTTGCCGGGTAGGGGGAGGGGGGTGGCGGCGGGTCAGCGGGGCGACGGGGGCGACGGGGGACGGAGACCGAGGGCAGCCCTACACGCACACGTGTGAATGTTTAAAGGCCAGCGCCATTTTTATATCCGACCAGGTCGTCCGCTAATGGCCCGTGGCCGTTGTGGGTAATAATGTTGCCGTCGGTATTTACGAACTCGCGCCATTCTGATGTTAATAATCGTTCCGGCAACCGAGAGCCTCGCCGAGCAGTCGGCGTATTGATCCGCCGACGGACCTGCACCTCTCGCCTCCTTCCCTCCTTCTCGCTCCCTCCCAAACTCTCAATCTCTCGTCGAGCAGCAAAGGTTTCAACTCGCTCTCCCTACCACTTCCCTACCACTCTCCGCCTCCATCCCCAATAACCCCCATCCCCCATCACCGACGATCACGACGATCACGACGATCCTCCTTATCGTAGCGGTGGTTAGCTCGCCGAGGTCGTAGGTAGTGTCAGCCGACGTTGGCAAGGGTTATTGGGTAAGTCGGTCGTCGGTCGTCGTCGTCGTAGTTTTCCTCGATTTCCAATGATGGCCTTTTACCGGAGGAAGGGGTTCGTGTCGCCGGTCCGCGGTCCGCGGGGGGGGGGTGCGAGGAGACGGCGCGATTTCGAGGACTCGCGACCACGATATCTATTGTTAGCCGCGCTCCCTCCCCCCCGCCCCGCTCAAAAACATACTCCGCCATGCCCCTGTAAATCAGCTGGACGCGCTTCGCGCCCCGCTCCCCTCCTAACGTCATAAGGCAATGTTAATATAAAATTCGCGGGTTACGGGAGCCCGGCTAAAAATAAAAACGGCCGGCGGACGTATTTTATTTATTTCGGTTAGACTAGCGGAGCCGAGGATCGCCCGTGACATTAAAGCTTCAAAACTCAACCTGTCGAATTCGGCCAATTCGACGACTTGACTTACTTACCTCGCTCACTGATAGATTTACACAATTACCCGGCTAATTACGATACAATGCATATTTGTATTGTACAAACCCTTTACATCCCACGTTTCTCTCTCTCTCTCTCTCTCTCTCATTCGCGCATTTCCTTTATCTTTTGAGAATGAGCGTAGCGAGGGAGAGTGAGGGAGTGAGGGGGGGGGAGGCTGGTACGGGTGAGTAAGGAACTGAAAAGGACGTGGATACTGATAACTGATCAATTCTAAGGCGAGCTCCTCTACAATCGCAGCATTCGCAATTGTAATAAGTAATAATAGATGATGCAAGTGTGTATGTCGTGGTAAGGCTTGCCGGCTAATCGATCGATCGATTGTACACGTTCACGCGTAAGCACGTAAAACAGTTGAAATTACGGAGAGCGGACTGCTTCATCGCTCAGTGGATTAAGCGCTTGATTTATTTGCAGCTCGGATAAAAGTTTTTCTTCTTCTTCTTCTTCTTTTCTTTTCTTCTTCTTTTCTTTTTGTAACCAACGACGTAGCGAATCGTTGTCGTTGTCTTGTTATTGAAAGATTCGCGGGCTCGCATAAAACTTTGTATAAAGCGTGGGAGTTAATTCGGCATTGGGGGCGTAGCAATGCTTTTTTTAATTTGGGCGAATACTTGGTGGAAGCACGTGGCGGGGGGGAGGGAGGTAAGGGCTCAGATGATTCGTAACGCGGGCATTGAGAGGGAAACGTTATTGGGGGCGCGTGGAGAGAGTAAGTGGCCGCGTTAGCTCGGCATAACTTATTTTTAATGGAGAAAATTTCAATGAACAATTGATACTCGATAAGCCGGCACCATGTATAGAGCACAATATTATGAATACACGCATACGTGAAAAGTTGAAAAAGTCGCGGGGTTATTGGGACGTTGGTTGGATGAAGACGTTGGAGTATCGAACAACGTGCTGTCGGTTTGTGCGTGCGTGCGTGCGTGCGTGCGTGTGGAGAGAGAGCTGGAGAGGGGAGGGTGCAGAGTGTAGGTTTGAGAATTTTTATGAAGAAACGTAATTCGTTCGAATTGAATTGCGTGAATTGGAAGAGGCGTCGTTGGGTCCGTGTGCGTGACACGAGAGAACAGTGACGAAAGCCGTGAAAATGACTAAAACCTGAAAATTTCTATGTATTGTCTCAAGGTTATTGGGGAGTCACAGCTCCGGCATTCGAAGCGGCTAAGAAATTACAAAACCCCAGTACTTTTAGATATTTATCGCGGCTTATTGATCCATCACCCGAGTCGCGGATTTTTCTTTTCTTTTCTTTTCTTTCTATTTTTTATTTTTTATTTTTATTCTTCTTAGCTAATGATTGACGGTCGATCGACGGATCATTTTCTTATTATTTTAATTATTATTTTAATTATTATTTTAATTAATGGAAAACAAGAGTCGTGCTTGTCGGCAATAAATCCTATCGATTCGCGTAAACAAATTCGTTAATTGGGGAGCCCGATCGGCAATGGGAGCGCGCCAGTATTATTCCTGGGCAATAAAAAGATGTATTACGAATAGCGCTGGTCTATTCTATTGAATGTAGT
This sequence comes from Ceratosolen fusciceps, assembly GCA_018883505.1. Taxonomy (NCBI): domain Eukaryota; kingdom Metazoa; phylum Arthropoda; class Insecta; order Hymenoptera; family Agaonidae; genus Ceratosolen; species Ceratosolen fusciceps. The sequence continues at coordinate 1,070,822 of RCIC01000019.1, forward strand.
ATAGTTTAGCGGATCCGCGCTTATACAAAATCGTCTTATACAAAATCATCGTCGATATACGGAACAACGCCGACAAACGGGATTTAATTCTCTTTGTTGTTGTTGTGACGGTAACGTTACGTGACGGTTTCTTTTTTCTTTTTCTTTTTTTTTTTTATTTTTTATTTTTCGTTTTAGTTTTTAATCGACACGCCAGACTCTGACCTAATTAGAAATAAATAAATAAATAAATGTTAATGTTATTTCGTCCCGGTTACAAATAGATCCGTAAATTTATGAATCTTAACCGATCGTTTGCGTCGAGACATCGTTTTATTGGATAAGAGAAAAGTAAGAAAGGCGTCGTCGGTCGTTAATATTTCCTCTTCCCTCTTATTCTTTTATTGGAGCATAAAGTCGGACATTCGCGGTATCGACGTCGAGCTAAAATGACGTATCGGTTAAAAATTCTAATCGACGATCGATGGCGAAATGGTCGTTGGAGCCACAACACTCCCTCGGCAAGGTGCCAATCACGATCGGCCATCCGGTTATTGGGGGGTTATTGGGGGGTTATTGGGGGGTTATTGGGGATGTCAAGTTCACGCAGCGGAGAGAATAGAAACGAAAGGGGGGGGGGAAGAAGTAGCAGTCGAGTGAAAAGAGTGAGATTTCTAATGGATCGCGCGGATCTTTTACCTTTGGACCCGTCCTCGGCTCGTCCTGATTTCGCGAGGGCAGAGCCCTTTTACCGATTCCGGACATTAGCCAATACAAATAAGAATCACTTGGGACGATAATTCGAACGGTTTTGCCGGAAAACGGAGGGGAAATCACCTTTTTCTAAAGCAGTATCCACGATCATGTTTTAGATATAGCACGGGGGTACATCGATCGATGAATATCATTTGTATCGTTGATAAAAAATAATTAGGAAGGGATGTCGTTCCCGAGTGGCGGCGAGCGGGAAGAAGTAAATCTCTTAAACGTCAGATTGAGCATTTGAATGGAAAAGCTAATACGCGGCAATAATCAGTCCCCTTAATTGACAGTTAATGTATTCCGCCAATTTAACGCGAATTCCCTCGTTTTCACATATATTTATTATCTAACGGCGTCTTAAGATAGAAAAAAAAACAACAACAACATAAACCTTTATATTTACTTGTATTATTATTATAGATGTACGTGCGGGCATAATTTACGATTCATTTGCTTGGAAACGATATTATTTATATGTCAAAAAAGATCCTCGCGATCCTGAAAAATTGTCATCGATTATTTACAATTTACAATACGTATGGGAACGCAATGACTTATTACGCGAGACCCTTGCCGCATCATATTATAAATACGATTGTCGATTGGTCCTGTTGTTTACAACGTCCTTCGGCCGCGTAATGGAAATATATATATATATATATTCACGATTCGACTGCAGTACGTTGAATTTGCAATGGTTCCAAGTCATACGTGTCGCGAGCTCGAACGAATGAAATCTCGCACGTCAAAATTGACAAAAATTGAATGACGATTCATTGGACGAGTAACGATGGCAGGCAGGCAGACAGGCATTCGAACGTAACGTTCTCGTTCCTTACGAATACGCAATACAAGCATTGCGCGTAGTATTAATTGTCACGAGAAAGTTGAATATTTCTAAGCGTACGGCACGCGAGCGTCCACGACTTAAGGGTTTTTTTTTTTGCATTTTCAAATTCAAGCTGATCTCTTGTAGAGTCTTGTAGATTGTAGCGCGATAGTAAAAATAATTGGTATTTCGAATCCTGCCTTTTTTTTTCGAGGTATCCGGGTACTTTCTCGTTACGCCTACGGCACGGTATATTCATATTTATAAAAAATATGAGGCTTTAAACATTAGCCGAAGGCGATCGCGGCCATTATATTATTCATACTTTGTTTTGTTGGATCCAACGGGACGTTATGTAATGTAAAAATCATAATTACGTTGAAATAGTTGCCAGTGAGAAGGTGGAATTCCCCTTGAATCCTGAGTCACGTGATTCACGGTGGGGGGGGAGGGAAAGAAACGAAGAAGCATTATCATTTCCCTTTTGAGAACATTCGATCGAGGACGAGCGGAAAATGTATTATTGTATATGTACTATTTATTATTGTACATGGCAGGCAGGTAGGCATTGGACGAACCGATGTCTGGATCCCTCGCTATAATTTATCGCGTGATTTTCCGTCTCGGCCTTAATCCCGTCACTTGTTCTCCGGCTCTCTTGTACTTTCCGACGAGTAAACTTAATCGAAAAATTCTAATGGCCTTCCACCAACAAATCTCAATTAATAATTATACGCATAACGCGTTTCTGCTCGCGCTACCGGCAGAGCAATTCTAGCAGATTTCCTTTTCCCCATGGATCGTGACGGTGTAATTACTCTCTTACTCCCTCCCCCACCCACTCCCTAAAACACTATGGGAATCAGCAGATTTTTACGGAATATTATTCGTACGATAATATGGAATATCACGAGCTGCGTGCTGCGCAACGTACAACAACAACAACAACAACTTAGCCGTCCGCGTCTCGTTTATGAATAAGGAATTTAATAACGCGCCTTTCTTGCATTTTCTAATCGAAAGACCTTGTCTTTCGTCGCTAATTCTCGATCGCACCGCCTCTTTTCACAGGAGATTGTAAATCTAATTGCCCATCTAATTTATTGCTGCGGCTGAATAAAGCCACAGAGGTTACATTGCACGCCGGCCTATTACGCTAATTACGCAACTGGTATCGTCGAGCGAACGAAAAATTCATTTCAATAACCCCCAATAACCTCCGCTGCTACAAAGTACATATTACGATGCCATATCTCCTTGGATCAAGATTTACCGTTTACGCGACAACAACATATATATATATATATTCCAGTTAATTTTCCGATTTCATTACGACGATCGTTTTCCTCGTATTTATCCGCGCGGCAATATTATATTATATATTCTTATTTAAAGAGTATTAACTGTATTGTAGTGTAGACAAGAATGACAAGATAAATGACTGCTTTACAGCCATAAATGTAAAAACTAATCATATCGTATTCAAGGTGCATAAATTACCATGTATTACTACTACTACTACTACTACTACTACTATGTACGCGTTTCTTTTTGATAATTAAAATTTTCAATCCAATGGTATTTAGATTAATTGTGCGCAAAGTACTTATAAATTACTTCCCCCGGCCAACCAACCAACCACCCCCACATGAAAAATAATTGTATTTTAATATTATTATTGTTGTCGTTGTTTAACTTTCGAGGAAAAAGAAGAAGAAAAGAAGAAGAAGAAGAAAAAAGAAGAATCGCGTACAATGCGATACCTAACTTAATTTCATTTCAATTGAAGTTCAATCGATGCAATAAAACTACTTGGTTAATGATCCGAAGTTATATTAATAAAATTGATTTTTCGAGCGATAAAAAGGCCATTTGCATGCACGACATGCTATTTAAAGCTACATTCGAGCTATTTAATTGTCAAAGTGTAAATTATCGCATTGTGCCCAATTCGTATGAAAATCCGCGCGAGCAACACACAACACGAAAGACTATTACGGGCGACAAGTCCCTCGGCGTTGGCGTCTATCGATCCTTGGCTACGATACGTTTGTTCACTTTGCCCCGACCGCGTCATTGCTAAAATACTCGTAAATAAGCTCGCGCTTATGCGCCATCATAAAATAATCCGAGGGCGACATGGGTATAATGCGCCTCGATTAGTTTAATTCGTCGCCATGGTGATAAATTGACGCGGCCGTCTAGATCAGTCGTTATTACTTATACGTATGCAGCAGCGGGCTCTTAGGCTTTGCCTCATTCCCCGAGGTCGGCATAACGTCTGATTATTTTTCTTTGGTTTTCCTAGCCACGGACCGTTTACAACCTTCCACGTCCCGTAGCTCGTTTGAAACTTCTGAAGGAGAACAAAAACAAAAACAAAAAAAAAATAAATAAATAAATAAGTAAATAAATAAATATATATAATAAAGGAGGAACGGCGGCAGACTCGGTTCCGCGGTAAAGCCATTTTTTCCCTTGGCAATCAGTAAATAAGAACTGAAACGAAATAGCGTCGAAGGTCGATAGTTATCGTCTACTAATTATGCACAGGTTCGGCGATGATACGTGGCGACGATAAGACGTGATAATTACGCGTCGTTTGTCGTATTTTCCGAAACGTGAGTCCGTGAGACGAAGTGGAGTAATTGTCATTTGTTTCGGGCATTAATTATTTTCCCTTCTCGTGGAAATGGAAAATACGAAAATACGAAAAACCATTCGATTCGCAGACTTTACGGGGTTATTGCGATATTTCCGAAGCTGTGTAATGCAAAAATACGAAAATACCGCGTTAAAAGGGAAAGAAGAATCCTGTATACAACGACGATATTCCTTTATTGTCATACAGAAATTCCCGTGGGACTCTTAACGAACGATATCACGTTCGTGTTGGCTGACAATTCATTCATTGTTGTATATGCCGTTAAATACAATGAAACCAATAATGAGCGAGTACGTGCCTGCGTAACGGATAAATCATTATTATTACAATGATATAAGCGTACAGCAGTACTCTGCACATGTGTGTACATTAACGCAATTGCTATTTAAATAGTTGCCAGCTAATACATTCTCCGAGTACGTAAGCCAATAAAAACTAATAAGTTTTACGTAATTGTGCATACTACGTAATTAATGTTGACGATTGTTAAGTTAACCGAGTTTTTGGTGGTTTTCGGAAACGAGGGAACGACAATAGCGTTATAAAATATTATGTTGCCAAGTAAGTAGAAGATACATTATCGTCGTATAAGGCGATATTTAATTGTATACGGAAATTTCCAAGTTAAAATTAACTCGAGCGAACGAATATACTTTTTTTCTTTTTTTTTTACAAAAATTTACGCAATCAGTCGTATTATATCTAAGCAAACCGCCGCATTTTCGTCTTGCCTCCGTTAATTTCTCACAAATCAAATTGATAAGAGCTCTCGCGCACACACACAAGAATATTATTACCGGCTCTCGAAGCGCCTCAATCGTTGAAGGACTTATTAGACTGGTTAAACAACAATCGAAAAAAAAAAAAAAAAAAAAAAGAAATAAAGAAAGACACGAGAGAATAGAAGAAGAAGAAGAAGAAGAAAAAAAAAACTCCGTCGCGCGTTTTTCAATGATATTTTTACGTATCAACGAAGTATAATAAATAGCTGGATAGCTTAAAAAATTTTTTTATCCGTTTCTAGGGAAAATGCGGAACATTGGCCAGATAAGATCGGGGACTATCGAGTACGTAAATGCGTCTTAATATTTCTTCGGATGTTAGCCTTGATCGGCCGACGATACGTTTTTGAATAAAAGAGTAAATAATCACTACGCGACACGTGACTCGTTGACTCTCTCTCTCTCTCTCTCTCTCAGTAAATTGGAAATTCATTGGCAATATATATACACGCGCGCGCACAAAGAGATACGTATGCAAGTGCCAAAAAGTTCCCATGACTTTCATTTCTGCCGCTAAAACTTGCCGCTTTCTAATATCTTTGCGCATGCGATTTTTTTCGCAGATAACACTCGCGTTTATTTGCCATCAACGCGCGCACATTATACATTATAGTTTTGTGTAATTACGATTGTCACTTATTGTGTCGAAGATAAAAAAAAGAAAAAAAAACTTTTTATCTCCGACAGCTCGGTTCTTTTAATTGTTTATAACGACGACAAAACAAAAGAAAAACAGAAAAAGAAAGAAAAAGAAAAGGATAAAGAATCAATGTTGTACGCATCCGAGGCATAAATAAATATCTCAATGGAATGTTATTTATAATTGATAAATAACACAATGTTTCTTATTAGCAGCCTTACGTATTAGTGAGGCTAATTTTCAAGCTCGTGTCACAATTATTACGTATTATACGTAATAAAGGGCAATGAAATATTCCCGGAATAATTATTATTACGCAACGTCGCGTTTAAAAAAAAAAAAAAAAAAACAAACAAAAAAAACCGTCTTTTAATTATAAGAAAGTGTGCGGGGGCCAATCTGTTTTCTGTATTTTAGCATGTGCAAGGAGAGTAACGAGGCGAGTAGTGCACGGTCCTCGCGACGGGACGGACAGCCTCCGTCCGTAAAAAAAAAAGAAGAAGAAGAAGAAAAAATAAATAAATAATATTCATTTTATTTTTAAATAAATAAATAATTTTGCCTGTTCCCAAGTAAACGCTTATCGACGCGGAACTTTCAAATCGTTTAGAAAGTTCTAAAATTACCGAGGAGACAATGGGAGACAATCCTTACAGGCAGTAAAGGATTCGAGTGGGACTTGGTAAAAAAGCTGAACTTTTACAATAAAATACAATGAAATCGGACAATAATCAGCGTACAATATTCTTTGTACCCATCGCGGAAATGTTCACCTTGGCTTATTGTATATACTTTTTTTTTTTCGTCAACTAAGCAGCTCGTCGCCATCACCGTCGCAATTATTACCGTTCTTCGGTTCCTTCGCACAATTACCACGGGCCGGTATCGTTACAAATACTTATTAATAAGAATTGCGAACGGTAGAATTCGGGAATCGGCCGCGATTACACATTAAAATTCATGGGCGCTCGTTAATTTCTTATTTACACGGCCTTTAACGTAACGTACGCGTCCTTTTAATCGCTCGCTCGCAACTAATTGTAAACCGCGTGACTCATTCACCGTAGTAATTATTGTAAACAATAATGCATTAGAATGTCTCTAGGTAATGTGAATTTTATCGACGAAACGTTCCCTCGACGGTGCAGACAAAACGATAAAATTATCGTTTTTAATAATAACCTTATTTTGGACATTCGCATGGATTAATATTAGAATTACGTAGCCGTAGCTGCGCGAGCGGCTTTAATATTTCCCCGAAAAGCGTCTATAACGAAATTCATTTGCCGCCTAATGTTATAAATATGGAATTGTAATTTATTATAGTCTTCTTGTAGACGTCGATTCCCAGGTACTCCCGGCAAACGGTTAATTCATCGGCAGTAATTGCTCCCTACACATCTTCCTACGTTTACCGCCTCCCATTGTTTATGAAAAGCTTCTTTATTACATGTTGCGTGCGTGTGCGTGTGCGTGTGCGTGCGTGGGTGCGTGCGTAAAGAGAAGAAGTAGAAAAGATTACATGGGCTTGACAAAAATATTAAAAAGATAATCTGTCGGATTTTAATGAGCGATAGAACTATTGTGTACACATGCGCGCGCACGTGCATGCACGTATGTATTTTAATATATACGTAGGCGGGGGGGGGGGAGTCGTAATTAGTCGGTAACGAAGCTCTGTTGACGAGTCGACGTTACGAGGCCTCGGAGCCATGCCGTGTCCCATGGCTGCCCAGTAATACGTGAGAACCGTCACGGGGAACAATGATTATGAAAACCAATTGTCTCGGCGTGGACGCGTCGAGGCGGTCGTCGTTGAGACGGACATCGCGGACAACGTCTCGGATGAATTTCAGAAAAGCACAAGTACCAAAAAAAAAAAAAAAAAATACATTGTTATCGGAGCTCGTCTAGAGCAACTCCAGGCTCCCGTATAACGTAAACCATGAGACGGATCGAGGCTCATTGATAGACCGATAGTTAGAAGCAACGGGGAGAGAGGGAGAGAGAGAGGGGGGGAATGAGGAAAGAAGAGGATGGTCGGATGGTCGACGGCCATGGAGCCGCCTATGGCCTTCGTTGGTATTGATAGCGGGGGCCGCGGGGGCAGAGGATGGCGTAATTGGGGTAGCCGCGGCTCCAAGTTATCGCATAAATCGTAGTAGCGACGTACGCGACGTGGACGGGGTGGGTGGGCCTTCCTCTCTCATTCCTCCTCCTCCTCCTCCTCCTCCGAGCGATCTCCCGTGACAGAGGGAGAAAAAAGGGAGACAAAGGCTCGGCTCTAGCTCGGATAGACGCGGATACCGTAGACCGCGCGCGGATATTGGGTCGCGAGGGGTCGGAGGGGACGGGGACGGGGGGGGGCGAGCCCGTCCCCTCGCGGCCGATGTGAATGTGTGTCGGCCCGACCGGGCGACGGGCAGGCGTATTTTTGGGACAGGTGCGCGTCGGTGTTAGATCTAGCCGGCGGCTAGACGAGCCCCGCTGCGTATTTTGGCCCTTGGCGCGGTCGCAGCTTGGCGAGCGGCGAGAAGAGTAGAGCGGCTGCTGACGGCGGCGACGGCGACGGCGACGGCTACGGCTACGGCGGCAGCGGCAGCCGCTACGGCGTCCGCGACGTCTTGGAGGAGTTTGCCGACGACGGGCAGCCAGTTGACCGGCGCGAGTCGTTGCGCGTAGATCGTCGTGATCGCGAGTCCCTGTCCGTCCTCCGGCTCTCGACCCGGTTCCGGTACATCGCCAGTACATCCTCCACCACCACCTCCACCACCTCCTCCTCCTCTTCCCCCTACTCAGTTATTGTTACCATTGTTGCTGCTGTTGTTGCTGCTGTTGTTGTTGTTGCGACCATTCGTGGGAGAAAGAGAGGCGCGTCTCGGTATTTATCATCGAGCAGTCCAGTGAGTTCCCGACAACAACACTCGTCGACGGGGAGTCCCCGAGACCGAGTTCCGGATAATCGAGGCTCGGCCGCAACATTCTGCTGCTATCAGCGACAATGGGATAAGGGCGCAGCGGCCGGCTCCAATTAAAGTACATATTACGTTTCTCGAGCCTACGGTTGGCCGCGGTAAGCTTTCCCAGATAGAGAGAGAGAGAGAGAGAGAGAGAGAGAGATTCGCCAGATCGGCAAAACTCCGTAGAGGACATGAGGATGATGCGAGCGTAGGCGCGCGCACACTAGCCGTTTAGAAGATAGGATGGGACCGATGTATTTCTTACACGTCGTATTTATTAAATCTATTTATTCATTTCGAGTCTTTTGATATATTACGACAGATTGCACCTTTCATGAGATAGGATTGATCGATGGTGGCCAACTGTCACACCAACTCCCCCTTGGGGGAATCGTCATCTCGGCGGCGGCGCCTCCTCCTCCTCCTCCTCGTCGTCGTCGTCGTCGTCGTCGTCGTCGTCTCTCTTGTGGACCGAGACCGAGCGCGCAGATAACTGAGATTTTGGACAATTTTCAAATCGTTAATGAGCCTTCATGTACGATTTCCTAATCGATTAGTCGAGCGTAACGTATTGCGCAACAGCTTTGCCGAATATAATAATGAAAAACCAGGGCTTCGCGAAACGAAAATACTCCCAATTCCCCCCGCCCCCCGGATGATTTTTTCCTTATCTTATTTTATATTATTCTCACGGCCGGCCATATATATATATATATATATGTGTACGGGTAAGAAAATTATTTCAAAACGATAAATCCCCAATAACCTTCATCGCACTCGCTCCAAGCCATTGTATTTTCATTTTCATTTTATTTTATTTATTTATATATAGTTATTTTGTTTACTTTACATTTACATGGCCTCTTTACAAATGTAATTGTATCGCAAAACAATACGCGCGAACGAATGTTCTCTGCCCGATAAGGCCGATTGGCGGATTTGGGCAGCCGGCCCCGGACGACCAATAAATAAAAGTGAATCTTATCGATCGGCATTGCGAGCAGAAGCTCGCGGCCTCATGCAAGCCACGATTATTATTACTCCAGTCTCGAGTAATTTCGTCTCGTCCCCTTTCACGTCGCTTCAATACGCCTTCTTCGATGCTCTTCTGCCACATGTACCCGCTTAGCCATTTTATTTATTATTTATCAATATTTCCCACGTGTCATTATTACATTCTATCTAATCACGTTCGAGGAGAGCCAAGGGAATGCTTGATCGAGCTTGTATGAAAATTACGCGCATTGCCATTGTATGTAAATAAGAATGGGTAATCCAATTGAAGTATAATAATATTTGTGGTGGTGGGGGGTAGGGGGCTGGAGTAACGACTAATCGAAGGCGGTGCGAGGACAGGAACGACTTTTCGTGGCTAAGGGATTATCAATCGTAATAAGGACAATTGGTATTACGAGAGCCGAGGCGGGGGGGGGGGGGGGATTTACACGCGCATGTCTCGGTCAAAAGCGAATGTAATAAATATTGACCGAACCGGTGACGAGCGAGGGGCGAGGGGGCGAATAAATGGTATAAGTAAAGGGCCTCGGCGGGAGTGAGGAGAGGAGAGGGGGGGGCTTTAATAGCCCCTTTAATGGACGAGCGAGTCCTCTTAACTCTTGCCCTTTATGGAGACTCGTGGGCGGAACGCGTTGCGCAACGCGAAGGTATCGCCGCCGATACGTATCGCTTTATTATCCGTATACCGTCGAGACGCGTAGCGCTGCCGGACGTAAAATCGCTTATTATTATGTCCTTTGCTCGAGTCCGGTCCGGTCCGGGAGCAGCAGCAGCCGTCCGGGAGCAGCAGCCGTCCGTGCCCCTTAAGTGGCGGGAAGTCCTTCGAGCCGCTTTCCGCTTTGATATAGGCAAGTGCCGCGATTAATGTCGCTCTGCCCCCCTCTCTCTCTCTCTCCCTCTCTCGGGCACATGCGACCACGTGAATGCATGGATCACATGCATCGCTAATCCAACGCCTAGAATGTTTTTTTTTTTTTTTTTTTTTTTTTATTCCTCGCGCGTCGTTATACATATATATATATATATGTATGTATATATGTGATCATAAAAGAGCTTGGTTGTCCCTCTTTAATATGCAACTCTTTGCGTTTCATACGCGGGACGTAGGTTTACGCTTGAAAACTGCGTGTCCGCGAAAATTCCAAATCCAAATCAATTTTATGGATCAATTAATGACCCGATAGTGCAGGGAGTGAGCCAGCCTTTAAGCTGCTCTGGGAAATAATTGTCCGTCTCGCTTTGTCTTGCTAAATAGTCGCTAAATAGTCGCTAAATAGTCGCAAAAATAAAATATGCCTGATTATTTTAACGGATTTGTCCACATGATTTACTTACTACTACGAGCTTAGGCTAAATTAACATTTCAAATTTAACCGATAAGCTTTTCTGCTTCTTCTTCTTCTTTCTTCTTTTTTCTTTCTTCTTTTTCCCGAAGCGAGAGAAGTGCATTATATATATATATATATATATACATATTCATCGAGCGCTCGATTTTTATGCAGAAAATTGGAATGAATTAATAATTCACCGGCAGAGCGAGCGTACGTGCGACCGATTCGACAATCGAGCAATTTTTTTCTTTTTTTTCCTCTTTTTTTTCTTTTTTTTTCTTTTTTTTTTCTTTATTTCTTCACGCGATAATAAGATTTTATGTGCCGTAGACATTTATACATTGTATGATTACGAGGCATAAATAAAGCTTATATAATGGTCGGGTTTCGTTAAATATTTTTATTAAAGTCTAATTACAATTAAAGCGAGGGGCCGATAAACTTTACGACTGTAATATAAAATTAAAGGAATGCGAAATTCTTATCTTTCTGGAATACATATACATATATATATGTATTTATTGGGGTTATTGGTTTTTTTGTTGTTTGTTTTTGTTTTGCCGTTTAAAGTGATTTCTTTCCATCGAGTGGATGAATATTATTTTCAAAAAAAAAAAAAAAAAAAAAAGAAAAAAGGACGCCAATGTCAAATGCGCGTAGCTCTATCGAACGTCCAAAAGTCCGGGACTGCATTATATTTACATGTATTAAGTCGACGGCATTATAAATAAGCGAATTCTCCAAAAAAAAATTATTCGCTTTTAAAAGGAAAGAGAGAGAGAGAGAGAGAGGCGTTTTCGTATTAATTATTTTTAATGCCGAGCTGCGTGACGTTAAAATCATCGATTTGCTATATGAAAAACTTATCGGCTGAACCGAGGATATTTCGTACTCTTTCTTGATTCTCGAACGTTTTTGTTGTTTTTCTTCTTCTTCTTCTTCTTCAAATTCAACTTACAAAAATCGTAATTCAATTCATGCCTCGTAGCAAAGAGAGCGGAAGAGCTCTTTTGCGCACAAAGTCCATGCGCTCGCGGGGATAATTGCTCGAAGAAAAGAGAAAATGCATTTAAGGTGTTGTTATACCAAGAGAGCAGATTTCGCTTTTCTTCGAGATTTCGTCTCGGGGAGCAACGAGAGCATTATTTATTGCTATAGAAGAAGAATAAACGGCTTGAACGGACAAGGGGCGAGTGGGACGTTGGGTTTTTTGTTGTTGTTTTTCTGCTCGGGAATCAAGTTGCGAAGGGATGAAAAGTCTACGTTACCTTTTAGTCAAATACTTTTGTTCGATATAATATAATTCCTTTAGAATTATATTAAACGGAAAAACGGAAAAACGGAAAGACTTCCTTCTCTACAAGCGAGTTAGCTTCGAATCTCGTTCCTATAATATTTATAAAAACATTCGTACTTAAGCGATGCCGGGATACGCGAAGGATGCGCGCATCGTATGATGACTAATTGGAAGAAGAAGAAGAAACGAGAGAGAGAGAGAGAGAGAGAGAGATCTCCACCCCATTTGCAAAGCGGAATGGCTTGGCTCGTTCGTTCTACCAACAAATTCGAGGTGAATTTACATACAAAGAGGCAGGGAGATGGCGGCAGTCGCGGCGGTTATTGGGGTTATTGGACGGTGGGGGGGGGGGTTGGGGGGATGCAAAGCCAAAGACGAAAGAAAAATCTCGCGCGAATGGTAGAGGAATGTCAGCGACGAGTCCCAAAGACCAACGGGTTTATGACCGACAAATCGGTCGTTCAAAAGAACCTTTGTAATAAATAAAATAACATCCCCGAAACTCTAGGGCTCCCCTGTACACGGCACCATTGCAATGTAGAGGCCCACGTGACCGCGAGCTCTTAGGACAATGTATGCTAAGCGTAATGTGGCTGTACGCGCTCGAGGTCACGCGACGTTATATTTATTGAACGGAGAGGAGCCATGACCCGCGAAAGTGAGCTAATGTGTATACACACATTTATCCAAGTGCTTGCGACTGGTTTCACTCCATTGCATTATTTCTCTATCATTTATCGCGCTCTCTCTCTCTCTCTCTCTCTCTCTCTCTCTGCTCTCTGCTCTCTCTCTCTCTCTCCCCGTCTGTCAATTATATCCGTAAATGGAATGATCAAGGCTGTACGGTCGATTTTCCCTTTCTCCCTCTGCGTCGCTACCTCTCTCTACCCACTTATCGATCGATCGATTTATATTCATTTATCTATCTTGTTCAATGGCCTTTTACAATTGTGAAAAATAGATTTATGCCGCATTATAACATTGGCTTTTTCTTAGTCGAATAACGATGGTTCATATCGATTGCGATAATACAATAATAGAGAGAGAGAGAGAGAGAGAGAGAGAGACTAGAAACGCCGCCATCTAATAATTGCAACTGAAATAGATGATAGATCATCATCATCATCCGTTGGAACTTTGTGCTTAATTATTGTGTCATGATTCAATAAGCGCGATTAATGATGATCCCAATGATGATTCAGTGGAAGATTTCTATAATTTAGGGAAAAATGTGACCAAAGAAAATCGCAACTGATACCGAGACATAGTGGTGAGTCAGAGAATTCTATTGTGATAGCCCGATACCGCATTCATTTCATTCAATGCATTCACTTGCAAAAGAACCGAGGAGGAGGAGGAGGAGGAGGAGGAGGAGGAGGAGGTGGAGAAGACGACTGAATCAAACATTTTTTGCGCTCTTTTCTTTCTTCCTTCAATTAAATGTTAATGGAAAGCCGGCAAATAGTTTGTTCGTGTGTCGTTTAATAACGATTCTTTGTATTTCTGGAATATAATAAAGCCGCCTGGAATAACGATCTAGGCAAGAGCAGCTACGCAATACAGAATCTTTATGAATATTGCAATATTGATGATTCCAATGAGTCCCGACGCTCATAAAATGATTAAATTTACCTCGTCAGATTCGGCAGATTCGGCAGATTCGGCAGATTCGGCGCTCCGTGTAATTTCTCATGTAATGCAGAGATATCTTTGATCTAACATGAGCTTTAAGACGTCGGACGTCTTGTCTTGGATAACGAAAAGGGAGGAAAGGGGGGAGAAAAGGGATGAAAATAAAACGAAAGAACGAAAGAACGAAGAAAAAAAAAAGCCAGAGATATTATTTATGCGCGTCGATGAAAATTTCTAAAATTAGCTCGTCTGGATTAATAAAAAAAAAAAAAAAAAAAAAAAAGAAAAAGAATGAATGAATGACGTCATAATTACACACGAAGTGTTAAATGTATTAGATGGGATTTAGCAGGGATTTAGTAGGGGAAAGTAATAAGGGTATGATTATTTTCTATCGCTTATCGGGCAGGGGCAATGAATTTTGTAATATTTTTAGATAATACGACTTGGAGTGCCGTCATAGTGCCGCGCTGCGCTACCAACTGCCAACTGCCCTTACGCTTAAAGAAAATAACCCCAATAACCCCAATAAGCCCAATAAGCCCAAATGACGTTTCGAGCCCCTTATTCTTCGAGCCCTACGGCCAATGGCCTCCACCCACGGCTATTGACAATATCCCGTTTATGGCTATTCAACTAAACGAGCGGTAAAGTTTTTTTTTTGTATTCTTAATACAAACAAGGATTTGCTCGTATCGGTGCTTCGTGAAATTTTGATATTACGTTAGAATAGGGTCAGTAATTCTTGTTCGAACCACTTGTTCGATAATCGTTATTGGCATCTCTTTCTCTTACAATGCGATTACTCGCGGCACGCGATAATACTTTTAAATTAAATATATATATATATATATACGCATATATACGCATATATACATGTACGCATACGCATACATACGCTGCCTTCCTCCCTCGGCTCAAATAATTTATTAAAAGTAAGAGAACGTCACGGATAAAAGATCCGTCCGTACTCTTCTTACCCTTCGTCGATCAATTATAGATTATAGATTATAGATTATTCCCAGTTGGTGAACATTGACGAGCATTGATTTCAATGAATAACGGCTGAATGTCGTATTGGCAAGCGAAAACTAATGGTAATAAGAAAGCATGACGAGCGAAGCACGGTAAATAATAGGCAATGCCTTGTGACAAAGTAGGTAAAAGATTGTGTCTTCGCGATCGATCGGGGGAAGAGGATCGGAACTATTTGCGCGAGCTAACGACATTGGCTCGTTCCGCGAAAAGCTAAAACAAACCCCCCCCCCACCCACCCACCTTCGACGTACGGGTGTAAAAAAATGCAGGTCGTTTTTACGATTTCCACCTTGAAAAATAGCATTGATTTTTCTTCTTCTCCTTCTTCTTCTTCTTCTCTTCTTCTTCTTCTTCGTCTTCGTCTTCTTCTTGTTGTTAGCCTCTTTCACAAAGTCGAGTTCATGTCTCGCAATGCCCTGCCTGCCCTCTGTACTTTGATTTAACGCTCTTAATTGTCCGGACGCATTCTGCTCTGATTTTATTTTCACAAAAGATATTAAATTTTATTACGATTCTTTGAATGCGGACCTCGTCATTTCGTATTTATTCGCGTACGTATCTCGTGCGCGGGCATTCGTATAACGATTATGTCTTTTCTTAAAAGTATTATACAGACAGACATTATATCTCTCTCTCTCTCTCTCTCTCTCTCTCTCGATCTCTATCTATTAATACTGAATAATTTACCGCCGAAAATACTGGCCTTTAGTTATTTTACTAATAAGAATAAATATACCCCAATGTCTGCTCGTGCTTATAAAATATCATTAATTGTACGAATTATACGAATTATACGAATACTTAAGCAATTAATGTCAGGTTATACGTAATTTTCACATAATCCTTGCTTAAAGAACATAAGTATACATACATATATATATATATAGAAGAGCCAGTAAATACTCTTACGTCTCTTTAGTTCTTATTGACTTTGATTTTTGTTATCGCGTACTTATATGCATGGGAATACGTGGAAAGAACTGTGGCCGTCGTACCGAATGGCCAGGTAATTATGAATTTTTCTACGTCTTGTCGGCTACGGCACGTCTCGCTTACTATATAGTCGGCAAACACGGCTTAGAATTTAGATAATCGTTAATCATCGATACATACAATAACCCCATGAGAATCCTATAGCCTTTGTTGATTAGCCGTCATAATCGCGCGTCCTCGTCGTAATTCCCGTCGTTCCGTGCAATTATAAGCAGCTATTTAAATAGAATCGTCCAGGTATTACCGACCGTTTTACTTACGTAAATAAGTCTTGGGTCCGATTGATTGGCGCGTGCTTACGTCAGTTAAGAAATAATAATCGAGTACGCGAGTAAATGGATTTTAAGGGCTTAAAGGTGCGAGTGATTAAAGGCGAATGAAAACTTTTGTTGCGTTTCAGAGAGGAATTCCCGTGATATCTGTGATTCGCCATATAATTGGAGGAAAGAGAAAAAAATGCCCGAACATTATTGATGAGTAGCGTGGTGGTCGGCAAGTAAAAACAAAAACAAAAACGAAACAAAAACGAAACAACAACAAATCTTATCGGCATTACAGAAATACAATCGCGGATACGTCACTTGGGATACCATCGAGATAAATTGGTTTAAAATGCAAGTGCAAGAGGACAGCCTCGGCGATATTCATAAGGACGTCGTGATAATAGGTAAGGAACAATGCGCTTACACGCCCACTACACCCGACACTAACTACCCCAATAACCACAATAAATACAAACGGTCATTATTAGCAATGCACGCGTATTCCTACTTATAAGAATGTCGTTTTCCAATCAATCGATCGATCGATCAATCGATCAATCAATCAATCAATCAATAAACATACGCAGGAAATGGACCAAGCGGTATTTGCTTGTCTTACCTTTTGGCGGGAAACTGGCCGCACTACACGGGAGAGGCTCACAAGGGTGACGAGATGTTGACGGCGAGGCTGCGTTACAGCGTGGCGAGCCTCGGCGGCCCGGAGGAGGCAGAGGGCGACTGCCCCGAAAGCGGAAGCTGCCCGGTCCCCGACAGGAGCGAGTGCGCCTGCCATTGCTTCGTCCGGTTCTCCCAGCGCAAGAACCTCGAGTGCCTTTCGGCCGGCCTGGAAGGCAGGAACAACGGCAAGCCCCTGTCCCTGCTGATGGACCAGCTGCAGCATCCGTGCCTGGACGCCGGCCTCGACCTGGCCTCGCTCCTCGTATGGAAATCGGCCGAGGAGCACGTCGAGCACCGGCCGATCGACCACGTACTCCTGGGGAAGGGACCATCCGGCGGCACTTGGCACGTTAGTTGACAAAATCATCCTCTACCTCTCGAGTAGGGTTATTGGGCTTTTAAAGTTCTCTCCCTCCCCCAGCTCCCGCTCCCCTGCCCCCTGCCCCCGCCACCACAATAAGCTATTATCGGTATTGATCCCCGGCAGGCTTTGGATCCGAACGTCCTGACAATAAGCCTGAACAGGTGGATGTCCTTGCCGGGCCTCGACCTCAGAAAGTGGAAGCTCGACCTCGATGCCGCGGACGAGAAAGATAAGCTAACGTATTTCAAGGGCGAGAAGGGAATTGATGCAGACTGTAATTTAACGCGAGTGCCAATCGGCACCGTGGCCGCCTATTACAAAGACTACGTCACGAAACAAGGCCTCGACAAATATATCCGATGGTTTGTAAGTTGTAAGATACACTTTACTCATAAGCTCTCTCTCTCTCTCTACTCTCTCGTCACCGTATCATCACCATCTCTGCCCATCTATCCATCTCTCAATGGGAGTTGGTCGACTTTTGCCGACAAAGCGACGAAATAAATAAATAAATAAATAAAGAAAGAAAGAAAGAAAGAAAGAAAGAATGGCTGGTCGAGGAAAAATCCTGAAATTTATTTCAGCGGGACTGTGGTGACGTCGGTAAAGGCCATTTCACGGGTAGATGACAGCGAAAAGGAATACGGGTGGATGGTGCAAGGCTACGACATTGAAAGCGGGCAGGCGTTCCGGTATCGGTGCAAGAGAGTCGTCTTGGCGACCGGGTCGACGGACCTGTCCAACCGACTTGGCATTTCTGGCGAGGAAACTTACAATTGGGTTACCCACGACTACAAGGATTTCGAGAGGAAGTTGGACCTCCTCAATTCCCCCCTGAGTACGATTTTCTTTTATCATTATTATTATCATTATTATCATTATTATTCGCGTGACGTTCTCGCTCTTCGTTTATGCGAGAGATGACGCGAGATCACGTGATCCGAAGCGCTTCTTTTTTTCCCCTTAAGGAACGAATCTGCAAATCAATAACAAGTACGAGCCGGTTGTGGTGGAGAAGGCGAGCGTCGAGCCGTTGCTCGTCATCGGCTCGGGACTGTGTGCCGCCGACGCGATCATGGCCGCGAGGTCCCGCGGCATCTCCGTCCTCCACGTGTTTCGCAGCAACTCCAAGGACCGGAGCGGGAAGATCGACAGGAAGAAGAACCTCGACAAGCTCAGGTGGCTGCCGGCTTCGGTTTATCCGGAATACCACCGAGTCTACGAGATGATGGCCGACAAGGGGAGGAATTATCATTTCTACAAGTCCCTTCCCGACCACATGGTCGTCGACTTTAGCGTCAGCGCGGACAAGTACACGCGTACGAAAACGCGGAAGGTGACGCTGTGCACGCCCCAGGGAAGGCTCATCTCCTACCGGGTATCCTTCGCTGCGGTATTTATCGGTAGGCCACACGTCCTTATTTATTATTATTATTCCGTAAAAGATTTCCGGTAATCCAATGTAATCCATGCGCGGTGGCGATCGATCAATGCCGGTAATGAACGCGTTCCGACCTTGTGCACGAATACTTTCGACGTTGACTGAACGTCGTCGTACAAACGCACTGACTCGGCTTTGCTTTCGTTCGCTTGGTGCATGGATTATTGAAGCGACGCCGTAGCCACCATCGTCGTCGTCGTCGTCGTCGTCGTCGTCGTCGTCCCACGCAGCCACGAATAATGACAGATGACTTTTGTTTGTTGTGCAAGGCTCCAAGCCGGACTTGTCCTACCTTCAGAACAACGGCATCGGGCTTGGGAAAGTGCCGGACAAGCAGATAGACAGCCGCTCGAACCCGATCGACGTCGACGTCTTCACTTATCAAGCGAAGCGAGCTCCGAGGAAGGGCCTGTACGCCATCGGGCCCTTAGCCGGTGACAACTTCGTTCGATTTATCCTAGGAGGTGCCTTCGGTGTATTGACAAGCATACTGCATACGCCCGAATGATCCCAGCTACGTCCTCGATGGATATTTTTGTATAGAACCAATTGAACCGGACCCGGTGAATAAATAGTCGAGGCGACGCTCGCTCGCTCAGTCCCAGTCGAGGAACATCTCCAGGAACAACTCCGGGAACATTGTTCCTCCAACATCGCGATCGTACTCTACACGAGTGTTTTTACGTTACTGTTTTTACAAGATGAGGAGGAGGAGGAGGAGGAGGAGGAGGCGGAGACGGCGGCTCTTTCATGATTTATCAAGATTTCATACGTCGCGAGCCGATGATGCCTACCTACCTACGAGTCCACGAGTGTCTTAAAAATTAAGAATACGTGGGCACCGATTGCTTCTCAATATTTTATACTCCAACTTAGATCCCGTTTACCCGACGCATCTGGCGTACGAGCTTAACAATAAATCCTTTTTATGCTCATTCAATAGGCCCAGTCTATCGTCGTGTATTACTTCCAGCCTTACACAAAAAAACAACAACAACAACAACAACAACAACAACTATGCTTAATATGTAGAGATATATTTAATTTCAAGATTTCTCTCTCTCTCTCTCTCTCTGTCTCTCTCTTTTTCCCTTCATATATTGATTTTAACTATTGATTCTATTCAACGCTTTAATCAATAAGAGATATTTGTTGATCGAATAATGGGAAGGGAGTTTCGAAAATATTATATAGTAGATAAATAAAATACGAACAATCTGTGATATGAGGTGCGTTTTCTATGACACACACTTACGCAACGAAACAAGAATACGTATTAAATATCTCTTCTATTAGTTCAAGATAAAGTTGCATCGTTAAGGACAAAAAGAAGAAGAAGAAGAACAAGAAGAAGAAGAAAAAAGAAAAAAGAAAAAGAAAAGGAAATAATAAAAACATGCATAAGTAAAATAAACGTAGTCTTAAATTCATATGAAACGAATTGCTTTTTTTGTCATTCAAATTAATATAATTTAATTATTCCTCATTAACAGAACCTTACAACCACTTTTATTTATTTAAAAAGTCCACTCGACACTTTGAATGCTCCGACGTCGATGCTCCACCAGCTTATGCGATTAATAAATCATTCACATACACATATACAATTATATTAACAATTTAACATATTCATATAGTCATTTAACATCGTCTCCTTACTTATAATATAGTTAATAATAATAATAATAATTCATGCTTCACATTTGTACATGTGGGTATGTATGATACATTCAAGAGTTTCACATTGTAATATTCATGAAAACAATTACGTTTTCAGAATCTCAAATTTAAATCATTGGTACGTCAATAAATAACAACATCAATAACAATAATAACAGAAACAACGCCGGCATTTACAAAAATAATTGAAAGTATTAAATCAATAAGATATTCTGAGTAATATATATATATATCAGTCTGAAACGCTATTTTACAATCCTATAACAAGGACGACCGTGGCCATCGTCGTCATCTATATTAAAATTTTCTTACGAATACAATTTTATCTTTTACTACGTAATCTATCGTTCAATATATCGGGATAATGCGCGATCGTATTACCAGTTGAAAAATATAATAAAAGTTTTTGACAATAAACGTTAATTGCTTTTACGCGTCCGATGCTTTGAATAATTTCTTTATATAATAGTAATAATTACACAAAGTCTAATTAAAATTCTCTAAAATCAATATACAAGAAATTAAAAATCCCACAACGTTTTCTACTTTGCAATAGTAACTTTACGCGAATAATATATATATATAAATAAAAAGAAAAGAATTTATATAATTTTTCGCTAATCGTTCAAATGATAATTAATTAACATTTTGTCATACTTTCTTATCTGCGAGTAAATGTATATAAAAGACAAGATAAATTGCGGACAAAAGATTTTACTAAAAAAAAAGAAAGAAACCCTCTACTAAACGTCATGAAAATATAAACAAAGTTTTGTTATTCCCTTTGCAATTGAGATTATCGACTGCAAGGCATGAAATTAAGAAGCCAATCTTATTAAGTCACATTACCTACCTATAAGAACACGATATCACGATAAAAAATAAACGGAGATTTTTAAAATCATATAATTTATAATATGCATATTTTAACTTTACCGAGTTATGTTAAAATACATTATTATTATTATAATTATTATTCAATATTAATGTCAGAATTACAAATCTCTTTTTAGATCGGAATATAAGTAAATTGATCGTTATTATAAGCTAATGTATAAAACCAAATATTAATGTATATTAAAATTCAATAGATCAAATTATTAAAAGTAAAATTATTAAAAAAAAAGAAAAAATATATATATATATATAATATAACAATTAACGATTAAAATTATGAATCTGCAATTTTAAAAATTATAAATTCATTTCACCGAGGAAACGGAATAGCCTTGGTCCTCCGTAGACGGTAATGTCAACACTAATTCACGAATGCTTTGATTGGCTTTAAAAAGAATTTCAATTAATAGAACGGCTAATTGTACTAGGATGAAAATAAGGCGTAGAAAAATATCAACGAAATAATCGATCCTACTAATATTAAAATACAATACAATTTGCGATTACTTCTTTTGTAAGCTTCTGCTTTTTTTAGTTGCTGGCATCCTTCCTGCACTTGGACTTCAGTTTGTTCAATGTTATAATCGATTCTGTCTAAGACTGTTCCCTTGATCCTGGACCATGCACGCAAGTTCCTACAATTTATTAACAATTTTAGACTAAAACGGTCGATAAACATTGACTTGCATTGACCCTTTTTTGCAGGTAATTGTAATAATAACCTTAAATACGTTATGAAGTTCCGATATACTTTGAACGATATGTTCTATTTCTTGTTCTCTCTCTACTGCTATCCTTACATTTTGTTCGGCGTCATCGATTTGAAGAAGAACAGAGTCGTGAGACTGTTGGCTCTGCCACATCTCAGTATTAACTTCATTACTTGTCAATTCACCCGACCAATAGTCTGATGATTTGTTCATTAGGTCGAATGGCTCGTCGTTGAAAAACAGCTTATTTCTCTCTTCTCTTGAATTGATCTCTGAAACAATCGTACAAGTCCAAGGTTTTTTTTCTCTTTATGCAAGCAATATAAGATCTAAAGAACAGTGGAGCATAAATCACGAAATATTAGAAGAAAAATATTTATTGGTAATTTTGAGATATTAACTTTGCAAGTAATTCTGTTGAGCTGCACGATAACGTAGTCCCAGATCTTGTAATGCAGATGAAAGAGCGGTGACTGCATTAATGGCAAGTTGTTTTTCTGCTCGTTTTATCTCAACTTTCACGGCCGATTTGATTATCTGTACTTGTCTGAATCCATTAGAAAAGGCTTTACCGATCTCGCGAGTCAACTGCTCCATTCTTCGCTCTTCCTTTATAAGAAAATTTTTATTAAAAACCACTAAATCACCCTTAGCTCGTTTATTTATATCCTTATTTATTTCCCTATTTATTAAGTAGTAATTGAGGATGATGCTTACTTGGGAATTGTCATCTAAGGTCGGCCTGGTAAGTTGTTTAGACTGCAATTCCACTAAATTATCTATTTTACTTTTCAAACGACTTAAAATATACTGTGTTTCTTCCAAGGCATCGATCCAGGGTGGAGGTGCTGTATTATTAAGACTTATTCCCCTTAATTCTACACCGTCGAAGCCTGTGCTCTCTGTATCGACAAGAGCCATCCTGTCCGACATACCCTATAAATGAAAGTACATTTAATAAAATGAAAATCATCAATCTCACTAATAAATAATAACGTAATGTTTTTGTTTAACGAATTATGTACGTACCTGTTCTGCATAGATGTGCCTCGTTTGCAAGGCATTATTTCGCATAATAATAAATGGCTCCGTTAAGTTTCTCGTTGCCATACTTACAAATAAATAAATACCAATGCTCGTCTCGTAAAGTGAATCGTAAGTGTTAAAAAATAAAGATTCACGTGGTGAGCGATGTCATTTTACGAAATCCCTTATACATATTATAAACTGTCAAGTGAATAGGCAAATAGAATGAGATTGTCCGGTCAGACAGAGATGAGAGATAAAAACGTTAACAGATGATCCTAGTTACATTTCACATCGCCTGCAATACCACTTGAGAGATAAATAACTATAAGGATTAAAAGTACCTAACCGCAGCTCGAACAACGGGTCAAAGCGGACAATAAATTAATAAACACAATTCGTACTGCACTGTATTGAAATAAAAAATTTATTCAAATAAATAGTTCGTCTGTAGTTAAAAAAATGTGTATTTAATGTCAGATTACAAAAAATAAATTACAAAGTCGTATTATCGGTATCGCCGTTTTTATTTACAATATTCTAATTACACCTATACATAATTATATATAACTTTAAATACAGAATTACTCTTTCGCATTCATCTCTATTATCAATTTGTCCGCTTTGTATAAGTTTCCAATAATGGCTTGTCTCTTTATCGTATTCAAAGACTCCAGCCCTTTTAAATAACAATCTTCGATTATTGTTGGATCTCTCAAAGCCTTCTTCTCTTGGAATTCGTGGCGTATCTTTCGCAACGCAAATTCTCTGCAATACAAGGCACAATTAATTAATCACATCATACATATTATAATCCAGCGACGTTTAAATTAATTATACTTGGTAACGCGTAAAAAGTTAATTTTAAGGTTAAAACAAAGAGGGGATGTTGGATAGAAAAATTAAAAAAAATCGTTTGAACTTGCAAGCGATTAATAAGGGAGGGGGGGGGTGGCCTGCTCGATTAAGGTGAATCGTTATTAATTAAGCCGCCCGTCTTGTACCTATAATTGTAATTGCACCACTTTTTACTTTCTTGTATCAAGCTTCGGTAAAGCTTCAGAGCCGCGTTGCGATTACACGCCATTTTTTTCTTGTTTACGTGTTGGTTCCCCTTGCGGGAGTATCGTGAAACCTATAAAAAAAAAAAAAAAAAAAAAAAAAAGTTCTCCTCGAGGTGCGCGATCTTAGTGAAGTTTTTCGTTCAAATTTCTTCAAAGTCATCAAAAGATGCTCGGGCTGTCGGTACTCTTTACATTACATTACCGTAATTAAAGCATAACATAATAACTTCTCGTTAAACGTTATCCGGTATTATTTTCTAATCCTACGTATATTTAGGGAAACGTTAATGTTATTCGTTAATTGGAATGTTTGCTTAGAAGCAGAGCCCCAACAATGACAATAAATTGGTTAATATTATTAAATTCATAATGATCCTTTGTTGTTATTATTGTTATTGTTATATAATTTACGATTATAACGTAATTCAATACATGGAGGTCTCAACAATACATTTTATTCTCTCAGTAGGTTTCGTCTTCCAGGAGGTATCAAGGATTACAAGAGATTACTCTCCAGGAGTAATTTATCAACGATCCCAGACACGAGATCACCGAGGGTCATAGAGCTCTTAAATCATAAATACCCGACGGACAACTGGACCAATTTAACGCCAAAAATTATCACGAAATTGGGACAGAACCTGCACGTTGAAAAATATCACCCCCTGTCCTATGTAAGGCAGCGTATTGTTAATCATTTTTATAAATCGTATTACAACCGCATAGGAAATCCACTGTTTAGTGTCTTTGACAATTTCAATCCAATTGTCACGACGGGGCAAAATTTTGATTCCTTATTAATTCCAATAGATCATATCAGTCGAGCAAAAAGTGACTGTTATTATGTAAATCAGGAAAGCCTGTTGAGGGCTCATACGACAGCTCATCAGGTAGAGCTAATATCCTCGGGCTTAGACAATTTCATTGTAGTTGGTGACGTTTACCGTCGAGATGAAATCGACAGTACGCATTATCCAGTTTTTCACCAGCTGGACGGAGTGCGGCTCTGCACTACAGAAGAAGTTTTTAAGAACGTGCGAGACTCCACGGAGCTTAATATTTTTGAGGATCCGACTTGCGAGAGAGCGGATAAACAGGCATGCCATAGCCTAGAAGCAGTGAAAATAATGGAATACGATTTAAAAAGTACCCTCGTCGGTCTGACTCAAACGTTGTTTGGCAAAGGTAAGGCTCGGCTAGCAAAAGCAAATGTACATTTAGTTGGAGAATTAATTCTAATGTTACCCGACAGAAGTTCAATACCGGTGGGTAAATCAGGTATTCCCTTTTACTCATCCGTCGTGGGAACTAGAGATTTTTTTCAACGATAAATGGCTCGAGGTGCTCGGATGCGGAATAATCAGGCAAGAAATTTTACACAAAGCTAATGCTCTCGATAGAATAGGATGGGCCTTTGGCCTTGGCCTCGAAAGACTTGCCATGTGCCTGTATTCTATTCCTGACATAAGACTGTTCTGGAGTACGGACAGTGGATTCTTAAATCAATTTCATACAAATAATATTGACGCACCCATTACATACAAGGTTGTTTTTACCCTAAAATTTATATTTGTAATAATAAAATATTATTTGCTTACGATGAAAATGTCTTTTTAGCCAATTAGCGTTCATCCACAGTGTACCAATGACATTAGTTTCTGGCTACCCGAGAATACGGAATATCATCCTAATGATTTTTATGACATTGTCAGAGAGATTGGAGCGGACATGATCGAACAAATATTATTATTGGACAAGTTCGTTCACCCAAAGACGAAAAAAGTCTCGCATTGCTATAAGATCGTATACAGGCATATGGAACGAGTTCTCTCACAAGAGGAAGTCAATGATATTCATAAAAAAATAGAAACGACAATTGCGGAACAATTAAATGTAGTAGTTCGATGATTGGATTTGTGCAGCTGTTATCGTGTACATAATTAATTATTGTTTTAACAAATTATTATGGGGAAAAAGAGAGAGAAAAAGAAGAAGAAAAAAAAAAACGTATAAACGAATATATTATTTTTTGTTTATTTCTCCATAAATTAATTACAAATATATGATACATTAAAGAAACCGTATCTCTAATAATTGCTATTTTATCTGTCACTTCACCATGATTACAACGTTACGGCTACATTCTTTAATCAATAAAAGATAAGTAGTATCTTTTACAAAAAAACTGTTTCCCCCTCATAATTATGTGAGCACTCTTTCAACAGTAATCGTAAATCTTATTCCCTTATAGATTCCCTTTGAAATCCAGCAATTTAAGACGTATTTATGCGTTATTCGATGATGGTTATCTTTGGTAGCTTTTTTTTGTTGAATAATCTATGAAACGATGCTGCGAAGCGAATTTACATTAACATTAACATTACAAAGTATAACGGCAATTAAATATTATTTGTAAAATGTAATGTTTTACAACGGTATCGTCGTATCGTCGTAAGCCCCGTTCTCTATCTCTAGGTAATTCCTTAAGTTAAGTTAAAACTTTCGTTTCGTTATTATAGGGGGTAAAATGCAAGGAAGTCGTCGTCATTGTACTAGAACTCGGGCGGAAAGACGGCTAATTATAGAAGAAGCGCACCATGGTAATAGTATTTATTCTTAATAATCTTATCGGCGACCATTCAATTGCATCAGGGCTATGAAATATAGATAAGACGTACGTGTAACGCGAGTGAGCGCGAAAGTGAAACGCTACGAGTCTTTCTTTACCCGGAGCAAGCTTGCCGCTTCCCTAACGTACATTCATTATCATTAGATTATAGAATATTAAATATAAAATATACTCGTTAAAAAAATTATTTTCAATATATTTTACACAAGCGGAACAGCGATCGGTGTTTCACTTTATGCGCCATCACAGTCTGTTTATCTCCGACATTTGTACACACACCACACCATGATTTCTGTCTCTTCGTCTTCGTTATTCCGACAATACATCACAAGTAAATGTATTTATAATAAATAACTATGAATGTATATTGAATAATTTAATTAGGGTATAAAAGGTAATGTAACTTTATAAAATAATAAACGAGATAATGGGTGGAAGTTATGTTAAATTAATATGAATCGTTCGAATAAATCAATCTCATGTATAAAAGTTATAATTGCATTGAATACTGAAGAGATTAAAGACTTTTACCATTATGTACCCATTGCCTTTTTACGAAACGCTATTCTTCTTGTTGTTTTTTGTTGTTGTTGTTGTTGTTCTGTATTGTTTTGAACAAAAACAGTTGCAGCAGCAGCAGCAGCGCGAGTTAATCGTCTTGCGTTTCGTTTCGTTTCGTTTTATGATTGATTGATGTAACCTTTTTTTGTTGTTGTTTTTCTTCTTCTTCTTCTTCTTCTTCTTCTTCTTCTTCTTCTTCAATTACATAACATCGAAGGCAAAGAAGATACATAGGATTTTGGGGTTATTGAGCGTGAATTTCTACGATAACTTTGTGTAGCTTGGCGGGGAGAACTTTTTCCTCAATAGTTTCAATATGTAAAGAGGCATACACGATACAAGAGTTATGACTACAACTTTCCATAAGAAATCCGGCGTTTTGATAAATTCGGCATCTGCAAGCAGAGAATTGTCATAATTATTGTCTGGTCCTTTGCCTCGGCGAGCGATGACTGGACTTACCAAAATAATCTTTCAAGACAACGAGTGATAACATGTATAAGGCCAAGGAGAAGACTTCCGCAAGGACCATTATGTGATGCCACGTTCTAATTGTCAAAGCTACCATGATCAATTCGGTTAATACCAATGCCGAGAAGCTTATGGCGACTATGTGAATGAACTCGTCCTCGAACATAATTAATGCACCATACATTATCACGCCACCTGCAGCAGACGGACAAACACACACACACACACACACAGGCAAGGAATTCAACACGATTCAATAACAACAACAACAATAAAAAAAAAAAAAATGTCATAATTCGACAAGGACGTTTGCCTTATCGGCTTACTTACCTTGATAAATGCTTATCAGAACCCACATGAAAAATGTCTTGTACGACAACGAGCGGCCTTTGCTCAAGTCTTTGTAAAGCTCGGGGAACGTCAGAGCTATTTTGCCAGAGACGTCCTTATCCAAGACTAGGGAGAAAACGGGGAACATCGTGTATATCGTCGCGTAGCTGTAAGAAAAAAGAAGAAGAAAAAAAAAAAAAAAAAAAAAAGAAAAGCGCGCGCGCGCCATTCAGTTACGTAATCTCACGTAGGTCATTGGGGTTTTATGGGCGTGTAATGCAAAATAACCTACCCGACCATTAGGAAGCCCTGGTAGAGGGGCACGGACGAGAAGTAAAAGACGGCCGAGAACACGGCCTGCATCGTTGAAATAATTAAGCCTCGGTGTATAACGAATTGGCTGAGGGCCGCGGATCGTTTGTAGCTTCGCCTGCCGTGGACGAGCAGCAGATTCGCCAGATGACTGAATTGCTGTATGGAAAAGTCCGCGGCCAAGGACGCCTGCCTGCCCTCTAGACCTTCGATGCCGATGCCTAAAAGTTTTCCCATTCGCTTTCTTAATATTTCTATGAAATAAGTGACGGGTGGTGGGGTGGGGTTATTGGGGGAGCTCGTGGACGCCTCCGTCTTACCGGCGTCAGCCGACTGGATCATGGAGACGTCGTTGCCGCCATCGCCAACGGCCGCCGTCCTTTTTCCCGTGTGCCTCTGTATCAGGCTGACGACTTCGGCCTTCTGCGTGGGTGAACAGCGGCAGCATACGACGGCCGGCGAGCCGCACGCAAGCTCCAGGAACTCATCCTCGTAATACTGCAGGCACACCTCGAGGGAGTCGCCGCTTATAACGAGGGCGCAGTCCTGCTTCTTTCTGAATATATTTAGCTCGAGGTGAGCGTCCGTCCTCGTCACCACGGACTTGAATACGTGTAGGCTCTGCGTGCGGGAGACGAGCCTCGACGATTTGGCAATGCAGGTGGCCGTCTCCAATTTGTCCCCGGTCAACATCCAGATCTACCGAGAGGAAAATCTTTAATAATTTACGAATCGAATCGGGATTACTTTACTTGGAAATTTATGGGGCTATAAACGCAAAGGAAACGAGCTCGCGAACCTTTATGCCCGCGTTCCTCAAGGACTCCAATGTCGATCTGACCTTGTCCTGTAATTTGTCCTCGACACCGGTCACGCACAGCAGCTCCATTTCACGCTCGAGGCTCTCTATTACGGCCGTGACCCTTGACACGCGATCGGTCACGCACATCCTCGCCGCATTGTATCTTCACAAACGTATCAAGGGATAAAATAGATCGTGAAAAAAAAAAATGTAACGAATACTGAGAATAAATAACCCCACGGCATGGCAATTAACCATTATTACACATATTGATAA
Organism: Ceratosolen fusciceps; assembly: GCA_018883505.1. Classification (NCBI taxonomy): domain Eukaryota; kingdom Metazoa; phylum Arthropoda; class Insecta; order Hymenoptera; family Agaonidae; genus Ceratosolen; species Ceratosolen fusciceps. The sequence goes on from RCIC01000019.1 coordinate 1,100,251, forward strand.
TTATTTTTACGCTCAATTACCTCGCTTCGAAATCCAAATATTGCTCATCGGTCAGGTTCTTTTTTGCGACGACGAGGGTGCGAAAGCCTTCCCTCGCCATGTTCCCGCACTCTTCCTCCAGCCAATCGTTGTACTGTACGATACCGGACATCACGACATCCGCGCCTTTCAGATAAAACGTAATCTCGCCCGTCGACTCTTCCTTAACGATAACGCCCATCCTCTTGGTCTCCGACGTAAACGGAAAGATCTGCAGAATTGTGTAATTCAGCAGCTTCCCGTTCGGTGCCTTGAGCTGCATTGTATTCAAATCCCGCTTCACTAATGCCAGGCCAACCTCTTCTGTCCACTTGACTAACGCTACTTCGTCCGGGCTCGATGCCTGGTACGTAAGCCCTTGTTCCGGATTATAATTATTATCACCTTCTGCTTGACTGACGTTTTTAAGAGAAACAAAACAAAAAAGACGTTCGTTAGCAAGTTCATTATACAAACGTATTTTGTATAATGTACAAGAAGGGTAAGGAAGAAAAACCTAATGGTTCTTCTTGATGGTGAGTAATTAATTTGAGTAAGAATGTAATCGAATACCTTCGGACAGAACTGGTCTCCACGGTTTCGACGCTGTCCGTGTCGAGTTTACTGTTATTTACGTCCTTGTTCTTGACGTCGTCGTAGACGGGCGTGACATTGTGACACAGGGCCAGTGCGTGCACTGCCTCATAGATCCTTGTATTCTCCGATCGTCTGACTTTGCCCGAATACGTATTAGTCGACATTTTCACTGGGGAAGATTCCGTATCTACGGTATAAAAGGTCTGTAGTACGGAGGACACCTCGTCAAATGAATCCTGCCCATAAGATATCGTGCCGAGGTGCAATTTTTTAAACACCATTTTGTTTTGCGTCAATGTGCCGGTTTTGTCGCTCAGTAAATACGATATTCTGCCGAGCTCCTCCGGGATCGTCGTAGTCCTCACGACTGTTCCGGCAATGTCCTTGTCACGCTGGATGCACCAGGCGTAAAAGGTCTTTCCCATGTCGAGATTCACTCGTAAGCTTATTGGAATGATGTAAGAGAAGAGCAATACGAAGCGGAACATGTAACGGTACCAAGGCCCGCTAAATCCCTTCAAGCACATCATGACCAATGCCAAGCCAATTACCGCGCAGAACAGGACCTGTAGACATAGTACATAGGGACATAATAAGTACATGGGGACGAAGGGTCCCCCCGATCGATTGAGACAATTTACTTTCGTCAGCTGATTGATCTCTTCGTCGAGTAAGCCAACTTTGGATCTAGGTGCCGAATGATTCATCAACGACCTTGTCTCCTGGCCCGTGTAAACTACGACACCCAACGCCGAACCGGATGCGATAGCTGTATTCGCCCACAGTGTATTGTCGACCCCGAGGCTTTCTTCGCTGCTGTATCCGTCATACTGGAACGAGACAACGTTAATTAATTACCTTAATAATAACCCCCAATAACGTGAGGCGCGTAAAAACTTTTTACAGTACTCACTCTCGTGAACGTGCCGATAAAACTGTGAATGTCCTTCTGGGGCTTTTCCACGTAAAGGCTGGCCTTGATATCAAACAATTGTGAGTTGCCGTCTAATTTTTGGGTCGTTGGTACAGCCAGGCGTAATTTCCAATCGGTTTCTCCGTCAAGCTGGTCGGTTCTCACGAAGCACGCGCCTGACTTCTCCGTCGTCTTCAGCAGAACGAGATCAGCCGGCACCCTTTGACCTTTTTCCACAATGACCTTGACCATACAAAGACGATACAAAGAATATTTAATTCGGATTCGCAATCATTCTTAAATTGAATGGCTTTCGTTCAAGAGGTTGGATTAACCTGCTGAGACCTCACGAGGCTTAGGAAATTAAAGAAAAATAATAAGATGCAGACTTACTAAATCGCCGACTCTTAGCTTTGAGCTCGGTACCAATTCTGGCGTATTGAATCCTTTAACTAGTCTATAATACTTCTGGCCGTTAACTTCCTTATCCCTTTTGTACCTTCTGCAATCGTCAACAGCTTCTCTGCAAAGCGTTACTGCCAAAACAAAGCACAATGGTCCCCAATACGTGTATAAATACCCAATCCTAATGTCCGGTATGAACTGGGAAATGGCCATTAGTAAAAAATAGAGATTGAGGAAGAATTTAAATTGTTGAAATAGTACCTGTGATTACAAACGTTATGAAAATATTATTATCGTTCTATGCATCTGTGTAGCTGCAATTAAAGGGGATGTAAAGTTGTTGGTACAAACCATTGGTAGGAAAGTAATAATGCTATATTTTTGATTACGAATGACGTTTGTTGGAAACTTTTCGTACATTGGCTGACCAATTTGAATAGTCCTTGCCCTTAATTCTTTCTCTTTGCAACATCTTCGCCACATCCACGTACAGCATCTGGAAAATTACATTGTATAACAGATAAGCAGATAGATAAGCATAATCTACATAACAGGCACAAATTCAGAAATAAGGATTAAATTTTTAATATTAATAATTGAATAATAATAATAATAATAATAATAAAAAAAAAAAAACATTTACAACAAAATTATAGTAGAGTAGAGTTTATAAAGGGTAGGTAAAATTATATCGATAAGAGTGTATTAAGGAAGCAGCGGCAATCAAAAGTAGCAGTAAGAAAGACACAATTCAACTGTTGCGCGTATACATGTAGATGTTTATGTAGAAGCACAATAAACAATGAGTGGTTGCACTACGATGTCAAAATATTGTATTCGAATGTACGCTATTATGTTGGCAGTTTGACATTTGACATTGAATGAATAATGGTAAGTTGAAGCTTTTGGATATATATCCTAATAATTTAATGAAACTCTAAGACAATGAGCTATTTTGTAAAGCGACTGTGAATTATGAAGGAGGAATGAGCGAAGAGAGCGAAGAGAGAGAGAGAGAGTCTATAATTTGCAGGATATCTAACAACTGATGAATTCATAGAATAGATAACAATTTTTAACAGAAATTAGGTCCGCAATGACAATGATCAATAAAGCACTCTTTCCCTCTAAAACATTTATTAATTTATTTATTAAATAAACGAGTGTTATGATTGATAACAAAAAAAAAAAAAAAAAAAAAAAAAAACGAAACTTATGACGGAAGTACATGCATCACTATGTGATTAAGAGATACGTGGGTCGCCGTGCGTGTGGTATCGAGTTGGTGTGTATGTGTCGGAGGCGCGATCGCGCCCGTGTGCGAGTGACTGTGGAATGTGCAGACATCCCATCCCTAAAGCAGATCATTATTATGTAGTTCAACAGAAAGATTAAGAAACCAAAAAAATTAGAAAACAAACGTAAGGCTCGATAATGTAATGTAACGTAATGTAACGTAATGTAATAAACGAATGAATGAATAAATAAATAAATAAGTAGATAAATAAAGTAAAGTATCTGTCAAAAGGGAATTACAATCGTCGCAAGAATTGACCGAGGGCCGAGTAGTAACTTCGCAATCTCTCCATCATGTGGTGCAGCTGCTGCTACGGTGTTTTTTAGTGTCGTATTACATACGTATATATATATATATATATATATATATATATATAACAATATAGGCGAGACTGGATCTGGCAATCGTGAAGGCTCAAGACTCGAGATATGTAAAAACAGAAGACGCAGAAGAATGAGTCAGAGGCTGGCGTGGCCTGCACGGACATGAAAAAAAAAAAAAAAAGAAAAAAAAAGAAAAAGAAAGGCCTGCCCGGGAGAATAAATCGATTCTGACGCCTTCTCTCTATTATTATTAATACGTCACCTCGTCCACGAGCTGATATGTCGGGGTTTGCTTATCAATGGAATGTCCTCCTTCGACAGGCGAATCATGTTGCTCTGATTTTCCATTTCGATCATTAATCAGGCGGCTGAGGTAACCCGACGCACCTTACCTACCCCTCCCACCTTCGGCCCTCCCGCCCTCTCTTCTTTCGGCCCACCCGCCCCACTCTCTCTCTCTCTCTCTCTCTCTCGGTCTCTCTCGGTCGCCCTTAGTTAATAAGACGGTGTCGCGAGGCCCGAAAACCACGACGACCACTTATGATCTCTCTTCCCGTCACCGCGATCCAGGTTCAGAATTCCATTTACTATCACTGACACGAGTTTTCTCCCGCGGCCCCTCCACCACGCTCTTCCTTTCCTTGCCCTGCTGCTGCTGCTGCTTGTGCTGCTTGTGCTGCTTGTGCTACACAATTTTCAACTCTCGCCTCTCTAAAGGCTTGTCCGCCCGTCTAACGCAGCACACCACCCTGTAAACACTTGCGCTCTTTTACAATGAACTGCTCTGCTTACATGACGTCAGTCGGATATGTCATGATCGGCTCAGCATAGAGAAAGAAGTTTCAAGATCAGCGCCGCCGTCGCGCCCCCCCCCCCATCCTTACACGCGCGCAAACCTGCCTATGCGTGTGCGTGTGGGTGAGCGTGTACGCGCTTACGACTACGTTTGCCTTAAAGCTCCAGGATCCGAGGCCAACATCCCCTTTGGATCCTCAACTCTACTTCTTCGGTCTCCTTCATTATATATCACCTATATAAGATCCTACGCGATCCCGTACGGAACTTGCGGCGATTTTTACTCGATCGATGCGGAGGTGGAGGAGGCTGAACGATTGGAGCGTCGACCATGATTTTTTTAACCATTAGAGAAGATTTTTAATAGAAATTCACGTAAGCTCAAACGTATTGAGCGATGACCTTCGTATTCCGCATTCTAACTTTATATAAGCCTATTGTTATTCGTGCTGTTATTATTATTTATTTTTTTTCTTTCTTTCTTTTCTTTTTCGTCTTACATAAGAGCGCGTCGAGTGGGTGGGTGGCTGGCTGGCGAATAAAAGAATCAAATTGTAATACTGCCAATACGTTATTCGTAATTTATTTTAAACGATCTTGCCGCGCGCTCGCTTACGAAATGCATCACTCGCTACACGTGCATTAGAAAAGGAAAGAAAAAAAATAAATAAAAAAGTAATACTGCTACTAGTACTAATGCTTAATACGTATGCGCCATTTTAATTACTTTATATTTAAAACTTCTGTATTGATTTATTATATAAGCCAATGCATGCCTACATGTACACAATAGAGAGAGAGAGAGCGCGCGCGCGCGCGCGCAGTTTTATCCGTTCGTTTGATAAATAAAGATTTCGAAAGCACGTTACGAATGACAATTTATAGTTACGTGAGCGGAGGGGATTTTCTAATAATCTTATAAATTTCTATTGTACGTTGTAACGGTGGCTGCTTATAAATAACGAATTTAAATGAAATTTTACTTTTAATAATTCCAACTAACAAGACGTCCTTATTAGTATTATGTAGCCGTGCATAAATAACGTGCTCAAACGATATCGACGCGAATGAACGAAGGAAGGCTAAAAGCCGATAATACATGTCGATAATACATATCGATGATATAAAGATATAAAATAAAAAAATTAAAAAGAGCAATTCGTTTCGATGGCGTTATTATTATGTATTTGAAGGCTCGAGTCGACGGCTTGGGGCGCCACGAAACGGAAGATTCGCGAACTAAAGGAATAATAGATCGGACTTGGCACTAGGAAATAAACATCCTTCGCCTCTCTATCCTTCTTAAAAAAAGTATAATATGAGAACATGAAAGCATAGATATCTTAGGGCGATGATGTCATTGGCAATTATTATTTATTGCCTTTGTCGTTATTGCCGCTATCAATGATTTTTCTCTGCTAATTTAAAATAAGTCTGGATCCTCTAAATTATTATAAGACGTAACATAAAAATGCCCATGACGATGCAAAACGTATTTCTCTTGATGTAAAGCTGAAAATTATTAAACAATATCGTATTTAAAGAAGCAAAAGCGACGCATTAAAGGATATAAACGTTTTGGGAACACGCCTCGAGCGTAGAAGCCGGACAGCGACGGATTTTGTACTTTATCCAACAACAACAAACACCTTAACCTAAAAGATCGCGGGAGCAGCAGCAGCAGGAAGGATAGAAACTCGTTAAAAAAAAAATAAAAAAATAACGGTTCGAAAAACTGAGCGTAAAAATTATAGTCTACGAGTAAAAGCAGAAAGGGGATGAGAGAGAGAGAGAGAGAGAGATAGATAATAATGAAAATATAAGGACGAGTTGGTGGAGAGTTGGCGAAGAGCACTCGGTTCCATGGTTATGAGAGAGAGAGAGAGAGAGAGAGAGAGAGAGAGAGAGAGAGAGAGATAGAGACTCACCCGCACAAGATGTGCTTGAGGAAGTGGGAGCATTTGGAGAGTCGCCTGTGACGGTTCCTATTGCCCGTCATCATGCGTATACTATCTTCGGCAGGCTGCAAAAGATAATCGGTTTCCTCATCCATTTCAAAATCCCGCTCGTCGGAGCTCAGCCGTAATGGCATCTCCTCTAACCTCATAGCCGTGTTCCGCATTCGAGCCAGCTTTCCTCGAGCTCTTGACCAGCTCCTTAATACCAGGGCCGATCGCACGCCTATTACTTCTTGCCGCTCGCCTCATCAATCAAGGGATACGCGCAATCGTGGCAACGGAGGGGGGTTGGGGGGGGAGGATGGTGCCGAAATATCCGAGGCCCCCGTGGCCGAACAAACAAACGCGGCTACGCGACCGAGGCCCTTGCCTACGGTACTCCCCCTCCTCCTGCGGCGGCCAATATCGCGCATAACCAAGTCTCGACGGCTACGACTAAGACGACGACTACGACTAAGACGACGACTAAGACGACGACTACAACGACAACGACAACGACGACGACGACGACGACGACGACGACTTGTACGGACAACGCAGGCCGTTGTCCTCGTGCCCCGGGCGATGGACCGAGGCGAGGATCCTCCCGAAAAACCTTTCCCCCCCCGTTTCACGATCAGTCGGGACGCGCAAACGCAGAGGCCGAGGAAAGCGCCCGGGTCACGAGGACAGGCGCGCATGTATACGGGACTGCGCGACTCCAATCGCAAATCGCACACCTTACCAATGGATCCTCCGTTGCTCGGCCAGCCAGCCAGCCAGTCAGCCAGCCAGCCGACGCATTTCACCGAGCCGATCGGCTACAGGAGCATCGCCAATGCTCTTTCGTTGCGGCGCGGCTTCGCCGACTTATCGCTCGTCGGACGCAACGACGGCGCCTATCTATGCGCTTTGCGCGCCAACTCGAATATGCCTCCCCCGGCGCGTGCACCGCGCGTCCCTTAAAACGCTCTTCTCCGCTCCCCGCGATCCTTTTTGTTTTTTTTTTTTTTTTTTTTTGTCGACGTTACCTCGTCGCTCAAGGGAGCCCCAATAACCTTTCTCTAGCTCACTGCCATTATAATTGTAATTGTAATTGTAATTGTTGTTGTTGTTGTTGTTGTTGTTGTTAGGATTGGCTCAAGTAAAACGAGAATGCTATATTTTGTTATCCATTCTTAGTTACTAAATTGTACAAAGAGAATTTACGTAAGGGAAGAAGGACACAAATGTAGCTTCGCGCAGCTTTTAATCACAATGTACTGGTATTCTTCTTCTCCTCCTCCTGCGAAATGCAATAAATGCGTGCAAGTTCCTTGATCCGGTCGAGCGTTTCCGAATTGCTATGCTCAAGGGCACGAGCGTTCTCGAAGAGTAGCGTCAACGGGGCCTTGTCCGACATCATTGCCAAGCTCAATGAAAATCTTTGCGATTTACTGAAAATCTGTAAAAAGTCGATAATGTCCGGGAGCGTGTCCGGCGAGGAGATGACGTTGGACAGGTCGAGGAACTCCTCGAGAAATCCCGAGGGTACTTCGATTTTGAAAAATTGCTCTGCCAACCGCTCCCTGCGTGATAAATCATCGAGTAAGTGATCGATTAAGTGATCGAGTAAGTGAGACTGCGCTTTTCGAAAATGTTTACCTGAACTTCAACAAGTAATCGAATTTTAATTGACGATCCGACAGGTCCTGCCAGATCTTTAAGAATTCCAATGTCGTTTTCGGACTGACGTTCTCTATGGAACAACGGGGCCGCTCCTTACACGCCACTTTAACGAAACGCTGGGCTTTCCTGTACTCCTGCAGGTACGCGTCGACATCTTTGTCGAAACAATGGTTCCACGAGACGTCGGCCCTCCTTTGGAGCTCGCGATGCTCCAGTGGCCGTAAATGCGCCGCCTGTACCTGTTTCACTCGTTAAGCACGATAAAGGCTTCTTTTCTTTCTTTTCTTTCTTTCCTTTCTTTCATTCTTTCATTCATTATTTATTTAATTCTCAATGCAAGAGGTTAAAAAACGGCGCATCGAACTTACGATGTTGCGAAAGTGCTCGTAAGTCGGGACACGCTGTTCGATCGCCCTGATCTTCGCGTCGTTTTGTAACTTGTAGAGTTCGTCTGCTTTAAGCGCTTCGTCCAATTCCATTTCCAACATTTTGTAATCTATCCGCTTCTTGAGGTAGCTGCTGCTCATCCCTACAATTACAATCACCCCGATGGCTTATTTACTTATAAATTCCCGATTAGATTATTAACTATTGTCTCGTTTTGTATACTCACTGGCATAACCAAGCATTCGCCAAATAATACGTAATGATCGACGACTCCCAAGGGTTATCGTTGCCATAGCAACTCCTACGATTCAGCGTTTAATAAGTATTATTATTGTTTAATAAGTATTATTATGTTCAGGATCCACCGAATTCTTATCCACCGAATAACGTCGACACGAGCTGAAGAAGATTTTCTATATTTCTATGTATTTATTTTTACTAAAAGACAATAATGATTAAATATAGCGCGAACGCGTCGGCGTAAAAATGTGTGCAGGCGCTATTTATATTATGTAAAATGAAAAAGGAGCCTCGTCGTACAATAATAACGTATTCGCTAATAATTTTCATTTCAATGGAGGAATATTTTTAAATATAATGTATTATCCCGGTATGTAATGTTAATAATAAATAGCAATGACACGTTCTGTACTTAATAATTAAGAACGTACATTATCTTTAAACTTTGAAACGACAATGCATTTTTTTTTTTTGTTTTTTTTTTTGAAAGGTAAACAATAGCTGCGCTCGGCTTAATTATCTCTCTCTCATTTACCTCTACAACTGCAATTCTTCTTCTTCTTCATCTTCTTCTTCATACGAAAAATGTAAGTTATCTATCTCCTACGTCATAAGAGATTAATCCGTGAAAGCATTCTCGAGTCCATTTTCATTCGAAGATGATTGATAAATAAATATTTTTACGTTCTATTTAAAATTACGGCCATAATTACGTTTCCATACGTTCACAATACGTTTTCATTAATTTTTAATTGAACAATTATTATAAGCACTGAGCCCATGACTTCTTTGACATTAACAATTGACATTAACAGTTTATCTTGAGAAATATTTTACATTCAAAATACCTTAATTTTGGAATGGTACGCTTAAACAATATGGTTTTCCTCTCTTTTGATCATCCATTCTAACTAAGCCATTTAATTATAATGTATAATTTCTATTTAAAAAGCATTTAAGAAGTCAGTCAGTCAATGTTGCCGCACGTTTGACGCTTCAAAACAAGTTTATATTTGAATGTGTTAGGTGAAATCCAATACGATTGAACATTTTCATTCGTTTCGCAACGTACTTGAAACAATATTTATGAATGAAAATATCTTTGTTATGTCAATATGATGTCATAAGGAATTAGTTGGTCTATAAATGAATAATTACGGCGCTTACTTTCCGTAAGACGTGTATTTAATATTGTTAAAAAAAAAAATAAAAAAGAAAAAAAGAAAATATATATATATACATATGTATGTATGTACATAGCCATGGAAATAGTAGTATAAGAAAAAAACATAAATGAACTATTGTTTTGCTTGTATTGATTCGCGTTTAATTGCCACAGGATATCAATAATAAATAATAACGCTCTAATCTATTGTCTAATCCGCTTTATTTTTTTTTTTTTTTTTTTTTTTACAACAACGGTATACTTTATTGTACGCGTTATTGAAATTAAATTATTCTTAAAACAATGAAACTGGGCGATAATTAATCTTTTGCAATCAATCCAGACAAAACGTTAATTAATTGTCGATGATGAAACTTTACGGCGATAAATTACGCCGGAGACGATGTTCTCCGGTTGTTGTTGTTGTTGTTGTTGTTAAATGACCACCTTGTCGGAAATTTCCCTTTCTTTGAGGAGCCTATCCTTCCGTCTCCTTACCCATTTCTCGTGGACTCTCTTCATCTCAAGTATTTCCTTCATCCCCTCCTTGTCCTCTTCCTTAAAAAAAAAAAAAAAAATATCAACACATACACGTCGTTATCGCTAATCGCTAATCGCTAATGTATTCTAAGAGGGAAGAGCATTTATTAGTCGCGAATCTCACGGTCTGATTTAATCGGAGGACCAGTGCTTTCCGCCCATCGGACATCGGCTGCGAGTAGTCGTTGAGTTTCTTCAGCCTCTCCGGCGGACTGACCCCGCGCTCGACGACAAGGACGATCCTCGCCCACTAGAACGCACGGCAGACAAGAGCCATTAACGTACGCACGATTAACGAGGTGCGATCGATTACTTGGTACGAACCTGTCTTTGCCACTCGTTCCGCGTTTCCGCGATTTTCTGATACGTATTGCCCATCATGGCGATCAGCATGTTTACCAGCAAAATAGCGACTATGCCCATGTAAACGACAAAGAGGGACTGCAAGCAGAAGACGAAACCCCTTAATTTCCGCTCCGCAAATAATAATAACAACAACAACAATGATGATGATGATGACGATGATGATGCATTATGGACTAGCGGATGCATAAGCGGCCGAAAATATCAGAAACGCTTGTAAATGCTATTTTTGCGACAAGACGTAATACAAGCAAGCGGTTAGCTGGGGGTAGGGGGGTAGGGGGAGGAGAGTCAAAGAAAGAGTCACCTTGGCCTCCATCTCGTGCTCCGTATTCTCGAAGGCATCGTAATAATCGCCGAAATTCGTCATGCTCATGAGAAACATGGCCATGATGCTTTCCATGGGCGATGGCATGGGATTAGCCTTTGTATCGTCGACCCCCTCGGGCGTCACGGGATTATCAAATGACAGGAATATTATGTAGTAGGCTAAAACAGAGACTTACGGCCCTTAGCCAAACGTTATTAGAGAGCACGCGTGTACGTAGCCCCTTAAGATTTCGGGGTGAAAAAAGGGAAAAATAAAAAGAGATATAAATATAAATATAAATATGTATATAAACGTATTTTGTAAATATTTTTTTTTTATAAACTTATAAGCCCCCGAATCTTTATCGAAGTCGTACTTCGACACATTGACGGACACAGGAATTTGTTATAAAAATGTTATAACGGTCTCTCCGAACCTTATCCGGCATACATCCCAATAAACTTGTTTTCCAAGCTTATCTTGCATTATAAATAAAACCACGTAGCTCAAAGTCGTTTGAATACATAAGTAAGGTGAGATTGGCGAGCGAGTGATTTGCTGGAATGTCAAAGGCCAAGTATTAGCGGAAGGGAGGAATTGAAATTCGGAAGCAACGCAACGTTAGATACGAGTCAATGGCACCGTGCCATTATTCCTCACGGGGGTGCATCGATGACGATTCAGCCTCAGCCTCCGAAGGCCCACATAAAGAGAACACATAAAATCTTACGTAAGACACGTGGACCGTTAACGTAATCTGACCTTGGCATACTACCCGTACGCCGTACGTGCGCTCCTCACCTCGCATTCCGCTAAATCTTTAGCAGCGGATACACGTCAATGATGTCGGATCACGGTATCGTTGGCCATTTGGCATTTTTTTTTTTTTTTTTTTTTACTTTATAATAATTGCTAATTCCATGGACATTCACGTCGAACGTAGGAGGATAAAGTTTATAAAAGCCAGTACTTCTGATCCATCCATCAGACATTCATTCATCGATTGCCCCGTTAAATCCCTTATTAATTCCCCCATGTATAATATTTCGCTAAAAAAAAAAAAAGGGGGGGGGCTCTCATTATTGTCAACTTCTAGATCTAGAAAACTAGAATTCGGATTTCAATATTAAAAGTATCGCGGTATTACAGAAGCGAGAAGCGCAACTGTCATCGAATTATTAATCATGGCTTACAGTCCCCGTCTAAATTTTACTTAATTTTTACCTTTGCCAGTTATTCGATACATTTTTTCTTTTCGTTTGGGCTCGAGGAATAAGATTATCCTTGAAATTATTAGCTTCGTCCTTACATATTCTTACGTATATTACAAAATAAAAAATAAAATAAAAAAAAACTTAACTTAACTTATCCTTACATTGAAGAAGCAACAACGTAAATTGGAATCACGAAGCTATACGTTTTAATTTGTTATTAAAACATATATATATATATATATATAGCAAATGCTTGGTAATGCATTAAAAAATCCATCCTATTTCTGTTGATCCGCTCGCGATATTTATTTACAAATCTTATTTAATTGCTGGCCAGCAATTTAGTTGGATAAATCGTTAATGCATGCAATTTGTAAGATACTGAACAAATAATAACGAAACTTCAAAGTTATTGGTCGTAACTCAAGCTCGCTCGGGATAACATTTTTATTTCAAGTAATTCCTCTTACTTTATATCGTATTCTAAGAAAACAAAGCATCCAATGCAACAGATTTACACGAGAACTTCACGCTTAATAATACGCTTATTTATAACGTTACTTCTTTTTTTCTTTTTTTTTTTTTTTTTTTTAACCAATTAAAACAACACGTTGGACACGTACAGTGAAAAGCATTCGAATTAACACACGTGCAGCGTGATGCGATTTTACGTACGTACAGCTTCGTGTAATAATTGTAACAAGGGAAATTGTAATGATTTGCAATGTTACGTGCATTTAAAATAATGTATTATTTACAGTGCAAGTAAGTCATGAACGAGTACGTAGATTAGGAAATAATATAAATACTTTGATATTTTGAATAGAAATACGCAATATTACAAAATAAAGTGTAGGTTATCAAACGAATTAAAATTGAAAATACGTTGGAAGAGCTTGTGATGCAAGCTTCAGAGATATATAGATTAAATAACTTTTGAAAATTATTAATACGAATGGATCGAACGCATTCGGCCGGGGAATTAAACTTTGGCCGGATATTATGTATTTAAGAGTTTTTAGTTCGCGTAGAGCTGAAAATATTATCCACGCGCTCGGAAAATCATCGTTGCGTACCCGTTGCAATTAAACAAACGCATCCCGTGCTACGAGTCAACAACTTTACTTAACAACACAATGATCCAACCACGAATTATCTTTACGTATAGATATAGAATGTATCATTATCGGTTTGGCTCGATGTCGATCGGCTCGGGTCGATACCTGCCTTGAGAGAATCCCATGACAAAGACGAGATAGATGGAGACGAAGCGCAGCAGGTCGCCCATTATCATCCGGTAGATCATGACGACAAAAGGCCCGACAGTTTTGAATCCACGGCAGAAGAAGAGGAAGTACGGCGCGGTCGTGAGCATGACGACGACCGCGAGCTTGTCCTCGACCTCGTCCGCGCAGGCGACCCGTAGAAACGGAAAGGACAGTAAAATACAGCAGGAGAAGAGGAACATGACACGCGAAGGAGCCGTCATCTGCAAATAAATACATTCGTCCTCTGCAATGCCCCGGATTTATAAGAGATCGTTAATCGGCGATCTTTAAACGCATCCTCGGCCTTACGAGATTCTCTATGAACATATTGAGGCCCAGGAACCTCGCCTCCCGCAACGCCGCGCATATGTAAAGTATCGCACCGAGTTCCATAAAAATTTCCGCCGTCAGTCTGACTTTAGAAATTGAGTCGTTCAATGACATCAGTCGGCACTCGCCACTCAGTCCCTTCCACCTGCAATTCATCCACTAATATTTCCTTCCGGTCTTTTACATTCCCTGCCGGTGGGGGGTTATTGGGGTTATTGGGGTTATTGGGGGAGTCTCGATCGATTATCTCTTATAACGATTCAATGACGACGGGGGGGGGTACATTACATTCTCCCAATAAAACCTTAAAATGGTGAAACGGTCAGCCATCATTACCAATCATTCATAACTTTGATCTCCTTGTTTAAAAATGTCCAGCCCGTGGAATTCATCGTGGATGTATTGAAACCATTGGCCGTAGTATTAACGCTTGGGCTCGCGTTAAATACGTCGTCGACAGTCGTATCGTTGCTCTCGCTCATCACTTTTACGCTGGCCAACGTATTATTCGGCAGGTCGGTCGCGTTCCACATGTCCTTGACCATCGAGCTTATGTTCCCCGCCATCTCTAACGTGATCTTCTCTAAAGCGCTGGTCAACCGCTTTCCCGAGAGCTTCGTATCCGCTGCGAAATACTCGACGAGACTTTTCGTGAGCAAAGCCGAAAGCTTCGTGGCCTCGAGAGTTTTGACTTGGCCGGCTGCGAACGGCTCCCGCGATCTATTATTGTCTTTTTGATAAGAGTCTGGATCATTGGCTGGTCCCGGCCGAAGCGTGAAGCTTATCAGCGACAAGACGAAGTACGAGCAGAACAAATAAAATTGCCGGTAAAATCTGAAATTTCACATAACGTTAATTGTATTTTACCTCGAATCTCTCTCTCACTCTCACTCTCACACTCTCTCTCTCTCTCACACTCGATTCGATTTCGATTAGGATAAAAATGTGCGCGAACTAGGTAAGGGCCCGATCGAAAGTTTCAATTCAATTGAATAAAATAGTATTTGCTGCGAATGAAGGAGCTTCGTAAGTACAAATACGACCTGGATTTAACGAACGTATTCCATTTGGCGTTCAAAAGATCTATGAGTACTCCGTCCATGAGCTCCAGATGCTCGTCCTTGTCCTGCGTCAAACGGAACGCGTTAATTTTACATTGAAATTTTTTTTACGTTCCCGTAAGCGTGATCGGACAAGGGAATGAGTACTTGCCCCAAAAACAACCAAGTTCAAGGCGGAATTGTTGCTGATTTTGCCGGTATCGACGTCGATGGTGTCGATTTGCGAGAGCGGGTAAGCCGCGCAGGTTATGCTACCGATTTGCCAATAGATCTCCCTCTCGATGTTCATAATGTGAAAGAACATGTCGATCCTCGCGAGTTTGGCGGCCAAGGTCAATGGCGTCAGGTGCAAGCCGTTCCTCACCGATAGCGACGATCCGACCTCGTAGGCCATGTCAAAGGCTGCCTGAGAATTAACAAAACTACCCTTTACGCTATTCCTCTCGCCCTGTCCACAACTTCTCTTCGTCTACGTAGCAAAATCTCTCATAACGTAGCTTTTGCACGCGCAATCTCATCCTCGCGTCACGCATTCGCAATTTAAATTTTACCTTTTCACCTTCCGTTTATTAATTCAGTTATTTTTTTAAATTTAAATACAATGAGCCTTAGATGATTTATTCGACAATGGCATTAACAATTATCGAGAATAATCGTGCAATTAATTAATTGAATTCCTTTCATTTCGTAAGCGAGCCGTTCGCTAACGTGAAACATTTATTTATTTATCTCTCTCTCTCTCTCTCTCTCTCTCTCGATATATATATAGCAACAATAACCTATGGGTTGTCGAACAGGCGACATTTCGATCCCTCTAACCGATTAACTATGGAATAATTGGTGAATCTTTGTTGCCCGACTGCATTTTTTTCTCTCTCTCGTATTTTTCAGAAGCGTGTTGGATGTTTATTCTTAGAATGGCTCTCGCATGTAGGAAGTGAGGACGGGAAAGGAGCCGAAGGAGTGCATACACGCGATGGTGCCAATACGCGCGTTTTGCATGCGTCAAAGCGGCTGCTTTGTTGACTTTACACTGTAAATTAAAAAAGAAAAAGAAAAAAAAAAAAAAATACCTCCAACTCGTGATCGTAATTTTAACGCGTAAACAAAAGGAAAGTTCGAAAGTTACGATCGTTTTCCATAATAATTTTAGGATCGAGAAGAAACTATTAATATACTCTCGGTGAATGAATATTAATTACTTGATTGTACCGATTCCTCCTCTCAATTGAGTATTATCGAGCGATTAATACCTTTTTTTTTTTTTTGTCCACTCTTATCGTCAAGCGGACCAAGTAAACTTCAAGAATTTACGTATGATTTGATGGGAATAATAAAGCGCACAGTTAGACAGTCACGGGATACTTACGATCGCCGGCCATTTTTCTTAAGCTTATTCCTTCATAATGAAACTCACGAGCTTTTGATAAATGACGAGCATGTGTAGGACCGTGTTGCCGTTTGTGTCTTGCTTATCGGGATCTGCGCCTCTGGCGAGTATCAGCCGGTAGCATTCTTCCTGGCCCAAACAGGCTGCGAAGCTCAAAGGATATTCACCCCAGTAAACGTAACTGTTTTGTCAAATTAATCAATCTTTCAATTACACTCCTTACTTCCATTACCTCCTCCTCCCCCACCCCGGGGGTCTCTCTCTCTCTCAGCTATACACCCGGCAATATACGAGAGTCACGGACACGAGTCACGGACACGAGTCACGGATACGAGTTGAAAGTGCGATTCTTACCGAGGACTTCTGTCGGTGAATCCTTTTATTTAAGCCAGGCTAAGAATTTTTATCGCTACGAATTAACGACAAGTCCACCGCGCAACGCGATCCAATGATTTTTATTATCCAATAATGCCAGCAGTAGAGTGCAATGAAGAGATTATATCTCAATAATATCGTTCGTTACTCGGGTATAAAAAAAAAAAAAAAAATATATATATATTCTAATCATTAATAGTTATCGGGATCAGAGCGACTCTCGCGTCGTAAAATATTTATTACTGACGTACAAATACTTCTCTCTTTTTTCTTTGTTTTTTCTTTTTGTTTTCAACAAATATAGAGACGGTGATTGTAAACGGGGCATTTTAAAGGGCGAACGATTCTTTCGTATAGCAATAGGATCTTTAAGGAATAATAATAATATAAAGCGGCTATGCCGAGCGGTTTTACCCTTCATAATTCGTTTCTGGGCTCACGCACACCCATTCGTGCTCAAGGCTGTCGTTGCGCGAGGCCTTTTGGTCCTCCGGGCACATGAAATTACCGAAACAGCGCTCGTTCACGTTCGCGCCACTGTCAAGAAGAAATTTCACCATCGACGGGTCCTCGTTCACGATCGCTATGTGCAATACGTTCTCCCCTGCGTAAAGCAAAGCAAAGCAAAAATGATTTTCTTGGGCCACGCGTGTAGTATAACACAGTACCGTAATATTCGTCGTCGATGTATATGTCGTGGATGAGATTTGGATAAAATCGAAGCAGTCGTTTGGCCAAGTCAGCGTGGATGGCCGTCGCGTTGAGCATACACAAATGCAGAATAGTTTCACCTACGGCTCCCCGCTCGCTAAGGGTCCAGCATACGAGCCTGTGTTTATCTTTATCTGGCAAATGTTGTAAATGTAGTCAATGATGCTGCGATCGTAACTTTTACAGATTCCCGCCGTACAGATTACATTCGATCGAGAATGACTTTATTCTGAAATTACTTACCGATTTTGTTCTCGTCGACGTCCTCGTCGCCCTCCATGTCCTTGTCGATATCGTACTCCTCGGGTTTCTCCATCGCCTTTAGCACTGGAAGCTGCGGGGGTGGGTTGGGGAGGGTGGGGAGGAGAAAAACGCTTTTTACTGGAGCAATTTTACAAAGCAAGGCATTACTTGCAAGTCAGTCAATCAATTAATTCCGATTGTGCGTGGATTTTCTAAAATATACTAAAGCACTGAATAACGAGCGTTTCGCGTTTTATTCTAAAAAAAGGCGATGAATAAAACGGATGTAATGCAGAAACGCGGAATGTCGGAAGCCAACGAAATCGAACGATATTAAACTAAACGAAAGTCCATTAAAAACTCTCCGTACGAACGAATACGTTCCAAGTCTATTTTTTATTATTATTATTGTTTTTGTTTTATTATTATTATTATTATTATTATATAACCATTTTATGCCTTGGCCTCTCCTTGTTTCGCAAGAGTACCAATTTCGATACTGGTATCCATTTTCCCCTGCCTCGGTTGTAAAGAAAAGGCTCGACTTTCGTTCTAATTGCGTGATCGATTTCGGCATACTGTTTAGTTTGGGAGGCCCGTTTCATCATGTCAACTAGCAAACCACCGCCTGTTGGAATTCAAACAAACAGCTCTACAAATAAAAGGCTTCTTATATTTATAACTTGCGTGTACAATAATCGCCAATGGCCTGCCTCACCTTTCAAATCCACGAGTTTGTAGAGTAAAATAGAAGAAGCGTCGGTTTGCTTCTTAACGCCACTTGTCACGTTGCTTTCCGTATTGCCCATTACGAATAAAAATCTTATAAATACAATATAAATATATGTATATATATATATATTGCAGATGTAATAAAGCCGTTGTTGCCGTTACGTTAAATGTACGTTAAGTAACGGCGTGGCGTTTCTCGCTAGGATGAGCGCGTTTCCTTGTTACCATGACGCGCAAAGGAGAATTATCGATCAAACTTTATGGTACGCTTTTCAGCAATAATCTACGGTGATTTCCATCCCACGATTAACGCTTACGATTTACAATAAATATACATCTTTCAACTACTTAAAAGCGTTTGCAAAATCTGACAATGTAGGCTCTAAAAGAAAGAAAAAAACAACAGAAAATCACGTCAGTATTTAAAATACATTATGTCTTAGCGGGGGTGGGGGGGGGCGATTAAAATTTTTCACTCCTTATCTACGGCAAAGTTCGTGAAAAATAACATCTTCCGATATGGTTGACCAATATTGGCCTAGTTTAAGGGGTTATTGGTCGAACGAAGCTCCTCCCTATTACGAGTACATAATAAATTCTTATTGCTATTTTCAAATGCAGAAAACGCTTTTTGTATCTTAATATCGAAATTAAAAAAAAATAGAAGTCCGCACAATTCGGGCTCTCCTCGGCTTGTGAATGCCATTATTTTTACGTAAAAACATAAACAGTTGATTGGATCGTTAAAGAGTAACGTAATTTACGTATTATCCTTGGAAATATTTCTTAATTCGAGCGCTTAATTGCATTATCAATGAAATTGATTTCATTAGCGATGCGTCAAACTTTCGGTTAACGTTTGCTCCCGGACGGCAGTCTCTGATTAGCAAAAGCCGCAGCGGAGTCGTTACGGCAGATGTAAAATTAAAGCATGTATTACATTCGTGTCACAACTACAATAATTGCCATTAAAAAAAAACTCGCGTCTCAATTTTCCTAGAACCGCACTGAACCAGCAATATTTTATACAAAAAAAAAAAAAAAAGAAGAAAAAAAAAAAAAAAGAAGAAAAAGGGAAAAAGGAAAAAAAAAAGGTATTATATTACGGTAATATTGTTTACCAAACAAGGTAATCTACGCGTTCGTATAATGCAATAATTAATTACGTTAATTTTATAACTAAAAGTTGAACGGTATTTTTTTTTAAACAAATTTGTCAAAAAAAAAAAATTATCTCCTTTAAGATGATGATAATATTTTTTTTTTTTTTTTTTTTTTTTTTATATCTTGATAACGTAATCGCTGTTACTAATCCGATAACACAACGTTTACGTAAGAATGTCTTTCATACACCATTACTCAATATTATTCATATAATTCAAAGTTTTTTTTTTTTTTTTTTTTTTTTAAACTTTCCCGGGCGGGAGGGAGGAGGAGGTTCTTTTTTGTTTTGTTATTTTTTCGGTCCACCATACGAATTACTAATGCTAATGCTAATGACAATAGAATTGTTATTAATCAAACGAACAATGTCCTTTTATTGTAACGTATTACGTTAAATGGATAAACAATTGAAATGGGGGGGGGGTAAAAGGGCTCGTTGGAGGAGAGCCCGGTCTCGTCGATTCCCGGACGAGCGGAGCCCCCCCCCACCACCACCGTGTTTGTTACTTCCACACCGAAGGTCAATAATTAGTCAATAATTAGTAGTTAAATATTGGGGACGTTTTTTTTTTTTTTTTTGCCGCTCATCGTACGAATTACTCGCGCGTACGTTCGCGTTGCTTTTTTTATAATCTTTATAGTTTTTATAGCCAATGGGACAATAATAACGAGGAGATAATAGAAGAGATGGACGGCGAAGACGAACACGTGGGTATAAGTTATTGCTCTTTTTTTTTTCGCGCAATTTAAGTGATTGCGAGTATAGGAATGAAAGTTACCGCGTGCAATTATTAATTGCTTAATTAGCCGATGACCTTATTGTGTTTACGATCTCGCGGAGATGCGATCGGCAGGTAAGAGCGGCGTGCGAGCGAGTGAGCGAATCGAAACGGTCCTCGTCTTTTACTTCGTTACTGATCGAGCCAATTAAAGCTGCATCGCGAGCAACGTAATCGGCGCATAATATCGCACTGAAATATTAATAAATAAACAGAGTCGGCCGTTTTCTTTTCACGGATACGCTTCCTACGAGGAAGATAAATCCTCGTACTTCCTTGGGGGTTAAGTGCGCGAAACGTGGTTTAGAAACGGCCAACAGGTTATCGAAAGCTTATTGAATTTGACAATTGGATTCGTCGAGACTGTATAACGTAGACTGTTAAGGAGAACCGTATTAAGGAAATGAGGGATTTATTTGCGCATTAACGCGTAACCGTAACGCGCAACGAATTCCATTGATTGATTGATCGATTGATTGATTGATTCATTGATTGATCGAACTTACGCGTTACGTAAGTTATATTATAATTTCTGGGGTTATTGGGGGGGGGGGTGGTCGAGCGGGTGGCAACAAAGTGCTTTATCGTTCGTGGCTGCAGGGTAAAAGCTGGGCACGGTTAGTGGGTACGTGGACCAGGAGGGTACGCGGTATCAGTCCCCGATGACGACGATCGCAGGGTAGGGTCGGAGACGGGGGCTCGATAGAGCAAGAGATTGAGGCGGAGATGGACGGGGAGATGGACGAGGGAAAGAAGTGTGGAACAGTGGTGGTGTAGAGAGGGAGCGAGAGCGATCGGTGTCGTGTCGCCGCTGTTACTCGAGCCCCCTCCCCTCCCCCCCTCCCTCCCCCGTGACGGCCACCTCCACCACCGCGTCAGCCACCGCCGCCGACGTCGGTAGCCGCCGAGAGTGCGAGCGTGGCTCTTGGTGCCGCGCCGCTTCCCAACCGAATTGTAATACGGGCGCGAGACGACCAAGGCGACGTGCACTCGGAGCTCCTCGCTACGGGGGCTTCGACTTACGTTTACCTACGCCGCGGTACCCGCCGCCTGGGTCAGTGAGGCTCGCGCTTTCGACTCGCAAGCACATCGTCTACGCGGCAGGGAACCTCCTCGCGCCGATCCCAACGGCTTGCTCGCCTGCCTGGCTCGGCCCTGCACTCCGTACCGGAAGCGTCGAGGCTCCGACTGCCTCCCACCCTCCCACCCACCCCCCCAAATGAACCATGTGAGTATACAACAGCATGCGACATAGCGCAACCCCAAATAACCTCTCTATCTCTCTCTTGTCTCTCTCTGTCTCTCTCTGTCTCTCTGTCTGTCGGCGAGTCCCTTTGTCTGTCGGCGTGTGTTAGGGAACTGGTGCGTCTAATCGGCCTGGTCGGTATGTAGTGGAGGAGATCGCGTAGGGCCGATCGCGTACGCGAACGAGGCTGACACGTCTCGATAAAACGCTTCTCCGTTTGGCTGTCACGCGCGATGGGAATGCCGGGATCGACGAGCCAACGCCGCCGATGACATAACGCCGAGAAGCGCAATCGGCTCCCGTCCACCACCACCAACCACCAACCACCACCACCACCACCACCACCACCAACCACCAACCACCACCAACCACCAACCACCCACTAGCCCCTCTCGCTCCCCAACTCCCAGTCCCGTGCGATCGTTTAGATCACGATATTGGTTCTTTTGTCGCAAGAGTTGGCGCTGCAACTGGTAGTTGGGGAGAAAAATTCGAGACGCCATCCGTCAACTGGCGTTTTTGGCCCCCAGGTGCTGCTCGTGACCCTCCGGCTCTCCTTCTCGTCTCTAATCTCGTTCCGCATACCGCCAGACTCGCCGCCGATCTTTTCTCGTTTAAAAACCCCCCTCTCCCCAATAACCCCTTCCCTTGGCTTTAACGCACCGGGGTATTCTTCTTTTTTATTCTTATTTTCTTTTATTCTTTTTTTACTACTTTTTCGTCGGAGGCCCGCCCGCCCGCCGATTGAAAAACGATACGGGCCGTCGACGAAGGGGTCCTCTCGTAAGGTGTCCCGCCGTGACCTCTGGAATCGGCGGCGGTGATCTCGAAAATTATTGCCAACTCTATTGCCAACGCACGGGTATATATATACACGCATATATATATATATATATAGGTTATGCGTACGTTAGACGGCTTCGTCGTAGGTGCGCGCGTTCGCCTGTATTAAACGCGTTATCGCGATTATTCATTAATCGCGGGCCTCTCTAGTAAAGCCGCCGACACACTTACTCCATTTCTCCCATCCTTGCCACTACTCCCATTGGGGGGACCAATAAGCCCAATAACCTTATCGATACATTTTTAGGTCGTGCAGCATATGATTTTTATCCTCTTCTTCTTCTTCTTCTTTTTTTCTTATTTAACGTTCGTCGTACGGCTATTGTAGTAGACGTAGCGTGTATCGGGTGGGAGGGAGGAGGGGGTCGAGGGAATGCTTTCTAGGAGCATTCTAGGGATCTCGGGCATATGTCCCGGGGGGGGGGAGGTGATTTTTAACGATATAAGAACCATCGGATCCGTTAAGCCCGTAGCGGAGCATTCTCGGCCGGGGATCTCGATTGCCCATTGTACGGCCGCGATCTCCTTCTGCCGGCACTTATCATCTTGGGAAACAGCCCGTGCGCGCCCGGCACGCCGTCCTTACACACACACACACACACACGGATCGAGAGGCCCGCGGCGGTAGATAAATCTCACGGCTCTCTAGAGATCATGTGGTACTTGACGTAGGAATCCCTCGGCTGACGAGGACTCGGCTCACTGCCGAGTGCATATCAAAAAAGAAAAACGTCCGCCGAGCTTTTCCAATGGAACTCGAGGCTAATATTAATACACAATACGACTTTTACACACGCTGGAAGGCTCGCGTTCTAAAAGAATTAAAGAAAAAAGAAAAAAGAAAAAGAAAAAAAGGATGTAGTACTGGAAAATCATCGGGGAGGTTATTGGGACGGCCAAGGCGCGAGAGACCCCGAGTCGAGCCGAGCCGAGCCGAGCCGTGCCGAGAACGCGTTTAACTACCGCGTGGATTAATTACCGCCCAATTGATTAACGCACCGATGAAATTACACCGTCGTCGCTTTACCACCGAGCGCGTTCACCCATTTGAGAAATCAGAGGCGAGAGCGAACGATTTATAACAATGGCCGCGATATGGGGAAACTGCGTCTTTCGCTTCCTCGGCCCAGAAACGTCTTCTCTACGTTTCATTCCCTCCCGCACCCCCCCAACCTCACCCCAAACCCCGCCGATTACCCGGCCACGGCAAATCAACAAGCTACGGTTGTTTTGACAAGCGGCCTCCCTCGCTCGTACAAGCACGATCGGCTTACTTTGTTTTGTTGGCGGCTAGGGGGCGGGGGATGCGGGGGCTGATATGGAGAGGAATGAGAGAGAGAGAGGGAGAGAGAGGCAAATTCAGGACAGCAGGCGCTCGTATCAGAAAGGCGCATCGCTATTATTAGCTGCCGGCCATTTAGGTATTTAGGCGGTAAGGGGACGCGGGTGGTGAGCTGGAGCCGATGTATTGGCGGAGTCGAACGGGCCGAAATATTCTAGAGGTCCCCGGGTCCTTAACCCCTCCATCCACCGTCTCTCTCTCTCTCTCTCTCTCTCTCTGCTTTCGTCGGCTCGTGATCTTAGCATTCGCGCGGGCTCATTATTCTCTCGTCGATGGCCATGCCAGTGATTAGCCTAGTTACTTAAAGCGCGCCGCCGCGTATCTACGGGGATGCTGCGCCAGTCCAAAATTACTTCCCGGAGCGTGAGTTATTAGCGAATTATTCGCGCGCTGCTTCGTAGGAATGATAAAGTGCCACTTAGAGCTCGCGGCCGATCGTTTAGAGCCGATAGCCGAAACACGTGCTGCGAATTAAATCGCATTCCTACTCCTCCTCCTCCTTATCCTCTTGCTCCTTATCCTCTTGCTCCTTATCCTCATGCTCCTGACCGACCCCCCCACCCTCGCCCCTACGTTGTCGTGTGCTGCGCTTAGTTGTATTGTACGTAAACAAGGATGCGGTAACCGAGACGGTCTGAGTAAGGGCTTTTTCGTCGGGCCCTGTAGCTTTTCTATTTCCCGACTCCCCTTACGTCCCCTCGCTCTGTCTCGCTCTTTCTGCGATGAATCATACAATTAGCATGAATATCAAATTTTCGTTACCGCGTATTCGAGTCTCATGACGATCCGTCCCATAAACGATGGCGAATTCCACAAGATATTATTTATCTAGACGCGCGTCCCTTCCCGTCCCCCCCTCCAACCCCCTCCATCCGCCACCACCACCACCACCACGAGACATCACGAGCAGCAGCCAACGTGCAGTGCTCGGTGCATCTCTCTCTCTCTCTCTCTCTCTCGGGCGTGTATTTATTTAAAGGCTCGGGCGCCTATCGTAATCTCCGATCCACGAACCAATGAGAAATTGTAAGAACGCAACGCGTTTTATCCGTACTGGAAGATTTGCGGCGCACAAGCCCGTCCAAGCTGCGTAATAAGCGGCTCCCGTGGAAACTGGAGGCGCGAAATTTTCAATTACTCGATTATTAGTACCGCGTGCGCTGCGAGAAATTGGCCCTGTTTGCGCTTGCATAACCACGTGTATCGCGCCAACCTTTTATTGCGAATCCAGCGAGGCCTATGTTTATTTATAGCCTCCGGTGCATGGCGTCTCCTCCCCCGACCCCCCCCACGACACCCTCTCCTGCCATCTCCCCTCATCCACCGCGCGGTAACCCACCGGCCTCGTGACCATCGCCACCACCGCCACCGATCCACCACCACCACCACCACCACCACCACCACCACCACCACCACCACCACCACCGCGCGTTTCTTCTACATTGTTGACGCGCGGATGAATTCGAATTCTTCGTTTAACTGGCTATCATAACAGACGGGACTGGCTGGTATTCGGTTTCCAACGAGTCCCCCCCGATCTCATTCGCTCGTTTGGGCGATTACTTCATCGACAACGTCACGCCCTCGCCTTATCGCTTCAGGCCGTGGCCGAGATCGATATACTCCCACCAATAAACCCCAATGAATTTATCATTAATTACCTCTAGGAAATATTACCAAACGACCCCCGCCACCCACCCACCCGCTCGCCCTCCTTGTTTCTTCTTCTTTTTACCTCTTTTCGTTTCTCCCTTTCGTTTTCTTCGTGCACTCGGTATTGGTAGAAAATACAGGAGCGGCGTAATGCCGTTTGACAAATAGCCGTCAACGCTCTAATCGTTATTAATATCGGATTCCGCTCTTTTATTAGAATGCGGCGCATAATACGATCCCAAGAGGCGCGATAAATCTTTATTTGCGCAGCACGTCTATTGACTTGCTAATGCCTGAGGCATGACAATCGCATTGAACGCCGATCGGAAATTTTGCGTTACTTCAATGGGATTTCAAGGAATTCGCCCGTTCCAGCGCATGGGTTTATTCGTAAAAACCACGAGGCGATCCGAGGCGATCCGAGGCGATCCGAGGCGATCCGAGGCGCACCGAGGCGCTCGATCTCGAAAGGCCGATTTACATGCGAACTTCGATCGAGCCACAAAGACAATTTTTGGCCTCTTATCGCCGGCCAATGCAATATCCCGTCACTGTACTTTCACCTTCTTGTCGCCCCCGCCCCCCCTCTCTCTCTCTCACCCCTCTCTCTCTATATATCAGTGCGCGCCAAGATTTCTTTTTCTTAATCATCGTAAGCAATAAAACGTAATATTTACGTATTTAACGACGCGACTAATACAGCAAGTTGGAACGATTGAGCGATTGCTAATGACAAAAAGTAAATAGATTACAATAAATAAATTACAATAGAAAATCGGAGCTTCGCATCTGGGACAATCGTCCCTCCTCGTCTCCTCGCCTCTCGCGAGAAGGCCAATTAATACAAATTAATATTTATCCAAGCTAATTAATGTCTAACTACTTTTCATCGTCGTCATCGTCGTCATCATCATCGTCATCATCATCGTCATCGTCGTCATCATCATCATTATTATTTGCTTGGCAAGGCTCTCGATGACTTATGTTAATTCGTAGCGACGTCGTCGTCGTCGGCGGGTGTTAATAAAAATTGGTCTCGCCACGATCAGCGGGCGATCATTCTCTATTTCACAATGTTTTTTTTTTTATGGACTCGGGGCTCGATACTTTTGTGCAACGAACTCGTTAATAAATCATCGGGGCGATAATCTATCTGCACCTGCAAATATTTTCGTGAAGAGTTCACTCGCCCGCGTATTAACCGCAATAACCCTCGAGACCTCGCCTTCGCTCGATAAACTTGCATAGCAATCCGTTGACGGCATGATTTCTTTTTTTTGTTTTTTTTTTTTTTTTTTTTTTTTTACTAATCTCGCGATTAAGTTCGTAATGGCCTGTATTTAATCAATCGTACGAGCTACCGGGCAGTCGTCGTTCCGTTCCCTCGATGACCGTCATTTCAATGGGACGTTCGTAGATCCATTCAAGGGCATTGATTGGATCGTAAGCAAAAGCTTTGCCAAACCATCGTACGGGCATTACGTTAATGTAACACGGGATTTTTAATTCCAGATCGCTTACAATTCAACGGATATAACGCATTTGTTTGTTTTTTTTTTTTTTTTTTAAATTAAACAAAAACAAAAAAAAAAAAAAAGGTGTCGATTAATAATCGGCAATAATTTGACGGCAATGGCCTGATGCGTAAACAATGCCAAATATTCTAATGGCTACAATGTCTGAAAGTACTCGGAAGCCCGATTTTTTATTAATATTGATTATGTATTGTACAGCAATGAAAATGAATAATTACCGAGTGCGTAATTCTTATTTAATAATACGGCACTCGATCATCTCGGTGCTATCATTAAGGATTAGAAATTCAATTTCTCCTCAGCCATAACTTCCTTTTTTTTTTTTTTTTTTTTTTTTAAATAAAATATAATACATTGAGAAGTGAAACCATTAGGCATGGATACATAATGATCAGATAATGATTAGCGGTGATCGAGATAACATTGTTTTGTAAATGCGAAAATACTTGTTTACGTGTATAATAGGACGGTTCACTCGTTTAAGAATGATCGATTTCGCGATTTGTCATTTATTCGTGGAGTTTGACGAGTTCGCTTCTTCTTCTTCTTCTTCTTCTTCTTCTTCTTGTTTTCAGTACCGTGAAAAATTATGCCGTTGAAGTGGAAATCATAACTTTCAAAAATATTATATTTACGATCGTTGTTATTTTTGTTATTCCTATTACCGCTATTACTGTTATTATTAAAAACTTGAATATCAAAGGCAGAATTGCTTTTAAAAATTATTATTCCGACGAATGGAAATTTCGACGTATTTGACTTAAATATTTTGAAGTTAAATAAATTTATTTTTTGATAAAAAAAAGAAAAAGAAAGAAAAAGAAAAATACACTCGTGACTAAGTGATTTATTTGAACTTTCGTTTTGTTTATTTTTGCGCTCTTTTAACTTATTATCATTTATATCGTAAAAGGTTTTGACGAATGTGATTGCACAGCAAATTATATATGCACAAAGCAAATTCACGTTTAATGTAATATTATTGTATGTAACAAAAGGAGTTATTTTTTTTATTTTTTTTTTCTCTAAAGAAAAATCCTTTATTCCTATAATTTGTACAAATACATGAACGAAGCGCCAGTCGATGTTAACGTTCCTTAGACAATGGCTAAATTAATAATAAAGCATCGATCAAATGTTACATTCAACTCGACATTAATAATAATTACCGATCCTGTTAAAGTTATAACTTTATATTTATACGTTCTTTTGGATGCTTTTGATCGTGAGCTTTACGAACAAGGATTAACGCGATGCGATTGCAACGATTTCGGTTATTAATCAATAATAATTCATTATTCTTCGGAAATACGTAATATCAGCAAGAGTTTCTTACGTTACAAGATACGTTATCGGCGTGAAGGAATTTTCTATTTCACGTATATATTATTGCACGCAATAAAAGTCCGTCTTTGTATTACTTCGAGCCCGTCTTTTCTCTGCCAAGATAAGGAGACGGCGTTGATGCATTTTCATGTAAGCCGAGGCACTTAATGTCACTTTACCTAATAATTTAATGTATCCCCGATTAAATAAGGCAGTATCGGCAGCCAAGATCGTTACTTGACAATGCAACAAACCCTAATTATTTAACGGGGGGGGGGGCAAGCAACTAAAATGCTCGGCTTAGTCAGTTCGTGTCGAGTATATTCATTCGTGAGCCACGTGCACTCGTTTGTAAAAGACGTGCGAGCGAGGAATACGCGTCATCAGGTGTAGTGTATCGTAGTGCAGGCCGAGGCACACCTAAAGCTCTATTTTTAGATCATTACGGATTTATAGCCGGCAAGTGCAGGCGGTACGTAGCGACGTTCGGCTTTGACATATCCGAGTCAATCCATTGATATTTCTGTTGGTCTAGCGCTCGTGTGATTCACTACCATTACGGATACGAGAATCATTAACGCCCACTTACCTCGAATTCTGGCATTTGTCAAGAAAATATACAAGCTTCGGCCGCCGTCCCTCTTATTCATTCATTCATTCGTTCCTTCGTTCCTTTATTCATTTATTTATTTATTTATTTATTTTTATTTTTATTTCTTTCCTTCTTCGGGTTTTTCCATTGATTTTACGCCTTGTGAACGCATCCCGAGCGCGCCGCATTCCATTCAAATACGGACTTTATTAATGGTAAATGTCTATGAGTCAAATGCTTTATTTAATCCGAGCGCATAACCGTATGAAATTCAACTTATTACATTTGAATATATTTCGATAACATCTAGATATTAATTTCATGAAAAATTACGAGCTATGATGTCTAAGCGAATAAATGGTTATATGCTTTATTGTTAAAACAATTATAGTTTACGTGATCGATAAGTAAGTGAAGTGCACAAGCCTTTTTATATCCATTGACTGCAGTTGTTTTAAACGCCTAACGCGTAACAAAGGGCTTTTCCTGGCGGATTATTAAGCATAAACAATAATTATATGAATTAATTATTAGCTTGTGTTCCCTTGATTTTCTTACGTATACGCAATGCGTGTGAATTTTCAAAGCTACGGTTAAATATAACGTTATCTCGATTGAATATATCAATAATCAAAATGAAATCCCCAGCCCATGAAATATATAAATCTTCCGTATAAATATCGATTTTTTAAATACATATTACAAAAAAAAATACCATTACAACATAGGCGCGTAGCGGTGTATTAAATTGCCAAGCTCTTTTTTTTTTTTTGTATTACAGTAGTTGAGCGATTTAATAATAACGTACCCTTTCACTCGATCCTCTTGAAGCATCAAAGCTCATAGATAAACTCTAGGTGGAAAAATATTAGTGCAATTTTATTTTTTTTTTTTTTTGCAATTTATCCACATATAAATTACTTAGAAAGTCCATCATTGGAATCAATAGCTCGACAACAATTACAGGCTTCATAAAGATAACGTAAGTAGAATAATGTAAGTATCGTAATATTTGCATTGAAGCGCAATCCTATTCAAATATAACACAAATTCGCCAACTGGACGTAACGTCGATATAATAATAATAACGATAGAAATAAAAATAAAAGAAAAAAAAGAAAAAAACGTTGTATCGAGCTAAATCCGCAACAGTAAAGCCGTTCGATTCGAATCTCGTCGAGCATGCGAGTTTTACAATTAATTAATCCGGTCGTTTTCCTACCTCCAAGGACGCGAATATTTGGAAAATGCATAATACCCGTGACCATCAGAATGGTATTGCTTCTAACGGACTATTAATCATTGCTCTTAACATCTGTAACAAGTGGGTCAAGAACGTCACGCCGCGCATTTATAATGCAAAGCTAATTGGTTTAAGTTAAAGTTAAGTTAAGTTAAGTTCGATGCGTGGCAGCTCTCAATTTCGATTTCGCACGGTCCGAAAAGAAAAGAAAAAGAAGAAAAAAACAAAAACAAAATAGAAATAGAAAGAAAGAAAGAATTGGCCGCCGAGGTTATTGGGGCGCTTTCTTTGAGCTGCTCGGGTTCAGCTGCGGGGGATATTTCAATACGAGCGCCGAGTCCCATTAGGATGAAAACTCCGTGTTTCCGAGAGCGCGTGTCTAGCCAGCCGAGCCCGAGCTACCGAGGCGTTAGATTGTGCTGAAGAGTGTTTTCTGTCGAAACACGGGACAAAAGAAGATTTTTTTTTTTACCCGAGTTGTAAGAAGAGGAGCAAGTGCGGCGACGCGCGCCTTCCCTGCGCGACCTTACCGTCGCTTATTAAAAGCCCGAGAGAGATTTCAAGGAATAACCCCAATAACCAAGGACAGATTAGATTCGTCGGGACGAGGATAAAGGTTGGCGGGTAACCGAAACAACAATGTGCTCGAGTGCATCGCGTTCGAAAGCGGAAGACTGTCAAGCGAGCGTAGCATTTAAGACTTGACTTTTGATCCATCGATCGATCGATGCAGCCGCCGGTCACTCGAGCCTCAACGGTGCGAGAAAAGCATATTTTCAGCAGCTCGGAGTGACAGAGAGAGAGAGAGAGAGAGTAGGGTATAAGTTGCTCGATCGAGTCTCGTTATTCCGAGGTATGGGATTAAAAAGGAGAATCGCGTGTAAGGGACGACGACGACGACGACGACGCGGGCGCTTCGGGGAAGGGGATCGAATCTTGGGAATTCATCGGATACGGGAGTATCCATCGACGCTCGTCGTCGTCGTCGTCCCGTTAATATTTCCCTTCGTCGGCCAAACGTCTGACCGGATGCATCGCTTCCCTGTCCGGCTTAATGGCCACGATAATAGCACCGATAATAGCACCGATAATAGCACCGATAATAGTCGATAAGACCGACGACCCCCTTCCATCACGGACATTGTCTCCTTTCCTTATTAACGTCCTACGAGTAATAAGAATGCCAACAACGTTCAAAGGACAATATTAAGGATTCAGTTCCCTTGGCCCTCTTTATTGCAATATGTGCAATTATGCAATTAATTATTAACTAATTATGCACTTTTGAAGCACTTTTTTTTTTTTTCAACGAACACGAAATCTTACTCCCATGCATTATCCGATTATTTAGATATATATATGTATTTACAATGAATAACGAGAGCCTTCGGAAAAACGTCCGATAATTAATGAATATATTGATTTATCGGATTAGTAATGAGGAAAATTGTCTACTAAATTCTATGCAATTCACTTACTTACTTACTTACTTGCAGATAAAAAAAAAAGAAAAAGGGATAAAAAACGTTTTTTACTTGTAATAAATAATTGTTCAATGTATCGAACGGTTAACCGATATATCTTAATTGTAGTAAAGAATAAAAAATTGTTTTACTTCGATATGTTGGACAATTAGGGAAATAAAAATAATTGGACGTGCCTTTTAAGTGACTAAATGTGAATTAGTGATGACATTAGTATGAATTTCCAAACAAATGGAAATAATAAACATTTAAAACATTGTTAAAGAGATAACGTCGCGGCCGGAATTTCAGCGTAAACAGTTTTATTGGCAAGAGCGATCTCAATTAAGTGATATATTGTCATTTTACATGAAATTGACAACAAATGATTTAGGACTTTTGCATTGTGATATTTTCAATTAGACGTTTATGATAATAAATGGCTCGTAAAATCGCCGATAAACGTACGCTACCAAAAAAAATCCGAACGTTTCACTCTGAATTATTATTTAAGTTTTTTTTTTTTTCGGCTCGGCTCAATCGGTTCATCCGCTCAAAGTAAAGAAAAACTATAAATAGAGGAAATCGATGACCATTGATTGTAGTGAAGCCTTAAACTTGGTTTATTTAGTAAAAACGATAGGGAGCCTGCGCCAAGATAATTCATTATAAAATTAACGGCATTAGAAGCAAATGCGCAAATTCCGAGTATTTTACGATCGTAATTGTAATTAGTCCGAGGAACGTGTTTTTTTTTTTTTTTTTTTTTATATATATATATTTCATTATAAAATTTGTTTATGTGTCTCGGGCGAATGGGATAGTTTTGAATGGAATTCGGCTCGGGAAGTAAAATAATAACTCATTGCGTAACGCATAGTTCTTTCTTCGAAGCAATTTTACTGTATAAGGCATTAGAGAGAGATTTATTATAAAAATGTTGATTTAAACGAGAAAAAAAAAAAAAAAAAAGAAAGAAATTGCAACTTTTATGGCTTTTATGCTTATTGCGAGGGTAGGCCGTTTTTTATTAGATAGATTTATGGTTAGATTAGACATTCGAGGCCGTCGAGTGTCCCAATCGCAGACCAACTGCCAATAAAGAAGGGAAAGTCGTCGTCTTTATCTATCGAATAATTAATTACGTGCACGATAATGATGCCCCCCCCCAACTCCCAACTCCCAACTCCCTTCTTACTCGAAAAATGATATAATTGAAACATCATGCTTTTTATCGAGCATCATTACAGTTTCATATATATATATATATATAAAACGAACGATGTTTAGCAGAAAAGAAATAGTGTCCGGCTAAGCTTCTCCGTACGGATAATTCCTTCGTATTTGCAGCGTTATCCCCCGGCTCCCCATTGGGACTGGGACTGGGACTGGGACTGGGAGAGCAGCTGGCTTCCATCGCAAAAAGGCTTCCAACAAGAAATTATTATTTACGGTCAGGAGCTCCGTCTTGTAATAGAGGATTCCTCCATATAAATCACGGCATTCAATAATTCACGGGACATAAGTTGACGCGGACCGACGGGGCTCCCCACCATCCCCCCCTCATTCCTTAACTCATAAGAAGCGATTATATTTTGGAATGAAAAATTGGCAAGGCGCCAGATGCCCGTCGCATTACTCATAGGAGCATTATTAGTAGTAGTAGTAGTAGCAGTAGTCGGTCGGTCGGTCTGTGGCGTCCAGCGGTTCGACCGGTCAAACGATCTCGCTAGAGAGGGGTGATAGGGGTGGGGGTGGGTGTGGGATGGTGTAGGGAGGAGAGGAGCGGAGAGGAGCGGAGAGAGAGAGAGAGAGAAGGAAACGAATAAAAACAAAAACAAAAACAAAAACATGAGGGGAAAACGGTAACGGTAGCCGAGCGAAGGCTGAGGAGTCGCGGTAGTCGCGCGAAAATTGCCAATCAAATTGTAAGTTCGTCATCGCGATTTCGGGCGTCGCGTCCGAAGCGTCTCGGAGCATTAAAAATAAGCGGCGACTGAGCCTCGGGGACGAGGCTCAGTTCGTAGGAAATGGGAGTGTTGCACCGCCGAGACGACAAACTGTCTGCCCCGGCTCACCCCGAGTGCCAAGCCTCTTGTCAACGCCTCACGCAGAGTCAAAGTCTCTCTCTCTCTCTCTCTCTCTCTCTCTCTCTCTCTCTCTTTCTCTTTCTTTTCTTTTTTTTTTACGCGATCGCTCTAAGGCCGACGTAGACTCTGCACTGCTCGTCGACTCGTTTCTCGTTCCAACGACGCTCTCGTCTGCTCTCTCTCGTCTCTCTCTCTATCTATCTCCGTCACATGCGGTCGTTGGATCGCTCGATCGCTCGACGATTAGCCATCCATCCGGCAAAACATCTCTCATTATCGTGGCTCGTGGCAGAGAGTGGGACCGTAGGAATGCAATTGTTTGTAAACACGAGCCGGGGTTGGAGAATTTTGTCAGTTTTTCAGATATTACGCCACCGAAGTTTCATTATCGCCCCCCCCCCCCCGCCCCCAGAGCCGTAGTCAAGGCCGGCGTCGCCCTCGCTACTTGCCAACTTCAAAACTCAATTAATATTCGATCGATTCGCCTTCGACGGATAATTGATATCCCATTGGCAGCACCGCATTCTCGGAACACGTGCTCTATCCGTTTCTTTTTTCTTTTTTCTTTTTTCTTTTTTCTTTTTATTTATTTATTTATTTATACTTGCATCGGGCTATCGATAATTTTCCCAATCGCTTGTATCGCTCATATGCGTTACAAAGCCGTCGATTCGTTAATAGAATTTAAGCTTCTCCCGTGACAATATTGTTATCTATGCTAACCGCAGCTTTACGTCGAAGCCTTTAGTTAAGCGCACTCTTTAATTGCCGTAATCGACAAAATAACGCGATGTTTATGTCATTCGTTACAATGCAAAGAATGAATAAGTGAACGGAATTCCCCCCCTCTCTCTCGAAAAAAAAAAGCAAGAAAAAAATTTAATCAAATTGAAGCAATAACTCGACAATTGACGATGCATTTAACAACAACAACAACAAAAATAAAAAAAATATAGCTATAATACTATATATACACAGAGTATTTATTTCGGGTAGTATTAGCGTACACGTGCAATATGATTATATATGTGAGTATATATGAACAATCCAATAATTTACGTAAAAGCTCTTAAAGTGACTTTAAGAGCTCACACTAAATGAAAACTACGACATGTTTGTAAAGGCATAAAATGTGCGTCAAATTAAAATATCTCGCGCGTACAAAGATCTATTATGATTTAACGATTGCATAAAAACGTTTCACGACGAATAAATTCCGAGTAGTCAGATCGAATAAAAAATCTTACTTTTAAACATTTACATAAACAATACTGCGCGTAATCACGCGGCAATTACGTAATCGCGGTAGAATTTTTTTTACAGAACTTTTTTACGCGAGCTGCTCGTTGTTTCTTTTTAACGAAGCAGCATAGAATATCTGTAGAGGTGACAAATTTTTCTTTTCCACGATTATTACCGCACGGTAATATTTTATAATTTAATTGTGCATTTGAAAGCAAATAAAACTCGATTCGCAAATGATCTCTATTCATTCTTGAATCAAATTAATCGCATCTTTGCAACGAATAATAACGAATTTAAAAAAAAATTTACGACCGTCTGGGCTAAACTAAAACCACGGCTTTAGTTGTTTACATTACCGGCTAATGAACTTAATATTTCTATTACTCTTGTTGTTTTTTTGTTTTTTTTTTGTTTCGCGCGTTACTCCAATAATTTTTGTTAATTCGCTTGATATAAAATAAAATCCAAATTGTTTACAAGATTACAAGACTCAATCAATTTACAATTGATTACAGGACCGTAATAATTCAATGGATACTTTCTAATAATTCAGAGCTAATTCTAACTAATTCTAATTAATTCAATGCTCTCGACAAGATTATTATTATTATTATTGTCGATAGTCTTTTTAGATAATTTGATTAATACTTTAAAATGTCAAGTAAATGCGTTCCTACGGTGTCGACAAAAAAAAAAGCAATGCTAATAATATCAATTGCGATCAATTTCGATTGATTGATTTATTTATTTATCAAAATGAGCGTAGAATTCTATGTTAAATCGAAATCTGTACCGCAATTGAAGTGCTCGATGGCTTAGAATGGAGTATAAATAGCGACGAACCAGTGGAAATGTAGACCAACAATTAAACAGAAACATCAAAGAGCCTGCAATAGTTATTGCTTTATGAATGTTTTAAAAACGAGCGACAGGATCCGTAACGAGACGAGAACGACGTGGACTAAAAATATAAAATTTCGTGCATTAAAACGTTTTAAAGCACTACTTACGTATGTATTACTTGCGCACGATAAATCTCTTGCGGTCGGAGTATTTTTTTTTTTTAATGCAAGTTTAATTATAATAAACTTGTGCAAGTGCTTCAAAGCTTTGATCGATCACGCATTTTCATCCCATGCCCTACGCAATATACGTAGATAGGGGGGGGAGGGGGAAATAAATGTAAAAATGAAGATTTTTCTTTTCATTGGCATAACGAAGTAAAAAGCTTTCGGCTTTCTAAATTTTTAACGGGCCAATATCTCCTACAAGTGAAAGTAATTTGCGTGGGGAAGTTGAAAAAAGTA
Source organism: Ceratosolen fusciceps (assembly GCA_018883505.1). NCBI lineage: Eukaryota > Metazoa > Arthropoda > Insecta > Hymenoptera > Agaonidae > Ceratosolen > Ceratosolen fusciceps. Next base: position 1,136,361 of record RCIC01000019.1, read on the forward strand.
TTGGTATTATATATAAAACTGTATTAGGATGGGAGTTGGGAGTTATTAAAGTAAAAGTCAAATGCCCAGGTTTGGACTGTCGAGCTCAAGGTCGTGGGGCCCGTTGCTGAGCCTCGGGGCCCTACTGCTGGTCTGCCAGGCCTCGACGGACTTCACGGGCCTGACGGGCCCGTATTGCGCTACCCGGTACCGCGAGCGAGTCTGCTGCGCCGGTCGCCAGGACGACTGTAGCGTCCCGATCCTCGGCACCCTCTGCTACTGCGACGACTTCTGCAGGAATCGGACGAGTGACGAGGACTGCTGCCCGGACTACGCATCCTTCTGCAAGGGCATCGAGGAACCCGCGCCCAACGAGAACAGAGGTCACGATTATTACCCCCATCAACCTCCCCTATTCTATTTCCCCTATTCTATAAATAACATTCATTATTATTATTGTTGTTATTGTTATTATTGTTATTATTGTTATTATTGTTGTTGTTATTGTGTAATCCACATTAGCGTCCAGCCTCCCGCTCCAAGAGCTTGCGATGCTCTAATAACGCACATTGGACCGCGAGTCAAAATAAAACTGTTGCGCAGATCGTTACGTTGGCGTCATGATATGATATATATATACATATGCATGCTAAAAATGCTGCGTTGGCTTAGCCGTTAATTAAAAACAAGATCTTTTTTTTTCTCAAAATTTCGACCCTGAATGTCACCGCGCTCACCACGGACAATCATTTTCGTACGATTTTGATACTCCCTACGATCTCGCCGTAATTATCACTGTGGAACGACGCCAATATTCTTCTAAAGCTCTTTTTTTTTTCCCCTCCCCCTCCTCCTATTTACGAAATATTCCCTCAAAGCCATTGTATTTACAAACGGAAACGAGCGATCCCGAACGATTTCTAACATAAACTTCTTATACGTGCTTAATCTTCCCACTATTAGATAACTTCCATTCCTCCTCCTCCTCCTCCTCCTCCTCCTTCTACTCTTCTTCTTTTTTAATACACAATTCGTAAAGCAGTATGTTTTACATCTTGTATTTTCGATAACGATCAATCTACTACTAATGTAATTTAAGCTTCGATTAAGTATTATCCAAAGACCAATAAAGAATAAACTAGCAATTAGCCAATTGCATTTATGGTGATTTTAATCGATTCCGTCCTCTTCCTTTACAGATTGTGTACACAATGGCAAAGTTTATTATTACGGTAACAAGTTTAAGAACAACTGCAACAGTTGGTGAGTCGCAATGCATTGCACGCAATCAATGGACTTAAATTACGCATTAACATTGAATTGCATATTTATTTTTTGTTTTTGTTATTGTTTTCGTTTTTATTGTACGTAACAGTAAGTGCTCGTTACTGAACGACAAGCCGGCCGTACTCTGCGAAGAGAATCGCTGCCTGATGGAACAAGAAGTCATCGACGGCGTGAACCTTCAATATTCCGGTTGGGTGGCCAGAAATTATTCCGAGTTCTGGGGCCGTACGCTCAACGAGGGTCTGAAGCTTCGGCTGGGCACACTGAATCCCTCGCAATCGGTAAGTATTATCACAAGCCCTCGATCGATTGGCCAAATTACATTACAGCCTTTTGATTGATTGATTGGATATAAAAATTACAAACGGGAGACGAATGATTATTATGCGATAAAAATTGATTGAAAATGATAAAATCCTTAAAGGTTTGCAGGATGAATGCCGTGAAAAGGATTTACGATCCAAATTTGCCAGTAGAGTTCGATTCGAGGATCAGATGGTCGGGCAACACGAGCCCGATCCACGACCAAGGCTGGTGCGGGGCTTCCTGGGCTATATCCACGGTCGACGTCGCCTCCGACAGATTCGCCATCATGAGCAACGGCATTGAAAGGGTCCAGCTAAGCGCCCAGCATTTGATCTCATGCAATAACAGAGGACAATTGGCATGCAATGGCGGTTATCTCGACAGGGCTTGGCTCTTCATGAGGAAATTCGGGTAATTTTCATCCTTTTCTTCTTCTTTTCTTCTTTTCTTCCTTATCCACCTACACTTTCAATGCTTTGTTTTGTGAATGTGCATCATTGTCGTATTACATCGGCAGTTTTTTATCTCGTGCTGGGATAGCCCCCATTACATTAGATCACTTTTAATGAACAGCACACGTGTCTGTCCAGTCTAGTCTTGTATTATTTATTGACCCTTATAGGTATCTTGGGTATCACGGTATCGGGCTATCGGTATAAAAATAAAAAACCTCATTGTTCTTAACGTTCCATAAAATTATAGAAATCTTTTCTTTTTTTTTTTTTTTTTGTTTCCACTTTCCCGCGTCAGGCTGACGGACGAGCAGTGCTACCCTTGGTACGGCAGAGGCGACAAATGCAGAGTTTTACGGAAAGGCAAGCTGTCCGAGTGCGGGTGCAAGAAACGCAACTCGTACGGTTTGAGAAACGAGCTGTACAAAGTTGGGCCGGCCTATCGGCTCGGCAACGAGACGGACATTATGCAGGAGATGACGGTATCGGGACCGGTTCAAGGTAACGAAGCCGACGAACGCTCGTTCGCTCGATCCATTCGATCCATTCGATATTCTGACGTTATTGGGGGTTATTGGGGGGTTATTGGGGGTTAAATAGAAATATAATGTTTTTTTTTTCTAGCGACGATGCGCGTTTACCAGGACTTTTTCAACTACGAGTCCGGTATATACGTACACTCCGCCCTCTTTGAAGGTTATCCAAGCGGATACCATTCGGTAAGAATCATCGGCTGGGGTGAGGAGCCATCGCCGATCAACGGCAGGACCATCAAGTTCTGGGTAAGTGACACTTGTGCAACTCTTGTACGTAAATAAATATGGCTTCCTTACAAAGCACCAAGTGTAATGATGAAAATCTTATGAAAATTTCAGCGCGTCGCGAACTCTTGGGGCAGAGAATGGGGCGAGGACGGATACTTCAGAATACTTCGTGGTACGAACGAATGCGAAATCGAATCCTTTGTCCTAGGAATCTGGGCGAAGACGGTGTAGTAATGACAGCTTTTGGTTACGGATTATTAAGCTGCATTTACATCGATGACTCTCTCAATTATCGGAACGAACGAACGAACGAACGACGATCCTTCTTTTTAAAATTGCTCCTATAACTCTATGCGTATTTATTGTATCGTTGAGGGTTCTTTTAAAATATTTGTGATTTTTATTATTATTATCGTAATCCCTTATTAATCTTTTTTTTTTTTTTAAAAAAAATCGCCTCGTTGTCACTTTTTTTTGTGCTTTCGTTAGTATTGGGAAAGTAATTGTAACGAACGTTCTTTCCATTTTTATTAGAAAAAAAAAAGTAAGAATACTGAAAAATGCAATGTAAATTGTAATGCATTGAACAAAATGATGACGTTAAGGGCGCGTTTACTAATAACGATCGGAGGGATGCGTATCAGTAAAAGAAAATGGCGAAGTCAAGCGAAATTTATCGTCAAGCCGTCTTAATATATTCTATTGAGATCTGTAATTCGTACTTTTATTTTATTTATCGTTACGTATTTATTCGTTACGTATTTAAACGTTAATACATGTTTGTCTTGTAGATAAAAGCGTACTCTCACTCAAATTATTTTATTATTTATTTAAAACGTTACTTAGCGTTTTTAATTAGTTTTTAATATTCGTGTATATCTATTACGACGATGATGTTTATTATTGTCACGGCTTTCGCGTTACTTAATTATATTAATTGTACAGACTTTAAGGAAACGTCGACAGTAAGAAACAATAATATTACAAATTACATAAGCATATACGTATAAATTTCCATATATATATATTATTATTATTATTACGTTGTCTAATTAGTGCTAGTTATATATTTTACCCGTAGTTGTAACGGACAAAGTATTATTTTCATTATTGGTAGTCAAGCGTGTTCAAGAGATCTTAGTAGGCACTCTGTGCACTATGTACCATAATTCATCGAAATATATATATGTTTTTAAGATATTTTTCAATGTATTTTGATTTAAAAATGGTCGCTTTCAAGGATAAAAGTAAATAGTAAATAGGATAAAAAAAAAATAGCTATTTTATTATTTCATTTGTGGAATTTCTTAAAAGCGTCAGTAATTTTTAATTTATTCGTTTTATTTAATAAAATTATCTCCTTTGAAGAATTCGGTATTTGTGACTGATGATGTTTTGGAGTTTGCGTTCGCTTGGTTGACTGGAGTGAATGCCCGGCAAAGGAGGGGAGGGGACGATAGAGACTCGGGCTGAGTTTTTCTTTCGTTTTTCTTTCGTTTTTATTGATACTAAAGCTCTTGTAGAGCGTCTCCTAATACATTGTTTTTTTCGTCGGACGAATGTCCCCTTCGCCTTCGATGAGCCAAGGTGGGGGAGAGAAGGGCCTTCGAGTACATCGTTCATCTATCCTGTCCGTACGAGAGTAACGAGACCCTTTTAGCCACTGATGCGTTCTTCTGGCAAATTATCGGGGAAAATTACGCTTCCCCGTCTCGTCCGCCCCCAAAGCTTTCATTAATTATTCGTAAAAATAAAAAATAAATAAAAAAAATAACTCGGTATGTCGTAATGATAACGAACAAGTAATTAGGAATAGGTAACGGTTATCTTGTCGAATCCGGGCCAATCCATTGAAGGGATTAGTGACGCGCGAGTGAGTCCCTCGAGCCGATTCACGTAAAATGCTCAACAATCCGACCTCGGGCTCAGTTGGCAATTGCTTGTTTGCATACAAGCATTCGAACGAATATGACGGGAACAAGGCCCTTAACGTGAGCTTTTGATCTTTGGTTTTTAATTACAATTATTCTACAATAAATAACTTTAAATGCGCACATATGTGAACGCAGTTTTGCAATTGGCCGTTGTACGTAAGAATTAAATAATACTCGAATACTCAATAACGATACATTGTAATTACGATAATTGACCGGTAGTTTGCTTAACTTAAGAGTTATTACCAAGTCTACAATATCTTCAGCTTCACAATTATCATCGGTATAATAAAAAAAATATCAAATCTTATAGGAAAACGATGGATTATACATTATTTTAAGTGAAACAGGGTCTACAGCTATATTTTTTATTAAGATGGCACGGCAATTCGTTCGCCGATGCTATGAAGTTTTTTAATAAATGTTGAAACTTATCGAACGGGCAAAGAGTATCACATCCTGGAATCCTTTCCGTTATAAAAACTTCGGGCACGCCGCTATAATAAATCACCTAAAGATAATAGAGAAATACACAGTCTTTAATAAATTTTGTTTTCGCAAATGAATATGCAAATAAAGTACTTTTGGTAGAAAGTTTTTTTTTTTTTTTCGGATCGTTCGGCGAAATTTAAAAGTACGATAAACAAAAAAAAAAAAACGAAAGAAAGGAAAAGGAAAAGAAAGAAATGAAGCATCCCGAGAGAAGGAAAGAGAATATCCCTCCCCAATGGGAAATCAAAGTTTTTCCATTGTGCCCCCGACGGTAGCGTAGCTCCCTGAGTTTGGCCTAATCAGACCAAAGCCAAAAAAAGTTGGGGTTATTTTTACAAAAAGCTACGATGCAGCGAACCATATACTTATAAACAATGTACCGATTTCATTAAATAAATAAGCAAAATAATCGTTATGCTCTTCTCGTGTTGAAAAGTCATAATACGTATGCACTTTAAAAGTAAAAGTAAAAGGGAAATTATTGGATAAAGTTATTGAAATCACAAATCAATGTTGGAAATTTCAATATCGTGAAATAATTTCACTTATAAGCAGCCAAATACATATATATATATATATATATATAGTTTTTGCTCTCAATACGCGCACGATAAATTATAAATAAAAGGAAAATCACTAACTTTTATAAAGAATTCAGAGTCCTGTTCGTACAGTTCAAAGATCACCGCACTCGAATAACTAGGAACGCGTGACTTTAACAGACCCAACAAAATCAATATACTAATAATATTGTGATCGTGGCCACTTAGTAGTGATATTTTCTTATTTTTATCCTTAACGCCAGTCGTCGCACTTATCAATTCTCGCATTATAGAGCCCATCAGCCTACCTGGATCACATCAAACTTACAATTACATTATAATTAATAGAATAAATAAAATCCCGATAAAGTATAACATTTAATTTATAACCTCGGCCAATGTCATTATACACATCAATATTTTAATAACAAATTAATTACAGAGTATTTTTAAATAAATGAAAACCCTACAATTAATTAATTATTGTCCACGAAATTTTGAAATTATAAAACAATTAATTTTCCTAATTACATTTTCATTGATTTATTATTCATTAAATCTGCCTTACCACCGAATAATTTCTTGATCTTGGGCGTGTAAGAAGCAGCTTGGTACTGAAGTTGTATGGCCTCTAATATCTTCCCACGTGGGTATACTGAATGCGCCCATTCCGGAAGCGTATAATTCAGAAATGACTCAGCCGTTAAAAGATTGTTCAAAAAATATATATCGAATAAGTTATTCAGTGGCTTTCCTGTCCATTCGCTTAGATCCTTAAACAGTCCGTCCAATTTTTTTATTTTCTTTTCAAATTTCGGCTTATTACTAATTATATTGAATTCTTCTAAGAACCTTGATAAATAAAAGTTTTACAATTACTTTCAAATTCATTGCAACTGTAAATATCCAATAAACTCATTAAAGCTAATTGAAGACAATTATATTTTAATTAATATTATTAGAATATTTATTCATCGTGCATTACTTCTATAAGCTTAATTGAAATATAGATATATATATAGTGTAATAGTGAAGCTTTATTACTCATCGCAAAGATAAGCAAACACTTCTGCATCGTTGTGAGGTAATAGCTCGAATGGAATCGGCTGCCAATTGAGTTCGGGGTTCCACTTTTGTTCGGGAGAAGGTGGGAAAAGTCCCGCGAGAACCAGTTGCAATGACATCTTCGCTCTTGCGTAGTACGTACTTCGAGCATAAACCGATTCCTGGACGTACGCGTTACCCAATAAATCATTGTATCGTTCTCGTAATATTTCGCCAAGTCGAAATTCCCGAAGCTTCCCCGACTGAAAATGAAAAGTAATTGAATATTACCTAAAATTACATTAATATTACATTGGCAACTTACATTCGTTAATCCCCCAAGGCCAATTGGATAAAAACTGGTTAACAAATTGGGATCATTCGGGAACATTTCCGACTCATCGGGAGTTCGATCCCCGTGTCTGAATACCTTTAATACAATAGATTATCATTCGGCAACTCTCATATACGTGAATAAATATAATAAATAAACGTTTTATTGGGGGGGAGTATGACTTGCCACGGAAACGTATTTCAATTGAGGTTCATTCGTCAAAAGTGCAAATATTGTATCGTGAAATAAGAGCAGATTGACAGAAAAAAGCCAGTTTCGTACTTCCATTACGAATAACGACGTATCTGAAATAAAGAAATTTTTAGCTATTAAATAAATATATTAAATATGTACGCGCTCGTACGTCTTCTCGTACCGTTATATTCAAAAGTATATGATGAAAAAAGAAAAAAAGGCTGCTTTACACTGCTGATTAAAATTATACTTAAATTATAATCGATCAAATATAAACTTACCTATCGAAATAGACTTAAATTTGCAATAATATTATATAAATATTCAAAAGCATTCGAATCTTTTAATCCCTTATTCTTTCGTAATGATAAATTTCGCAATTTGTATAATTCGATCGTGTAAAAGAGAATTTGGAAGAGAATTTTAAAAAAAATTCAGCTAATCATGAGAGTTGGTGTTGCTTTGGGAGGCGAATTTCCGTAGTTCACTGGAGGTACGAGGGAAATCGAATAAATTTCGAAGCCTTTTTACAAATGTATTTATATAGCGTCTGTCTCGTGCGAAATGTTATCTGGTTGCAATTTATTGCTAAAGTTGATATTGAACTCGATTTTGCTTTTTCCGTAATTTCATAAATTTACAGTGGAAGACCTGAGAGATCAGCTCCTTCCTTATCTGAAATCATTCGGTCTACATGGCCCAAATATTATTGAGATAAAACTGGGGGAAAAAAAAGCAATTCACGAATAAACATAGACATAATGATAATAGAAAATAAATAATTTTTCTGCTTATTTTTGCAAAACTGAGCTGTGCCTGGCAATGTTTTCTCGTTTGAAAAATTATTTAACTAAACAGTAAGGCCTTTTCTTACAAATTTTTGCCAATCGTTATTACTTATTTTATTTATTTATTACTTATTTTATATATAGAGACTAAAAATGTATATGTATTTCTTATAATTTTGCAAACGTAAGGCGGCTAGCAGCTTACAAGGTAGAAATAACGATTTTAATCCGTAGATTAAATTATACAGACAATAATGATGTTATCCGTAAAGTCCGTAGAGTTAATAAAACGCGTCAATTCGCAGGTTAAACATTACAATCGTAATTTCTGTAAGTATGCACTCTGTAAGTATGGAAAGATCTCCCCCCAATAACCCCAATAACCTTCGATCAGCCTCTGAATGCCGGTCAACTCCAGCCGCTCTCTACGTTATATCACCCTAACGTTACCAAGGGCATACTATACTACCCACCTTCTTTCCCGTAGGCAAACATTTCGACAAAATAACAATAATAACCGTTACGGGAATAAATGACGGCAAAACCGATAATGGCCTAATTACTAATACTCGTTTGCGCTTCACACGTATTGTTAAATTTAATCGATTTATTTCGATATCCAATGAAATATTTATCAATAATTAAATTATAATTTAACGATTAATCGTAATATGCACAAACAATCTGCGTTTAATAAATAAATAAATAAATAAATACGTAATAGTTGATTGTTTTTTTTTTTATTTTTCATAAAAGAGGGGTAGACGTATTGAGTGTCGTTCAATTAATTATTTATTCTTCGGGTTATTTTCTATACGTACACAGGAATTATACATTTGAATTATTTATATAAAAACAGCCGTAATTCTACAGTGTTCTGATATTCTGGATGGAGTACACGTCGATGTGATTATTGTCAATGTCTTTTCTCGAAAATTGAATGGCATGTCAATTCGTCTTTCGTTGGCAGAATGTTATCGATTAAAGTCAAAAATCGATCGAATGGACAGAGCATGTCGCAACCTGGTATCTGCTGTTCCAGAAATACCTGAGGTATACCTTGAAAGTATATAATCTACAACAAACAACAAAAAACAAAACAAAAAAAAAAAGAAAAGAAAAATAAATGAATAATAGTTTTTACAATACTTTTATCAACAGTTAGAAATAAAAAAATTTATAAATAAAAGGAAAATCACTAACTTTTATAAAGAATTCAGAGTCCTGTTCGTACAGTTCAAAGATCACCGCACTCGAGAAGGCGGGAAGGTGTGGTTTGTATAGATCCAGTGCACGCAATACAGTAATAATATTAACGTCGTGGCCACTGTAGAGCGACAGTCGACGTTTCTTATCAACATCTCCGCTCCTTACATTCTTCATTTCCTCGACCATATAGTACAAAAGCTTTCCTAAAAGAGCGAGCTGCTGTCAATTTAATTTCATTATGAAATTCTTCAAAAATCTTCTTTCCGGTAAAATTATTGCCGATAATCGGTATATTATGACAACACGAGCAATATACAATAAACTACAAGGTCACGAAGGAGCTTGCATTTTACATTAACAGTAGTAATTGCAAAAGGTTTATTTGCACCGATCTTACCGCCGTTTAATTTTTGTAACCTGTCCGTGTAAGTGTACACGTCGATAACGAGATGGGCGCCGTCCAAAAGCCGGCCGTTCGGGAAAATAGGTACTGTCCAATCGGGGAGCGTAAAATTCAGGTACGTTTCACACAACAGCAAGTTATTCAAGGTGAACATTTGTAAGACGTCGACAAAGGGCTTGCCAGTCCACTCGGTCAGATCACTCATAAAGTCCTCGAATTCGTTCAATTTCTCATTAACCTCTGGTATTCTTAAGGTCTTATTGAGCTCTTCTAAGAACCTCGGTAAGTAAAGAAAGAAAGAAAGAAAGAAAGAAAGAAAGAAAAAAATTACATTAAATTATTAATTTCTTCGTTTTAACGATTAATGCTCGATTGCGAATTGTATCGAATATTACGAACGGGAAAGGTCTTATGAAATATTTTCTTTTAATTAATTGTACTGTTAAAATCCATTACTCGGTACAAATGAAAGGATGTATCACTCCGTCCTCTCCGAAAGGCACGTATTCGAATGGAATGGGCTGCCAATTAAGTTCGGGGTTCCATTTCTGCCTGGGGGAGGGGGGAAAGAGTCCAGCGAGAACCAGCTGCAATGACATCTTCGTCCTCGTATAGTTTGCGCTTCGAGCATAAAGAGATCCTTCGGTATACTCTTCACCCAGGAAATACTTGTATCGTTTCCTAAGTAATCGACCGAGTTCATATTCCTCAATTTTCCCCGTCTAAACATATACGCTTTCGTTAAATGTCATCAATAACGATCAATTTTACAAAAATATTTAGGGCGAAATCTTGAATTTTACTCGCGACTCTTTCATTCAAAAGAAATTTTTTTAACTCTTCGCCTGAGCATAATGTATGGGTGGTTAAGGTTTTTTTTTTTTTTACGTATTTTATAAATACTCGTATTGCAAATGTATTGTTATAGCATTGACTCCCGAAAGTACTTTCCAATCGAATACGAATGAACAATAATAAAGAATGTCTTGATGCCGCCACGATTAACGCGGAGCATTTTTAAAAAAAAAACTTGACAACTCACATTCGTTAATCCCCCATAGCCTGTGGGATAAAAATTGGCATCCTTGTTGGGATCATTCGGGAACATTTCATCTTCTTGAGGAGTCCGATGACCATGGCGAAATACCTTTAATCAATTCAATCGAGGCTAACGTTGATACAACGTCGTTAAATAAGCAACTGAATACATATAAGCATGGATGTATGTATATTTTTTGAGCGGATAGTTCGTTTCAATTTAAGGTATAGATTATATGAACAATAACTCGTAGAGGAAGAGATGGGGATAAACGATGGAGATCCCGAAGTAGTCGTTAAAAGCTCGACTTGGTGAGCAGAGGGAATCTCCAGTGGTTCGCGCGGTCGGAAAGGTACGGAAGCGCGGAAGGATTTTACAGGCGGGAGACCCGAAACCTCGAAAGTACCAAATCTGGTCAAATAAAAGCTTTCTTGGATCGCGGTGTGCGTGTTGATGGCCGTTTGATAAGTCGTCATTTATATTTTGTTTCTATTCCTTAAATTAAATTTTATTATTCCTTATTTTTGCCTGGAAGGATTGCATTTGGATTTTTTCAATTACGCTTAAAATTGCGAAGCTCAGGATTCATTGAATTATGTTTGAATTATGAGTAAATTTACTTGCCGCATTGAAATACTTTAATCGAGGCTTGCCCACGACCGTGAGAATGGCGTTATTTAATAAAATTCCGCTAATAATACAGTAATCTATATTCAGTCTCATGTTTCTTGAACGGAAAATCTGAAATGTGAAAAACGTATTTAATTAATGTGTCGACACTTTTTTACCAAAACCTTAATTTAAATTTTTGACTTTATTATTTGATCTTTCGTCCTGAGGCACAAACTGTATGCAAATACATGACTAGCTTTTTTTTATATTGACTATATGAACTTAAATAAGATCGAGCGTGATTTTGATATTCTCTTTACGGCATTTAGCGTATAAATTACGTTTAAATTATTAAGAAATTTTAATTTCTATCGGTTCGGCTCGGTCTCCTTGTACCCACCTCTTACAGATATCTTACAGACACATTAAAAATTACATACATACGAACGTATTAGCTAGTAAATTTCTCCGATCGTTGACGTACGATTTTTGTACAAAAAAAAAGTTAAAATTCGCACCAGGTATTTAGTTTAATTTTCTGAATGTTTCCACTGCATTTATTCTATAGTTTTATTTATATTCTAGTAATTATTTATTCTAAATCTATGATTGTAGTTTTAAGAAATACTCACGTCCAAGACAAAGACTATGACACAAGAACTTTCAGTAAGTTCGTACAAGTACAAGTTTCATATTACAATAATTTATCCATTAAATGTCTTACTCGCCTTTCACGTACAATTATTAACTTTAAATACACGATCGTTTAAAACAAATGACAATTGTGTTGTTATTATTATTTTTTACTCATAATAAGAACTCAAGTTTGATTCGATAACGCCTTTTTGCTAAACGGTCATTAAGCTGCGTTTTATAACAATGTCAGAGATAAGTAATATTACCATTAAATACATATTTATCAGATTGCATTTGATATTTTTATAAATTTTTTATGAAAATTATATACCTCGTAATAGAGGTAAACGGAACTTTATCGTGTAAAAATAGGAAATACTTGTAAAAGATTTTATCGAAGACATTGTCGATAATGATTTCGATTGCTATCTAATGTAAACGAAAATTTATTAATTACTTTATTGTGTTGATGAATTTCTTTTTCTTTTTTTTTTTTTTTTTGTATTCTAATATTAAATAATGTTTTATTGCGCTTTACAATTTCGAAGTGAAAATATTACATATCAATGTTCTAATTGCCTTACAACTAATATTATCATGAGTTTTAATGTTTTAATGAGAGTGTTCTCTCGTGCTACAATACAGAAGAACATAAAAATATTTACCTCCATTATTAAATAAATGTTTTAACCGTTTGATAAATAAAATACATTATTAATATTTCGGAAAAAATAAATAAGCCTCAAAATACACGAAAGCCGATTGAACAAATTTTTTTTCTTAATACGATCAACCAGCTGTTCGATTAATATAAACAAAGAAATTAAAATTATTATATTTACAACAGAATAACTACGATCAGGCAAACAATAAATATTATTATCACTTCAAATCTGAAACGCGCATCAGCGTGATATATCATTGATATAAAAAGAAAAAGCTTCACATTCGTATATAAATAATATAACATATGAAAATTTAGTTAAAATCTATTGCCAAACACATAAATTTCAAGTTCCTAATTATGAATGTTATTTAGTTCTAAATAATATTCACGTAATTATTGTAATAATTTAAAATTATTGCAAAGTTTTATATATATATATTAATAATTGAATTAATCACATCTTATCGCGTTTTATTAATTATTATTCAGCCTAATTATATGACACTCAATATTTAATATATTATGTTTGAAAATTTTTATTTTACAAGACATAAATTTTATATTTAAAAATCGAGTTACAAAAATATTATTGGTCTCATATGGTACATGCATTAACGCAAATATATATTCCTGAGCCTCTCCGAATAAAAAACTCAGGTTCACTGAAAACAAAGATGAAGCTTTATTTATGAATGTTATTTATTAATTAATAATTGGAGCACTTCACTTCACTTCATAATCTGTATATTATCGATAATATTGTTTCCAGTCGCGGAATTACAAGATATCAATTTACTATTTTTAATGCTTTTCAATGTATGTAAGATACGTTGTGGTGCATTTGTTATAATTCCGCAACGACGAAGCTCGCAAAAAGGAAATTATAGGCACTGTTTGGTTAGTTAGTAAGTAATTGGGGCTTCGCTGGATGAAGAATTCTATTTTCATTTAATTTTCTTACGGTGTAAACAATTGGATTTAAATGCTCGTAAGAGAATATAAAATTAGGTATATCCTAAATAAATTTTTCTTTATTTTCAAAGACATTTTGCTAATATAACTTTAGAATAAATTGAATTTCACGTATTTCCATATATATATATATATAAAAATTATAAATAATAAAACTTGGCTAATGAATTCCTTTTAAATTCATTTTATAAATAATACAGATAAAATAATACAGGAATTATCGTATAATTGTAATTTATAAGTTTCGTGGAATGTTTCGTATATTTAATCTGTCACTAATAATGCTATTTATTTAAAATAACTGGTAAGAAATGTACGGCTGTTGATTGTGTGCTGGCGACATCGAAATGTTCCCAATTATTACAAAAACATCCAACATTTTATTATTTTAAGCTGAATTTTGAATTACACCTTTTGTAATGTAATTGAATTTAAGCGGCGTAACGAATCCAGAATATTTTTGCGTATTCTTTTAGTTTTTCCAATACTTTACAGAGCCATTGAATAACTCGAAAAATTCTTAATTTGAAATCAGCTATTATTTTTAATATTAATTTAACTTAACATTTCCTTTCTACGTACACTTTCTAAAAAAAAACACAGGGAAAAAGATTGTAAAATTATAATTAATTAATTGATTGATTAATTAATTAATTATGTAACAAAATATATAATTTGTGTATTTTGTGTATGATAGCGGCACTACGTACTTTATTTTCCAAACGGTTAAGCTGTTTAATTTAAAAAAAAAAAAAACAAAAAAAAAGATATAATTTATATTGAACGACGTCAGTAGACGTTGTAATTTTTTTCGCACGATAATTCGTCCTTGCTCGGTATTACATTTTTTAGTAAATATAAAAATGTGTTGAATGGACAAAGGGTTTTGCATCCTTCTATTAGCTGAGGTTTCGATATCGGTGGGATCCCCTCGTGGTATAAAACCTAGAGAAAACAGGATTAATCAATACGAAAAGATATTCCGTCAATCAATATTAATTTGGCATTACATTAACTTGTAAATTAAAATAAAACAATAATATACAATAATACAAGTATGTCGGCATTGGTTAAAGAGTCGAGGAGTAAGGTTTTGAATGAATATATAATAGATAATAGAAATAACGTTGATATTATAGATAAAATTATAATAATTACAGTGGAGTCGTTCGATTAATTGTTGTAAGCGGTTTTTACTCACTTTAATGTAATACTGCATGCCACTTTCATAGAGTTCGATTATAATGGCGCTCGAGTAGGCAGGCACGTGTGGCTTGAATATTCCTAGAGTTTGCAGAAGTGCGACTATATTCGTTTCGTGTCCACTGTACAGAGATATTTTGTGTTTTTCATCCGTGACCCCAGACATGACACTTTTGAACTCTTCAATAATATTACGTAGAAGCATACCTAAAAGTTTCAAACCACGTCTATGTAATAATCTGGGTATTTTTTTTATTATTTATTTATTTTTTTGTTTTTTCTTTTCTTTTCTTTTATTTTAAACGACGATAAATTTAGCATTAAGACGACTCGAAAGGTATTAATAACGTAAGTGATACGTAAAGGTTTTCGTTCATAATTTAACGCTTTTATCGCAATTAAAAACGCGACGCGCAGATTCTCAGTTATTTATTATAATTATTCATGTGGAAGCTTTGGATTTCGATATACAATACAATGAAGAGTTTTTTACTTTTCGATTATGAAGAAATTACTCGACGCAATGAAAACGTTAATAAAAAGTTGAATTTACAATTGACAATGTTCTTGATAAATATCTACGTATAAAGAAGTTTCAAAAATCCGGAACACATTTTTTTCATCGTCAATGTCGAATATACAAAAATACAACAAATTAAATAGTTACACGCATATAATATTTAAATAATATTTTAAATTGAGTTTTTTTTTCTTATAAAATTTTGATTATTCCTTAGTAATGTATAATGAAGTTTTTTTTTTTTAATTTAAAATAGAATTAAATCTTTCGTAAATTACATCGTAAATATTTACTTAATCATTTTGTTCGATAATAGAATGAATTGAGGAACTATTTAAAATTTTCAAAAATAAAATAGGTTTTTTTCATTACGTTTTTTAGAATTAGAAAGTCTTAACCGAATCGAAACAATTATCTCCTCAATCTTAATAATATAATCTTTAATCATTCAAAAAAAACAATTTTGATCTATTATATTTATTTTTTTTTTTTTTTTAGAAATACTTTAACAAACTTTGATAATCGTATTTTGTATTTTGTATGCATTGGATCATACCTCCGTTGAGTTTTCGCATATCAGTCGTGTAACTGAACAGTTCATAATCCAATTGAATCGCGTCGTATAACCGTCCATCCGGATAAATGGATTTCGCCCAATCCGGGAGGGAGCAATTCAAATACGTTTCGGCCGTCAATTGATGGTACAGCAAATTCAACTCGTACATAGTCGTATAAGATTTACTAGTCCATTCGGACAATTCTTTCATTAGATCTTGGAATTCGTTTATTTTCTCAACGACTACTGACATTTTGCCGACCCGCTCACGAAGTTCTAAATACCTTTGTGAATAAAAAAAAAACAATTCATTTACAGATTAAATATACATTGATATACTGAATTTACATTTATTTATATGAATACAGTGTTGTCTAAATAAAATGGCCAATGTTTTGATTTTAATTAATTAAAAAATTAATATAATTAATATATTGTTGTTACTGAAACCCGTTACTTTGGACATTCTTCGGGTATCATAAGCCAATCATCCTCGTGAAAAACAAAGTTTATGGGAATCGGTTGCCAATTGAGTTCGGGGTTCCACTTTTGTTCGGGAGAAGGTGGGAAAAGTCCCGCGAGAACCAATTGCAATGACATCTTCGCTCTTGCGTAGTACGTACTTCGAGCATAGACTGTTTCCGGGAAATACATGTCGCCTAGGAAATCGTTGTATTGGTTTCGAAGGTATTCGCCAAGTCGAAATTCCCGAAGCTTCCCCGACTGAAAAATAACTCAAATTAATATAATATAAACGTTTATAGCTAATATAGCTTTTTACAGGTTTTTTTATTTTAAAATTTCAAACCAAAAGCACATTCTATACTTTACATTATTTATGTGAAAATATCATTGCACAAACAGAAAAATACTTTTAATTTTATTTGCTTTTATCAGTATGGACTACTTATTTTTTTTTTTTTTTTTTTTGCATTACATTCTACTTTACTGTATTTCCGCTGTTCCCCACATATTCTCTTTATGATAATTTTACTAGCAAACGCACGCGCTTTTTTAAATAAATAATTTATTTTCATATACAGGCTCATGAAAAAATACCTCGAAAATAATAATATTACGATTTAGTTCTTTAAAATGACATTGGCAACTTACATTCGTTAATCCCCCGAAGCCAATTGGATAAAAACTGGTTAACAAATTGGGATCATTCGGGAACATTTCCGACTCATCGGGAGTTCGATCCCCGTGTCTGAATACCTTTAATACAATAGATTATCATTCGGCAACTCTCATATACGTGAATAAATATAATAAATAAACGTTTTATTGGGGGGGGGAGTATGACTTGCCACGGAAACGTATTTCAATTGAGGTTCATTCGTCAAAAGTGCAAATATTGTATCGTGAAATAAGAGCAGATTGACAGAAAAAAGCCAGTTTCGTACTTCCATTACGAATAACGACGTATCTGAAATAAAGAAATTTTTAGCTATTAAATAAATATATTAAATATGTACGCGCTCGTACGTCTTCTCGTACCGTTATATTCAAAAGTATATGATGAAAAAAGAAAAAAAGGCTGCTTTACACTGCTGATTAAAATTATACTTAAATTATAATCGATCAAATATAAACTTACCTATCGAAATAGACTTAAATTTGCAATAATATTATATAAATATTCAAAAGCATTCGAATCTTTTAATCCCTTATTCTTTCGTAATGATAAATTTCGCAATTTGTATAATTCGATCGTGTAAAAGAGAATTTGGAAGAGAATTTTAAAAAAAATTCAGCTAATCATGAGAGTTGGTGTTGCTTTGGGAGGCGAATTTCCGTAGTTCACTGGAGGTACGAGGGAAATCGAATAAATTTCGAAGCCTTTTTACAAATGTATTTATATAGCGTCTGTCTTGTGCGAAATGTTATCTGGTTGCAATTTATTACTAGAAATATTAGAAAACTTTGGTTCAGTGCTTTATCTGGTATAATTTGATTGACATGACGTAAATATTCTGGTGATAAGGCTGTACAAGATACTAATTCACGAATAAATATCGGCACAAATAGAGATTGCTTTTTTTTTGTATTTTCTTGTCTAAATATTTAATTAGAAATTCGACAGAATTTTTCAAAAAACCACCTTTTGGTATATATATATATATACATATATATATATTCATTAATTTATTTAAATGTAAATTGAAAATAAGAAAAATCATTTATCGCTTCGGCATTAATAGCTCACTCTGAATAATGAGCATATAATATTTAAATGTTACACATTTATTTTTACGTTCGCTTTTTTAGTTATTCATTTTTTTTTTTTTTTTTTTTTTTTCGTCATAAAGCGTATTGGTACGTATGTACTTACCAATAACCAAGTAAAACTTCATTACACAATTTATACAAATAATATGAAAAGTCTAGACGTATATTGTAAAGATTTTTTTATTTATTCTAATTTTTTATAAACAAAAAACGTTCTATTACCCTAATATTGTTCCTTAATTCCTTTGTTCGATAATTAAGTGATATTTTTTTTTTTTGAAGTGGTTATTAGATACTCCGTCAGACACTCATTTAAACTCTGTGTTTTCTCGCAAGTATTTTAATTATGTACTTGTAAAAAAAAATTTTATGGTAGAAGATTATATTATCCACTTATTTTTTTTTTTTTTCGCTTCGATGTTAATAAAAGGGTGATAATATTTTATAACGTACTATTTGAAATTTCGAAATGTCATACCTCCATATAAAATGTCAAAGGCACTGTATATGTGTATATAAACGATACGCATAGTAATATATATATTCTTATAATATTATACTTTGAATAATAATTAATCTTTATAATTGAATCGCGCGAGCTTTCAAGATTAAAGCACGTGTATGATAATGTAATTAATAAAACAAAAAAAAAAAAAAAAAAAAAAAGACGATGTTAATATGTACATGACATTAAATTTAATTAGGATTTCATTCAATGTCTCTTAAAAATTATAAAATCAACACAATTCCAAAGGAAATTGGATTTCCTTTGGAACTTTTTCTTACGATGCATTGTTATAGAAATTTAACGTTTGAAATTTTTAACTTGGAATATTGGAAAAGATTGAAAATGACATTAAATTACAGAACATTATAAAAATAGATTATGGAAAATAAATTATTCTTATCTTTATTAAAAACTTTTCGTTCGATAAATATCGCGGTAACGTAAACAATTGTTTTGACCGAATGCCACTTAATGAACAATGAAGTTACATTAGCGCAAGCGGATATTCAAATTTATTTAAATCAATCGATAATGAAAATTTGTAAATGTCACGCATTAAAGTTATAAGAAAAAAAACAAAAACAAAAAAAAAATTGATAGAAATCTTTTCAATGATTTGCAGTACCAGTACAGATTAAAGTTTTTATTCTTAAAGCTAATTATATTGCAAATAAGGTTATAATAATAGAAGCATATAATACTTCATGTGTATTTTTACTTACATTATTTATGTCGGCTCGTAATGATTGGAGAAAACAAAAGTCACTCTCTAAAGTAAACGCTCTGTAACGTGCACAGCTGGCAGACAAAGTAACCAGCTAGCCGATGATCAAAGGTCTATGGGCAGCATGGTGGGATACTTGGACAGTAGAAACAGCATGCAGCACGGTTTGCCCATGGACGATCTGCAGTTCAATGGAAGCTATCCGCTGTGGAAGCCACCGAGCAATTACTTTCCACACGGAGAGGCTCCACCACCTTACGAGGAAGCCGTCGCAGCGGCCAGGGCCGAACAGCAGCTCCTCGCGATGCATTCCCACGCATCTTTTTCTCCTATAAATTACCCAACTACCTATTTCACCACTCGCAATAATACTCAGGCAAACGTGTCTGTGGTGAGAAACAGTGAGAGGGATGACTTACCGGCCAGCTCTCCGACTCTGCTGCAAAGTAATAATTCAACGAGCGCATCGCCGCTGATCTCGAGCAATAACGGACCAGTGCCACTGAGTAGTCCAGGGCCAGGTCACAGCTGCTACGAAACGAGTCAAACCGAAGTCCGAATGGCATCGGACTCGTGTGCAGGTGCTTGCTCCACCACGAGCTTTGCCACGATGCCAAATACTTATGACGATGCATCGACGACAGCACCTGTAAACGGATCAGGTAACAATAACAACAACAACATACTCGTAACAACAACAAGACACTAGTTTTCACTCGGTTGACTTGCTTATACAGTAGTCATTCGTTTAGGCGTTGACAATAATAATTTGTTCGATATTATTAATAGCAAACTTATTCACATTGTTTTAATCATTAATTAGTACGTGCAAATTCAACTATTTAATCTGTTAATTCTGGATCTAGTAATGATGGAAACCTTTCAAATAGTTATTTAAATATATCCACGTTATTTTTGCTTATAAATAATTTAAGTCAAATTTATTTAACGAGCTTTTTATCCAGGAAACAAAAAGTTTCTGCAGAAATTGTCGACGTTTAATTTTGTAATCAGTTCGTACAAGTCTTGTTGATCGCTTGGCTTTTTGTATCCATAAAAAAAAAAGAATACCATTTCTTCGAGGCTTTGAATTTTGAATTTTGAAATTTCAAAGAACTTTTTGAAAACGCTTAGGCATTAAAAGGAAGATTCGACGAGTCCGCTCGATCCAATCGAAGCTCCGGACAAGTTTCATTCAATATACAATAAGTATTTATTATGTAAACAAATACCGTTGGAACGAAATGATTAGACAAATAACGTGTCAAATAATCTTTATTTTTAATTATTGTCTACGTAATTAGCAGATAAGGCAGGCTGTCGTATACTGACGTATACATTTTAAAACAATTACACGTAATTTATATGGTCCACTTAAATCAGTACTATTAATATTCAATTCATGTTTCTGAATAATATTGTATCTTATCTCTTTTTATCTTCTTCATTAGAA
The DNA here is from genome assembly GCA_018883505.1 of Ceratosolen fusciceps. NCBI lineage: Eukaryota > Metazoa > Arthropoda > Insecta > Hymenoptera > Agaonidae > Ceratosolen > Ceratosolen fusciceps. The sequence continues at coordinate 1,157,212 of RCIC01000019.1, forward strand.
TTTTTCATAATATACACATATATATATCTCATATTAAAAGACTGATTAAGTAAATCTATTAAAATCATACTTTTTGTTCTTAATTGTTATTAATTGTCATCGATATTGTTATTAATAATTAAATACTAGGATTCTACAGATTACGTACTTACCTAATATTGTCGAAAATTAATATGAATATTTTCTTAGAGAATTGAATTCCATTAAATTTTGCTTTTGTTTAGAAGACAGGACAAGTCCTGTACCGACGAGTTTCAAGGATTATTATTGTCTCGTATACTCTGCACTTTGAGTATACGCAGTTTCTCTAGACGTGTGTGTCAGCCAGGAATTAATTGTATCGTTTTCAAAGTAATTCGCCAAATTGTAATTTCGTAATGATTGCCCGATTGACAAATCTAATTTGACAAGCTGTAAACTTGAACTTTTTAATAGCGTTTCTAAAATTAGTTTATTTCCCGGAAACCGAGTTGATGATTTCGCTAATGACAACAACAAAATAAAACTTTATAGTCAATTTAACTTATTAAGATATTTTGTGTTTTATTGTTTAAAAAATTTCGTTTTAAAAAATGCAATAAATTTTTTTTATTATTTTAAAACTACTGGAATGCATTAAGCTGTAAGTATTATCGATATTTTTAACAATAAAAGTCTCAATTACGATTATTCTGAAACATTTAGTGATTTTCAAGAGTCCTATGACTATCCGGCAATAACCTTATTCGTAATGCGAATATATTATATACATTTGGCAATTGTTTTTTAAATATCGGAATGTAAATCGATTGTATTTTGAATTAAATTTACGTTAGTAACTAATAATACATTTTTTTTAGTGTTAACAATAATTTATTTAAAATATAATAAATGGACCCTTAAATTACCAATATTTACATCTCTTTGCTTGATAAAGAAAATAAATTATTCTACGAATGTCACTGTAATTATTCGAGTCAAAGTACATGTATTTATAGAATACAGAAAAGTGCGATAATCGTGATATTAAATGAAAAAATGTGATCGTGAATGAGAAATCGTATAAATTATAATTAGTGTATTTTGAAGGAATTAAAATGATATAGACATGTCAATTGTACGATTATTTTTATGAACAAATTTAACGTTTAATTTCTATTTCTTATGTTATTAATAATTGCATTCCAAAGCAATTAGTTTACACGAACGAAGCCTGGATATTCTACTAAAGAAAGTAAAAATTTTCTAATTACCATTTAATGCCCAAACACCTAACGTACAAAAAGTACAAAAGTACAAAAGAAAAAAAAAAACCTTTCTTTCTTATTTGCGTAGATAATAAATATAGATGGCTTAGTACGTTATCTCAAATCCTACGAAGAGACGATAAAAGCATTTTAATAATATTCGTCAAAGTAGTCGTAGTCATAAATAGTGTAAAGTCGATCATTACGAGAATCGATCCATGGGATAAATTTGTAAACTCCATACGAATTAAAGTTAAAATAATTTTAAATATTTTTATTTTTATTGTAGACAAATAATTTAGCTTTTCAAACGTAAGTGACGGAGATTGAACGAAAAGCGAATTTTTTTTTTTTTTCGTACCAAACTCCGCTATACAATATTTTTCAAACTATTATACATAGAGATTCAGATATATTTTTGCATGCCATATTAAGGCATGCACTATTTGGTAATAATAGACTAGTAAGAGGAGATCTTACAAATTACATTAATTGTAAAGAAAAGATAAGTAGTGAGCGAATAAGAAAATATCAATATATATTATTCAATGTAAGAACGTTCAAAAGCTAAAGTCCCAGAAATAACGTCCGCTCCTCTATAGAATATATTCAAGATATTATATATAAATATTATGGTTAGAACGGTACTCAAACGCATCGTATATGAGCTAAAGGTATAACAATTTTAAGGATTTTCTTTTTTTTTTTAAATAATTCCTTTTGTCGGTGTATGTGACGTAATGTAAGTTATCAGTTTTGGCGCTGCAATTAAATTATAGAGAGAGAATACACACAAGTACACAAGATTTCGTAGATGTTTGTCGGCTTGATTTTCCTGGAAAGATAAAGAAAAATCCAAGAATATTACAATTTACAAGCAAAAATGTTTGATCGTTGCAATTTCGAAGGGATGCTCTTGTAAATACCGTTCGTATTAGAATATTCTAACGGTAGTGGTTGACAGCCTCATGTCAAAGCATTGCTCGAATATTGCTCAGTAATTTTTTCGTTCCATGTACTTTCCGGTACGTTTCCCCCAGGTGGCCCCACTTAAATTTTTTGTAATTAATAAGTTTTTCCTAACAATAACTCGTAGGATTTTAACGAATTTTCACAATATATTAATATAAGAAATAATCAATAATTTTAGGCCGTCGGTATTTGTAATTGACACTCATCGTATTAACTAATAAATTAATCAATCAGTCGCTGACTCGTTATTCGTTATTTGGAATATTTACATAGGCTTTGAATAGCCTGTAAGTGACGTGTTCACGAATTATTATATTAAAATACTTCATAAATTGTTTGGTATTTATAAATTAAGAGCGTTAATAATAATTGTATCCCTTGTAATAGTAATATCGTAACGAATGTCATGTATAAATATTATTGTTTATTATTTATTTATATCGTATAGGAATTCATTTTCACTTGGCAGTGAATTTTTTATTAAATTCTGAAACCTATTGAATGGACAAAGAACATTACATCCCAATATTCTCTGAGTTATGAATGCCTCGGGTATACCACGATAGTACAACAACCTACAACAGAAATATAATACTTTAAGGATATTAAATATAAGAAATGTCAATTCTTTAGAAAAAAAAATCGATGCTGTTTGTTGTTAAATAATCTAAGATGTCTAATTGTACGCTTGTATAGGAATAATTTTTGTAACATAGTAATAGATTGCATTGCAGATCGGAATGGACAATTGCATATAATGCATTTTTTTACTTACTTTGACGTAGAACTTGTGATTAATTTCATAAAATTCGATCAGGATAGCACTGGAGTAAGCAGGGACGTGCGGTATGAATGTTCCAAAAATTTTCATAATCGCAACAATATTGGACTCGTGTCCAGAAAAGAGAGAAATTTTGTACGTTTTGTTTGTAGAGCCAGACTTGATAGATTTCATTGCTTTAATTATATTATACAATACTTTGCCTGAAAAGATAAAAAAAAAATATCTTTCCATTATATACGAAAAGGATTTATAAATTTGTTTATTAATACGTATAGTATTATATGTTCTATTTTAATATTCTATTGTCAAATACATATTTTACAGTTTTACCCATAAAAAGTTCTACAATTAATTTTGTTATGCGAGCCATGGAATATTCGGAAAATTATCCTTATAGACTGTGATTGACGGAAATGAGTTGGGACACGACACCAAACATTATCAACGAATTCAAATAAGCTTGCTTTGACATTTTGTATTTGATAAATCGATAAACGAGAGAATACTTGTTCCGGGCCATTTAATCGGTACATTAGCGAACGAGATAGCAGGGAAACTGGAAAAACGTCCGTCCCAAGGCCGATTCAAATGACTGACCAACACCGTACCGGGGGACACGGAAATACAATAGCACATATACACGAGAGAGCTTTCTCGCGCACATCACGTGACTTTGAATTAGTTATTTGCGTTGCTGGAGATGGAGCTCTTTTTTGTTTTGTTTTTTCTTTTTTTTTTATTTCTTCAAAACTCGCTGCTTAAGAATACGCGAGCTTTTATTAATTTAATAAAACGGCGATAACGATTTGCAATTTCCTCTCTCTCTCTCTCTCTCCCTCATTGGCAAAGCATTTCCTATGAAAAACAAAGTAAGTATCAAAAACGTTGCACCATCATTATAATCTATAATCTAAAACTGCGATAGGCCCATAAGATAGAGTGTCGGCAACTAATACAAAGTCATGGCTAAATTACTTAATTTGTTTTCATTCGCTGAGTTTATAATACGCAAATGGCCAATTCGTGTCTAAGTGGCGTTTAATATATTAAAAAAAAAAATCCAAAGCTGAGCAGGTTGTACAAGGAAATTAACGTTATTCTGCTTTATTCGCATATGATGCATGTAATTTAGAAAAATATCAGTAATTGTCTTAAGAAAAAGTTAAAGGAAATTCACGAGGAAAAAAATTCGCTACAAAGAATAAAAAAAAGATTATATAATAATAACATGCTGATTAGTAGATTTTAAGATCAATAAAATATAACAAAAAGGCATTCACGTATCTATTTCTTATATGCGTACATGTACATATATATAATATATATATATAGATTAATCATACCTCCGTTGAGTTTTCGCATATTATTCGTATAACTCCGAACCTCGTAGTAGAAATTAATACCGTGAAAAAGTTTTCCATATGGGAATATGGATTCAGACCATTTGGGAAGTGTAAAATTTAAAAACATTTCAGCGACCAAGAGGTGATACATCAAATACATGCCCCGGGGGTCTTTGATCGGTTTTCCAGTCCATTTGCTTAGATTCTTCATTAATCCATCAAATCTGTTTAGACTTTTCACAACTTCTGGCATCTTATAAATTTCGTCCAATTGTTGCGAAAACCTTTGGCAAATGCAAAAAAAATTCGACTTATTTCTCTTGCGAAGGAATATAAATATAAAAAATTTACCTTAACGTCGTTTATTTAATTTTTGACGCGTCACCGATTTATTTATAACAACGATACGGCATAAAATTATATTCAAAAAGTATAAAATAGAAGAATTATTAGTTACTCGAGCATATAATCTGGAGTCAATAATTCATCTTGATTGAATGAAAAGTATTTAATGGGAATGGGCTGCCAGTTAAGTTTTTCGTTCCATTTCTGAATGTCGGAGGGGGGAAAGAGTCCCGCGAGAACCAATTGCAATGACATCTTCGTCCTCGTAAAGTCCGTACTTCGAGCATAAACCGATTCCTGGACGTACGCGTTACCCAGTAAATCATTGTATCGTTCTCGTAATATTTCGCCAAGTCGAAATTCCCGAAGCTTCCCCGACTGAAAATTCAATTTTATTACATTACATTACATTAATATTACATTGGCAACTTACATTCGTTAATCCCCCAAGGCCAATTGGATAAAAATTGGCATCCTTGTTGGGATCATTCGGGAACACTTCGGACTCATCGGGAGTTCGATCCCCGTGTCTGAATACCTTCAATACAGTAAATTATCATTCGGCAACTCTCATATACGTGAATAAATATAATAAATAAACGTTTTATTGGGGGAGTATTACTTGCCACGGAAACGTATTTCAATTGAGGCTTTGCAAAAATAGCATTATTAAATAGTAGAATGCAGACAATTAAGTACCTTATTCGTATTTGCATTTTATTTAAAGTTTTAAAAATTCAGTATCTGAAATAAAAGTAAACGTTAAACGTGTTGAATATACGAAATCACATTCCTCTGCCCTATCTATTATGATGGTATTATTGTTACAGACGCGAGAAATCCACGTAAAATGTATTTAAAATGATAAAACATTAAACTAATGCACAAAGATTCATGGATTTATTCAAACTCACCTTATAAATAGATTAAATACGGTCGTAATATCATAATTTGTTTTAGAAATTAATTATTCTTTCAATTATTCCCCCAGAGATCGTATGAAAGAAGAAAACAATAATTATCAGCTTCATTTATATTAATATATTTATTTAAAAAATATCTCACGGGAGATCGACTAATACGAATATTACTGTTAGGGATTCTTCGCGCCACCGATAATTCATCTGAGACGCGTATAGACCGTGTAAACGAGCCAACAACACTGCAAAAGTTTTTGTGTTTCACAAGTACGAACAATTGATTGTTTAACAAATCAACGGATTCCACCGGAACGGAAGTAGAGGTTATTCGGGTTAAATCGGGAAAATCTAGAACATTTTCATTCCGGAACGACGGTACGGGGGCGGGGGGCGGTGGTTGGGGGCGGAGGCGGCCTACGAATCGAACGAACGAACGTACTATTTGATAGAAATTGTTTTTTTTTGTTTTACTATTTTCTGATAAATCTGCGATGATAAAGGTCGAATAACGAGGCATTACAAAGCAATAGAATAAAGTATTTGAATATTTGTATCTTCGTTGCGTATCTGTTAAATATAAAGATATAATTTAACATATTGATTTTAATGCATTTATAACCGTTTGCGAATCCTTTTTTTTTTATACACTTTCGTATATACGTTACATTGTGTTTATTTATAAGAAAATAAACTATCTACTGAGATTAGGACTTTTTCTTCTTCTTTTTTTTTTTTTTTTTGCACGAAGTTGTTATTTAAATAATGTCGATAGGAAATACGTATATGCAAGTATGTCGTTGTTTGTACTCTAATGCATTTTATATCTTAGGATTATCAAAAATAAATAAATTCATAAATGTTCATATTGTTTTTTTTTTTTCACAAGACTTTTAACGAATAACGTTATCGTAACGCCCGTTACATTAAATGCATTTGTTCTTATACATATAACGTTGCTTTTATTTGAATTAATTAATTATTATCAATAATTTCTTACAATTCCATTTATTATTGATCATGTACTTTAATTTTTCTTCGACTCTTAAGCCAAATATTATTTAAAATTTAATTCTTATTAACGTTGGGTAAATATTAAAAAGGAAATTGTTTATCAATAAATTATTTTGTTATAAAAAACAACATATTCTAGCTAATATGTTTGATGATTATGTTTTTTTTCATATTTTCTTCGTTCATTGTATTCTAAGTATATTATACACAAATGGATGATGAGACTCGGCTGTTTTTTTTTTTTGTCACGGCAAAGAGGATTCGAGTAAATATTAGAGAAACATTAATAGACGTGGGCGGGGAGAGTCTTATTTAAATAAAAATAATAATTTCATGCCGACGTTTGAATTTTACACGGCATTATGTTAAAATAATTATGTCGAATTGATTGCGAGCGAGCGGGCAGAGTAATTAAGAAAAAAAAAAAAAAAATACAAAACTAAATAAATAAATGTAAAAGATAGCGAGTGGTTGGTTTGATGTTTATAATGTATTACTCATTTGTTATGTAGATAATTGTCATGAAACTTACTTAAACAACTCTTCTCTCTTACGAAGGTAGAAAGTTATTAAAGCTTTACAGATACGCGGCGGTCGTAAAGTCAAGTCATACGTATTCATTGATATGACGATAAGAATCTAATGAGGAGCGAGTTAGTTTCCTCTGCGTCTCATAGCACAGTGTTATCTATCTTCTTATTCATTTGAAAACTGCTCGTTTTACCTATCGAGCTTTCCACGTCGTATTCAGCGCGCGCGCACGCACACACACAGGCACGCACGTCGTCGTCGTCGTCGTCAATTTACTTTAAATAAAATTGTCAATTCAACGATGCCGAGCAAAACTTACAACTTCTTATACGTATATTATTTGTGCCTCTTCTGCACAATTAATTATCACAGCACATTGGCTAAAAAGGAACTTAAGCTTCTTAATGTCGTAAGTATTGGCGAATTTTTTTACACTTAACTCTGACAACCCACATTCGTATTACGTGCAAGTAGAAAGATCTCGAACAAAAAAACAAAAACAAAGGAGTGTGTGTACGTTATATTGTTTGTTTTATAGGTATCGCACAATCAGTTTTATATACCCGACTACAATGTCTCGTCGGCCGACTTAACGCTCCCGAAGAACCTGACCTACGAATATTATACAGAGCATGCCGTGAACATACCAAATGTAAATAATCTATCGTCACGTAATCGCACGATTACGTCCCAATAACCCCAATAACCCCAATAACCCCAATAACGTCTCGATGTTTAATTTTTCCTTTTTCTTCTTCTTCTTCTTCTTCTTCTTCTTCTTTAGAGCATTAAAATGCAATTGTTCAACACCGGCGCTTACTTGCGAGAGATGTATGATAAGTTCTTGGGATCGTTTTTTTATGAAAATGTAGCGGAGACGCGTACAGCCGGATATCCCGCGTCAATTATAGCCGGTGAACTCGTGAATAGCGGCTTGTGGCCACCCGTTCGCGAGCAAATATGGAACGAGGACTTCTTCTGGCAGCCCATCCCATTCGGTACATTACTTCCCTTGAGAAACGCAATCTCTCTCTCTCTCTCTTTCTTATTTATCTATTTATTTTGTTATTTATATATTTATTTTAGTCTACGAAAAGGTGCAGGAAGACACGGTCTTATTGGGCACACTCTGTCCCAACTTCCAGCGCGAAACCACGAAGGTTTTGGAAAATTACAATCTGACCGAGGCTCAAGAGGAGCTTTTGGCTTTCATAAACAACGAAGGCCACGTTAACGTGACGAATCCAATCGACGCCGCTCTCTTATACCTCGCATTACAAAACAGCGTAATTATCACAATACAACCTTATATTATATATTCGCAACTGTATATACGTGTACGCGTACGCGAATATGAATGATCGTAATGAACGTTTCAGCATGAATTGGGACAGAGGCAGCCGGACTGGTCGACGAAGATATTCCCTAGCGAGATTATGCTCAATCTGTCGTTGACGGCTTACGATTTGCTCGGCCAAACGATTGTGCAGAAACAGCTGAACGGCGGCACGATGATCAAGGCGATTCTACGGAATTTTAATGATTTCGTCGTGGAAACGGAACACAGGCGTAAAATAACCATTTACAGCGGTGACGATCGTAACTTCGCTGGACTTTTGAAAAATCTAAACGTCAGCCTGTACGAAATCCCGAAGGCGGGGGCGGCTTTGATTTTCGAGCTTTATGCCGAGGAGAAAAATCATTATATAAAGGTAACTAACTAGTCGCTCGAGGACGAGGATCGATTGATCCCGGGATATTTATGCAGCGAATGCAATTTCAGATTGATTATTATACGGGCACGGGTAAGGAAGCGATTCCTCAGACTTTGGCTGGATGCGACTTCTTCTGTCCGATTGATAAGTTCTCCGAGATCGTTTCCGGTGCTTTGCCGGGGGATGATGACGAAGCGTCCCTTTGCGGTTATCGTGCGAATGAGAATCCCACGGACGATATCGAAGGAATGCAAAGATCCATTGGAGCGAATGTTCATTGGTCGCAGTCATTACTCATTTTATCATCATTAATCACGTATCTGTATAATATATTGCCTTCGTACCACGAGCGCGAGTACAAAGTATTAAATAACAATGACTAGTCGTATGAAATAATTTTTATAATCAGTATGCGGTATTTTTTTTTTTTTTTTTAATTAAATATTTCACAATTATTATCTTAGTTCCGAATTCAATAATAATAATAATAAGACAAGTTATTTTTCAGATTAAATCGCATGAGAGATAGATAAAATCGCAACGTTTTAAAAATATCACATATTTATTCTTTCGGCCTGTATCCCCTCTCCGCCCCCACCCCCCCTTAATACTTTTATGCCTAGATAATTATTTAATAGATAAGTTTTATACGTTTCATTCGAAGGGTTCGTACGAATGATGATATCCTTGAAAGATTATTGGGGTTAGCCCAACAAACATGCGCACATTACGTACGAATGACAAATAATGTTATTTTAACCCTTTATCAATTATTAATTGCAATGGAATATACCATAGTTTTCGCCATAGTTTTAGACAGGGGAAAGACAGGTCCGGAGAAATTTCTGTTCGTTAATTATGCTTGAAGGCCGGCGCTCGAAAAATCTATTCAATCTATTCAATTGAAACGTGTGACTTGCGATAGAAAAATTTAAATAACATTTTATTGCTTTAAAGTTTATGTAATTAGATCACAAGGTAGCCAAGTTTTTACAATACGCATGCTATTGATTTTAATTAAATTTTTATTTTTTTTTTATATTTTCCACAACCAAATGGAAGAAAATGACGCGAATAAAAATGTTTGTATTTTAATATTAATTTAAGTAATGTTTTCACGACTCGATTCGCAGAATTGCAATGTATTATTTTTTAATGGTTATTAACGAGTGTGAGATATGTCGGTAATGTTTTGGTGGCGCAATTATGCGTAAAGTCAAGGGATCACGAATAAAGGGAAGTATAATACGTATTTTTTTTTTAGTCTTTGATTGCTAGCAATTGAACTTTACGAGACGATGTATCTTTATTATCTTTATTATTGCTTGTAAATGATCGAGAAAAAAAGGATAAGGAATATTTACTTTTTGGTTACGTGATAATAGGGAAAGTATCGGGGAAAACCTGTGGATTATCTGCGATTAAATTGGAGGTGCGAATTTAATTTGTTTTTACCATTTGATTGGGAAGATGCTGTGAAATTGTGACAGAAAAAAAAATCTGTACTCGGTAATACATTAATGTATCAAATGATTTAATATATTAATATACATATAATGGATATACAAGGATGGATATTAATTATTAACAATTTCAATAAAGAAAGACGAAAGAAAACGAATTTTAGAATATCAATAAATTTATTATTATTTATTCTACGGGATTACATTTATTATTTTCCTTTTACGTAACGCTAGAGCTGGTTATTGTTCAATAATGATGATATTGCATTAGAAATTGCTTGAAAGCGAAGTTTTACTTAATAGACTTAATTGCTCAAATCTTACTCTAAATATTATAATTGTACGAATTCTTATAAATAATATATAAATAACTAATTAAAAGAACGCGTAGCGTAACAAGAGTCGCGAAACAAGTATAAAAAAAATACGATCGATGCACTTGTCGTTACGAAATATACGTGCAATACATAAAACAAACATCAACGTTAATATGTTATATGTTATGTTATGATAATATGTTTTACAATATGTTATGACTACAATAGCTAAGCTGCTTTAAATACAATGTGAACCACGGTGAGTATGACATCTATCTACGTTATACGTTATTAATATTATTACGAAGGTCGCTGGATCATCGATAGTTTCAAACGACGACTCGAAAAAGCTAGAAATGAAGAGATTTTGAGAGCGCAAATTTCAAACTCACTCAAACTAACGATAAAATTAAGTGAAGCGAATGTCCCGTATGATTACTTACGCACGAATCGCAAATGTTTAACAAATAATATAAACGTTTCGTTTCTCCTCGTATTCCCTTAATTAAGAACAATAGTTCGAAAATATCCAAAGAATTTAAAAATTAATAGTATTGTATTGATCCCATATTTTGAATGTGGTGGTGGAGCTCAGATTATAATACGAGTAGTGTAGGAAAATATAAATTAATTATACTTGTTTTTTTTTTTTTTTTTTTTTTTTTTTTTTTTTTAGAGGTACTTGAAGTAATACAACTCATATCATTTAAATATAAAACGATAATTTCTTTCTCGTGTATTATTATTATTATTATTATTATTATATGCTGCTTTGTTTGAATTAATTGCAATTTTTTACTCTTACATTAACATTTATTTATAAGTTTGACATTAAAAAATATTTTATTATTATCCTTCTTTTTTTTGATTTTTATTTATTTTTAAACATATATTCGTTCTTCTATATTATTAAAGTTCAATTGCATCGTTTCTCTTTACGATTCACGAATCTATTAAATAGGCTAAAGTAAAATTTAAAACAAAACATTAATTTTTAACTTTTGAAATGTTTTGAAAACATTTTTTAGAAGTGTGAAATTAATATTAAAATTTACCGAATGAAAATCAACAATTTCGACTTTTACAGAGCACTAACTAACTATTTTCGAATGATTCTGCGTGCTTAGAAGTTATAAATATATATATATATATAGTAAAACAATTTAGCACCAAGTTCTGATTGCCGGGGACTGAATTTGAAATCGTTCGTACGGAATATTTAGTGTTTAGTGTTGCGCGTTCGGCAGTTCAATAAATACAGTGATGTTCAAGTAATCGACTCTTCAGAAGAGTTTCTTTCGTTCGCTTGAAAAATTCCCTTTGGCAATTCTTTTTTTTAAAAGTCAGTCCGCAGAGGATAAATTTTCATAATCACGAGTCCTGTACAATTTAATTCAAAAAAAAAAAAAAACATTATAAAGACATTTTAGCTATTATATTATTTGTACGCCTTGTCTTGGAAAGTAAAATTTTTTATGTATATAGATTTTAATGCTAAGTTAACTGATGACTAATACTGATGATATATCTTTGTCAATGGTAACTTGTAAGAGAATTATTTACGTCGCATAATATTGATTTGTAAAAATACAACTTTTGTAGGCATGTACATATGTAATATATATATATATATATACGTAACATGCAGCTACAAAATAGATAGGCTCTTGGTATGGTAAACTTCAAGGATTAAATTAATCACAGTCGAAGTGAATCTAAGAGGCTAAAAGACTATGTTAAAAATAAATTTTAATATTGTGCCAGTAGAGCCAAGCGACAAGAACTTCAATCCATCATTTATAGTTGGCAAATAAAATATTTACAAACTTTGGCGATCGACAGCTATAAATAAGGTATATGGAAATGCTGCTGAACCTTTACTGCAGCGGGCTTATACTTATAAAAAGTTGTACAGTATTACTCTAAATCACATTAATAGTAAATATTTAAAAAGATAGAGTTTAGGTAATTTTTACCATAAGAATGGTAAGCGAGTGTCACAGTGAGCTTTCAATTAATTGTCAAATTCGTAAAATTAATGACAGTCATCTGTAAGCAAGAAGAAGAAGAAGAAGAAGAAGAAGACACGTATACGAATATCTGCTCTCTCGTAAGAGCTCAAAAACATATTTAACAATATGGAGAAATTATGGATTGGCACATCGATACATTCTTATTTCCATTAGCTATTATTCGCCATCTGAAGATTCCGTAGAACTCTCTGGCATCGAGCTAAACCAGTTCCCACGAGAACTGCAGCTTCTACAAGCAAATAACAATTTTCAGCACATTAAACAGCGTATATACATATATATATTGTATATAAAATGTTAATATTTATCGTACCTGGTGCGTTGACGAGTAGTAGACGGCAGAGTAAGAGAAGTTCTATAATAATGCGGAGCTGTATTTGAGGTAGGATCTTCTGGTCTTCTTTGCAATGTCATTGTTTCATGTGGCGATGAAACGAGCTCGTCCTCGTTATTTAAATAGTATTTAGAGTCGGTGACGCTTTTACAATTTTCGCATTCGCTGCGATAATCGTCGGCATCGTCTTGTAAATGCGCGACAGCTTGTGCGCTACACGTGCTGCAAACTACAGAATCAAAGCTTCCATCCTCGTTGACCTCGTTCGCTGCAGCTAAAGGAGGCTGTTACACGAATTAGGATTATTAATTCGAAATACGTCATTAAGCGAGGTTAAAAAAAAAATTCTTTTTTTTTTAATCTCAATCTTTATATGTTAAAACGTTTATTTATTCACATTGAAATTGGCTAGGGATTTATCCGTGAGTTTCAGATCTGATATTGCTGCCGGTGTGGGTGTGGCAGATGAACCCTGAGGGCAGGATGTATCGTAAAAAATATTCGTTTGTACTGCAGCGTCACCACTGGATAGAGTTGACGGGACACTTGATGGGATGACTGTTAATGGAACTGTCGATCTGGTCGCAGGATTACCATCGTCCGCCGAATTTTTCGGCATTATTAATGGTTTATCAAATAAGGGAACGACTGACTGGTGCATCGGATACTCTTTGCGTAATCGCAAGCTACCACTGGTTGCTAACGTTCTCGGTATCGTTCGGTGCACTCCTGCGTTTGAATTACCAAGTGCACTGGTCGATATTGTGTAGGCCCCACTCGAACGCGGAAGAGTAGTATACTGCTGGCAACTATGTTGTACAGATGAATTTGGAGAGTTTGGTAACAAAAGTTGATTACTCGAAGGAACAATTTGTTGTGATGGAATATTTGAAGCGCTGTTTGATAAAGCTGCAACATTAAAAAAAATATATGAATTACATGAGTCTCTGCTCCGTTGCAATGTTTATAGATAAATACAAAGTGAAAACTAGTGTCTTGTTGTTGTTACGAGTATGTTGTTGTTGTTATTGTTACCTGATCCGTTTACAGGTGCTGTCGTCGATGCATCGTCATAAGTATTTGGCATCGTGGCAAAGCTCGTGGTGGAGCAAGCACCTGCACACGAGTCCGATGCCATTCGGACTTCGGTTTGACTCGTTTCGTAGCAGCTGTGACCTGGCCCTGGACTACTCAGTGGCACTGGTCCGTTATTGCTCGAGATCAGCGGCGATGCGCTCGTTGAATTATTACTTTGCAGCAGAGTCGGAGAGCTGGCCGGTAAGTCATCCCTCTCACTGTTTCTCACCACAGACACGTTTGCCTGAGTATTATTGCGAGTCGTGAAATAGGTAGTTGGGTAATTTATAGGAGAAAAAGATGCGTGGGAATGCATCGCGAGGAGCTGCTGTTCGGCCCTGGCCGCTGCGACGGCTTCCTCGTAAGGTGGTGGAGCCTCTCCGTGTGGAAAGTAATTGCTCGGTGGCTTCCACAGCGGATAGCTTCCATTGAACTGCAGATCGTCCATGGGCAAACCGTGCTGCATGCTGTTTCTACTGTCCAAGTATCCCACCATGCTGCCCATAGACCTTTGATCATCGGCTAGCTGATTACTTTGTCTGCCAGCTGTGCACATTACAAAGTAATAATGTAAGTAAAAATGTTTATTAGTGTAGTACTTTATTTGCAATATATCTACAAATACAATAATTATTACATTTATAATATTTTCAAATTTTGATTTATAATTTTCATGCAATCAATTGTACTAAGAATTTTTATAACGAAATATTAAATGTCAATTGGAATTATTTAATTAATTATATATATATTGTACCTCTTATTTTTCTCTGCCTCAATCGATGTATCAGGAAAATCAATAATCCAAGGCATAAAAGAGCTGTAATACAGCTGGCTATTAACCGTAGTCCCAAGTCATAATTTGTATTACTATCCACCATACTCGTACCGTTCCCATCAGATTTACGATTCGTGGAGGACCTTGTATAATCCACACAAATTAATTCACAGCAGGTGCCAGCAACACAATTAATTTCTGTTTTCGTATCTCCGTCTTTGTACTAAAATCAATGAAATTCTTCTTAAATTTTGGGCAACGAGAATATTTTTAACAAATTTTCAACAATGTATTAAAATATATGGGTATATAATTTTGATGTATTTTAATTTAAAACACATCGTATTTATTAAGTTTACAATTTATTCACTTTATACGATTGCATATAGATTATATTATTTTTTAAAAACCTCGACAATACAGTGATTATATTTTGTCATATATTGTGGATATAACTTAAGAGTTCATACTTAAATGAATATTTTGTAAATTACATTCAAAAGAATTGAGTATGTAATTACGTATAGATAGGTAAAATTTTTTATACAAAGTAATGTAAAAAGTAATGTTACTTTTTTTTTATTTGATATAATTAATTTCATATAATCTGGAATTTAGGTTATGCATATATCTGTATCGAATGTATACTTTATCAATCAATTATTTAATCTCCAAAGTTCATTTATATTGTATGAAACAATATTACCTTTTTATATTTGTAAAATATCTTTACTTTATATTCGTTAAATGTAGTTTGTTGTGTAAACGCCTGAATTCATGAGCCATCAAAGACTTCATGTTTTTATGAGCACTTTAATAGAATAATTATTATTTTGATGGAATATTCTTAAAGTAAAACTATTATTAGGTACGAAGAATTAACCATTAATCTGGATTTGTATGTATTTTTTTATTATGATTACGTTACTTTGATTGAAAAGAATGAGGATGAGTTATGATGACAAGTAAAGTGAAGTGGACCGTACCTTGCAGAAAAATGGTTTGCAAAACTTGGGATTCCCATTGTCGCATATACACAGTGTACAGGGCTCTAGCTCAAGGATGTAATGAAATCCAGTCTCGTGGAGCAATCCATTTACATCCCTACAGGAGGCACCAGCAGCCGATACTTTGCCTATATAAAATACAATAAAATAAAGAGTAAAGGTCATGGGGTTATTGGGGTTATCACAAGGTGTATAAAATAAAATAAAGGCTAGAGAAGGGCTGCCTTGACTGGAGAATTGTGAAAAGTAAGAGTATAACAATAATAATAATGACAACAATGTAATCGAGATGTATAAATATAACAGAGTGTCAAAGATCCAAATAGAAAATAATGACAGAACAGAAGATGATGATGTAGTCGTATTGTGGCAGCTCAACGATCTATCAATGTAAACGTAACGTGTCGTAAGCACGAAAGCTCGTGGAGGGCTTTGTATATATAGATAGATAGAAAAAAAAAAAAAAAAAATAAAAACGCGAGTAAATTCACCGTTAAATTGCAGGGTGAAGGTGAGGACCGCGTAGCCGAGAAGGTCAGCACCGTATCTCATTCTGCAATCGTTATCTCATCGTCGTCAGGAGCGGCTGTCGTCGAGGATCATTAAAAGGTCGGTGGAAGCGTGGTCCGGAGCTCCCAAGTTCCTTACAGTCTAGTTCGCTACTGTCATCAAGCTCTCTCGGTCGGCCCGTCACTCTTGCGATCTATACGCCGCCCGAGCAATCGCCAACACACACACACACAGCAGACAGCCACAGCAGAGAGAGAGAGAGAGAGAGAGAGAGAGCGAGAGCGGTGCAGCAACATGCGCGCGTGTCCATGTGTCGACGTCGTCACGATGGCCACGCGCGCGCGCTCGTGCGTACAGGTTTGTCGGTGAAGGGCCCAGCCCAGGGCCTCTTCTGGGCTCCTTATCGTATTATCAATGTCGCGAGAATCCTCGCGTGTGCGTCACGAGGGGACAAACAAAGCAGCAGCAGCAGCAGCATAAAGTAGAGGAGTAGCGTATGTCGAGGGCGCGCACCTAGAAGGGAAACGTTAAAAGGACTCTCTCCGAGAGACACGTCAATGTCTCGTCTCGTCATCTGGGAATGGGAGAACCGACTGGGGAGACACGGATGCTGCTCGCAAGGAAGTCAATATGGCGCCCGGGGGGCCCGGGGACGTTACGCACCGCGCTCATTTGCATCGGAACGTCTGCTTCGGATCAGCAGCTTTAGTGCGGCGGCCTCTCTTTATTATCCGTTATATAATGTGTCGGCTGCGTAGGCCCCGCACCCTTCCCACGGATATCGCCATCTTGAGTCGAGGGCTCGCACCGAAGCACCGACGACGACTTTGGCCCTTGAATCAACATTGATCCTCGCGGATTTATCGTCCTCTCCCCCCGCGCGACTCCAGCTTTTTATACGTAGACGGAGACGGAGACGTAGACGGAGACGGAGATAGAGAATAACACCGTTCTCCATTAATCCATTAATTCAATTAGTCTTCGTCTACGTTTCATTGGCCAATTCGTTCGATTAAATGCTCTTTTACAATGGCTTTATTGAGTATCGCGCAAAATAACCTCGCGAACCCGAGCCGTAAAAATTTTCCTCAAAACATTTGCTCGCCGTCGTGCAAACACAGATATCCGTTGACGCGTCACAAGAAACGGCGAAAACGTAATCCGTTGAATTTCTTTCGATATATATATATTTTGATATGGACGGCTTCGATTCAATTCAATTCAATCAAAAGAGTCTCGTACGGTTTGAAAACAAAATGTCTTACGCACCGTACCGGGGGCCGTAAATTGTTAAGAATTGTAAAATAAACGATAATCTGGTATCGATATCAACTCAACTCCGCTGCTGAACCTCCAGTTTCTTTTTTTTTTTTTTTTTTTGTTTTTTTTGTAGTACTTTTTTTAGTATTGTAGCTTTTGTTCATTACCCAAGTACTAAATTATCGCATGGGCAGAAAGAATTTGGCAAAAAAATAATTTGTTACCATCACGTTTATTTGTAATTAATTAATTATCTTTAATGTATGCTGTAAAGATTTTTATGATTTTCCGCTAAGGCTTCCGGCGTCCCATTGGAAATACAATAACGACGGCTCAGTATCCCAATTCAATTGTACGGAATCTCATGCAATGACAACGAAGTTGATGGAAATCGGGATGGAAGTCGGCGAGTTTTTCTTTAAAAAAAAATAAAAAAAAAAAAAAAAGTAATTTTTTCTTTATTAACATTCAGCTCTGTACATTTGAATAAACGGTATGGTATATATATTTTTTTTTTTTTGTAAAGCCATTTTGAAAATACGCCATTTGTATTTATTTATACAAATGCTCTGTATAAATATTTCTTTTATGCTGGAGCTGGAGCTGAAAAAGTCGCAACGATTCTAACGTACGCGGGGATAGTTTTCTCGTTTCTGTTTGAAATCCGTTCCCGCGGAATAAAATTAATCCTAATCCTAATTAATTGTAAAACTGATTGTACGCGCAATAATTTATAAGAGCAAAACCAATAGCGCATGCGTAACGAACTCGGCAAAGAAAGGAAAGAAATAAGTAAAGTTAAAAATACTAATTAACGAATGAGGTTATATTACATGTACGCGGACAATGTAACGAGAGATGGAGCTAATAATAAATGTATCGACTAAAATAAAGTAGTCGACTAGTTCCATAAAATATTATAGAATCGATGTTACTATTAGTTTGAGTTTAATCGATATTGAGCTTCGAATATTACCTCGTAGAATGTAAAAACGATATATGGCCCTTCGTCGACGACAAACAGCTTTTTTTTTTGTTATAACTTTATCGCTATTAGCGCTACGAGCCTTTTTCTATCAATAATTTTCAAACATTCAAACTGCCAAGTTGTTAGTTATATTATTGTATTTACGATTACAATGGTTTTGCAATTATTGTAAGTACGTTACGTAATGTATACAAGTTTTAAGGCGAAGATCTATCTATCTAATAATAAATAAATAAATATACCGAAACCCAAAGGAATATCTATGATATATTATATGCATTTAGTATTGATATAGTATTGAGCCACATATAGTATTGAGTCTTAAAATTCCATATAATACTTTACGTACGGGGTAGAAATGCGTTTAAGTTAAGACACATCCAACCTGTTGTTGTTGTCCCCCCCTCCCCATCTCCCATACAGCTGTACTTACATATAAAAACTGTTAACACACGTTTTTTTTTTACGCAAATAGACTTCGATTGCGTAACTCGGAGTACACGTCGTTGGACTGTGTAAATGAAGGAATTTTATTATTTGCAGCCCTCGTAAATCCACGAGACTAAAGTTCCGATGGACCTTGAGTGATCGATGCTGCGATGCTGCGATGCTGCGCCTCTACTTACTTTATCGATATCTTGGAGGGCTTAGAGGGCTCTCTGCTATTGAAAGTAAAGGAAAAGGATTGTCTCGATTAAGTCGTGACGTTGGCCGAAGGCATAATTGTAATTGATAAAAATGTCCAATGGATCACCACTGCTGGTGATGTTGCGATGCAATTCGTGTCCCCCCGAAATGTAAGCCTTGAAAATTATTAATAATAACGGTATACCAGAAGGGGATTATTAATTATTAACGACGTTCGGGCATTTTTTTTAAAAAAAAACGTTACGGACGGATTTACGTATAATTTATACGTAATGGCATTATGATCGAATAATGTATCACAATCAGTATCATCGGTATTGTGGCCGTAATGAGAAACGAAACACTTTATTGAAGCGAGTGATTGATACATTATTTAAAATTTAAACGACATCCCGAGATCATTATACAGTGGATGGCGACTTGTTTTTGTTAAATTTCTAAGCGGAAAAAACAAAATACTAAAGCATTGAACATGAATTTGACACATGATGAAACAGTTCAGTCACATCAATCAATCATCTCGCACCACATCAAAATTAACGTTTCGGTTTTAATTTCCAAATTCTAAAATAGTGCATGTTCCCATTTAATTTCAAAAATTAAACCCATAGAAAAAAATCGTAGCACAACGCAACAACAGTAACAGATTTTAAACGAGAAGAAAAGAAAAAAAAAAAAAAAAAAAAAAAAAAAAAAAAAAAAAAAAAAAAAAAAAAAAAAAAAATAGTAAAATATAAAAATTAAGAGATGCAGGAACACGAAGACGAACCCGAGGACGTCCGAAACGCGAAACCCGTTTCGGAGGAAATAAAGAGAGGGGAATTCGATGAGTTTATACAAAGGACGGATAACGCGACAATGTATAAAAGTCAAAGGCCGAGGCATTGCTGCAAAAAAAAAGTAATCAACATTATCTCAATATAACTTACTGCAACCCTTAATGATTATTTTATTGTAATATTATTCGTTTAGAAATCCGAGCTCGATCCCCCGGATTGTCGGCCGAAGAAGGAGAAAAAAGTGGAAAAGATGCCGGACCCCATAGAATTTTGTACCCGTGACCCGTACAGGCGCGTTAAGCTCGAGCTGATACCGCGCCACTGCGTGACCAAGACCGAGCACCAGGACATCCTCGCGACTCCGAAGTTCGTTCGCGAGAGCAGCCGCGCTCACCCCTCCCGAAAAATCCGTACCTTGTATCCCCGCACCGAGTGGCTTTCGAAGCCTATGAAGCGCCGCATACTCATGACGCTCATATACAAAAGCTCGACCTTGCCCACGAATATGCTGGATAATTTGATCCAAGTGCTGGAGGACGAGACTGCCATATCGCCCGAGTAAAATAACCCCAATAACAATATTTCCATTTACATTACGGCCGTTTCATAAATACGGAACTTATACCCTATATATATATCTATATATATCTATATATATTTTACAGACAAGCGGAGAGCATTATTCGGGATAAAAAGAGTTTGAAGAAAAAGGCAAAAAAAAAGCCGATAAGTAAGTGCCAGGACGAGTGCAAGTCGCCGGAGGAAGAGTCGTTGGGCAGCGGCGATCCAAGCGTAGATTTAGAGGCGGCCCAGTGCCAGTACTCGATGGCCCAGCGTTTCGTGCGTAGCATCTTGAATTGGGATTGCGTACATCCGCGTGACGATTACCGGGACATAGCCGAAGTGATACTCGAGAGGCTGAGCGAGCAGCTGGAATACGAGCCCTGCGGCAACGAGGACCGCAAGTCCGAGCAGATGCGAATCCTCGCGGACGTTTTCGCCTGCTGGATATCCGGTATATTGTTCAAGGTCGCGGAGAAGTACAGCGACGACCTGGCAGAGGACGCCGACGAGCTGTACGAGAAGTGCGAGGCGGCTAAGAAACGGAAGGAGGACATGGACGAGGAGTACTCGGACGAGGAGGACGGCTATCCGCAATATTTGATTGGCCATTGTCCGGCGAACGAGTGCGAGGACGACGACGACGACGACGACGACGACGGGGACGAGGAGGCGCCACCGGCGGGTGACGGTGCGAGTAACGAGTCGACGGATTCGTGCGTAGACATGGAACAGCAGACGGAGACTCGGCCGTATTTGGATTGCGCGACCGCCATGCCCGCCTTCGCCGATAAGCAGGACATGAAGGACGAGTGCTGCACGGCTGACGTCAAATGCACGGAACAGGTGGCGATCGAGAAAATAGCCTCGCGGCTCTGCCAGACCGACGTGCCCTTCGTCACGTTCGCCAAGATCTTCGACGCCCTGTATTGCATGATCGGCTCCGAGCCCGACAACGACCTCTGCTGTCCCCTCGACAATCGCATTCACCGGGCGATTTACGAGAAATTCGAGGACGTGATAAGGCGCGAGGACCCGAAGCTACTTAACGAGCGTACGAAGGACGTGCTCGACGTCGTCTGCGGCAAACTGGCCAAGTGGCTAAGGAAAGCCCTGAACAAGGGCCAAACCAAGTTCTTCGTTGACAATCCAGCTGAGGTGGAGTCGCGGGAGATACGATGCTGGGCCGAATGGATAAAGGGCACGACCGCGATTGCTGAGAACTGGACCGAATGGATACACAAGATCGCGACCGAGGCCTCGTGTATAAACAGAACCGGGGGCGTGACGCGCGGCTACTGGCAACAATGGACCAGCAAATTCGAGACCAACGCTCTTTTATGGAGACGAAAGTACCTCGAGACCGTTCACCAGGAGCACCATAACGTCATGATGATGTGCGACAGGGCCGTCTGCAAGACGTCCATGAAGAAGCAGCCGCAGTACAGCGAGAAAATTATCAAGAATACCAACTACGACACGTGTTTGTGAAAAACCCCAACGACGAAACAAAAAGACAAAAAGACAAAAACAAAAAGACAAAAAGAAAAAAAAAAAAAAAAAAAAAAAAAACAAAAAAAAAAAAAAAAAAAAAAAAAAAAAAAAAAAAAAAAAAAAAAAAAAAAAAAAAAAAAAAAAAAAAAAAAAAAAAAAAAAAAAAAAAAAAAAAAAAAAAAAAAAAAAAAAAAAAAAAAAAAAAAAAAAAAAAAAAAAAAAAAAAAAAAAAAAAAAAAAAAAAAAAAAAAAAAAAAAAAAAAAAAAAAAAAAAAAAAAAAAAAAAAAAAAAAAAAAAAAAAACAAAAAACAAAAAAACAAAAAAAAAAAAAAAAAAAAAAAAACAAAAAAAAAAAAAAAAACAAAAAAAAAAAAAAAAAAACAAAAAAAAAAAAAAAAAACAAAAAAAAAAAAAAAAAAAAAAAAAAAAAAAAAAAAAAAAAAAAAAAAAAAAAAAAAAAAAAAAAAAAAAAAAAAAAAAAAAAAAAAAAAAAAAAAAAAAAAAAAAAAAAAAAAAAAAAAAAAAAAAAAACAAAAAAAAAAAAAAAAAAAAAAAAAAAAAAAAAACAAAAAAAAAAAAAAAAAAAAAAAAAAAAAAAAAAAAAAAAAAAAAAAAAAAAAAAAAAAAAAAAAAAACAAAAAAAAAAAAAAAAAAAAAAAAAAAAAAAAAAAAAAAACAAAAAGACAAAAAAAAAAAAGACAAAAAGACAAAAACAAAAAACAAAAAAAAAAAACAAAAAAAGACAAAAACAAAAAAAAAAAACAAAAAAAAAAAAAAAAAAAAAAAAAAAACAAAAAAAAAAAAAAAAAAAAAAAAAAAAAAAAAAAAAAAAAAAAAAAAAAAAAACAAAAAAAAAAAAAAAAAAAAAAAAAAAAAAAAAAAAAAAAAAAAAAAAAAAAAAAAAAAAAAAAAAAAAAAAAAAAAAAAAAAAAAAAAAAAAAAAAAAAAAAAAAAAAAAAAAAAAAAAAAAAAAAAAAAAAAAAAAAAAAAAAAAAAAAAAAAAAAAAAAAAAAAAAAAAAAAAAAAAAAAAAAAAAAAAAAGACAAAAACAAAAAAAAAAAAAAAAAAAAAAAAAAACAAAAACAAAAACAAAAAGACAAAAAAAGACAAAAAAAAAACAAAAAACAAAAAAAAAAACAAAAAAAAAAAAAAAAAAAAAAAAAAAAAAAAAAAAAAAAACAAAAAGACAAAAACAAAAAAAAAAAAAAAAAAAACAAAAAAAAAAAAAAAAAAAAAAAAAAAAACAAAAACAAAAACAAAAAAAAAAAAAAAAAAAAAAAAAAAAAAAAAAAAAAAAAAAAAAAAAAAACAAAAACAAAAAAAAAAAAAAAAAAAAAGACAAAAAGACAAAAACAAAAAAAAAAAAAAAAAAAAAAAAAAAAAAAACAAAAAAAAAAAAAAAAAAACAAAAAAAAAAAAAAAAAAAAAAAAAAAAAAAAAAAAAAAAAAAAAAAAAAAAAAAAAAAAAAAAAAAAAAAAAAAAAAAAAAAAAAAAAAAAAAAAAAAAAAAAAAAAAAAAAAAAAAAAAAAAAAAAAAAAAAAAAAAAAAAAAAAAAAAAAAAAAAAAAAAAAAAAAAAAAAAAAAAAAAAAAAAAAAAAAAAAAAAAAAAAAAAAAAAAAAAAAAAAAAAAAAAAAAGAGAAAAGACAAAAAAAAAGCTCATCAGAACAGTAAAACGTTCGTAAAAATAAAAAAAGCCCGTACTTTAGTAAAATAAAACATGTTACGTCGAATATTATTGCTACTACAGTATAATGAAAAATGTGACTTGTAAAAATAAAGATAAAGCAAGAGATGAACTCCCTACAATGGCCGACTCTTTCCTTATAATTATTTTGCAAATATTGCAAAAGTTGTTGGTCCAAGTTGGTCGAAAGTAAGTCCGTCGTCTGCGATTTCATTACCGATGCGGGGGCATTTAATAAAATATCGATCGGCTTTACGGCGAGATTGGCCGGTCACTTTCTTCTCCATCGCCAATAATAAATAAATATCGCCAATAATAAATATCGCCAATGATAAATATCGCCCCGAGGGAAAGTTGTCGGTATAGATCGGACAGAAGCAGAACGAGGATCTCGAGGAAAGACATTTTATTAACAAATATTATTTATACAGTAATGAGACAAATAACCCGAGTCCTCAAAAATTGTCGGTATATTTTATATTGTTTAAATCTCGCAGGCTTAGCCATTATTAGCACAAAGCACAATCGCTCCACATAATTATTAAACGATAACATTTACTTATTCGTTATAATTTTCATTCGTTGAATATCATTAAAAAAAAAAAACATAAATTGCAAATCTCCTTATAGATTATTTTCGATATAGACATTGTTTGGCTTTATATATGTATATGTATATATAATTATTGGGAACTATGTACAGTAATTATTTTATTATCTATAGTTTGGTAGTTATGGCGTTTAGAGCAGAGCAGAGCGAATAATTAAAATACAATAATTTTTCAGGGGAATTCATATCGACGGGTACGAATAAAAAGTACTCTCGGTACGCGTTTAACGAATACTCTTTTTTTTTTTTTTTTTTTCTTCTTACTATTGCTTATATTTTTAGAAAGATAAGGAGCCTTTCTCTTATCTGGAATGTTCGGATCTGCTGTATGCATATGACTAGAGATAAATTTTTTATTATACATTCATTTATGATTGGAATATATTTTATAGAAAGTACGTTTTTGTATAAAGTCGTGATGTCGGAAAAGTATTTTCATCGACCTAAGCTACTTTCAATTCGAATACGATAATATGAATAAAAAAGAAAGAAAGAAAAAAATGGCAAAGCAGGTCTCGATTGTACGGCATTGGCCCTCTTATTCGGAATAAGATTTGAAAATGTATTCGTTAGACTCGCTTTTAGTCAACGAGTAGGCATATTACAAAAGAAACGTTAATTCCTTAACGACGTAATTAATTATATTTATTATGTGCTACGTTTAAATTTTATTAGCCTTACAATAAGAGAAGTAGAAGAAGAAGTAGAAGTAGAAGAAGTAGAAGTAGAAGAAGAGTATAGACGGTAATAAAAGATCCACGAAAGATAATAAATGACGTACGTATAAGGTTAACGAGTTTGTATGGGTCATAATAAGTTACGTAATTGGAGGCTCGAGGGCCTCTTGTCATTTCAATTTCTTTCCGATTAAATATGTACAATGATTTAACGGTTAAGTGGCGCGTAT
Organism: Ceratosolen fusciceps; assembly: GCA_018883505.1. Taxonomy (NCBI): domain Eukaryota; kingdom Metazoa; phylum Arthropoda; class Insecta; order Hymenoptera; family Agaonidae; genus Ceratosolen; species Ceratosolen fusciceps. Next base: position 1,182,512 of record RCIC01000019.1, read on the forward strand.
CGTTAAAGTGTCAATGTCTTTGGCTTTCTTCGCCGAGAGCTCGGTAAATGCTCGGTAAATGCTCGGTAAATGCTCGGTAAATGCTCGGTAAATGTGCCATTTGCATGTCCGTTCCCGTAAGACATAAGCAAAAAAAAAAAAGCATCCCGGGCAGAGGACAAAGGCGGCTCTCAGCTCACGGCACGCGTCTACACGGCTAATCGAAAAATCGATCCCCAATTGCTTGCAGTGCTTCAAAGCTCTGCACCAGTTAACCCATTTTTGTAATTTATAATGAAATTCTAAATAGTCTAAATGACTCTTCGTATGATTCACAACCATTTGTTTCTCGGTACTTTATTTATAATGTTTTTCCTACATATATATATATATATCGTTTTAAAAATTATTTTTATATCGTAATAGCGATTCTCGAGTTTTTCTTCTTCTTCTTCTTCTTCTTCTTCATTAGCCCAACGTTCGCCCAACGTTCGCCGTTCGCCATTCGTTCACAGCATCTAGACGGAGAGGGGAGGTGGTCCCGTCTTAATAATAAAGTCCATGAAAATTCTCTCGGTCTACGCGGATTCATTGGTCGATTTTCAATAAATCCGACGCCGAGTTTAACTTAATCACCGATTGCTGGGCAAGTTGTTGCGTTGACTCGTTGCACGGCGTTTTCGCAAAGTTCTCTTTGGATTTCGATTTCCTCTGGAAATATAAAAAAAAAAGCACAACCGTTAATTCATTCGTGCCGCCGCCTTATTCGTACGGGAAATTAGCTGATTAATTAAAAAAACCCTAGGCTTTCACGTATAATCGAGTACAATCCACTCGACAAGGGAAAGCCGTTGGTTTATCAATATTTATCCATTTAGATCCAACGATATATTCACGCAGCTCAATTTTTCAAATTCGCCGATTAAATTAAACAGCCTCTCGTCATTCTTCTTTCGAAATGTATCGATAAAACAAACAGATATATTCTAATAGTCATGACGAAGAAGAAGAAGAAGAAGAAGAAATTAGTCTCCGTTCTGCAGTACATGCTTGCAAATCCGTCAAAGGGTCGAAATATTGAATTGTTTGTCAAATGTAGTTTTAAATATAGCGTTTATAATAAAGTTCGAGCAAGTCATTGGGATTCGTTATCGAATCAATGTAAACCAAGAGCCAAAGAAAGAACTTGGGCATTTCTTTCTTAGGCATTACGTAGGCGTGCGAAATTTCCCCATTGTTTAAGAAAGTCTTGTAATGCCATTGAATATAATATTGTTATTAGAATTGCGCAGAGCTGCGGCTCAAGAGTCATGCATATTTATTTGGACTATAAATGTTAAGCAAAGTGCAAATCGACAAGACATGACACCGTCCCGTCAATGTTAAGTAGCCACGCGATAATAGTTTATCAAAGCGTTGCTTTTTAAATATCCGACGGCTAATCGGTTAAGGTAAAGGCAGCCGGTGAACGGGGAAATCGGACCAGCTACGGCGTCAGTACGTTTTGATAAAACCCGAAGGAGAGAAATTGTGGCGTTGAGTAGTTGGCGGTGGTGGTGGTGGTGGTGGTGGTGGTGGTGGAGTAGGGATAGAAAGAGATCGATGACACGAAAATGAGATCCGTAAAGAGGGTTATTGGGGTGGAGGGGGGGGGGCAAGAGAGAGAGAGAACCCGTAGGAGAGAGAAGAGTTGCCTGCCGCGTAGCATTGAAACGCCTCGCCTCGCCTCGCCTCGCCTCGCCTCACCTCACCTCACCGCACCTCGCCCCGCCACGCCACGAATGCAGGTCTTGACCTACTAGCGGCGAGAAGTCGGTTAATGTAAAACTGGTATCGGGTGAAGGTGACCAGGCCAGGCTAAAGGAAGAGAGAGAAAGAGACGGCGGGGAGCGAACGGTACTTGTCGAGATGCGTCGGGATCCTTGGGATCGTTCGTTCGCCCATCCGATGACGCCTTCCTTTGCGGAAGGTAAACATCATGCCGGCCAACGGTACCCGCCTCCGCCTTCTTCTATCCGATCCTACCCCCTGTGCTTCTCTCTCTCTCTCTCTCTCTCTCTTTTATTTGTTTCTATTTGTTTTTTCTTACTCTTCTTCACACCTCCCCCCCCTCACCCTCACCCGCATGACCGTCACGGATCTTACTCGTTAGCCCTTATTACTTTGTCGGCGGTACACGTCCGAGAGGTGGAGGCAGAACCGAGATCTGAGAAGTTAGAAGTATAAGGTAAGCCACGGGATTCGGGACCAATTCGGGACCAAATCGGGACCAATAGCGGGACGCGAGATCCTCGGGACGAGCGAGAGCAAAAGAGTGTGCCGCCGTCGACGTTTCCTACTCGGCGGTTCGGCTGTCGCTGCCGCCGCCGCCGCCGCCGGTGTTGCTGCTGCCGCTCTTCCCGCTCCCGGTGCTTTCTCGGACCGCGGGTAGGGGGCCCCCTCAGCCCTGACATTGTGATTGTGCGCGCGCCCGCGCCCCCGCCCGCCCGCCACCGAACCCGCCACCGAACCCGACGACTACGGCCGGCGGTGACGACGACGACGGCGCATCGACCGCTCGACGTCGCGACGCCCGAGAATACGGCCAGACGTTCCTACTGCCGCTGCTGCCGCTGCCGCTGCTGCTGCTGCTGCTGCTGTTGCTGCTGCTGCTCCTCGCACTACTCGCACTATTCGTATTTAAGACTGGCTGCCACCGTTACCGGAACATCCAAATAGCTTTCCGTCCGTCCATCCATCCGCTCGAGAGAGAACGAGAGAGAGAGAGAGAGAGCAGGCGGATGTCACTGGCAGGTACGTTACCACTTACCGATATTTACTACGCCCCCCCCCTCACCGCCGTGGTGGAGCTTCCCCACGTACGAGACTAATCGAACGAGCCCCCTGCAGTTTTTATTTTTTTTTTGTTTTTTTCTTCATTATCTTAATATATATATATTTAATTGGCAAGCCGGTCCTTCCCCTCCCCCCCCCCCCCCGCCGCCGTTTCCCACTTATATTCGCCAACGTCACTTACGGGCCTTGCCGAGCATGCTCTCTTGTACGGGTAATTGCACGGCTGCAGGCCGCTCGGAGAAATTATAAAAATATAAAGAGAAAGCCGGGGCATTCTATTTATATCGGTATCCTATGCCTTTTCCTTCTGAGTATCACTCTTTATCTGCTAGTCCGGACTACCTTACCATAGACTTATATATGAGTTTTTCACACACGCACGCACGCACACAATGAATGTACGAAGCACCAAAATTTCCCAACGACATTCATCCGAGAGCCAATAGACCAACACTACCTTATTAATCGATCGCCTTGGCATCATCATCCCTTACTCGAACATCAATATTTATTTATCCGTCTTGTCTCGATCTCTCGATAATCTCGATCCGAACTTAAAAAACTCCTTTAGAGCTCGTTGCCTTCACCGAGATAACTTATCAATGAAAATCCGTTCCACTTGTTCACCCAATAATAATAACCCCAATTCTCATATCCAAAACCGAATTCAACGCATTCATTGTGACCAGCCGAATTTAATACACAACCGCACAATCTGTATTGATTATCTTTAATAGGGGAAAAGAGGGGAAATCGATATTAATTCTAATCATTCGTATTTTTAACGGAGTCTAAGCGACCACGTGCAAGTAATTGAAGGTATTTTTGACAAGCCTAATAAAAATTCCGCTTATTATAAAGAGTGAGAGAGTGAGAGAGTGAGAGAGAGAGAGAGAGAGAGAGAAAAGAAGAGAAGAAAAGTACAATCCGTATTGCAAACGTCAAAAGGTACTTCAAATTCAAAAAATTAACGTTGTTTATCCACGTTCTCTGATACTTTACAGATTGTCAGCATACGAATGTAATAATTGGCTTAGGAAAATTACCTGTACGTTATTTACCTTTGAATGGTTATAAAAAAAAAAAAATTGTCTATAAATATTTATTCATTCGACTTGGAATCCTCGTAAGATCCTCGTAAACAGTCAAACGCGACAAATAAAGAATTTATTATTAATTATTTTATAATCGTTTTGTGGCTGGTTTTCCATAAATAGAGACGGAGTGAGGAAAAAAAATGATAATTTATTACATTAAAATAATAAAATCTTTGAGTATCGATAATGAGTTTTTTTTTTCTTCTTTTTTTATTTTTTTACCGATAAAAACCTCAGCTCTACAAGAAGTCAATTCAAACATTATCCCATACTATTGACAATAATGAATAATAAAATTAATAAGCAATGATAATAATAATAATAATGACGGAAGTGATTTTGATAGTGTCCAAAGGCATAATACAAAGTCTGTGGAAAATTAACACGTTGCTCCGCCTCCTCCCCCCCCCTTCCGGCCCCCACTCCGCAATAAGGGAGGTCAATTGTCAAATCGGAAGTGATGGTTTTTAATTAAGAATAGCCCGTTTCTTTTTTAATGAAGGGATTGGAAGAAAATTTGTAAATAAAGATAAGGCGCGCGCGCGCGCGCGCGAGAGAGATAAATAAGAGCGGAGCGGCGGTAATGTCGAGGGCACGGCAGATTCAATATATATATATATATAATACGTACGTACGTAAGTCACGTGGAGAAGAGGCGCTCGCTTACCGGGCGGATCATAGCGGATTATAAATAAATCGTTAGCTCCGCGATGATCGATCAAAGCATTCACGTTATAAATATTCTAAATAAGCTATGAATAATAATAATAATAATAATAATTGAGCCTCGGCGAGAAATAATATCGGCCGCGGAGTTGACGGGTTTAAAGCGGGTTTTCCGGCCGTCTGGGAAATTACAATACGAGAGACATTGGAATACGAAATATCACCTTTACGAATACGCATTATATCTCATATGTATTAACTAACTACATTACGTAAGCGGTGCCGAATAAATTAGACGTAGCGTGACTTGGAAGAAGAAAAACAAAAAAAAACCATCGATCGTTATCGTACGCGAGCCTAAGTAGAGGTACAAGTAGAGGAGGTACAAGTAGAGGAAGTGGAGGAGGAAGAGACGAAAAAAGAATAAAAAGCCAATTTGAAATTACGGGCAGACGGATTGTCATTGTGAGCGGGACGATTGGTTTTGTTTTGTTTGCTTTGCAGAATGGCACTACTGACATGTTGGGAGAAGATCGCGGTGGTGATTATAGCGGCGGTCGGTCTGCGCGTCGTCGTCCGGCTGAGCTTCGTCGTCTGGAAGAAGCTGATAGCCCCGAACTTGGGCCTGGGCATCGACGTAGCCTCCCAGGGCAAGTGGGCCGTGGTGACCGGGGCAACGGACGGCCTCGGCAAGGCCTTCGCACACGCACTCGCCAACAAGGGCCTCGACATCGTACTCGTATCGAGGACCCTGGAGAAGCTCGAGAACGTGTCCGCGGAGCTGAAGGAGAAGTACGGGGTCGAGACGAGGATCGTCGAGGCTGACCTGACCGAGGGCCAGGCCGTCTACAACAAGATCGGAAAGGCCATCGAGGAACTCGAGGTGAGCTTGGCCCCGTCCCGTACATTCAGGCCCTTTTTTCTGCCCCCTTTTTCCGGCTTAACGAGCTTAATGAAGCTCCATTTGTCCGAATGGTCCGTATTTTATTACCAGCCACATGATTGCTGACCGATAGTCGGATATACTCACTCGGTTCTTATCACTACTCGGTGACCGATCCACGTAAATAGATCATTGGCTCGAGTCTCGATCAGACTCGAGAACTCATCACCGCTCCCTTTCAATCTCACGTTAGTGAGCATAACGCATAGGCCAGACAAGAGCATAACAACGACGACGACGACGACGACGACGACGACGACGACTGCAAATAAATATAAGTAATCGGGCATTGATTAATTGTTTCCGTAACGACTGCGTTCTAACGAGTCGACGGGGGCCACGAAAAAACTTTCACGCGTAACTTAGCCGAAGGAGGTACACACTTCCCTAGAAAGCGGTCGCGCAACTTTCACCGCGCACCAGCCGGTCCATCGACGCCTATGGGGGTATGAGGGGCAAAAAAACAAAAAAACAAACAAAAAAACAACAACAAAATAATAATAATAATAAGTAAGTAAGTAAGTAGGAGAATGAATGAATGAATAAATGAAATGACGTGGGGGGAAAAAAAAAATGAATGTAAACAGGTGGGAATCCTGGTGAACAACGCCGGGACGAGCTACGATCACCCGGAGCTGTTCACGTGCGTGAGCGAGGAGACGATAACGAGGATACTGCAGCTGAACGTCGCCGGGGTGACGGGGGTCGCGCGCCAGGTCCTCCCGGGCATGATGGAGCGGCGCAAGGGCGTGATCGTCAACATCGGCTCGGCTTTCGGGGCCCTGCCCGGGCCCTATCTCGCCGTCTACGCAGCGAGCAAGGTCTACGTGGACAAGCTCAGCCAGGACTTGGCGGTCGAGGCAGCCCCGAGGGGTGTGACCGTCCAGTGCGTCCAGCCCGGACCCGTAGCCACCAAAATGTCCAAGATCAAGTACGTACCAAGGAGATGACGACCCACTCTCTCTCTCTCTCCTCTCGCCGTACTCGCCAATCGAAAAAAAGGGCACGACGATCAAAAAAAAAATCATCGTTACCCACGAGCGGCAATAGATCACGTATCCGTCAATTGGCGCCTCGTAAATTCAAATTCTATCGTATTCCTTTATTTTTAACTCTGTCCATCCGATACGTATGCATGTCACTCACGTGCGCACGTATACGCTGCCGCACACACGAATCGAGCGTTCGCTCGCCTACGTTCCTACAATGTCCGCAAAATTCTGCCGATGTCATCTCTTTCTCTCTCTCTCTCTCACTTCTTTAGGTTTTTTCCTTTCTTTTTTTCTTTCTTTCCAAAGCGACGATTGTTTGACATTTTTTATTCTAAAAGAAATGTTAAGCGCGTAAGAAGAAGAAAAAAGAAAAAAACTATTATATATCGAGCTCAAGGCGACGGTAAGCTCGACACTTGTATTTTTTCCTTTCCTTATTTTTTATTTCTCATTTTTATTTTATTTTATTTTATTTTATTTTATTTTTTTCTACTCCTACTCACCAAAGGCGAATAACATTACATATTCATTCTAGTAAAAACGAGTGGTTTTTTTTTTTCTTTCTTCTTTCAGGCTTCTTTTCGATACATTTCAAGCGTTCCGAAGCGAAAAAAAAAAAATAAAAGAATAAATAAAATAATTAAAAAAGAAAGAGAAGCAAAAAAAAGTTTGTTAATAATGAATTAGATTGATGGAAAGGGGGGATATTGGCGGGTCGTGGCCACCACGTGCTCGTGGAGTTGAAAAATCGCGTAGACCGCAACGAGTGACTATGACCCTGTTGATTATTCGGATGTGTTTGCAGGCGCGCGACCTGGATGGCCCCGACGCCCGAGCGCTTCGTCGAGGCCTCGCTCAAGACGATCGGCATCGAGCAGAGCACGACCGGGTATCCGCCCCACTGTCTCATCCTGGGCTTCGTCAACGGACTGCGCGCCATATGCGAGAAGGGCGCCGTGTGGCTCGTCGCCAGGACGATGCTCAACATACGTAGCCGCGCCCTCAGCAGGAAAATGAAGAAGGACGTGCCCGAGGAGACGGACCTCCGGGCTGCCGAATACTGAGCGGCGCGATCGCCCCCCTCCCTCTCCCTCTGTCTTTCTTTCATCTAATCCCTCCGTGATTTATCGACAATGCCGACCGAGCCGGCGCTTAAACTCTCGCTCCCCCCTCTCTCTCCCTCTCTCTCCCTCTCCCCCTCTCTCTCGAAATACTCTTCAATATTTATTTTTACCCGCCTCTTCACCTGTATTCCCCAGGAATCCCGGAAGTCTTTTACTTTCCTTGGCCACGTCACAACGAGCTCCCCTCAGCTTATACCCTCTCTCTTTCCCTCTTTCCCTCTTAGCCTTAACGTCGACGCCCCGGGTATATGGACGTGCATGCTTAGAGAGACACATGCTTAGAGAGACACTTTCGCGCCGACGAAGGCACTTCAAATCAGATTAATATAATATTGATAAACGACTGTAGTAGTTACGATTACGATAAGCGGGAAAAAAATGTAAGGGAGGAAGGATCGTTTTTGTATAAAAGGTATAATTTTAGGTATTTGTGAGTCAACTGTCAAATGTATATTGTTTAAAAGGCGCGATCGAACATTACGGGAAAGAAAAAATTTACGTTATTGCCATCGACTCCACGAATTATTATATTTACGTAGGCGCGCGCGCGTGTCATTGTCATCACGTAAAGCAAATAAGCCAAGAGAGTTCAGCTTTAGCTTTTATACAACGTATACGCACGAATGCGTGTAGAGGAGAGGTAGGTGTATTGAACGGGTAGTGGCGGACTGGGTCCGGGCCCTAAACTAACTGGGTCAGAGAAGAGATTAACCTATGGGCCACGCGCGTATACGTCGACGAAAGGCAAATTGATTTTGGATGATGCGACGGGGGAGGGGAGGGGAGGGGAGCAGCAGCAGCAGCAGCACGTTTTTTACGTGCCCGATGAATGAAACGAGGGGGGACGGGGAGGGGACGTAAGGTCAATCGCGCCTGACACCGAGTCACGCGTTTAATTATTCAAAGCAAGCGTCGTCGTCGTCGTCGTCGTCGTCGTCGTGCGCCGTCCGGACGTGATCGAAGCGTTTTTGAAAATGAGCAGCAGTGCCTTGGTGCCGAGGGGAAAGCGCCGCGTCGGCGCAATCCGCGAATGTTTCATTTTCGCGCGCGAGCGCACCTCGGCTCTTTTCCTTTACTTTTTTTTTGTTTTTTTTTTGTTTTGTTTTTTTTTTCATTTTTGTCATCCTTTTTAATGCTATTTTGGCTCACTTTCGCTCAAAATCACGCGCTACGTGCCTTAAAAGGACAACTTGGTTCGCTCTCGCCTTCCTCCCGCCCCTCCAACCCGTTTTTCTTTTTTTTTTTTTTGTATTATTATTACAATTAGCGAACAATCAAAAGAAAACGTTCTTTCGACTTGTGTGTACCATTTCATAAATCTCTGTTCAATAAAGACAATTATTTGCAATCTCTTCCATTACACGGATTGGCTTTATATCCCCCCACCCCCCCTTATCCCCCTCTTCTCTTTCTCTCACCCTCATATGTCCCGCTCGCCGTTAATTATCCCTAGTAAATTTTCCGGCCATTTGATGTTCTACGGCGAGTAAGAGCCGCCGTAACAATGTATTGATCTGTCAAGCGTGACGGATAGACGGATAATTTTAATCGAAGGAGAAGAGCTCAACGAGGCTTCTTTACTCACGATCGTGCGTAGTGGCAGGCTCTCGACTGGAAGGCCCTTGGAAGTCCTCGACACGGAGAATCTGGGACTGGTCGGGGCACCAAGTATTTTTCCGTAAACGGCCGTGCTTTTGGTTTGTCCGCTGCCAGCTGAAAAATTCAAAACGGACCTCTGCACTGACTTGCTTCGCTCTCTCTCTCTCTCTCTCTCTCTCTCTCTCTCTCTATATATATATAGATGTATATATGTATTCCTGAGCATTTGTTAATTAACGTGACGATGAGTTGAATGGGAAGGGAATAGTGGATGATATTGCGGTAATAAAAGTATTGTGGTGGGCGCGATGGATAGCGGGTGGGTTATTGGGGTTGGGTGTGTGGGCGGATGAGTCGGAATACGCACCTTTGAATAGGCCGTGCACGGCTTGACGAACGCTATGAATTATTTCGTTGCTGACGCCCGGGGTCACGATATGTCTTTTCTGCGATTTTGGACCTGCAACAGACGGATGCGATTGTTCGCTCTTGGTGCCAGGAGGGAGCTCCCTACTCGCAATGATGGGTTACGGGAACGGACGGCAGATTCGTGGTTGTTTTTTTTTTTTTTTTTTTTTTTTTTTTTTTAAATCCCCCAGCCCCGGGCGCCAGCCTTACTCCTTATCAACTCAACCAGAGGCATTCGAACGTCGTGTGTAATATCGTTATTGTTTCATTTCTCTTTACTCCTCTCTCTCTCTCTCTCTCTCTCGATCTCTTTTTTATTACTACATTTTTTTCTTCTTTTTTTTTTTTTTTTACACTACTTTTTTTATGTTAATGCGCGCGCCGTTCTTTACAGAATTGCAGTTATTCTCTATAAGCGTGTATGCATAAATGGAAGACATTAAAAAGCGGCTCTTATTAATAATAAATAATTATCAACAATATAGATAGAGAGCGTCTTCGTTTAAAGCCATAATTCCGTGCCGCAGCTCGGATATCCCTCGTAATATTTACAATGAATACTACTTGACATTCGCTCCGATGGCTCCCCCTCCCCCTCCCCTCTCTCTCTCTCTCTCTCTCTCTCTATCTCTCTGCGGTCAACGCGCGGGTCAACGGCGTTCCGCGTCTCCGCGTGCGCTTTCCTTACTTTCGTCAAATTCTAAATAATCGCACCGGTTAATTAAGAGTCGCCCACCCCTACATTATATATATATATAAATGTAAAATATATGCCCACCCGTGAGACTTTATACATTAATTTCGAACGAACGTCGGCCGAATTCCGTAGACATAAAAAAGAATAATAGGGATAATTTATCGCGTAAATAGCGCGTGCTCGGAAGGAAAACATTTTATATGATATTATTAATAACAACGAATTCCCGTTACGTTCGTTGTTCGAGGCTTTGGTGCCGATGTACACAGTAAATAAACGACGTTGCGCCGACTTTTGTATTTAAAAACTAAAACTGAAAACTCGCGTCTTATTTATATTTATAATTTGTATAATTAATATTCTTTACGCGCTCTTTGTATTTAAAGAAGGAGTTGTCGGGGTTATTGAGGTTATATTGCCCATTCGCTTAGAAGAGAGCAAGAGAGCAAGAGAGAGAGAGAGAGCGCGGTAGCATGGGTACGTAAATTATATACAAATATATATACGTATGTATATACGTATATACGTATATAAAACGAGGGACGAGGGATCGTTCGTCATACCATTAAAAGTGGTAAAAGAAAGCCTTGAGGATGCGTGGGCGAGCTCAGGCCTGAATTGTGGCTGTAACAAGGACGCCGGACGATGTAATTCAATGAGGGCTTACGCATGATTTCTTGGTCGAGGTCGATTTAAAATTACCTAAGCTCCGCTGAATGAGATTAACGTCGACATTAGGTTTTCTCGAGCCGCCGGGTATGAAGCAGCGACAGCACTCCTTCTTCAAATCGATCGCGTAGCTTCCGTATACCAAGGGGTTGGCGCACGAATTCCCTACGGCCATTATGAAAAGGGACTCCTGCACCATCTCGTTGACTCTCTGGGCGCTCTTCTTGTCGATCACGTACCTGCTCGACAAACGACATAATAAGCCTTACGTGCCTCTCCTCCGCCCCAATAACCCCGCAGCGTCCTCGCATTCGGCCAAACTACCCCTTCCCCGTCGCCCTTATTTCCCGCCACTGCCGTTCCCGTATACTGATGACTAGGCCCCTTCCACCCCCACCCCACCGCGTTCTTTTCATTCGTTTCCCTATTATTACTTGCGCAATTATTTACTCGGCCAAGCGTTAAACGTTAAAAGGGGTTATTGGGGTTATTGGGATTTACGGGTGATCTGTAGTGGTTCGGCGCGTCGATAACAATAGCAATAGCAATAGCAATAGCAACGGCAACGGCAACGGCAATAGCAGTAATAAGAATGAGAACAAGGGGAGGAGGAAGAGGAATTTTAATATGGATTTAATATGGATGGTCGCGTAGATTACCATAGATTCATGGTGATGTAGGGGGTCCAGCAGAAGATGAATGCCACGACTATTTTTATGGTCATCTTGAGGGTTCGACTTCGGGCCCTTTCGATGCTCGACATGTCCGAGCGTCGCAGTCGCATTCGGCTTCCTTGAGAACCCTTTGGGCTTTCGAGGGTTCCGTTGCTGCAGGACTTTGACACCACTGCCCCCGTCCGCACGAGCCATCGAACGAGAACGCATAAACGCATAATAATAATAATAAGAAGAAGAATAAGAATAAGAATAGTGACAACAACGACAACGACAACGACAACGACAACGACAACGACAACAATAATGATGATGATGATGATGATGATGATAAATAATAATAATAAGAAAAATACCTTGTAAACAGTGCTAATACGGCGCAACATTTCTCTCTATCTCGGATTCTTTAAATTTCATTCAAAAGCCATTAATTTAAAAAGAATTTGCATATTTTTACTCGCTGCAGCTTCAGTTATTTGATTCGCTCCGACCTCCTCCTCCTTCGGCATCCCACCCCCCATCACCCCCCACCGAGCCCCGCGCCACCAGACGTCAAGCTTTGAAGTTTTCTAGAATCAAACAATCTCTGGGCGCGTTTCCGCGAGGTATTGCCTTTGATATGGAATTCAGGCGGAAAAGTATTTTTAAATGAACAAATTTTACATCCACGTACACGAAAAGCCACGTACATCATTTGAATTTCAATCTTTTCCGATATTTACGACGATCGTTAATTATTATACCGCGTACTTCGCTGTTTAGCATACGAACCAGTGGCAACGCTCTGGACGGACGGTCGGTCGGGGGGGAGGGGGGAGGGGTGAATAAAATAAAATAAAATAAAATAAAATAAAATAAAATAAAAAAAAGGGTAAATGAAATTTCTACGGAAAATGCTTATTAGGCAGAAACAATACAGTGGCTTCCTACGCCGTTTCATTCTATGCCAACGAATTTTCGCGTACAGTAGTGAACCGCCCGCTCGCGCAATAAATAACATATATTTCTTCTACGTACAATTCGGAATATAATTATCTCCTGGCGCAACAACGACTGCGTATGCAAGGAAAAGAAAAAAGAAGAAAAAAGAAGAAAAAAGAAAAAAAGATTAATTAGTTTTTTAACGAACCTTCCAGAAATCTGATATAATAAATGCGCTAAGAGTACGCGTAAAAGCATATCCCGACATTCGCCTACAATAGAATAACGTACGAAATATTTACACTTCGGGTGATTCATTAATTAAAGCCATGGCATTGAAACTCTTTTTTTTTTTTTTTTAATCCTTTCTCGTCCCTCCTCCTTGTATTGAAGTACACCGCTTGATCGGTAGACGTTTACAGGTTTACAGGACGACTCGCCGAGGAAAGTGCGCTTATTATTCCATACCTCCAACGCGTGTATTTTTATTTATTAATAATTAATAAAGGAATTTGCTTGAAATCAAGGTGGCAATATCAGGCGTAGCTTTTGCATTTTACATTATCCAACAAATAGAGAAGAGACTCGCTACTGTTTCTCTTCTCTTGGCACTCTAACGCCTAATGTATGCTAAACGTGGCCTTGGTCGTTTTTTTTTTCTTTCTTTTTCTTTTTTCTTTCTTTCTTTCGTAGTAATTTTAGTAAATTTAAAGGGAAATTTAAAAGTAATGCGGTGAAAGGGAAATGAAAAAAAAAAAATTAACACTTGTGCTCCGTTACAATTTCTAAAGAAATGATTTTAATAAAGTATTATTTCATGCTCCATTACCTCATCCATTGCATTATTTTATCAATTCGATCGTTTTTCTTTTATTTACTTATAGTATTTAAGGGTAACGATTCTTAAACGAAACAGCCAATGACGAAGAAGATTAGAGGCTAAATAGCTTGGCTGTAATTATTATTATATCTATTACGATATATCGGTTATAACGTATTTGTTAATTTTATTCGCCCGTTTATCAATACGAATACGCAAGCGTCTCATTTATCCCCCCCCCCGCCCCCCGCCCCCCGACGACGACGAGCTCGCGACCGTCGACGCGATATTCTTTTGCGTTTTTGTAAACAATTCGCTTGTAAGAAGAGAATCGAATTGTCGTTCGCTCAAACGAATCAAAGCGAAACTTGAGTTTTTTGTTACTTCAACAACGTCTTTTTAGAAGATGTGTTCGTTATATCAATTGGATTTAAATAAACGTCCGTAATGTCCATGTGGTATGATCGTGGTATTATCTATCATCAATTTATTATTAATATTAAAGTGCGCCACCTGGATTATACTAAAAGACGATCACACGCGTGTGAATAATAATAATTCGCGAAAACGTGGAAGATGATTTAAAATCGCTGAAATCGTGCGCGAGATCGAGCATCCGATTAATATTAATTTCTTATTACCTGGTTTATTGTCCCTGGATTTGCTACTGATCTCGCAGAGTATTTGCAGGTACACCCAGCAAATAATGACCAGTGGGACGAAGTACATGGTCACTATGCAGAATACAGTGTATGTATTTTCCACCAAGGTCCGAAGGGAAGGAGCCGAACGTGACGCATTGCGTAAAATTCGTATGATCCGGATGCTTTGATACGTGGAACACAATGCTCTGAAAATGATAAAAAAAAAAACACGAAAGTCGTTTACATTTCATAGCAACGGGCTAACGGCGATTCCAAAGTGGCAATTTTTCCATAAAAATAAATAAATAAATAAATAAATAAATAAATAAAAGAGTCATTATTCCACCCGCCCCCGAGTCAGTGTTGATAACGATTCTTCATTGTAAACGAATCGACAAGGTTATTGGGGTTATTGGGGTTATTGGGGTTATTCGAGAGGGTAAATTATATTGGGGCGGGGAGGGGAGGGGGGCGGAGCTGGTGCTGGGATCGGGGGAATAACGAACGGCGAGATTAATCGTTATAAACTGCCGATGATAATTATAGTATCGGCAGCTCCAATAAAACGAATGCCCTAAGGTATTAGGTCCCGAAGGCTAAACAAACAAACAAACAAACAAACAAATGGTCTGGGCACGGATACCAGGTAGGGGGGCAATGGCGACCATTAGATAGTTTCATGGGGTAGAAGCGATACGGACGTATGAAGTTTTTACGATTAAGTCTAGTCGGCCGATAAATTCTTATACGCAATGTATAATTAACGGCGGTAGCTCGACTGCTCGGCTCTACGAGCGTGTTTGAGGGGGTGTTGGCGGGGTGGTGGGGAAAGGTCATTTTGTCTTTGGTGATACGTTAAGCTGCTGCCCGTAATCCAAGCGTCTGGGAACTATAATTTCATTAGCGAGGAACCTTCTACCACTAGCCCCTCTCGCGCGGCTCCTTCCTTCCTCCCTCCTCCTCCCTCCTCCCCTTCCCACTCTTCCCACCGATCCGCGGAATTTAATTAGTTTCGATAGATTGACAACTTATAATACGGTCTGGCGACCCTGCCCCCTCGGCCCCAGTTCAAATCGGTTAAATCGGTCCGCGACGTCGCTCGACTCCAAGTCATCATTAGCCCTAGATCCTCAGGATTCGCTCGGACTTATCCATTACGTCGTCTCGATCTATAAATAACGGCAAGCTGACATTGGCCGGAAGCCCCCCTCCCGCGAATCCCAAGCCCCTCTATCTAGTTTTACGGAGCTTTTACGAAAGAGCCCTGTACACTTGTCACCCGTACTGGAGGTCAAATCCATGAGCAACTCGATTAACAATCGATTAACGCAGCGAATGATTTTATGTAAACGTACAAAAAAAAGGTCTGCCCCTTCTTCCAATCCGATGTCATTTATAATCGCGTGAGCTCGCTCGGACCGTAGCTCCCCGCTTGATTTTTTCGCGTTTATTTATTGGGCCTTGGCCCTAACGACAACCTTACGATAGACCGACAAATTATTATTGTCCGAGTACCCGAGTACCCGCGAGTACCTACGTAACCGAAGCTCAAAGCTTTCCCCCGTTGGATTTAAGGTCGAACAAGGTCGAAAAGCTTATTTCACTGGAACGCATTATCGTTATTATCGTTATTATTATTATTATTAATTATTATCGGTAGGAGCCACCGTATCACGCCACCGGAGGAGGGCTGGAGGGGGTAGTCGGTATCGCAAGTGGGTATTCCGGCCTCGGTTCACGGCGATTGACGTCGTGAACGATCCATTGGCTGGTTATTGGGGTTACCGGGGTTTACTGGGGGTTATTGGGGGTTATTGGAGGATCAGTCGCCGCCGCCGCTGCTAGTCGGCGCTCTTTATCATTTATCTGTCGCGTAGTTAAGATAATTTCGTAGAAAGTGAACTTACCTGCGGAATGGCGTAGATGATGCTGAAGAGCCAGGCAATGCTGAGCATGAATTTCCCCCGGCGGCGGGCATCGTTCACCCGCAACGGATAAAGGACGGCAAAGTACCTGCAACATTTCACGTACGTTGTCGCACGTTGTAGATTTATTTCAGCCCCGGGCACCGTGCAAACTTTGCCCAAAAACTTCACTGACGGACGTGCCCCGAACGCTAAACTTTTAACCAAGAGTCTCCTTGCTTGGCTTACCCTACCTTCCCACCCGTACCCCCACCCCTTACCCACTTTACCCTTACTCGGGCCCGTTTGCCCGTCGCCCGTCGCCCCTCGCGACATTAAGCGGCCCGTGGGCCTTAATAAGTCCATGAAACTGGTATTCGGTATTTCCTTCGCGGAAGCCAATTAGGAGCTCCGATTCAGGGGAATCTTTTAGAACCAAGTGTCCAAGAGGTCAGTATCGCTCGGCTTGCGTCTTCATTTCTGCGTGAACGTTATATCCGGCCCTTGCAGTCGACCCACGTTGTTCCTTTCTACATTCGCGTCATTAACGCGTGGGTAACGAACGTTTATCTCTATGACGAGCCGGGCCAGCTGCTTTTGGCGCTTCGAACTTTCAGCGAAAGCTCCAATAATAACGACGACGAATCCTGTGTCCCACCCCCCACCCCCCGAGCCTCTACCTTGCGTTAATTTGCTTGGTCGACTTAACTCGACCATGAGAAAACAAAAGCGCGCCGAGACCCGAGACGTTAAGGCTGCGGGGGTGGAACAAGTGTACGCTGGCGTAACAACAAGTGTGGGTGAGAGGCCGGCTCGCTCCTAATTGGTTGGCATATTCCATTATAGCCGAGCCGCACCGAGCCAGGCATTGTTAATTAACTTATTCGCGATTGAGAACGAGCAGAGTCGGAACCCGCTATCGGGGTATTTATTTTAATTATTCGCAATATTAACGAGGTGATTCGCCGATTGACAATGCCGCGCTCGCATGAACTCTCCCGGAGCTTTAAGTCCTGATCCTCGGCGAGGAAAGGAGTTGCGCCTGATGTTAGAGGCGCGCGCGTACACTGAACGGGAACTGGTTGGATTGGCTGGCGTCAGGGGGCGCGCGGCCCTTCCAATGATCTCCCCCGGGGGGACTCATAGAGAAGCTACGATCGAGGTGGCGAGCTACGCTGTTGTGATCATTATAATTAGCCGTTTTACAACAAAGCCGCGCGGTACATCGTAATCGTTTGCTTTCAGTAGGGGGCGACCGCGAGACCGAATTCTCTAAGCTGAGCGCTCTCCGGCTCGTGCCTCTTATCGGCTGCCGATGGGTATCGAGCTCGAGCTCAAGGAGGATTGGGAGGAGGAGGGTGGAGGAGGAGGATAAGGAGGAAGTGGTCGCGTAGCCACAAAAATTTTCAAAAGTACTGCCGGCACGCGGTGTTGAGAAAACGACGTCGAGGACGTACGTAGCCGCGAGTATATAAGATCGCGTTGGCATGCAGTCGGTGGTCTGAGGGGGCACGTCCGCGAAGACGGTCCCGGCACGCTCGGAGGGACGCGCGTCGATTCATCCCGCGGCAAAGAACATTTTACTCGGAGCCTCCTTCTCCGCACTCGAGAACGGATTTGCCGTTATACGTCGCGCCGCAACGCCACATCACCACCACGGATCAAGGTTGCCAATTCGAGCCGTAGCTGTATAGTCCGTATAGTCGCCGAATCGATCAACAACTACGACACGCACGCATCCACAGGATATATACATATACATATATATGTATGTATATGGACAACGGCATACCACCCACGACCGGCCTTGTATACAAACGATTCCATTCTTACCCCAATTTACGCTCGAATCGACGCGATAAGATAAGATTCTCATGCCCGGCTATTATGTAAAGTAACACGTAGTAAAGTAATCGATCCACTGAAGAATCATCTTCGTTTGATCTTGAAAATGCCGAAATCGCGGCTGATAATTACCGATAATTACCGACAATTACCGACAATTACAATGGCTCGTGCGCCTTGAGATTTTTTACGAATTCGTACGGATAAGATGAGGCTGAGGTTACGATGAGGTTACGCGTGCGGATATGCATAAAGGGGATCGATAGCGGGCAGCAGGTCAATAAAATCATAAACAACCGTGGACCGTAATTATTGACGGTAATCGTAAAAAAGAATTTTCGGTGCCTCGGGGCCGCTCGAGCTCAATTGCCAAAGAATTATTAACCGCTCGACTTCGATCTTATTACCGGGATCTTGTGTTGTGTTGTTACGGGGACCGCGGGCCCATTTGTAAATTAATGGCGCGTGCACGTCCACGAGTGTCCATCATCCATGCGACTCGCCCATCTTCGTCACGAAGCCCCGGCCAATATAAATTTCAGACTCGTGTCTTATTTCTTAGCCTTTGGCTAAGAAACCTTCTCCTCGCTTACTAAATTAACTCGTTACATCTCCTCCCCATACAACCTTCTTTATATTATTATTATCATTGCCATTATTACTATTATTACCATTATACTCTCTACGCTGTATCTTCTTTGGTTCTCTCAATCCATTGGAAATGCAACAAAACTTTATTATTTCTGCTCTTTGCGCTCGGCATCGCATTGCATTTCAAATGCAATAAGTATTGTATTACGCGTAGTTAAAACGAAAAATTCCATTCCCCCGTCAAAACGGTATCTCTTTACTTTTTATTGAATAAATTTGAGTAAATACCAGCTAAATAAATAATACAATGCATTAAATTACCGTTAAATTTTTAACCTCCATCCCTCTTCCTCCTCATCCTCGTTTTTAGAAGAAATCATTCGCAAGCAATGCGCGAGTTGCTTACGAAATAGGGACGTAATAATAATAATAATAATAACGACGACGATGACGACGATGATAAAGTAGTTTCGAGTGCATCCGACTTGGAAATTGTATGTTCGGTAGAGCAACGTACGTAGCTGCAACATAGCGCTCCGAACGTCGAATGTAATACCCATTGAAAGCAAAGGGTAAACAAACAACAGCCTTCCCTCCCACCCTTCCATTTTACGCAATGTCTTTGGTTCTTTAGGGGACGCAAAAGGTTCGATGTGCAGTTAGTTTTAAGTGACGTTTGACTAAGTTGTAAAGTAATAAAAGCAATTGCGCGTGACATTCGGAGGAATTAAGGAGGCCAACTTCGTGCCAACTTCGTGCCAACTTCGTCTACATTTGTAATATAATATTTCAAGCCGTTAAGATGACCGTGACCGTTAGTCAGTCAGTGGACTAATAATCCCTATATAATTTCGGCGACGTGCAGCTTTATACGTACCGACATTCCGATTGCTCGATATTCTTAAATACCCGGTGAATCAGCCTATTTTCTGATTGGGCCTTAATTTCATCTAAATAAATAAATTAAATAAACTAAAGCTCAAGTTCAAGCTTCTCGTGCATCTCGAGGCGGATTGGAAATGTAATTAAATTTCCTTTTAATTCAGCACCGAACGTATTGGTATCGATAAGTTTGCATTCGAGGTATTCCTGCTCCATTTAACGAATCCTCAGAAAAAATCGTTAACTTGTAATCTTGATAATTCGGCGCATCGAAGCGCTGCCTCCCATCAGCGCTTACTGCTCTAAACGATTGTGCAAATATTAATAATAATAGCGGGAGGAGGGATAATAGGGAGGTAATAGCGACGAGAGATAACGGGTAGTGTGAGTTTATTTCGCGGATCCTCCGTGCTTCGGCCTCTGCTCGTCAAGTATCTTTTAAATTCGATATTATAGGAAAAATACACGCGGTTGGCTGACGTTGTTAAAAAATCCGAATTAGGATAAATCCAATTTAGCGGGCTCGGCTTGGCTTAAAATCCCAAAGAATCGAATTATATTAAACATAAAAGCGCGTATTGAAGCTGAATTTTCGAATGAAATGGCCCGTTTCCGGTCGGGACGCGATCGAACGTCGATTATAACCGGCCCCCCAACAAGCCCCCCAACAAGCCCCCCAACAAGCCTATTTTATTTGAGGTTAGAACGACAGCTGATAATCTTATCAGTTGGAATGAAGGGCCGAACGAAGCGTTTGTTATTGGGGTTATTTTACAATTTGTTGAATCCATTACGGCATTACGGACGAAGTGAGGAGATTTAACGCAGCAGTTTCTGGCGCGTACTTATAACGCGTATTCCCGGATCAATAGAAATTTTTTTTTTGATATAAATCCTCTTGCGTTTTAAAGCTTTAACGATTCGGCATTGTCGGCCACGAAATTATACAGATAAATTCGTTAAGAAGAAGAGGAAGAATTTCGTCGATCACGCGTTATGTCCTTGCACGTGAGATTTAATTGGCATTGAGCTCACGTGATATTTTTTGAGCGAATTATCCACTCTGTTAAAATATATCAAATATATCAATCGTAACGATGGCAACGAGGAAGTTGTAATAACAGTTAGAGGCGATTCCCCGTTTAGGTGTAAACGAGGTTACGCCGGCAATCGGTCGAATCACAGCCAGCGAATATGCAGGGGGAGGGGAGGGGAGGAAATGTCACGCGTTCCCAGTGGAAAATTCTTCTTTTCCCGATACACATCATCGGGGGCGGGGGGGCACATTATCCCCGACATTTTCATACAAAACACTTGGAATAAGATGCGCAAAACTCGATGGGAGATAAATGAATGAGATAAATGATCTATAGCGCATTTGCCGACCCAATGCGCAGTTGGAATGGGGGGTAGGAGGAGGAGGAGGAGGATTCAGCTTACATTGTACCGTGTTAAGAGGTTAGGTAGCCGATTACCGGCTTACGTGTCAATTATTTAATGTCATTGTCGGGTACTTGCCGGGATTTAATTTAATTCCCGTGAGGGATAACGCGGGCCGTCGGCTAGGCGGACATGCCCCGCCCGGGCCCGAGGAGCCTATTCAGCCGTAGGAGCAGGAAGGACCGTTACCTCTCACTGCGTACCCGGACACATAATAATGCTTCGGGGAACGTAGCGCGGACGAGGGCAGATGGTAAATGGTAACACGGTAAGCGTATCGCGGATCCGCGATCAATGACGCCGGGCCAAGAGCAACGAGATACCCTGCCGGGTGATAGCTTCGGCTCTCGGCAGATTTATTGGAGCGCCGAAAGACTCGGACGTACTCTCCGAGGCTACCCTCGTGACCTCAATGTCAACAGCTCGGCCTACATAGAATTCCGAATATGAGAGACAATAGGGCCGGCCGATCACGAATTATCATTAAGGATATTGGCTTTAAGGACCATCCTAGCCCCGGTGCTGGTGCTCGGCGGTGTCGTCGTCCGGGTCAGGAACAGCCGTGGATCATTGATCGGTAATTTTCCGGGATAAGAAATGGAATTAATCATAGGGTGAGCGGTGGCGGTGGGTGAGCGGTGGCGGGAGAGCGGTGGCGGTGGGTGAGCGGTGGAGGGAGAGCGGTGGCGGTGGGAAAGGTCCTCGGCGAGATCGGATCGCCGGACTCGAGGCGGATACGAGGTCGGCCGGCTATTAGTTTATCGGGGAGAAAGTCCGGGAGTGAATAAGGTGAGCCCGCCGATGAATAACGAGATGGCCCAATGAGATTTCATCCGTGACCCCCGATCGGCAAAGCCGGACTCGGCTCGGTACTCTCCTCGCGGCGGCCCCGCGCTCTTTTCTTTCAAAATTTTCATTCGATATCCGCGCCTCGGATAACTAACGAAATTGCTCGCGGCTCTCGGCCCGCTAAGCCAATCTCCCCCAATAACCCCAATAACCCCGACGAACCACCAAATTAAAGCCCCGCTCTCTCTCTCTCTCTCTCTCTCTCTCTCTGCTCTCTGCTCCATCTCCAGGGACCAGGAAACGGTCGATTTTTTTTTAGAAAATCGTTGTCCCGCTCGGCAACCATTAGATAAAACTTTTTAGGGCTTTTTACGGGGTTTTTTTTTAATTTTTACGTGGGCCACAGAGGCAAGGGGCCGCGAGCTCCTCCTTTCCTCGTACGTCGTTACTTCATTGGAAGCGTTTATACTTTATACTTTATATGCACGAAAATATAACCCCCTTTATATAATATAGCCCCTCTCTCACCTCGACGGCCACGAATCGTCGACAAATTACAAAGCAATGGTGATTGAAACCCCAATAACCCCAATAACCACTTCAACATAAACATAAAGGCACCGAGGTTTTAAAGAGAAAAATAACTTAATCCCGTCACTTATCGTCATTAAAATGACTTTATTAATACAATAATTATGCGCGAATGTGAACGGTGGCTTCGATTATCCAATATTTTACCGGGAAAGGGATGAAAATCATACAGAAGCACACACACAAAAAAAGGAACAAAAAGAACTTATACGTGCTTTTGGTATGTGTAAGCGTACCGATTTCTTTTTGAATTTACGTTCGTTCGGTCGAATGGGATAACGTGAGGGCAGCTTCGTTCAACTCCCATTTTATTCCAAGGAATAAAATATTTTAAACATTTTACTTTGCAATTTCAAAAGGTCATTCTGAGCTCAACCTCCACTACGCAATACTAATGCGAGCACGCAAACAAATGCGTATTAGCATAGGCAAGCGAGGTATGCTAGGAACGCTCTAACCTTCTTTTATTACTATTCTCTTTCTGGACATCCGAGGATACCTCCAAGGAATTTCAATAAATAAATAAATAAATAAATAAATAAACAAACAAGTGGAAGACATTTCTCAAATCTTACCTCTATTATTATTATTATTATCACTATTAATAATTATGATTGACGAAGCTTTTAATAGCTTTTTAATTAGATCGTGCCAATTATGTATTATTATTACCGGGATCTATTATTATTTTACTCGCTATAGTGCTTGGGATCGTAATTTATTATCATCATCATCATCATCATCATCATTCTATTTTATAGAATAAATTTCATGTACTAAAGTGCAGACCGCGCGCTCCTTGCCGCTGCACGAATTATCAGCATTTAGAACGTACCCGAGTTATTTAAGTATACTTTATCCCGATGTCCTTTATGATAACCTAACACGAATAATAAATAATATTTAAAAATTATTACATGGAATTGTATCGCACAGGCACGTAGTATGCGCGCGTGTTTTTCCCGAAAGAATTCATGTCCAACGCATTCTGCTTCTCGTTTTCGCGCTGCCTTTGACTACATTTTGTCCTCTTTCTACATACATGCGTGTGGGTGTTTGGGTGTGGGTGTGTGGAGGCAGGCACGCAGGAACCTCGAGCGAAATACGTAAAATTACGTATTCTTGAAAAAGCGCTCCCGGAATTCATAAGCCTCGGAGTGAGTATTTGTAAAAGAGAAAAAGTCATCGGAAGTAAAAAAAAGGCTTCACTTGAGGAAATCCAGCAGAGCCGAGTACTTTTTTATAATCACCGGGTGGCTTTATTAGCGGAGCGGTACGTCGGTATGCAGTATTATAAAGTGACACGGCGTTACCGCATTGGCCGCCTGCCTCCTTCATAGTAATATCGCGTGACAATAAATGACGCGGCATCGACGATACCGACTCTACCTCCTTCCTGGCCATTCCTCCATTCTTTTTTTTTTTTTTTTTTTTTTTTTTTTTTGTTTATGCCCAAACATACATCAAGCCGCAAGCAATTGACATTTACATGTGTATATATATATATATATAGGTTATGCAGGCACGCGTACAGACATTTAGAAAAAGCCCGGCGTCATTACAATGTCATATCATGGATTCTAGTGTTCCTCACCTGTCCAATGATACGCAAATGAGAATGTTATTGGATAGGTATAAGCCAAAAGCTCTTAGGAACAAAAATATTTTACAGGCAGGATTCCCAGCAATCCATTGCACAGTGAGCCGCCATCCGATCTGAAAGAACATAACATAAATTATTCAAATTACGCCAGCCAACTCCCGATTAAATCTAAAAAAAAAAAGAGTTAAAGAAGAAGAAGAAGAAGAAGAAGAAGAAATGGAAAATTCAGTAACTGTTTTTCTTTTTTTTTGTTGCAATGCATCGTACTCTCTTTACTTTACAATTAAGGGACAACATGTTTTTCCAAAAATACTCTCAACAAGTCTTTTCAGAATATGCATCATAATGTACCACTACACAATGCAGTTGAAAAAAAAAGTTAATTCCTTTTATATAAATTTTTTTTTTAGAAAATTCAGTGCCGTGGATGGCCGAACAAAAGATTTCGTATACGATCGAAGCAAGAATTTTAACGTAATTTCAATAAAATCCGCCAAAAAGTCTCTTTCACGATCATCGGATTTCAAGTACTACTTATTATTATTATTATGAATAAATGCTTATTTGATGTTTTTATTGGGCTTACTATTGTTATCAAATATAATTATAATCGCCTCGATTGTTTCCGTACGATACAGCTGCACGTTAATCTTCATAATTCATTAGGGTGCGGAATACATTAGGTAATCATGAATATTTAAAAATCATTCACTCACTGACGCGCTCGATCAGCTATTTCTACAACTATCTACAACTACATTTTATTTTATAAACAACATTTTTAAAAGCTTTTTGAATTTCAATGGATTTTAACGAAACGTTTTTAAGGAAAATAATTATTTTCAGCGGCTTTTCCCAAGCGAACGTATCGTGCGTTTAATGAAAAAACTACAGGTGGATTACAAGAATTACACAATTTACGAATAATTATGAATTTTGAGATTTCGGGGCTTTGTGGCGATTATAACACAATTACGAGACGATGGATTTGAGGAATCGATACATATTTAATTAGATGAGCTCTACGGGTTAGCCAACCACATCCGTACATAAATAAATATAAATGTACGCGATGTATGTAGTTAGTCAATGTGCGGAAAATTTACCGCAATATCATTGCGAGAGTAGAGACGGAATTCGAAAATACAGGCATTTACATTTTGTAAAGAGCCTCGAAACATTTAACATATTACATACATATATCGACAGCACACGGATTTTGATCTGCGTACACGTATATGGAAATATAAATACAATTTGTCCAATTAGCAAAATTATGGCTTATAAAATGAGAGTCCCGTGTAAATGCGCTAATTCGAATTGAAATCACGATTATGATTTAAAGTTAATTTAAAGGGCGCTATGATTAAATAGTACTAATACAAGAGCATTGGAAAAGTATTTTCACTCGCTGCTTGTCGCTTATTTCGTTCGTTACCCTAAGCTTTATGAAAATACTGAACTTCTTAATAATTTACTTTCCTTGTAATTGACATATTGTACAGCGAATGGATTTAGAATCACATTGAATGCATTTTGGATTACGTACTTTTCATACTTTTTTTTCCGTTTTGTTTTTTGTTTGTTTCTCTTCTTCTTCTAAAGAAACTCAAGACAATATGCAATTTGTCGAGCCGACTTCTTTTAATGAATAAACAAACAATCGTAAGGAGCTGCGCTTGATTTTTACATTTTTTCTGATTTTGCATTGAAATATACATATATATATATATTTAAGAAAACGTATTCGATCGAATATTATTACTTATGAATTATAAAATTCTGTTTTCCTCTAGTAATTGTAAAGATTTCAAGAATTTCAAGAAACTTATAAGCTAATGAATTTACTTTTGACATTACGAGTGGCAAATTTGATTTTTTCAGACGCATTTATCAAATAATCTATCTGCATATCACGATAATCTACAATTAAATAAAAGACTTTTCTCGAGTCGCTTATGCGCCAATACGCAAGATAAGATCACCATGTAGATAATTTACCATGTAATATATATATATATATAATTTAATAAACCATAAACATTAATTATAATTACATTCAGAAATAATTAGAATTTAATTAATTACATGATATTAGTATGCGTATACTTGGCATAGAAAGGAAATTATAGGTAGGAAGTAGATGTTCTTAAAGATTTTAGTTAGAATTTAAAAAAAAAAATTTAAAATTAAAATGATACACGTCTGTCCCCTTGATTTAGTGCTATGCTAATTGTGGAATATACAGAAAGAAACAGGATTAAGTAGTAATAAGCTATTTTAAAAATTCATTAATTAAAACGTGTGAGTGTATGCTAAATTCATCGGATTGTAAAAATTGCCCTTAAATGTTTTGTACTACCATTATTATAATGTCGTTCGCACTTGAAGGCTTTTACAGACCCGACCATGGCTAATTACTCGGACTGTTATTTAAAACAACCGTTCCACATACAATTGCATAATACATTTATTATTTGAGACACAATTTGAGCGACTGTTCAGAAAATCGTAATTTATGTCACGATTTGTTGTAATTAATTCAGAAAAAAAAAATATATATATATATATTTAAACGTAATTTAATCTTCAATGTTATTATATCGGTTTATACGCGTCGTTGAATTTTCATTTTGTTTAGGGAATACAGCGAGGACTTTTTCTAAAATTCCCAGACGCAAAAAACTGCTATGGTTTATTCGTTTCTTTATAATCCAGAGTTTCATTTTCGTTTTTAAATTAATTTTTCATCCATCCCTAGCTCCCCCCCCCGCCCTCCTGTATAATATTTAAGCGAGCATAAGAAAATGTTGTTTAAGAGCTGAATCTTACTCTCCTAGTCGCTATAGATAATTCAGTTTAAAATGATAAATTACACTGCTAAGCACTTTGTTTTAAAGACTACCGAGACTGTTTACTGAAATTTCTTTACTCTATAATAACAATGAGATTTTAAACAAAAAAATCGTAAGTAAAATTTAAATAACCTCCCCGCTCCCCGCTCCCCGCTCCCCTAAATTCTCTACTATAGAATTAGCTTTCATGGTAATGTAGATGAAGTCGGTATAAAATAAACAATAGCAATACAATAGAAGGATAACGCGAATATTTTTATATATATATATATATAGAAGACGGTATCATTTTATTTTAGAGTATTTGTTTAATTATAACAATTAATCAATGCGCGCATAAACGTGGGAATTGATTAATTTCGACCTAATCGATTTAAATATTGCATTTTTCGCGTATTAAATTAAATTTATTTATTCGTAATTGATAAAAAAAAAAATACGTTGCACGTCGACTATATTAACTATTATTTAAAACAAAAGCCGTTGTTCTTATTAAAGGTTTAAAAAAACCGTTTTAAATATTAAATTCCAGATTTCGTCTTAATAATACTAAGAGGAATCTAAAGAATTATATTTATAAAAATTTTCTTATCAACAAAGTGATAAGATGAGCTTTTATAATACAGAATCGACGTATTTTTCCCGGATTCGAAATTTTTCCTTTTTCCATCTTCGTTATTATTATTATGAAAATTCGACTCCGTACACGTTTTTACACTTGAATGAAGAATATCCCAGTAAAATTGGCACTTGGGCTAGATATTGTATTCTTATCATTTAATAGCAGGTTTAATAAAGGAATAAATATTATTTCCGTCTGGAGATACAAAACTTGGCGGTGAAATGTTTTAAGTTTCTTTTTTCTTCGTAAACAGGCGACTTTAGTAGTTTAAAATATTTACCGACAACTAAGAAAATCTAAGGAAAAAAAAAAAAAAATAACAAAAAGCATATGCGTGGCTCTCGTGACTGACTATCGGTCCGTATAAATTTTAATTACGCAGGAGATAAAATTTAATAATGTAACAGCACGTTATTATGAAATTCTAATGTTGTTGGCCATGCGTTAGATGATAACCAGGGCATATAACTCTACCCGCCTTTGTCAAATAAATGTACAAAGGTGTAAGACATTAAAAATTACAGTGCCTTTGTTTAATTTTAGACCTTATTAAAATGTACAATTAATAAAAGAATATTACGCACGTACTGTTTGAAGGTATGGAATGTTAATCTGGAATTAACATTAGAATAAAATAAATTGAAAATATCGAAATATCGAATTCCGTTTAAAAATAAGACTTTTGTTTTATAATGAAAAATTCGTATGGTTTTGTGACTTTTAGCCATAAAATATAAAGGCTCAAATGTTTGTATACATTTTTAAATTTATTTTAGCAAAAAAAGAAAAAAGATTCAATCTGTACATTTTCACATTGTTTCCGTATCAATCCATAATTTCCTATTGGGATTTATACTAAAAATAATGAAACATACATTTTTTGGGAGGAGGAGGAGGAGGAGGGGGCAGGGGGCAGGGGGAGAACAAAAAAGTATTAAAATTTTTTACAAATGGTTTATCGTCAGTAGTTCCGATAGTAACGATAATAATACCCTTTAATCATTCAATCCAATTAAAAATGAATAAAAGATGCAGTGCACCAATAAAAAATTGAAGCTTTACTTTAAAAAAAAAAAAAAAAAAAAAAAAAAACCTTCGGGCGTAAGACCAGATTTGTTAAACAATTATTTAAGATTTTTGAGCGAATATCCCTTCGATAAAGAAAGAGAAAAAAAAAGAGAAACAAAAAGAAGAAGAAGAAGAAGAAATATTGGGAATATTCAAATTTAATACATTTGCCGGTAAAATGTTCATTTATAGAGTGCCCTTAATTAAAGCTCTAATAAGTGGATTAATAACGGCATTATTTATTGATACGTGTAATATCCTTGATTTGTGAATTTCAATCAAAATTCTGTAATGACTCACACCACGTGTAAAGCCAACGGATAACAACGGATGGACATTAAGTTATCGTATATAGAATGGCAATCGCTTATCTAATCGATTGATGAAAAATAAATATATATATATATATATATATTGAGAAAAGCGTTGATATTGTCCCGAGGCAATTTTTATCGAAGATTCGGTGCTTCGATTTAAATAAATCGTTTATTCACACGTTCTAAGCTTAAAGTAAATATGGGTTCGTCTCAGACTGGAGGAGCGTTTCCGGTGCATTGGTGCCTTTTGTGCCCCGAAAGGTAGTTGGCGGGGGCGGGGGCGGAGGCTAGGAAAAGAGCGTCGGGGACATTACGTGAAAGAAAACGGAGCTTTATTAAGAGAGCTGATAAAAATTGAAGGAGTGAGTGGGTGGGCTATGGAAGGGGAAAAAGTGTACGAAAGGTAAAGGCCAGTGTGGATTCGTAATTAAAAAAATTACGAAGAGCGTAGAGTCGACGAGTAGCGAGATTCGTATATAAAAAATTCTCCCGCTAGCGTATTATAAGAATTCGAGGGAATAATGTACGTAATATACGACGTGCACGGATAGAATTTATGCGGCGAGGTAAAGGAAGCACCGCGACGACAAGCGGACTATTGTCCAGCCCCGTAAATTGTCCCGCCCGGGAGAATTCTGATAATTTTCGACCGACCTGAGCGGAGTCGAGCGTACGAGTTAACCACAAGGAGGTGTCCGGACTCCTCCGGCTTTTTTAACCGGCCAGCGAGAGGAGGAAGCCAGCCAACAATAACGATACGTTAATACGAGGGGTTTTTTTTTTCTCTCGTCGATGAATCGTCAACGTTAACGGATTGGCGGTAAAGCTATTACCCGAAGGTCAGTCATTATTGGGTCGACTATTGGGATCCGCGGGTTATGTGGTGTGGCGGGTTAAGCGAGTGGCTGAAGTAGCGATAAATTCCGTTGGGATTAGCTAATGCCGATGTAATATCGGGGAATCCTCGGACGGTATCGTAGTAACATAGATCGACCGATCGATCATTCCCACTCACTGCTACTGCTGCCACGTCCTGCTTAATCCTTCTTTCAACTAAAAAGCAATTAAGATCATTTACATGGTACTCTACGCTACGAGTTGAGAATCACGGATTCTCAGCAGCGATGCCTATGGCTATATCGGAGCCGCGAATCAAACGTAAATACCACGAGCTAATTACGAATATCCGCGTACGGAGATAATGATATTCCACGGATGTATAATTGGCCCACTTGATAATCGTCCCGTATAATAGAGCTATATATATATATACGTATATGCCATCTGCTTCTTTCCTTCCTGCCTTCCTTCCTTCCTTTCGGGTATTTCACTAGTGCGCGGGAGACGTGTACGAGGCTCCGTCGCATTAATTCTCTATTAATTTATTCGATATATAATTAGGTCAGAGCTAATACGAGCCCAATACATTATAACAATTAAAAAATCATGCGACACGTACACACGCGTAACCTTATTAGCACACTAAAGCGTTGCGGTGTAGGGGGTGTAGGGGGTGTAGGGGGTGTAGTATTTTTTAATACAATGTTATATCTCTTGTATGTACTTTTAACAGTTAAATTATTTAAAACGAGGCCGGGCTTTGTCATTTATAATAAGAGACGTACGAACTTTTCTTAACGACGTAGATAACAATGACGTCCCGGCACCTCTGCGCTGCGCAATCATAATATTATATTCTCTTCGTAATAAATCCGAAATAATTACCCGAACGCGGCCCCTGCCTCTCAATAAAAAGCGGCGTTACAAAAACTCCGAGTAGCTTTGCTTCAATAAAGCATTATCCGTTCTTGCTAATTATTTTCGCCGGTGGGGCTGGCTCACCGCAAAATGTCAATAATAGCCTTTAGCCTTATATATATATATATATATATATATATATGGATGTATGGAGCGAGGCTCCCGCTATGCTTAAACTTTTCCATTATTAAGAAGCAATGCAGCGAAGCGCGGCAATTGGGTTATGAGCTTTTAAAATAGAGTTACTCCTATTTACCAATCCCATTATCGGTATATTACCATCGAATTACGTATATTATTATAAGGCCTTGCTCGATTTTTTTTTTTATTATTAATTTCTAGATAAGCAGCGCTTTTTTTTATTACAAGTCGAAGAAGGAAGGGTTACTTACGAGTCCGGACTAGAGAATACGAAGCTCTAATTTGCTGATTCGACGTTAACGTTTCGGATCGCACGAGCATTACGTAAACTCGAAATCTTCATCCAAAGCCGACGACGACTTAGGAAAATATTATGAATTTCTAATAGTATCGGCGCTGCAATCCGCTCCTTTTCACGGAATTTCACTTTCCCGTTCGCATTCGAAATCACATTTCAAGACGCTTGCCGCGAATATTTTTTAGCTCCGGGCATTGTTCGGTCCATAATACCAAAATACAAAATGCCAATATACAGTACAAGTTCACAGTGGTAGGCACGTGACGCGCCATTGTTCTCCATGATTTATCTAAATACCTTTGGCAATGAATTACTTCGCGCTTGGTAAATATGAAAATTTACTGTCAAAAAGGGAATTTACCGGCACTCTCGAAGCATTTGTTTATAAAAAAAAACAAAACAAAAAAAATAATAATAATAACATATGAAAAAAAAAAAAAAAGAAACGAATGCTCGATTTATGGGGGAGGGGCGGGGGGAGAGAGGCGAAAAAACGTGTCTCTATTAAAAAAAAAAGAGTGGATTTTAAAGGAAATATTTCAAAGTAAATTTTATTCATTAAATTTGAAAAAATCGTAGGATTCGCGATTGCGATACAAAGGTTCATCGGCACCAGTTTCTTTGTAATACGTAAAAACTGATTTTTTTACGAGCCTATCGTGAATTAATATTTATATAGAGATAATAATGGTAAAGGGAGGGAAGTCCGAGTTACCTGTAATTATTCCTAATGAAATGAAAGAATGAAATCCTGGGTGTCCAAAGAAGTCCAAAGAGTACGGAAATACCGAGATAACGATAATTATTGGGGGCGGCCGTCGATTGCAAAAAAAATTCAATAAAATATCCTTAATCCATAATGGTATAAATCAAAATCGAATAGCTAATGCAACGTAGGTGTAACGCACGAAATTCAGCGGCAATACGTACCGTACGTTCCTCGATCAATTGGATTGAAAATCCTGCCTCATTCGAATCGAGCTTTTACAATACAATTGTATGCGCGCCCCCTATCCGCAAAGTCATAAGCTCGCGAGATTTCTGATACTTGTAAATTATTTTATAATCGATGTGAGCGTGAGTTTTTTTATCAATTACATTGCGTGGTCGTCATTGGCTAAGAAATTCCTCGCGATAACGTAAAGATGAATAATAAAAGGATCGCGAAGGTCCGCGATCGATATTCTTCGAATGTTTTTTTTTTTTTTTTTGTTTATTCCTGAAAGTGGGAAGGAAGCGACGGAAGTAGCGAGTCGGCGGCGAATAAGCTGACGACGTTCATGGGATCTAGTGTAGTGCCGAGGTTGGCTACAGCAGCAGGCCTTTACAGCCTCGTCAAGCACGAGCGAACCCTCCCTCCCTCACTGCCCCCCCCCCACAGTTAATTCAAACGATAATAGCCAAGGCGAGAGCGAAACAACTGCGAGGAGCTCTTAATATTTATCTCTCTCTCTGTCTCTGTCTCTGTCTCTCTGTCTCTCTCTCGAGGTCCGTGTCCCGCGCTAGATTTCCCATTGCCTTTAAATCGTGGGCAGGAACAATGGAGCCGTGTCAGCTGCGAGTGCGAGTAACGACCTGGAAGGAACTGCCGCGTCCCCGAGTACGGCGTAAACAGTCAACGGCAGGAGATACCGTGGCGCTGTAAGGGACGTCCGAAGGGTATCGGGCCAGCGAAAACAAGCTATAAAGGACGAGTGTATCATCCCTATCACGACAAGAGATTTACTTTCGATCCTCCTCCCCCTCCCGCCAATATCCCCAATAACCCCAATAACCCCGCCATATTCTTACTATCTCGTTTTTTTCCCCTCAATATTCCCCGCGATTGAGCGCATTGCGACTACTTTATCTATAAAACTCAATCAATTGTCAATTTTTTTTTTTTTTTAACGATCTCATTTATTATTATAAAAGTTATACAGCAAGAAACAGAATTAATTTGTACGCGAGTGTTAAGGAACCCTCCTCGGCTATTACTTATAGTAATAATCGAACGATCGAACGGATTGGAAAAGTTGTAAGTGAAAACTTTTATTTACCTTGTCGCTCGTACCTATTATTATTATTGTTATTGTTATTGTTATTATTATTATTATAATTCAAACAAGAATCTTAATTATTGTACATTGATTACATAAATTTCAAATGACAATATGGAAAGACAATATGCCGAAGGCGTGCAAGCACTCGCTACAATACTATTAAACAGTCTTTCTAACGACTTACTTGCCTTTTAATTACTTAAGCGTAATTGTGCAAATAGGTAAAATGTTCGTTGGCGCGATGGAACCTCGCTCGCTCGGCCTCACTCGCTCCGTCTTACATCGCTGTCTCCGGTTATAATAGAGAAATTTTATTATTCCCGCGCAGATGCCATTTGATTCGTCAATATTTCAGATGGAAAACTTTGGGGGGGGGGGGGAAACTCGGAAGGATCGAATAAATATATTATTGAATTTTTTATCCCCAAAACTTCTCTAAATATAATACAATTCTCACGAAGATCCTTTTAAAATATCTTTGGCGAAAATATTTTATTACATAAACAACTCTGTCTCCTCCCTCTCCTCCCTCTTGTTTTTCTCTCTTTTTCTTTTGTCAAAACTCTTTCCTTAGCCGTTTCATCGGATTATCCGTATTGTTATTATTATTATCGCTTGCAGTTATTGCAGCATATTGTTATTTATTATTATTCGGAAGAAACGTATTCGGTAAGTTAAGAAGACGTATCGAACAAGTCCGAATAATGATATAAAAAAAATATAATTCTTGTGGAACGGCTGTGTCGATGTGTCAAAGCGTCAAAGCGACGCGACCTTATGCGCTCGCTCGGGCGTATATGTGCGTGTGTACATTTCAATCAATTTTTTGTAAATATTAGGTACGAGAAGGTATCTATCTCGAAGTCTAGAAATATTCCATTAAAATGTATTTTTTTCTCCCAGGAGTTTAAAAAAATATCACGACACGTGAGTTGCGCTCGCCCTGCTCTTGAAAGGGACGAGAGTTCCAGTTGAGTTTTAGTTCCCCCCCCCCCACTTGTATTTAATTGCATTTCCAGCTTCGAGAGTAAATAAAAACGACAACTTTTTCTTTTCTTTTTTTTTTTTTTTTTTTTAAATAACCCTCACGTGAGAGTAATATATGCGTCATATAAATTTTCTGAAATATGATTTTCCCTTCGATTTCCTTCCTTCTTCTTGGGGGCTAAATAAATCTCACTGACAGGCGGCGATAAATAATATAAGAATAATAATAAAAGAGGAAGGACGGGCGAATGAAGCTCGTACGCTTCTTAAATAACATTAGAATTGGAGAAGAAATAGTTGAAAAGCCAAGACTTTGTATTTGTACTTGTAACGCGGACTTGTAAAATACTTCTGAAGCTTAATTTCGTTTTTTTTTTTTTTCTTATTCATTCCTTATAGGATCGACGTAACATTCTTATATTAATTACATTAAATCCCCGTCGTTTCTTGGATTTAATAATAATGAAAATATTACAGGAATTCGGATTTGTCGAATAAATGACATAAAGAAATACGACCTTCCCCGGCTTGAATGGCAATGGGATTTAAATAAATTGCTCGAGTACTGGCTCAAAATGTTTTAATAAGATACCGGAAGGTTTACAAAAAAATTGCATTCTGCATAGATTATCCATTAATACCGAGTTGCTTTGCTTTTATTTACTTGGAGATTGAGCTACGGTTAACGTAACAAAGTCCCTTTTACGAAGTAAGAGGCCAAAAAACAACAAAATCAGAGATCGAGCGGGATCCTGAGTGGAGGAGGAGCGCCTTATAGATTTACGGAAAGCGTATATTGATTAATAAATAAAATAACAAGTGGCAAGACGAGGGGATTTTCTTGTGCTGAATGTGCTTTGTAATTATTATCGAAAGGACAGAAGAAATTATAACGATTGTACTTAGATGATGTGTAACGGACTTACCTCGATAGGTATCGTGAAGAAGGCGACGAGGAGATCGGCGATCGACAGGTGGCAGATCATCAGGGATATCCGTGACTTCCGGTACCGTCCCCGCGAGAGCGTCAGGAAGACTGTGAGATTGCCGACCGCGGCGACGAAGAAGCAGATGCAATAGACGATAACTATTGTCAGGGACTGCCGGGTGAATCTCATATTGGGCGGCATCGTCGCCATAGTCCCGTAGCTCCCGTTGACCTTCGAGTCGCCCGGTTGGCCCGAACTGTCGTTCCAAAATTCACTGG
Source organism: Ceratosolen fusciceps (assembly GCA_018883505.1). Taxonomy (NCBI): domain Eukaryota; kingdom Metazoa; phylum Arthropoda; class Insecta; order Hymenoptera; family Agaonidae; genus Ceratosolen; species Ceratosolen fusciceps. The sequence goes on from RCIC01000019.1 coordinate 1,217,520, forward strand.
GGACACAACGTTACGCGGACTTAGGCGTTTAAGCGTTTGAACTCGAATAGGGGCTCGATCGCCTAGCCCTTGAACGATCGGCATGTCTTCGAGCAAACGAAAGCTTTATCCCGTCATTCGATATTCTCGCTCACGATGCCCTTACGAATCGACTGGCGTACGCATATTTTATGCCTCATTTACGTTACAGACTTATTTAGTCGCTTACGCGAGGCTTTATTAAGTTAACATTCGCCAGTGACATTACAGATGCACACACACACACATATATACATACATATACACCTGTGAAACTTAGTGCTTCAATCGTTGCCTTTATTTTTATATATATATATATATATATTTTTTCGTCGTCGTCGTCGTTGTTGTTTATTTTATCTATTCCACTAAATAATATTTACATTCCATTATCGCCATATTAAATATTATAATTGTTCAATTCATTATAAATAAATACGATCGAATCGCTGCTTGCCTACTCGTTTGTAATAAATAAATAAACAAAAAAAAAAAAAAAAAAAACAGACAGACAGACTCGATAAAGCTAATTAAAGTAGTAATGTTTATTTTAATGACGGAAAATAATTGATGCCATCGTTGAAAAGGTAATCTCGTTCGTAGCGAGTAATTCAAGATTCGTAAACGTAAATAACGTAAACCCAAGCTTCCTCCTATTATTTTACAAGCCAAACTGATATTATTGCTTCTCTCTCTCTCTCTCTCTCTTTTTTTTTTCTTTTTAAAATGATTTTATTGTCAACTTTCCTTTTTTTTTTTGCGCATTAAAATATATCGATTTTTCGAGGGCAACTGCGAAAAATGCAGATCCGATCATCCGGGAATTGCAATTATTAATTAAAAGTATTTTGATCATCCAATTAACTCTTATTTATTGATTAAGAGAGTAACCCTTAACTTTATTTACTACCGTTACTTTTTTAATAAGCCCGACTGGCCGAGCGAGAATTAATAATGAAACGAAAGTATAATGAGAGATAAAAGGAAGAGGGGTGGTGGGGGGGGGGGGGAGATCGGCGGAGTTAAGATGATTAATTTGAAATAATGAAAAGTGAGGACGGAGTCCAGGTCTTACTGGCGGCGGGAGGAGGAGAAGGAGGAGAAGGAGGACGAGGAGGACGTGTATTTATATTATCCGAGATGAGCGTAGTACGCTTTAAGTATAATTGAAATAATCCCAGAGTGTTTGTTTAGCCGAGACTTGTAAAATAAATGAGCGCTTCTTGTTTATCGGGAGGCTGCTGATTGCGATTACGAGGGTATGACGTGGGTGATGAATGGTGCGACTATTGTGAAAAGCGGCGTGTATTGCGGGGGGCGGTTCGGGGGTCTAGGGGGAGGGTGTTCGTTTTGGCCTTGAGGGACGAGGGGGAGGAGAGGGTCGGGAAGATCGAGAAAGCCTAATCGGGTGAATCGGGGTGAATCGATCGTGCGCGCGTAGTAGTGAGGAAGGCGTCGGAAGGTTCGTGGATCACGTGAGATCTTGGGGGGGTACGATCCCAGCGGGCCTACCTGCCAAAGTCCTGGAGGAGGTGCATCCGCATGCCCTTGAGCGGGTCCATGGCGCGGACGACGAGCCAGTGGGTGGGCCCGGGCTCACGGAGCCGCTCTCGTTCGTATCCGCGGACCTGAGGACGTCCGCGCGCGCGCGCGCGGCCTACGAGGGTGAGTTATTCGTGAGTTATCCGGGGCTCGAGGACTTCCGCGTCGAGCGCCGCGTACCGCCCGACTGCATATGCACTGCGCGTGCCAACCCCCAGCCTCTCCGGGCTCCCGATGCTCGGGCGTCTCCCCCGCCCTCTGGAGGAGCGATCCACTCCTCGTCTACGCGTCTCCTTTGTCATTATTTTTTTTCCTCCCCCGGCATCCGCACACCCGCGCGCTTGCGTCAATTATACCCTCCCTCCCTCCCACCCTTTAAGTTATCCATCGTCACCCGGGGGAGGGTAGTTGATAATTGCTCCATTAATTGCCACCTCGACTCCAAACGAGAGAGAGAGACTGAGATAGAGATCTCTCTATCTCTTCCCCCGCCCCTTAAAATAGCCCGAACGTAAGTAGCTGCCGCGGAGCTCTATGGAATCGACGGGGGCGACGACGAGGGCGACGACGAGGACGCGCTTCCACCCACCCGGGAGAGCGAATGTCGCCCTCGGCTTACTCTATGCAGCCACGTTGTTTACGATTACAGGTTCGAGGGAAGCTGCCGTTGCCCCTGCTTCTCCCAAGCTCGATCGCCCCCCCCATCCCCCATCACCCCTCTCGAGAGAAACCTTAAGCGCCGCACGATTTATGTTGGCGTGGGTGGCCCGAGTCGCCGGTCTACCTTATCAAGCTCTTAGCGGACGCGTGCACTCGAGTAATGTTGGCCAAGGACGAGCGACTAAACGAACATACGGAATAAAGGAATCTCTACCTATTATTACTTACCCATTATTCTTATTATTCTTATTATTCTTATTATTATATTATATTTTATTAGGTCTTGGGTATGGGTCGCATGTAATTCGTTAATTTAAACTCTTAGGAAGTTACGGAGCTTGGGTGAATCGTCGTCACGACTGATTAGAGTCGGATTATTATTTTTTTTTTTTAAATCTGCCTCTAATCTACTTTATCGTTCCGGCGAATCCCCGCCCTTATCAAATTAGCTTATCCCGCGCTGGCATTGTCATTCGGTAGAAACATCGTACCCTTTATCTGACATTACACCTTGTTGTTGGAATTTTCTTACTACTCGTATTGGCGTGTCCGCTGATTGAACATGGAATTCCCCAATAACATTCTTAAGGCTACGATACCCCGATAACCCCAATAAATTCTATGGTAATGGATTCTAATGTAATGGTACGTGGCGAAGGTAACGCGCGCGCGCGCGCGCACAAGTCAGAGTAACGGCAATTGACACTATTAATGTTCTTACGCGGCATTCGTCAATCGGTTTGGAATTATATTTCCCACCGAGTAATAATTACACGTAATACAATATTGTAATGGAAAAAAATAATGCGTTTAAAGACTCAATGCTTAGAGGTATAATTTATATTCAGAAATGCCGACGTTAGATGAAAAATTATATTAACGGTTAAAGGCACAGAGATTTATTCATCTGTATTAATGTACACGACGTATCTGATTCGAAAGCTTTGTAGCTCGTAGAACGTAGGTGGTAGTTAAATATTTTGTATTCGTGTTATAAACTGCTCTACCAATATGAATTACGTGTTAGCTTATGGGAAAGCTCGCGCTCTAAATAGTTACAATAATTTCCGAATATCCGAAAGATACGGAAAGAACGTTTGACTTTTTAACGCAGCGACGTATCGGTAATATTTGCCGGTACTACTCCGACCGAGTACCTTGAATAATAATACGAACAATAAACAATAAGCGAATCCTTGATTATCCATGGTACAATATAACACATTATTGTCCATTGCGTACTAGTCGGTATTTAGTCGGTATTGATAAGCAGGCCTCGATCAATTGTAAACACTGCAGTGAAACTTGTAAAAATAAACAGATGCCGGATTAAAGGAACGGAATATTATGTATCGCGTTGCATTAATAATAAATAATGCATTACGAGCACAACGGCAGTGCCACCCTTGTTGGGACACTCGGATCTATATCGATAAAAACGGCAGTTTTTAAAACGTAGGCAAACAAAAAAAAAGAAAAAAGAAAAAAGAGAAGGCTTATCTTAAGGGGATAATAACGAGCTCGTGAGCGGAAAGAAAATATCGCGTTGAAATAAAGGAAAGAAATTAAAAGAAATTATAATCTCGTATAATCTGGGAGCGCTCGCAATCGTCCGAGAATCACGTGAGAATCACGGGAGAATCACGGGAGAATCACGGGAGAATCACCCCGAGCATCGACTGCTTAAGCAAATGAAGTTGGGTAGCTGAGGGCGGGAGAGGGGCGGGGCGAGGGAGCACGGATGATGAAGGTCGATTTATTTAGTCGAGCGACGTGTGGATTGCTCTTGTCGATTCGATATCACTCGGGAGATCAATGTCTAATGAAGATCTAAGTTGGCAGTACCGAGACCAGGCGCCGACAAATGCATTAAAAGCAATTTTTCTTAAAAGCGCGTAACGTAAAAATTCCCGGCACTGAACAACCCTTAAACAACTGAACCCGCTTAAACAAAGCATCGTGTACACGGCATCGTGTACAAATTATTTGGTAAATGCACTTGAATCTAAATAGAACAATAAGATAAAGGCGAAGCGAACGAAACGAAGGTCAGACGATTAAAAGTCTAAGTCAACGCATACTGGGCAACGCATACATTAATGGGAGAGAGCTCGGTAAGGAAGTCTGGACCAGCTTCGTCAGCTTCCACGGCATCTCGATATCATCATATATCACAATACTGATACAATAATGAATATATTACATATTATTTTAATTATAATTCTGTATTGTTAAAGATTCCCCCCAATAACCCCGCGCTCCCTCGTGCTACCCTTGTCCTCGGGCACGAGAGTATTACGAGATCGGATTTGCCCGTCTCGCGTAATTACGAGGGGGAGGGATGAGGATCCCTCGTGCGAGAATGGCCGTCCATTGTCCCGGAAGCCATTTCGGAAGACTCGACTCTTATCTACGCTCTCCGCCAATGTACATTACGTGGGGCTCGATACGTTCGCTTGGCCTCATCTACTCGCGGCGAGAAATCCTCGTCATCTCTGCTTTAAAGAAAAAAAAAAAGAAAAAGTATCGCAACAAATTACTGGAAACAAATTGTCCTCGCTATCGGATGAAATGTAAAAAATATATTATATAACTCCTATTATATAACAAATAGGCAATTGTCGTTCAAACCTTACTATATATATGTATATATATATATTTTTGTTTTTTTTTGCGCTCAACATTAATTGGGATTTATTTCGATTAAATCAGGACAGTTGGATATAAATTATATTATTCAAGCCGGCGAATCAGAAGTTCGAATGTGTATTATATATAAATTTATATATAACGGAGGCTACGCTACGCGGACTTATTTCGCGTTTCAATTTATATTTAATACGTTTCGTTTCAAAGCTAAAACATTATACTCCCCCCCCCCCCGAGAATTATTAATAAAAATCATAATTTTTTTAGATTACTTTTAAATTATAAAATTCAAACGTCATTGACTTGACGTTCGATACTGGCAATTCGAGTGAGGTCTTCCCATTTAAAGCGCCTACGAGCTCAATAAAAACAATTTCTTAACACGAAAGACAACGAACAATTCACTTACGACTGGAGCTTAAGGATTTTTGTACAAAAGTATAAAAATAATATATATATATATAATTATCGTTAGAGCGAGCGCCTAATTTTGAAGGAACTTCATCGCGGTATGTTGATGATTTAACAAACATATTCGTTCGGTACGCGTAATGAGATAAAACTGAATAAGAGAAGGCTACGCTTAACGAAATATCCAATGAAAGTTAATAATAAGTTTTTATTTTGTCTTTACTTTGTGCATCGAATGTGTCAAGGATGCGATAATCTTGTTCCTGTCGACCGGGGAACGAAGGGATTATTGCTGCTTAAGATAGTAAGTAGGCGAATAACTTGGCCAACGATCGTTTGTATAGTAATATTAATAATACGAAGAATACCTTCGTGTACATACACATACATTAATTCGATATAAGTTTCCGTCAAGTCGCGTCGTAATAGTCGTACGTTTTAGTATATTTTGTAGCCTAGATTCCGTAAAAAATACTGAAAGCTTGCTTGGCAAAAATGTCCTCGTCTAATATCCTATCTGAATTGGCATAGACGTGCGTCTGTATTGTACATTTATAGCCGAGAGGGAGGGGAGGAAATTATCACATATAGAGAGATGTGTGGCCGGCAATGCGCATAAGCCAAAACAAAAATTCTATCTCGCAACAGTTAATGAATTTGAAAAACTATTGAGGAAACTTTGGACTTGCAAAGTCACGAGTAGTTTTTTTTTTTTTTTTAACAAATTAAAGAGTTTGTTTCTTTATTTATTTATTTATTTTTATTTGTTGTTGTTTTTTGTTTTTTGCTTTACTCCTCACTTTACTCGGACTTTCATTTCATTACGTTTGTTAAACTTTGTAAGAATATTTTCTTGCACGTGCACCAATGGAAAGCAAATGACGCTCCCATAACAATAGGGTGTACTGTTTTTTTTTGTTTTTAAAGTAAACTCTTACAAATAGTACAGCACGTACTGGGTTCCACGACGTGGAAGTACATAAGAAGTGCGTGTAATAGCAACAAATTTTTAGCTGCTCGATATTCGTTGGGATGGCGGAACTTGTGTGACCGAAGCACGAAAAGCTCTTTAATCAAAAGACCAAGTGTTTGTATTATATATATATATATATATATCGCCAAAGGAGTTACTCCATCGAAGTACTTACAAAGCGAATTACCGTGAAAAGTATCGGCTTTTCCAATGCGACCCCCCCCCCTTTTACGAAGTAAGAATTCGAATAATCTCCTTGATCTACTACTACTACTACTACGGCTCTATTAGATCCATTATCCGCTTACTTGTCCGCATCGCTTAATTAATTATTACCTTACGTATTATCTGGAATCGCCGTGACATTTATGCGCTCTTTTAAAAGCTAATTATAGAGCAATGCTACGAGGATACGAGTAGGGCACAAATGAAATACAGTCCATATATATATATATATATATATGTAAAGGCCGCTCGCTACTTCGTCGAGGGAAGGCTTTTCATTAATGAGGCAAGATTCGAATTTACGTATTCGTAATTTACGAATTTTTTAATTTTTTAATTTTCGAATCGTAATTTACGACGATTCAAGGATTTTTTTTAATCTCCTATCGGTCTAACGTGTAAAATAATTAATTCAACTTTGGAAGTGACTTTCAAATTTTGCTATTTACTTATTTACAAATAAAAGATGAAGATGAAGAAGAAGAAGAAGCGGGTTAATCTTACCTTATTTATAAATATAATAAATATAAATAACATTGCCGTTACGAATCGTCGACCGTTTATCGTTAGAAAATAACTTTGAAAGGGTAAATACAAATAAGAGCGACGCTGAGTCTTTTCATTACGAATGTCTTAGTCATTACGAGGGACGATTATTCATTCCAATTACTTTACTAAACATTCTCGATTATTTATTAAATGCCGCGTGCTTTGAAATACGCCCTTTCATTGCACCGTAAACGTACATGTAATGACGATTGTATGTAAATTACCATAGTACGAAGCCATATAGCGCATAAAGGGAGTGGTAGTAGTAGTAGTAGTAGTGGCAGTAGTAGTAATGAGTAATTTCGGCGTCGAATTATATAAAAATAAGTTGAGCAAAGTTCGTGAGTTTCAATACATTCGGTGGCTTAAGGTCTTAAATAATAATATACCTATATATATAGCCTTTGTACACTTGTTATAGAAATTACACGATCTGCCAAATTACTTTGTATATTGAATTACTTTCCTCGACTGGGGGAATACTGTTTCACGATGTTCTTCTAACTGTTACTTTACACATCTCTTATTTACTCTCATTTACTTTTTGAATAACTCCCGTTCAGTCTCATAAATCCCACTAATATTTGTACACCATCTCGTTACATCTCTCTCTCTCTCTCACTTGTAATTAATCCTCCGATATATATATATATATATTTTTTTTTCTTTTTTTCATTAAACTGCATACTTTATGAAACAAACAGTTTCACGTAAGCTTTTTTGAAAAAGTTGCGTTAATCCAGACTCGAGTCAAAATATTCTTTATACAAAGAGTATTGTTACATTCAAAGAGCATCCATAATAATAATAATAATAATATCAATTCATCCGTACACACGTACGTGCTTATTATGCGTTTTACAGAACATTTTGTTACTTATCAAGGTATACTAAAATATTTATAATTAAAAGGCTTTTTCTTCTTTGTCCTTTTTCCTTTGTTTTTCAAATGAAATTGTTGTCTCGTGAAGGTATTAAAACTTTTACATAATACCAAAGGGGTTTTCTTCTTTTTTTCATTACGATTTTTCGCAATTCACGGCACCACTAAAATTCTTTACTTTTAAAACAGTTGCTAGATTTTTCGTGCGTCTGTCATTAAAAACAAACAAAAAAAAAAAAAAAAAAAAAGAGAATAAAAATTATTTTCCCCATGAGACATTACGCCAAATTTTATTATTTAGTAATAATAATGTTTATACGTGCTTGAAACCTGACCGACATTCGTCAATTTCTCTGTCGTCGGATTTTTTTTTTTATTTTTCTTTAAACAAATTTGTAATGCCCTAGAATACGGCTCAAAGAATATTTCCCGGGAATACTCGGGATAGTCAAATCTTTATTCATAGGTCCTGCGTCGCCCAGAGAAGGAATTTAAATTTTGTACGTCCAACGCGGCAACCGCTCCTTCTGAGCACGAGGATGCGCTAGGGGTTGCGACCACCCTTAACCCCCCGCCCCCCACTATCCCTACTATGAACCTTCGATCTTTCTGATCATGCGGAGCTAGAAGATCACAGCTGATTCAACACCCTGGCGTTTCCCCCGGGCTCTCCTTACTTCTTCGCAAGGACAATCGGACTACGGGTTATTTGGGATCTAACCTCCTTGAACTTTTCTAATTTTCGGCCGATTCACGAGTTTTGTCCCATTATCTCAACTATCTCAAGGCCTTATTGATTTCGCCCTTACGCTCAGTTCATCCTTAATGACAAACGCTGCAACTGCTAATCCTGACCCGCTCCGAAGGCTTTTTATTTGCCTCGTACGTAATTCTGAGGGTAGTCAAGGTAGCAGTAGTCGGCTAATGCCCTCTTTTCTAATGCCTACGTCAGTCGAATGCCTTCGGTCCGCTACGCAAGCGTGTCCTGCGCATCAAATTTACCCCGGTTTTTTTTTTATTATAAGGTATCTGTCGCGACATGCGCATCACTCAACGGTCGTTGGCGTTTCACCGATTGGCCTCCGCCACGCACATCCTCACAATGTCTTGCACACACGCGTTGCAATCCGTCAGTTATCGAAGACGGCGGATGCTTTGTGTGATTCAGCGGTCTCAGGATCAACGGGATCCGGTGCATCGTCGGCCACCAGTCTACCCAAGTCCCACGTATATTTATTATTTCTCACCCTTTCGAAGAAACCTATGGAAGGCGGGCGCACGCATTCCATTCCATTCGCCTTTGTTTATAATAATTATACTGATGTTTATTGACTATCGGAGTCCGAAAGTAAGTACCAGTGCGGGATTACTACGGTCATAAAGCATAAATAAATCATCTCGTCGTATTATACGAAAAGCTTCTGATAAGAAACGTATCGCGTAAATACTTTCGTCATTCCGTAATAAAAGTACGGACGTATTCAACAAACAAACACAAAAGAAGAAGAAGAAGAAGAAGAAAGAAAGCCAATCTATTGAAGATGAGAGGAAGCCGATTAAAGTGTAGGTGGGAATGATTTTCTCTATCCGGAAAAAAATTATCCCAAGGTTAGCGGACTCGGTGCACTATCCTTGAGGCTATTATTTACGAATTCCTGTTAAAAGGTTAGAGAATGGCCTTGTATAGTGCTGGCCGGTGAATAGCAGTGCCACGCCAAACTGAAGCAACAACAGTACGCTTAACCGAGGGTAATACCTATCATTGAGATTAATAATAACAGGAGAGACGTGAGAACTCGCGAGGCTCGGAATGCCGCCCCGGAACTCCAATCGATACTATTTCACCTGTACAAGTTGGCGCGCCAACCTGGGATACTTTCAATACCGGAAAGAGTACAAAGCCACTGCGCCTCTACTCCTAAATCTACCTAAGCCAGCTTTTGGATCTTTTATACAACAATTGTCGAAAATTCAAGGATACAAAAGGACCCGGCGACACCCTCCTATCCCATCAGATACTTTTTTTTTTTAACGGTACTGCATCTCGATACCCAAGCAGATTCTCGATAAACATTTCAAATTTCCCTAAGAGTAGCCGAAGATCCCGCCCTCTCGATCGTTCGTTCGCCTCCTCGACTCAAAGCCTTTACGCCTCCGCATTAAAAATTCAACGGAGCAAGTGCGCCTCCGCAACTATAACATTTAAATAAATTAGAAGAAGAAGAAGAAGAAGAAGAAGAAGAAGAAAAACACGCACTCGATTGGCGGGTTCGTACGATACGCTCGCGGCCCTGATAACTCCAACTTTAATAAAGTCACCGCGTGCGCTTGGAAAGTAATCGCTTGGATTGCCGTGGTGCGAGGGGGTGCGAGGGGGTGGGGTCAACGAGGGGGCAGGAGGGGCACGGCCAACAGAGCGGCTTTGATACAAGAGTTTTTAATAAGACTCGCTGGGCAATGGTTGTGCAAAGCATTTCTCGACGAGGGCGTCGTTGTTTGGGAACTTGTACCGAGACGACCGCAAGACACTACTACTAAAACGTCTACGAATATTCGGCGAATATCATCTCGCTAAGGCGGAGCCTTTCCAAGCCTTTCCAAGCCTTCCAACGATACTCGATTACTACAGAGTGTATACAACGAATAACGATGTGGAGATCCTTCTTCCCTGTCTTGCGCGGGGTTATTGAAATGCCGTTGAAACGGGAATACCGAAGCGAAATACTTTTTTTTTTATGTCGATGATATTATATCATCTTCTCGCTTTTATGCGGCGACGAAAGGCTTGGCTTTCTAATATCGTTAGTGATATGAGAACGGCCTGGGAATAGATCTAGACCTAAGCCAGATCCAATGAGAATAATTTCGCTTTCAAGCTCTTTCAAGACGAGACATCGACGATTTCGACGATACCTTTCGTTACAATACAATGTCCCCGTGTCTCTCTCTCTCCCCCTCTCTCTCTCTCTAGCATCTCGCTTACGTCGTTATAGTACGTGAGTTTATAGGCCGGGGACGATTCGGTCGGCTACAATGTGCAAACGAAAAGCCAACGAAAATTGCGTACGAGCTCCGTGTCCGAAGCCCGATAAGTCGGTCGGGACGACGTGGACGGCGCTCAGTTGTTACCCGCTCGAGGCTAAGCTCGAGGAGTTTGCAATCGATAGGAAAACCTGCCTAATCTGAACCGGCCTCGTTCCAGCTGTATTACATTACGAGTTTACGAACCCCCTGCGGTAATTAACAATTTCAATGGACGACCTTTTAACGTATTACGGGACAGGGCGGACAGAGCGAGTAAATATGTGTTTGTTTAAGTCTCGTCATCGAAACCCCCGACGGAGTCGTAAAAATTATATCGGCACGGGATCTTTTGAAGATATAGTGCTTTTAAATAAGGGAATAAGGGGCGTTTAGCTTCGATCGGGTAAATATCGGATGGACGAGGGGCTGCATTACCCAAGCGTCTTCCGAAGATGAGTAGAATAGAAATAGAATTAGCTATTGCAAAATGGCGCGGGCCGGAGGCCTAGTGCAGCGAGTACCGGCGAATAGACAATCTCACGCTGAACGAAACTCAGACGAAAGCGGTTTTATTGGGGGGGGGGGGGTGGATGGGAAAGCTTCGTTTTCGTAAATCTTCACTGACTCGGGAGAGAAGGAGAAGCCAATTCTTCTTCTTCTTCTTCTTCTTTTTGTTGTTGTTATTTGTCTTTTCTTGTTTCGGATAATCAATATCGAGCCGCGTCACGAGTAAATAATAACAACAATAACAACGATATTTTATTGTGATATCGTATCGATAAATCGTCGGAATGGGCATTTAATTCGTTATTTAATGGGCACACCGGGTCTCCTGTTGCATAAATTACGGCAATTCCTCGTCAAAAAATTTATGGAATTTTTTTTTTTAGTTACGGAGCCGAGCTCGCGAAGGAGGTTCCTCGCGTCAACGTCATAAAAGCAGTACTGGTAGGGATTTGTTTTTGTTTTTTTGCTTTAAAAAACTCCCCGACATTGGGTCTGACATTCGCTACCAATGGCGTACGACTAATAATCGGCTCGAGGATCGCTCAGAGCGGATCCCAAATGTTTTGCCAAAGGATATTAAAAAGACGTGTAATGAAAGCGGATTGAATGAATGCGCACTACCACGAATTAACGGTGAAATGAATTGGTTGATGCGTGAACGCGGCCACGCGATTGCCCGGTAGACTCGCGCAGACGCAGCCGCGAGCCGCCGACAATATAATATACACCTTCATCGAATCACTTCTTCGCGGGAGTAATGCCTACGTCATTTTTCAACGATGACTTTATCACGCGGACGGGACATAGATAGATAGAGAGGACGACGATCCGACTCGTTTTATTTATTTTCAGTTTCTTCGTAATGGCCCGCGAAGTACGTTATAATCTAATAATCTAATAATAATCTAGCTTGCCCATCTTTTACAGTAAAACGTCATTATTCTCGTAATTTTTTTTCTTTCTTTCTTCTTCTTCTGCTTCTTCTTCTTCTTCTCTCCCTGTCGCGTAAGGGTACTTAAACATCTAAGGGGTCCGGCTGAATCGACAAAGGCCACTGTGATATTGGATAAAGGTCTATGCTCCAAGAGTAAACAGCCACATCCTTTTATTTTCTTTGCGCATAAATCCAATTACTGGGGCCATTAAGCTCGGGCTCACAGAGCCTCTAGAGTTTATCTATTATTTATCATGCGCAGCATCTGCGTGTAACGTACGTATGCTCGCCGTATTGGCGAAAGAAAGATCTTCTGGATGAAAAGCACTTTGCTACCAGTCGAAATTATTTCCTCTTTTTCCAAGCAGCTCGTCTGTATTATGAATACATCAGGCTCTCACGTGATAACGTCAATGATTATACTATTCTCCCTCTCTCTGTCTCTCTCTCTCTCTCTCTCTCTCTCTATATATATATATATATGTATGTATGTTATTCATAGGAAAGCCAGAGCATCCTCATTTTCATAATCTGATCTTACGTCTTGAAACAGGTGTTGAAAATAAAATTACTATTTCATGTATTATGTAGGCAATATCTCTCTCTCTCTCTCTCTCTCTCTCTCTCTCTCTCTGCCGAAGCTTTAATTTACCATGAAAAATATTAGTAGAAAAAAAAAAATCGATCAAACTCGATTAAATCTTGAAATATTACAGGGTATTTCCATTAAAAATATTTAATAGTTTTTGTATATAATATTTTAATTAGGGGGGGGGAGGCAACTTTTATCTAAGACTCCTGAAACGTGACGTCTCGATCCCTCGAAGCTCTAAGCTTGTAACGAGGTAATTAAGAGGATTTTTAATTGCCGAGAGTGGATAGGAAGGGGGTGGGGAGGAGGGAAGGGAAAGAGATGGAGAGAGTGTCTCGTAAGGGATTTGCCGGCCAAAGTAATATTTTTCGCAATATTTGGTAATACGTGAATATACGTAATCGCAAAGAGACGTTATAATGGCGCGGAGTCTGCATAAAATCAATTTTACGCGGCCCAAGTACTCTCTCTGCTATTACTGCAAAGCCCTCGTCGGGGGCTTCGAGGGCTTTAAAAAAAAAATTAAGAGCCGATTCAACAAGAGTTAATTGGCCATCGTGGCAATAATTTTCAATATTATTCATAACGGTACAAAGGGGAACTATGAAACTAGTCGTTAAACAATTTAAATTGCTAATCCTACGAGTCGTGAAATTAAAGATTATCTATTTTTTTTTTTTTTGCATCTCCGATTAAACTCGTATCCGGTTAATTTAGCCATTAATGCTACATATTTGCGGATCAATTAAGTATATTATTTATGAAATAATTGGCTGCTTGAAGGAGACGGAGGGGGTAGGAGGGGTAGGGGCCGAGGCCGGGGCCTTCGCGCGGCCTGCCGACAGTCGATTTGGAATGAAATATAGCCGGGGCGTGAAAATATGATGGAAAACCTGGCCGAGTGCGTTGCGTATAATTTCGCCATTAGCAATTTCGCGATTAAAGGCATTTAATGTGCACGCGCCGCGCGAAGATGAAGGACGATCGCAGACATTTGAACGATTCAGCCGGCAGCGTTTGAGCTTCGAGCGCTTAAGCGTCCTCTTAATCCTCGTTTCCGGCACGGCACCTAATAACTCGCTTGGAAATAACACGAGCACGGGGTGACGGGGGCGGGGCGGGGGCGGGACGGGGGAGTAAGAATACTTTTTGGACAAGAGTCACGTGACGTGATCATCGGAATAACAGGCTCACTTCCGCAAACAGGGACGACGAGTTTCACTTAAATCCACTCGACTCCGCACTATATATTTCTCCCCCCCCCACCCCGCCTTCGTCCATTAATTTAAACAATTCTTTTTTTTACCAACCGAAACAGCGCGTTCCTGTCTAATATTAATTATAAAGACAATAACGTATTGAAATTCAATCGTCGTGTATTAGTATTACGATGGATTTATTCTACAAAGAAAGAAATGCCCCGCAACCCGCAACCCGCAACCAATAGTATTATAAAAATAACCATTTCCATAGTTGTGTTAACCTAAAGGCCAACAAAAGGCAGCGCCGCTCGAGATTTTGAAGGTTCTGCGCTTCAAGGTAGGTAAAAGTTATTCACTGGCAGGTCATCCCAAGCTCTCGTTTCCCATAACTAGTTTAGACAACAAAACCAATACAATATCCTCTATTGCTTTAAAGCTTTGCTGCATTCGGCTGCACAGCATCCCTTTATCATCCCTATATATCTTTTCACGATGCTACAATATTACAATATTTATTACAACGACTACAAAGAATACGTAAGAAGACTGAATTTACGAAACTCATTCTAATAAAAATCTAATAAAAATTTGCCTTATTAGTTTAGGGCTTGGGTACGTCCGTTACCGCATATACTCCGCCATATTTACGGGTGAATTTATAATTTTATTCCATTCTTTATTAATAAAGTGAGTTTGTACAAGATCCGCGACGACTATTTTTCTAGCCGATGCTCGGATGTACGTAATTTTTTTTTTTTTCTTTTTCTTTTTTTTTCTTTTTACATTAAATCGTAATAATATATTAAGGTCCGCAAGAATTTTACTCGGCTTTATCCAATTCCTGGGATCTGAAATCAAATAAGATACGCTTTAGTAATGTAAATGTCATTTACAAATATATCTTTAGAGTAAGATTACCTCGATGAGAAGGTTTTATCGAACCTTCTATACGTTTACGGGGCAAATAAATAAGAATAAGCACGAATAAGCAATGAACGAGCCTCGGTCATTTTTTAACGTAATTACGCGTCAATCGACGTAGCCGGTTATTTAAACAATTACAGGATAACATTTAGGGTCAGGGTAAACAATGGTGTAAATTATTATGAAAAAGGTTCGCGGGCACAATAAATATATACATTTTTATAGATACTCCGAGGACTTTAATGCTCGAAAAATGTTTAATTTTACTCTTGATTTTTGTATTTATAACGAATGCATACAAAATATTGGCAGATTACCATTTGTGATGCATTGAGAGCCTGTTGTGCTATTTTCTGCATGGACGAGGCCCCCACTTGTATCACCTTGTGGGCAGCTCCGGCTATTGCCGTTGCCACGTCGCTCGCTATTTGCGCTCCCATTTCCATAGGATTCGTTGACGTCTGCCGTCGAAGCTGAAACAAAACGGTCGATACGCGCAAACCTCCGATTAACGAGTCTCGATAAAATTTGTATTTATTGAAAAATGATTTACGCGGTCGAGCGGCTTAGCTACGAATTGAGTTTCCGAAAATTCTTTATAACTATTCGAACGTAAGCGATTGGCAATGATCCGCTCCTTCATAATATTCTTAATTATACAACAAAAAAAAAAAAAAAAAAAAAGAAAAAAGTTTATGCAATGGGATAATAAAGTAATGAGCAATTGTAAGACAACAAAAGGGTTGTACAGTGCTGTTTACGAATATATATATCGGTCGGAAAACTGATAATTTATGTGATTGCTTGGTGAAGTCCCACGAGAAGCCCACTCTCTCTCTCTCTCTCTTTTGGATCCATACCTTAGCAGGATGAAGCTATTACACGTTCTGTATAATAATCTCTTTATATTTCCCAGCTAGATGATTTGTACTTAATGCATTACTAAATACATATGAGCACTCGGTCTATCAGTCAATCCTGTTGGTAAAGAAGTCCCTAAGTACATACATTTCTCAGGTACCACTTAGGGAGTTTCTGTTTTATTTAAGAGCCGGCACGAGGAACGATTAGGGAAATACTATATATTTGAATGTGTACAAAAATTCAGGTGAACACGTGCACGGCCTATACTTTCGAGGGAGAGAAGTAAAGGACACGGATAACGGAAGAAAAGCGTTTGCAAACAAATCTAATGAAATATGCTCGTAGTTTTTAAACGTCTTAAAACGTCTCGTTATAACGAAATATTAATTGATTAATTATGAAGAAAAAGGCTCGCTCGATCCCTATCGAATAAAGTTGCAAGTACATTTTGCCAATTTTCTGCATTCGCAATAAATGAACTCGAGACGATGGCTTCATAATCTTCATAAGCTCGTTTTATAACGTCAGAGATATTATAATTAATGATCGTACTCACTAAAGTATAGACAAATATTCTCAAGCATCTTGTTTTAAGAAGAATGAGAAAATTTTTATAGAAAATCTATCTTAAAATTGTCAATTACATCAAGTCCTCTGATTTTCGACGTAATTATAAACATCAGCGCCGCTGGTCTACTGTAATTATACGAGGATGTATTTTTTTTTTTTTTTTGAAACTTATCGGATGCCTAGGACATCTATGCAATCATATATTTTAAATAAGCATTCTTACTACGTCCACGTGATGATTCAAGAAATTTATTTATTTATTTATTTATTTATTTCCAAAACCTCTATAAACTCGACGTAACAATAAGCTTTTCGATCTTTACATAAAAAATGCCTTTATTAATTTATAATGTATTTATCATCCAATACTATTATTGACCATTACCCCCCATTTAATAGCAAATATACTGTATTAATTTATGCCGTCATTTATTTAAAAGAAAGCTGTCTGCAACCATCAATAATCCACTACGTATTTTTATTAAAATTTACTTAAACATTATTGATCATCGTAATTTAGTTGGATCAATATAATAATTAAACGTATTGGAGATGAAGAGTCATGATATATATATATAGTAAAAATATTAATTATTATAATTAAACGTCTATATTATTACTGCTTTGTGGAATAATGTTATGCGTGCATTTGATAATTTATATATTAATAAATTAATTAGCATCAAGAGAGAGAGAGAGAGGGAGAGAGAGAGATGGATAGAGGAATGTTCGTCAGATTGATACATCAATAATAATCAAAGCTTTGCGCGATACGTAAAAAAATTATATTAATTATAAAATTTAATATTTATTTATTCACTTTTATTAGGATACTGGGATTATTAAAAAAAAATACCAATTTTAATTTGCATTGTAATTATTTCTTTAACTTTTTTTATATGAACAAAATTCTATGTATTATTTTATATATACATATGTATATATATATATATATTGAGGTATTTTATGTTCAAGTAAATTCACGTTATTGCAGATGAAAATTATGTTCTAATGCCCTGCCATTCTTTTATGGGAATAAGTTTTTGATTTTCATGTTTTTACTGTGTTTTTAAATTTGTGAAAACAATAAAAACACTTGAAGGAACTTGTTTTGCTTACTTTCAATTAGACTACTTTTAAATTTTGAACTTTTTTTTAATATGTTAGAAAATTGCTGGGTTAATGTTTACGTATAAAAAAATCGGACTATCAAAGCTTATTAAGCGAAACTGCGTAGTATTAACATGACTTAGACGAAATAATTAATGACGTTTCATTGTGTAAAATATAAATAGGACAAAATAAAATGTAAGAACGCATGTAAGAATATGTTGACAGGCAGCCGTGTTCAGAAAAATTTCCTTTCGAGGGATTCATTATCATGAAATAATAAATAATGTCAAGTGAGGCGAATGATCATTCGAAGCTTTCTATGATTGTTAAAGAGAGACGGGTAACAATGAGAAAAAAAAAAAAAAAAAAAACATTCAAGCACTAGTTGTTAAATTGTCATTTCAAATGTCCTTTAATACGAGATTGCAGTTAATTTTCGCAAAGCTTAATACACCGCTGTCTGTATTAGTATTTCGTTTAAGCTCGGACTATAAATGGGGTTATAGTGTTCTTTTATATAAAATAAAATATATTAAATTACAAGGAATTAGAAGATTTTAGAATACGAAGAAGTACGTGTCAGCTTTCTCGTGGAATGAGTTCTGGATCGAAAATATGATTACGTATACATAAATTCAGGCTTCATTTGAGATTCTTCTTTAAATTTACTTTGAATGACAATAAGAATATTTAAACACCTACGTAAAAATACATTTTAAAGTTTCTAATTAAGTTTTAAGTAGACTTATTAGCTTTGTACGTATATGTATATGTACGTATATCCTTTATTAATTGCAAGGCGAATATTACTGTTAGCTCTGCGTCTTAAATATTTTTAATGGAAATTATTTTCAAGCACGACAGATTAATGAATTATTGAACTTCGTTATATAAATGACCCTACGAATGAAAAATAATACATAATATTCAATAGATATACTCACTCTTGCAGCTTCTTTCTCTTCTAATGCATTGCCTTCCATGAACTAATAATAACAACACAAAAAAAAAAACAAACAAAATATTGTAAAATAATTTACGAAATAGTACGAAATAATACGAATTACAAGAATTGAATTACAATATTATAAGCAAAAATATTCAATTCGTATGCAAATAAATTTTATCCGTAAAAAGAGTGTGACGGTAAAACGAAAACCACTGCATTCAAAATTTAATTAAATGCTAAAATTACGAATTAATATATTTTTTTTTTAGTAATTTTATATGCAAGTTGCCAGTATGGTGGTGGCGAGCATTTTCAAAATTTTGTCAAATTTTAATTAAACAAATTTAACGAGCGAAAATCAATGCGGTTTTAACGCAATCTAAATTACAGTTTGAAGTAAAGAAATTTTACTTTGACAAATAGAAACGTATGAAATAAATTGTACACATACTAGAATGAAGGAAATGAGTAAAATATTCACAAGCCTCAACGTCATAGCTGCCTCATTGAATCCATGGACAGGTGTCTCCTGCAAAGATTTACACGTCCTTTTATAATCCATTAATCGAGCATTAGTTTTCGGTGGGAAAACAAAAAAAAATATTCGCTCCACGCACGATTATCTTATCTTTTTCAACAGGATGCGCGAATTTGATGATTTCGGATGATTCCCATCTAATAGTAATTATGAATAATTTGATATATATTAAAAAAAAAAAAACAAAAAAAATGGATTTTTATCGATCTAATTGTCGCGGTGCGACGAAAAAAAAAAATAAAAAAATCATTATTTAAACATTACGTAAAGCATTAACGACTTTTGCGTAATAAATCCCAAGACGAATTTATTATGCTCTCGTATGTAGTGGAGATAATTGCGTTAAAGCTTCGTCGATATCGCATCAGTCAGTTCATAAATATTTCCTACGGTAAATTAATTCTCTGATTCCTTCCTCACGGCTCGACGTTATTTCTTTTACATTTTATACACTTTAAGGATAAATTTGTAATTAATTATACAACACTATGCAAGCCTGCTGATAATATTTCTTCGTAAAACGTAGAAAATCGCTTGCGATAGGAGGTACAATTGAAAACAATCGGTGCACTCGCCCGTGGACAATGACGTTGAATTGCAATTTCATCAAAATATTGTAAATCTAAACAAAACACAAATAAATAAATAAATAAATAAATCATTTTTGTATATTTTTTTTACTTTACTTAACCTTAGCGCGAAAGAATTTAACGGCAGGAGAATTTTAGTAGAAAACGTATCGATTGTCGGGCGCGGGGTTATTGGGGTTATTGGGGTTGGGGGGTGGGGGGAGCCGAAGGTTCGTTATTGTTTCAATGGAATATTTTTAAAATTAGTTTAACGTGGCTAACGATGGCGTTGTCGGGCATGTCGGGACCCGATTGGCTCGGCGGGGGAACGCCGGGATTCCGGGAATCGGTTGGACCGAAGGGTCGAGAGGACGATTTGAGGGAGTCAGGGGGTCGTCCGGGCTCTTCGTAATCACGGAGCCGATACGCAAATATAGAATTAATTCTACCAATTCTTCCGTTGCCGATAAGCCATGGGCATGGTTTGTCCATGGGAAATATACAGTTTGGGCTGATAAGACTTGCTGCGATAGAAAATTCGTGTGTCCAATGGCTGCTGAGGTCGAGAGTCTGAAATCCACCGGGTCTCGGGGTGCCCTAGGGATCGGCGGCCCTCTTCGGAGAAGATGATCGTGCGGATCCTCTGGGATGTCGAGGTCTTTCGGAACGTGTTAAAAAAATTCCGCGGCGCGTGGATACACGTTCCGGAAGACCTCGACATTCGACTTTATGGTGAGAATTTTCTAAATTACAAACGAAAGTATTCCGTGGCGCCTTTTCTAATTGTCCTTTCTTAAGCCTCCTGGCTCAGATATTTTTTTACTTAACTTTTTTACATTTAATTCGTACACTTGTCATTTTATTATAAATTTATCTACTATGTAATTATAATAATTATAATGCCATGTACCGTAAATTTATCAAGTTTCATATATTTGTTTATTTATTAAAAATATTATTTAACAAATCATTATATAAATTGTTATATGCATTGTTAAGATCGGATTACGAAGTATATATATATATAATTATTTTGTGTATTCATCTATATTATATTTGCTTGATTTTTACAATATCCTCTTCCGCATGTGCATTATAAAAGAAAAATGATTTTTTTCTGATACAATTTCGAACAATGCATTTTATCGGATTCCATATATGCATATATATATATTTATATATACATACCAACATACATGCGTGCGTTTGCTTCTGTATTTACGTAAGCATGCATGTATACATTGTAATACTGAATGCAAATCGAACTTATCCGCCGCGAAATTTTAAATGAAGAATATTCTTCATGTAGAATATGCAATTACACGAAAGTTGTTTAAAATTATAAAGCTTTTAGAATAGGAGAATAATCAGTAATGTGCAAGATATAAAGAACAACTGTTGGAAGTTTGGGTATAAAAAGTTGTGCAAATGAAGGATGAAAGTGCCATAAGCACATGATTCAAAGCATTACTGTAACCTCAAAAATTTGTTCTACAATAGTTATCGGATAAATAGACAATTGCGTGAAAATCGTTCTCAAGGGACTGAAAAGCTTGAAAATGGATTTTTAAATAACGATTTCATAGAGAAGAGAAATTTTTTACTTTTATTAAGTGCTATTGAGTAAATCTATATTAATAAATAAACGCGTTATGCTGTACTATGATGAAAAACTTGTACAAATGTATCAACGTATACTTATTTTTAAAGAATATCTTGGATTTCGAAAGTTATACACGGTGAAATAGTATTGTCATTGGTTAATTCTATTCACTTGAAGTGTAAAAGACTTTGTTTAATAAAATTGTATTACATATTATACTATACCTGAGAAAGCTGCCTTTATTTATAATTAAAATTAAAAATTTTAAAAATAAATAATAATACCTGTATGATATATTATTCTTATAAATAAAATCAGATTTTAATAGTACGGAATTTTGTATTTAAATACTTATTGCTGTAAAGCATTATACACAAATAAACATGGAGTTGTTAAAAATGGAAAAATTTCAAGAACTTCAACAAACTCCAAATCACATTAGGAATATTTGTATTCTGGCTCATGTTGATCATGGGAAAACGACTTTGGCTGACTCTTTGGTAGCTAGTAATGGAATAATTTCTAATAAATTGGCTGGTAAACTACGTTATCTTGATAGTCGTCCTGATGAGCAGTTGCGTGGCATAACGATGAAATCTAGCCTTATAACATTGTACCATAATTACAATAATTCTGAATATATTGTGAATCTTATAGATTCCCCGGGTCATGTTGATTTTACATCCGAGGTATCAACCGCTGTAAGATTATGCGACGGTGCCATCATTGTAGTTGATGTTGTCGAAGGAGTTTGTTCTCAAACTCGTAGTGCCCTTTCAATAGCTTATGTGGAGAATTTAAAACCTGTTTTAATTTTAAATAAAATTGATAGATTAATAACTGAAATGAAATTATCTCCATTAGATGCCTATGTCCATTTGAATCAAGTATTGGAGCAGGTAAATGCTGTTATGGGAGAATTATATACCAGTGATATTATGGATAGAGATGAAGAAAAGGAAAGTATTAATTCGAATAACGTAGATAATTCTACGGAAAGAAATTTAGAAGATTGGCAGTCAGCTCTTGAAGAAATTGACGATTCAAATTTATATTTCTCTCCAGAGCAGGGAAATGTTTTGTTTAGTAGCGCTATCGATGGATGGGGCTTCGCTATAAAAGATTTTGCCAAAATCTTTGCCAATAAGCTTGGATTCAGCGAAAGGGTCTTGTCAAAAACTTTATGGGGCGATTATTATTTAAATTCAAAGAACAAGAGAATCATGAAAGGTGCCCAAGAGAAAGCCAAGAAGCCTTTGTGCGTTCAATTGATTTTAGAAAATCTTTGGACATTGTACGACACAGTCATAAACAGAAAGGATAAGGAAAAAATTGAGTCGATGGTGGAGAAATTGAATATAAAATTGACAACGAGGGACTTGCGACACACTGATCCTAAAACTCAGCTGCACGCAATATGTACGCAATGGCTACCATTAGCAAAATCATGTCTCAGTATGATATGTGAAAAAATCCCAGCACCTCATAAGCTCTCTTCTGAGAAGGTGGAACGACTGATCAGTGGAATGGACGAGTATTCGTCAATGCCAGAAGAGACTCAAGATTTAAAAGAAGCTTTCTTAAAGTGTAAATCCGACGAGCAGGCACCGGTTATTATTTTCATATCAAAAATGTTTCCAATAGATAAAAAGTCTTTGCCCGAGAACAAACCAAAGTCCTTGACTCAGGAGGAGTTACTTAAGCGAAGGGAACTTGCACGCCAGGCACATGCTGATAAATTGAAGAAGGAAAAGGAAAGCCCCAATGAAATGTTGCCTATAGAAAGCGTAGAGGCAAAAGTGTCGACAGAAGAGAGTACCGGTGCCGAGGATACTTGTGAGAATTGTCTGATTGCCTTTGCCAGGGTGTACTCGGGTACTGTGAGCATTGGTAGTGAGTTATACGTATTGGGGCCAAAGCACAATCCGAAAATGGCTTTGGAAAGGGAAAGGGCCGGCGAAGTAATAGATCCGAAAATACAACTGAAGGATCTAAAGGACGGCCGATACATTACCAAGGTGACCATTACGAAATTGTATCTGCTTATGGGCAGGGAGTTGGAGCCAGTGTATCGAGTGGCTGCAGGCAACGTCATAGGCATTGGTAATTTAGAGGAGCACGTGCTAAAGACGGCAACCTTGTCGTCGACAATAGCGTGCCCGTCATTTTCAGAATTGACCTCGCTCTCGGTCCCCATACTCAGAGTGGCATTGGAGCCAAAGCATCCGAACGACTTGCAAAACCTAATAGACGGCTTGAAGCTTCTCAATCAAGCGGATGCCTGCGCATTGGTGCACATCCAAGAGACCGGCGAAATCGTTTTAAACACGGCGGGCGAGGTACACTTGGAACGGTGCCTGGAAGACCTGAAGCTCCGTTACGCGAAAGTCGATATTAACGTGTCCGAGCCAATAGTATCGTTTCGCGAGACCGTAGTACCCGCGCCGAAAGTCGATATGCTTAACGAGGCGATCGAGCGGAAGCCGGACGACGTTAAATTGGAAACGTGGACGCTGAACAATCAGCGGTGTAATTTCGAAATGGACGCGAAGCCGTTGCCCGAAGCGGTTACCAAACTATTGGAAGGTAATTGCGAGCTCATCAAGCTGTTGAACAGGCATTACAGCGACTGGAGCCAAGGACCGGAGAGGGGAGGACTGGAGCCGGACTCTCGTAGCGATTTTCGTAAATTGATGAACTTGGAGGAGTCGTCGCCATCACTTAGCGAAAAGATGAAAAGAAATTTAGAAGCCTTTAGAACGGAGCTGTCTAATGCATTCAAGGAGGCCGGCTGGGAGGAAGATGTTTTGGAAAAGGTATGGTCCTTCGGGCCCCGGCAAAGTGGACCTAATATATTATTGAACGAGACGGACTTTATGGGGAAATCGTTTTGGAATCGTCAAGCCAAGCAAGGAGATCCTCGGGAAGCGTGAGTACGACCTTTGACACTTAATTTAATATGACGAATTGAAAAATCGTTAAAAACAACATGTTGTCGTAATGTACGATTAGTCGGACCTTTTTAAAGTTTAATAATATCACTAATATCGATATGTGTATGTGAGCAGATACTACAACAGTATGATAAACGGATTTCAATTAGCAACTTTATCTGGACCGTTATGCGAAGAGCCTATGATGGGAGTCTGTTTCGTTTTAAAAAAATGGGAGATTCACGATGATCCACAATGGTAAATAGTTTTAATATACACATTGATGTAGATGATTATTTATTTTTTTTTTTGACGGATTCTCTTGAAAATATCATTTCCCGTATAACCTTTGAAAGCAAACGTCAAGACTCGCCTCTAGAATTTCGTGATTTTCATTATTTTCATTCGCCAAATAATCAATATTTTGTTGCAATTTCAACTGAAAAACAAAAAAACAAAACTCTGCTCTCGTGAATTTATTTTTTAAAAATGATAATACGAAGAAATTCATTCGCAACCTTGCAATTTTTATATCTAATATTAAGAAAAAATTGACAAAATACACCGACTCGGAATTTATACGTAACGTCCTCAATGCCATTGTTTAATGTAAAAGTACAAATAAATAAATTATTAAACTGCCAATTACAATGTATATGTATATACTACAGATCATGAAAAACTGAAAATGTAAACAGAATTGCACTTAAAATTATTAATTCTTCTTCTATAATTATAATAAGTTTATAATTTTAAAATTTACCACAAACTATCCGCAACAAACATATTTCTTTAACGAAACAAAAGCGCGCACCTTAAAAGTTCGATTAAAAGTTTTACATCTACGGTAATTGTAGTCGTAGTGGTATGAATTATATATAATATATATACAATACATATTGAGTAGGATATTTTTGGAAAAAGTAACGTTTTCATCGAGTCGTTTCATCGGCGCTTGTCGTATTGAAAAAGCATTTAAGCACAATAATCCGTACAGTATAATTTAATCTTTCTGTAAAATAAATAATCTTGAGGGTATTTTGTAAGCTACGAAGTACGATTAAATTAAATTATCAATGCATTTAGCTGCAGTACTTGGCAATTTTTTAATTACGAGAAGGAGCACTCAATGCCGATGAAAATAATGAAAATAAGCCAGAGAGTATTTGGCAGCGAGAATGGCGATTTTGAGATACGCGCGCTGCATAAAATATTTCCGAGTCAATGTCAAAGCTCCCGATATGCAATTAATCACGATGAACCGTCCCGAATACTTATCCTGCCAACCATTGGACCGAAATATCACCTTGGCACTTGAATCGCAGCCTGTAAATCGTGTCCTTTCGCGGCAAGTCTCTTCGCACTTCACTTGCGTATATATTTATGTTTTTATACGCGTAGGTGTAGAAGCTTTTTTCCGGATTCCCGATATTACGCGAACCTAAACGATGGGGGGGGGGATGGCGATGAAACGGCGTCTCGCGTGTGCGTTTAAAGTCGAAAACAATAACATTGACGAGGAGGAGGATGCCTCTACTCGATCCGATTCCATCGTTTTTTTTATATTTTTTTTTTATAGCCTAACGTCAAGTACAGTGGACGTAAAGTGTACAGTTAGTTAGTTAGAATTAGCGGAGGCGAGTGTATCGTATCGAATTGCTTTAGCGATTTTATTGAAAGCACCAGCGAGACTGACTAAATGCGAATAGAATCGATCGAGTCCCCCCCCCCGAGTTCGTTCATTTAGTAGCCGCTCATTTACAAATACAAAGAAAAAGGCCGAGTCTATCTTAATGGCGATCATTAAATTGCAGCGAAGGCGGAAATCAATCGCAGAGTCAGAGTCATCTCGGTGGGCAATTAATGTCCGCCTGTAATCAAGCTTGTCGGAAAGCTTTCAGTTTACGGAGACCGCGCATTGTTACGCCCATGTTCTCCTGCAGCGTCCTAGTCAACTCGGACGTTTTAGGTAAGTCTCACTACAAGTACACTACTTACTCCCTTTTTCGCATATTTTTAAAATTAGTTTGTTTCTGCTCACCGAGCCCATTGTTTTTATTAAGCGATGCCCGTAATTTATATCGTAATTTATACGTTTTTATCAGCGATTTAGACGACCTTTCTTTCGTCCAGGCAGATTCATTACTTATTCATACGATCATTTAATCTTATATCTTATATTATTCTAATGGCTTGATTATAAAAATTAAGCCTCGTGGGTTTCGTAAATAAATGAATGCTTGTTTTTTGTTTTTTTTTTTAAAGTGAAAATATCTTTATTTGTCAAAGGTAATTAATAATTAAACGCTAATGATAAAGTTACGAATAAGAATATTGCAGTTTCCACTCACATTATGTTCTTAACATTTCTTTCACTGGATTATTTCACTACTATGTTCTACCACAATTATTATAATACGTAGTAATTGTTTCGTTAATTAATTAATTAATTAATTAATAATTATAATACGTAACTAGGCAATAAAATTAATTATATAGTGCGTGTATTGCAGTTTTAAAGTCATAATTTTTTAAAGGTCTAGGTAGGGTGTTTGCTCATGTCTAGGTTCATTGTTATTTTTTTTTTCTTGTTTTTTTTTTTTTTTTTTTTTTTTTTTTTCGATACAACGTAAAAAATTGTAATTTACTTTTATTTATTTATTTATGTATTTTGTTTTTGTTTTTTTTTTTTTTACTCGTCAATTATTATTTACAATGCAGAATTATTGGACGCATAGACAACTGAGAAAAATTACGTTCAAAATGCAATATGCTAAATGTGGCTGTTTTCCATAAGAGCTTTCGATATTATTCGTTATAATGGTAATAATGCTGTTATAGTGGTTGTATGATGCAGTTGTATGATAATAGAATAAAAGTAAAAGTAAAAACGTGGCCTTTACCTATAAGGAAACGCTGTCTGAATCGCCGTAGGCGAAGGCTCCCTTCAGCGTTTTCTTAATTCAGTCGGTAAAACTTCATATGGGTTGAGGAATTTATCGACTGAATAATAATAGTTAAGCATAGCCAATCACAATGCGGTAGTACCCAAAACTTTGCCTCATGAAAACTGATTAATCATACGTAATTGAGAAAAGTATTAATTATCGTAATAGTTTAATTCGGTGGTTATCGATTATACAGTAACATGGCATTTCTAAGACAAACAATACCTTTAACCACAATCTTAAGTAGTAGTAGTAGTAGTAGTAGTAGTAGTAATATAAAATTTTCTGTTTTGACAATGCATTCGAGCACATTTTAAACGTTAAAGCGTTAATGTTGTCGTCATTTTCTTAAAAGTGATTTAAAAGCCCATCAAGACTTTGTTATCGTGTTACTTGGAACGAAAAAATCAAAGGCTTCGAAATACGATTAATTTAGCTCGAGTAAGCTGAAAGAATCAGAGCCGATCGTTATAATTCTCGATTGTTTTCAATAACTACTTCATATGTATATCATCAGTGCTTTGTATGTACCGTCTTATATATGCGCCATCATACAATTGGGCGTAAGTAACACCTCCGCGCCAATGTACTTTCTTTTTTAGTCTTATACATTATTGCGAGTACAAGTGCGTAGGCAAGTGTGAAAAATTACTAAGTTTTCGGTGTAGTCTACGTATATAGTTACTACGCATACTATTTTTCAATCATCAAGTATCCATTAATTTTACAAATAATAATTAGCTATTGTTAATTTCGATGGTCGAAAAACCATTACTCGATAAATACGTGGAGAGGCTTTCGTGGACTTGGTGATGGGGATAGTGGGAAAGGGGGGGAGGGGAGAGAGAGAGAGAGAGAGAGAGAGAGAAGAACGTCAATAGCAAAAGTTATCATCAAGTACAAACGTACTCGATGCGAGGGAAAATGATTTTCAGCAAAAGTTATCGATAGTGTAAATCAGCTAAATCCTCGGCAAATTCATTTAAAGTCAAGTATCGTGATTCGATAATTGCCAAAAGTTTTAAAGAATACTTTTATTCTTTAAGCGTAGAGAAGATTATGATGACGATGAAGCTCTCGTAGCCTCCGGCGAATCGTCCGACATGTTTCTGCTTTACTCTTTAAATATAGAAATCGTTACACTACTGCATCTCTCCGGTGTAATACAGTGAGAAAGGAGGACTGCTTTACAAAGTGGCAATAAAACGAAACTGATTCTAGCAAATGTATTTGTATATAAGCGGTAATTTGAAATTTTTTTTTTTTACCCTACATTTCATTTGCCTTTTGTTTGAGATAAGCCTTTCCTTTTTTGCTTTTTGTTAATTGCAAAGATGCACCATTTATTTTTGCCCTCGGATCGGGCTTCATTTTATTTCATAATTAAATAACTTAACGGATGTTTTATGACGGGGAGCGCGAATCTGCAAAAACTCGCAGTCGGTCGAACTCTGGTCGAAATTTCTAATAAATGGCGAGAAATTAATAGGGCGCGCGCGCGCGAGAGAGAGGGAGAGAGAGGGAGAGAAGGAGAGCAATCCGCGAGTTATTGAGAAAAAGGCGCGTTTCCGTAAACAATTAACTTGGGCCATTCGGTTGGAGATGTAATTCGATAGAAAACAGCAAATCCTACGTTCTTCTGCCCTTATTTTTTTTTTTTTTTTTTGTTGTTGCTGTTATCGTTGTTTGTTGGTTTTCTAACGTTTTTGCGCCTGCGCTGTTTTGCCTTGGCAAATACGGTAAGAAAAAAGATCACGGAAGGCTTAGAAGCGAGTGCTCTTTCTCTTGCACTACCGGTCAGTCGTACAATAATAACATATAGAATAGAATGCTCGATTACAGTCATCATCGGTTTAACAGACATTTCCTAGGTGATTTTTCATGCAGCAAGCAAGAAAGAAATGAAATTATAAAAGAGCTCGCAATAAAAAGTATAGGAGAGGGAGCGAGGCCGAGGATAGGCAGGCGGGTAGGTAGGTAGGTAGGTAGGTAGGTAGGTAGGTAGGTAGGTAGGTAGGTAGGTAGGTAGGTAGGTAGGCAGGTAGGCAGGCAGGTAGGCAGGCAGATGGATGCCGCCCCGAGTATCATTGAATCCATGAGAATCGATGATCGAGAGCCGGGATATTTTTAAGAAAAAAAAATGCCACAACAGTTATCCATACGGAAGTGCAATCGAGTATTCTACCCCGGAGATGCTTTTTCTTTCTACCTTGGCGTAACTTTCGCAAAAAAAAAAAAAAAAAAAAAATTTCCCCGCGATTAACGCGTCGTCATAGTTTTCGCATCTAAATTATTAATATTCGCAATAAATATATTAGAAGATACAAACGACGAAGAGGTGGGAATTATTGAGAAAATGGGGAGTGGGGTGGTGGAGGGGTCAGCGAACGAATAGCATAGCAGAGTATGGATTGTTGGGGATTGAATAAATAATTAAATGCGAGTGTGTCATGTTGAGTTCGTTGGCCGGCTTATTCCCACTTGGCCGTCCTCATTAGTTCTGGTACCAAGTGCCACGGGAAGGCTTCGCCAAGTCCATCCTCGCTGCTCCTTCCCGGCAATCCTGAAAATGCAATCGAAGAGATTTATTGACTCGAATCGCAGCGGCAGCGGCTGCAGCAGTGGCGGCTGCAGCGGCAGCCACTTACGTAAGCGTCGACGAGCCTTTTATACACGAGTCGAGGGGGAAAAAAATAAAATCTCTCGCTCTCGCACGTTCTCACACTCACTCAAGCTCGCACTCGCTCACTCGCATCGTAAAGAGTATTACCCACACAGGCATAGGGTGGGAGCTAGGAGCGCGTATACTATTATTATTATTATTGCCTTTCTCTCTCTCTCTCTCTCTGTCTCTCACCTAAAATACTGCGAATGTTTCGTAGCGGTCGACCCCTTCGACTTCCTTGGACGCACATCATACCGTAGACTCGGATTCCAGGAACACTGGCGTAAGTCGGCTGATCGTGACTCATCGGACCCTCTGCAGAAGCGAGAATTACAATTTTTTTACGTGATCTCTCTCACTCCCAGTCTCGCGTGAGAAATCGGCGACATTTTCTCGCCTTTTCCCACCGTTACGTCGTCACCTCTTATTAATTAATTCGTAATCGTTCCCCAATAACCTTCGGCAAATTTCAAGTATTCGCGATTACACGCGCCTCGCCGGGAAAGTATGCCCGGAGCGCGAATTTCCCAAAAGGCATTGATTTTACGGTTCAATTTACCACGGAATATAACCATACACTGCCTGCTTATATTATAAACAAAGGAGTGGGGAATAAATTCACCTTTGGCCTGTCATGCCGAATTTCGCGAATATCACTTTAACGGGGGTGGGGGGGAGAAGAAAAATTCGCTAACTCGCGCGCCGTCCAAGTCGTTGATCGATCGATCGATCGATCGATCCGTCGTTTATAAAATAAATGACTTCATTATATCGTTTTCATTCGTCCCCGCGAATAATAATAATGAAGCGCGCATTAGAAATAAATTCGTAGTAGACGGAAGCGTCTAAAGTACGTCCGAGTCGAGTTGACCTTGGAGAAAAGTCAGGGAGCCGGAACGAAGTTCGTAGGTACGACGTCGGTTGTCGGATCAAACGTATTAAACACGTCTCGAGCGAATGGCAATGTGGGCCCGGCGATGATCGACAGCGTTAATTAAGCAGCGGCTGTTCACTTCGCCATTCGCGGTATAATGGCAAATGAGAATACTTATGGGGTGATTATGAAATATCAATTAGGAATATTGCTGGAGCGTGAAAGTACATTATACGCCGGTAAAACGAGTGGCGGCGAGCAGCAGAGTCTTCGTTTTCTCTCGGAGCGCATAAGAAAATTGATCATCGGGCGAAAGATGCATATAAAGATGTAGAGAATCTAGTGCTCGTAACGGTACCGGCGAATCCCGGCAAATTGCCGGTAGCATCGCGAAAATCAGCGCTCCCGAGACCGGAAAAATCAATTACGCGTCGGTTGCCGCCTCGTGTGCGTGCGTGCGTGCGTGCGTGCGTGCGTGCGTCTCGAGCCCCTCTACATACAAATGCCTATAGTGATCAATAGGCAAGAGCCCGTAACGTAACGTGCCGTCGGGGTACGTAAGCGCAGCGGGTGGGTATCGGGGGCGCCCTCGTCTCTGTACGGACTACGCGTAGGAGCGGCCCGAGCGAGCGGCTTTTCCGAGGGCCGTGTACGCGTTCGACGCTTAAGAGATAAGGAGGAGGAGGAGGAGCCCCATGGGGCCAAAGAGAGCGCATGTACGCCCGTACTTACCGAGGATGTTCGTATCGGGACAGCGACAGATCACCAGGTAATGGGACTTTCCTGTTCGCACGTTCTGGAGGGCGAGCAGGGACCAGTCCCTGGGAGCCCTGCATTCCCGCATCTCGGCGACCGGCTCGCACGTCTTCACCAGAGTCAGGGCCTGAAAGAACGAGGGCCAATTTTTACTCGGATTCCTCGGGGATTCGTCGCTATTTTTCTTTCCTCCACGTCCTTATCCGAGCCAGGACCCAGCAGCCTGTGGGGGAGATCGGTTGTGTCGTATAGGTGGGAGAACCGCGGGCCTCCATCGATCCCTCGTTTCCAATCGGACAACGACTTGCCCGATAACGCTTAAGTGCGCCGATGGGGAAGAACTCGGAGCCCGGAAGCGTAGGCGCGAATACGCGGTCGAACGGAGGAAAAAGGTCTTCTTCTCTCCCTTTTCTTATCCTTGCTCTCACTCTCTCTATCTATTTTGCCGAGGGGGATAGATCTCGACCTGGCACGCATGCCTGCCGATCCTTATCTCTATTTTAAGAACCGTTTAAATAATTACATCGGCCGGATCGAAGAGGCCTCTTCGCGAAATTCACACGTCATTGAGTGCGTGCAGCCAATTGGACTGCGCGGGCGACGTTAATTGGAAAATGTCGGGCCGGGAACGCGTGCGCGAACACGATGATAATTGATCTAACTGAGCTTTTTCCTGGGCCCCGCCCCGCCCGAGCGATTTCAACGAACAATCGCAAGGAACAATTTAATTATCTCCTCGAGTCGCGGCTTAACAGGCAGGGAAGCTCTCCGGGATTATAATAATCGACTTCGCCGGTGATTCCGGACGTCGTTGTCGATATCGGGGACGGGGGACGGGGGACACGGAAGTAGCCGGACAAATACCAAATGAGCATAAAAATATGCGGGTAAACTGATTAAGGATTAGTAAACCAGTTCTTCATTTACGAGATCGCGCGGGCGGTGGTCGGCGGCGAGGGGGTTGCGAGGGGTGGTAGGGGTAGGGGTAGGGGGGGGAGGAAAGTCCTGCGGTTCACCGACGCCATTCGTGGCTCCCTAGGCTCGAAGATAAAGAAGAGATATAGAGAAAGAAAGAGAGTAGTGCCCCTTCCCTTCAGCCGAGAAAGCCCGCGCTCTGCCTCTTTATCGTTCTTCCGCATCTCGTTATTCTCGCTCCTCGTGCACTTCATTAAGAACAATTGGTCATGAACTTGGCTCGTTTCACGATTCGAACTCGCCAGCTATCTTTTTCCACGGCTTCCTCTATCCCTCTCTCTTCTCCCTCTCTCTCTCCCTCCCTCCCTCCCTCTCTCATTGTATCTATCCCCCTGCCCCCCCCTCACCGTCGAACTCTTAAAGTCGAGATTCTTCAGGTATTTACATCTGACGCCGGACAGCCGCAGTTCCTCCGAGGTGTCGGATTCGCAATTTTCCGGAAGCCATTCCGATATTTCTTCGGCTTTTCTCTCGACACGCCTCGCGCGCGCGCGCCCCCTTTTATCGGCAGACGATGGAAATCACGTGACAACATGTAGCTCCTTTCCCTACATAGATTTATTACGCCTATGTTTTATTTACGTATTACTCTGAAACTCGGGTGGCCCTCCACCGAGACTCCGCACCTCATTACCGTTCGGTTGCATTCTAATGAGGCGAAACTTCCATCCATTATAGCATATTAAATCACGTTTATTATATTAAGCAGCCAGTGCATAATAAATTAGCTTAATAGTAAAGAGCAAAAATTTTTAGAATTCGTCAGTTGCGAACTGCTGCGCTGTGCTCGTAACGATCCTCCTCCCCCCTTGCCCCCCCCCTCGACTCTCCGTTTAAATTACAAATGCGAAGAAACAAAACGAAACGAAACGAAACGAAACGAAACGAAACGAGACAAAACAAACAAAAACAAACAAAAACAAAAACAAGAAAAAAAAGGTAGAAGAAGCGAATGCGCGCTTGATTAGGCTTTCTAACTTTGACCCTGAATCTTCAAACAAACATTAAGAATCGCGGGTCGAAAAAGTTCACGGTAATGAAAATTAGACGGGAAATAATGATCCTGGCTTCGTAGAATTCTAAAGTTTATTCTCCTTCCCGTAAAAAATGTTCAACGATAATTTAAGATATTCCATTCCGCGCCTACCCATCACGACTTTATCGATTCTTTGTACAGCAATAAAGAGGAATTTTAATTTGCAAAACTATACTTTGGCAAAACAAATAGTAACGACCGTACGAATACAATATTCCCGTCGTCCCGTACAAATGCAAGGAATGACGTCCAGGAGACGCGATAATTTACCGGGCTTATTACCTCGGCGCTAATAAATAAATAAGTATATAAATAAATAAATATATAAATAAATAAATAAATAAATAAATAAAAATATGAAGTGACCGAAGTAATGGTATCTTTGGCTTGGCGTTTGTGGATCGCGTGATATTTCAATGATCTTCAAACTAACTACCGGCGCTTCCCGTAACTTACGTAAACAAACGAGTTCTCGCACTACAAGTGGAAAATCGGCCGCGGGATAAGGATTTATTTATTTTGACCCGAGTTATTATACTAATTAATGAGTTACTGGACCGAACTGCTGCGATTCTGATGCCATTCCTCGGCCCAACTTATTTATATACCCATATCCCTGCTCGCTCCTACTACGATTAAAGCTTTCATTTTTTTTTTTTTTTTTTTTTTTTTTCACTATAAATCCAGCCGCGGCGGTATTCATTCGTGTATCGGGGATCTAAGGGAATGGGGGCTCGCGTGGAGGTCAAAATTTTTTGACGACAACAACGCCGATGGAATTGACCGAGCGGTGATACCCCCTCCACCCCCTCCAACCATTTTATTGTTAGGAAACGTGTCTTTTATGGTTTTGTACAAAAATATTTCGATTATTAAGTGCCCGATAAATGCCTTTGATAAAATCAATCAACTTTTTCCAAGATTCATCTCTCTCTCTCTCCAGACAGCCCCCCCTCCGCTCCATCCATCTACACGGACCCGGTGCCCACGACTCCGTACGGGCAAGCTGTAATTATTCATGGAAGTTTTTACAAGGAATCTTGATCGCCGAGATTAAATATCGGAATAGTTTATTTATAGAGGGCCGGGCGGGAGACACGTACGGAATTCAGTATCATCGTGCGATAATTTCCCATAAACGTAAGGAAAGAGGGAGGAACGGGGGGGAGGGGGGAGGGCTGAAACGAGCAGGAGCCAACAAAAATTAGATACGTTAATTATGGGCCCGAGGAGGGATGATGCAATCAGTACGAAAAATCGGAAGCCCCATAGCTGGCTGGTTGGCTGGCTGGTTGGCTGATGATTGTCGCGAGCAATCAGGTAACGTCGATTGCCCCCTCTGATTGGCTCGATTTATTTATTACAGCCGTCCCGCTAATTCCCGCGCTTCATTAATAATTTGCCAATGAATTTTTCCTCCCCCCCCCCCCAAAGCAGCCCTCTCGCCGATCCTAGAACTCAAATAGAATTCGAGCGCTGGGTTATTGTGGGGTGGGGGAGTGGAGAATGAGGAGGAGGAGGAGGAGGAGGAGGCACTAGCTTCTTTCCTTATATTTACCACCCTCCCTTATACCCTCTCCGTCGAAAGCATGGGGTAAAAAAGAAAAAAAAAAATACTCCGGCTACTCGTATAACTCGTAGCAAATTAGTCGTTCCGAACAATTTACTCGAGAAAGAAAAAGGTGCGCAAGGGCGTAATAAACTCGGCTCGCTGATTTATACGATTGTCGAAATAACAATGATAAAAATACGCTTCGCTTTAAGCGGCGTTAAAAGCTGCAATTACCTCCCCTGCGCCGTGATCTTAATAGATTGGCGCGAGGAGCCGTGGCTTTCCGTTTCCCTCGGGTCTCTCACTTATCCCCCTTACGATTTCGGCTCATCAATCTTAACGATATTACGCTCGTCCGGATATTCATTACGGCGAGCTCGGATCATCATACACTATGCGTAAATTTTTACGACGCGAGCTCCGTGCCCCGTGCCCCGTGCCCCGTGCCCCGTGCCCCGTGGCCCGCTCGTGCACTTCACTCGACACACGATACCCCTTCTTACGTACACCACCAACGCCTATTCACGAGCTTCGGCTATTACTCTCGCTATTCTTATTCATAATATTCGTATTATAATATTCGTATTCCTATAGCGTTCGATGCCCGTTTCATGGCCATTTTCATTTGAAACTAAAAAAAAAACGTAGACTAAAGTAAGAAGCAGCAGCAACAACAACAACAACCACTACTACCACTACTACTACCACTACTACTAGTGCTACTGGTGGTAAAGTCTCGAGGCAAGTATTTATTAACACTAAAATAGTAGTAGCGGCGGCTAAGTAGGACTAAAGTAGGAAGAGATTAAAAGGCGCGCGCGCGCGCGAATTAAAAATGTCGGTGGGGGGGGGGCTGGCTGGCTGGCTGGCTGGCTGGCTTTAGGATCGCATAGGCGCGCGCGATTATTTAAATTCTACAATTTCCTTAATTTAATCTTCGCAGGGTCGAGCTGCGAGGCGCTCAGTCGAGGAGCGCGCGCGTCACGTAATAACTTAAATCGCATAAGAAATTAATTTCCCATTCCCTTTTTAAATCGGCCCTCTTATTTTAATTTCACGGACTGCTCGGGCAGGCTTAAAGGAATGGAATTGCGGGCGGGGGGGTAAAGAGAGAGAGAGAGATGCGGCCCCAAAGTGCTAATGCGCGCCGTTAACGAAGCCGGCGCTCGTTTCTACTACTACCGCGTAGTAGCAGTAGTCATAGTAGCAGTAGTAGTAGCAGCAGCAGTAGTATGCGCGATAATTGTGAAATTTCGGAGTAAGTTCAAGTTGCGGGGGAAAATGACGCCGGGGAAAAAATTCGCGCGTCATTCCCAGCGCCGAGGGCATTTCTCTCATTGCCAATACTCTAATTGGCAAGAGTCGTCGGTCGATGCGGCGGCGCCGGTGTAGGAAGGGCCGCTGCGGTGTCTGGGCGGAGGGGTGGGGGAGCGGGCGAGGCGGAGGGTAAGGCGTGGCCCGCACCTATAATTGTATGCATGCATTCTTTTGGTAAGTAAATACGCGAGGAGAGAAGAAAGGCAGTTTTCGAGCGAGTACTACAATTTTCACGAGTAAAAAGAGGAGATAAGTCAAGAGGTGGAGGATTCTCATTTCGCCGATGGCTGAAGAAAATGATGTGGAAAATTGTAAGAAGCACAGCCCCGAGTGAGCTCGCTCCTTTCAAGTAGCCACACATTCGCGGCCAACAGTCGCAAACAACTAATTCGCTCTCGCCGCAGTAAAAAGCATCTCCCGCACAAGAGGAGAAGCGATCCAGAGAGAGAGAGAGAGAGAGAGAGAGAGAGAGAGAGAGAGAACTCGAGGGGGGATGATTCTCGGTTACAGTTAGAAGTAAGACACGAGACTTATAAATATCAAACTCTCTCTCTCTCTCTCTTTCTCTCTCTTGACGGGATTCCGTAAGTTAAGCCTAGCATGACTATTTCCTTTTATTCGCGCGCTTCTCTCTCTCTCTCTCTCCCTCTCTTTCACTACTACCTCCCATCCCCCCCCGTCGCTGTATCCTTGTTTCGCTGCCACGGAAGCTTTCTTCTCGTTGCGAGGGGGGGAGCGGAGAGGCTCCACTTTCGCCACGTCATTGCCAACTGATAAAACGATCGTGATTTAAGCGAGATCGAATGGCCGATAAGGGCCGTGTATATCTATAGATCGAGGGACGGGGCCGGAGCCGGGGCTGGGGTAGGCCCGTAAAGAGAGTCGTCCTCGGCAGAAGCGGAAGCAAAGTCGGGCCGAAGGTAGGATTGTCACGAGGATTGGTACCGAGTCCTGATCGTTATGCGAGGAGCTGTCACGCCGGTTGAAAGTGAGTGAATAAGCTCCGTGCGCCGGTCCGCATCCGTTTCGAGCCACTTGGCGAACGACTTGGTGACGACTACTACTCGACTTCGGAGAGAAGACCCCGCTGACGAATGCACCGGCATTTTGTCACTTTGTCGCCGGTTACTTTATTCCTCGTATCCCCCCTCCCTCGCCGCGCTATCTTTTTCTCGCTCTCCTTCACGCAGCATCCGTGATTCGGACTTTTTGCCCACTTCCGCGTTCGTTCGTCCTTTCGCTTCGGTTTTTGCCCCTCTTACGTGCCCGTTTCTATATAAACCCCCCCATCTCTCCTCCCCCTACCCCCTCTTACACACACACATATAGATATGCGCGTATGTATGCCTCGCGCTGCTGCCTGTCCCCACCGCGCGGCCGCACTACCTCTCACTCCGGTAGGTACGTAAAGTACACTATAAAGGCATTCACCTGCGGGGTTGTAAAACTTTATGGGAAATAATTAATTTGCTTTTTCCCCAATCGGCGACTCGCGATCATCATTTAAACGCGAGAGAATTATATATATATCACGTAATTCCCTATCGGCTATGAAATATCGGGGCCTTTTTCCCCTCATCAGAAATATTGTGAGAATTTATCGTTCAGTTAATTTCATCTTGAGCTGCTTTTAGTATTTCTTTTACAATGTTTAAATGAAAGAAGAAGAAGAAGAAGAAGAAGACTTGCAATGGCACAGTCGACGACGAGTTATTTTTAACTGAACGTCCTCTCAAATGGAACTGCTGCGACTCCCTTGATTTACTAAGTTTGTTTTCGAAATTACTTCCACGGGGTTATATCCCTACCTAACGCCGCACTCCGCACCGCCACAGCCCACGGGTATTATTGTAAATTGAAATTACGCCCCCATTGGCACGCGCCAAGGGCTTTCGTAAGGAGAAACAAAAGGATTCGTAACGAGAAACGAAGGGAGGAAACTGTGGGATTTACAAAGCGTTTACACCTACGCTCTATCGTAATTTGTATTATGCATTGCGCGTTAATTCGGCACGAAGATTTTTCGCGAACGACGGAACGACGTCCGAGGGATAACAATGGAATTCACTCTTAGTCTTTACACGTACGCTCTATAGGAAATATTTCTAATTAGCCTACCTACCGTACGGATACTTTATACGTTCACGTTGCCTTTATGTCCGTATAAAATTCCTCTTCTGCCCGGTAGAGATAATTTTTCATAATATACAATATCAAAATATTCGGCTGCTCCCGTTCATCAACTATTTTATTATCTTATGATTAAGGATTTTTTTTTTTACCTTTTACATTTTCCTATTATATATATATATGTATATATATATAAACATTCTTCGGGAGTGAGCTCGACCGCTACTTCATCATTATCTCCAATACATACTTTTATTAATTTATAATGCATTCTCGAATGGGCTGCTGATTGGAATATATATTTTTCCGTGTATTATTAAAAGTCCTTTATCCCCATAAAATAAAATAAGAGGCAAAGCTATGGGATGCTTTGTAATTCCATTCTACATTATAGTAATTGAGAATTTTTATATAAAAAAAAAAAAAATAGTCCAACGATTTTTCGATATATATATATATATATATTGATTAATTCGTCGCTACCTAAGGAGATTAAAAGTTCTTTTTAATCAAAGCGCTTTAGCATATTTTTTGTTCGTTCGTTCGTTCGTTCGTTCGTTCGTTCGTTTTTTTAGAGATAAAATTGAGTGTAACGTAATAAATTTAATTTAAAAAAAAAAAAAAGAAAAGAAGAAAATTCGATTGCTTTAATAACAACGCTATTTCATATATTGTGTATTATTTATTGTTGGCTGCATCGACGCAGGCTTTCCCATTTATTTAAAGTTATAATTAGACTTATCGGAAGATAATTAAAGTAGCAGCAGCACCTGGGCAAATAAAATTGTTTTAAGTTCATAACAAGTTGCGCGCTCTGGGTAAATGTGTGCGCGGCTCCAGTCACCGAGTACGGTCGTACGAAAATGGCATAGACGACTATCTAAGCGAAAATCATCATAAGCATGGATTATTTACTGCCGCATTCGCGTGCGACGGGGCGCACTAATAAATGTAAACCCGTGCTCGAATAACAAGATAAAACGAATAATGCCAAATGAAAATTCATTAAATTTATTACGACACACCTGCTTTTTATTGGCGACACGTGCGCGTACTCTCGAATCGTATTATAAATTTCACCTTCCTGTACGATTAATAAAAAAAAAAGAAAGAAAAAAGAAAAAGAAGAGTTAATAATATCGTGGAGTTATAAAGTAAGGAAGAAAATAAAGTTATAAATAATAAAATAGTTGACGTGCGGATCGAGGTCATTTCTTTCTGCCGCGATTAAAATGTCGCCAAAGTATTCCGAAACTATTTTCATGACTCGGACGCGTTTTATATAATTACCAAAACGGGGGTAATAATGTCGCGATAAGGTCCCTCATTGCCTATATGGCTTGAAGTTAAAAATAGTGAAACGGGCGACGATTTTACGATTTTTATAAATTGAGTCGTCCGCGCGCGCGCCGATGCGAAAGTGAAACGACGTCAGAAAAACAGATGTCGTGTTGTGTGGCGTGAGGAGGTGCGCGCGCGCGCACTGTCACTGACACTGGCACTGGCACTGGCACTCGCACACATCGGCCCGAGAGAAGATTCGTACGAAAAGCCAACGATTCCTTCGGTTTTTTACCGAACTCGACTATTGCGGCAATAGATATTCGTGTGCCGTCGATCGCTCCTCGCCGTTTCTTTGTTTGGCTTGTAATTCGCACACGCGCGACGAGACATCGGACAAGAAACGGCTCAACGAGCCAATCAAATCAAATTTCAGCACCAATCGACCTCAATACTTGTTTCAAGGACTCCGGCAGAAGCTTTGTTGTTTCCAGTCCCCCGCTCCTCCCACCTCCCACCTTCCCACTCCGCCCCCAACCGGCCACAGTAGCTTTAATACACTTGTCAAATGTGGTAAGCAGTTACAAATAATTACAGATTCGTAAAAATGGCGATCCCTTTTTGTCCCGGCGCGGTCGGCCGTACGCAAATGGATTGAAAAAAGTTTAAATACCAGGAGCGCGCGCAAGGCTTACAAAAAGACCGGCATTAAATCACCTTTTTGCGGGCGGGGAAAAAACGACAAAGGAACAAAAACAACAAAAACAAAAACAAAAAAAAGACAGAAAATAAAAAACGTAACGGAAAGCGTGCATTTAAATACGATGAAATGCGATTAAAAAAGTTCTCGTATAGAGGGGGTGGGGTGTAGAGGGGGTAATGAGAGACGCCGGAGTTGACGCCTACGGAAGCACGTATCTTGAGAAATAAAGAACGTGAAGTACATAAAGGACATAAAGAGCAGGATGTAGACAAGTTGATCGAATAGATACACGCGATTAAAAGCTTTAAGAAGTTACGTTTAACTATTAGTGCCACGTGGTGGAGGACACGGACGCCGTATTTATTATTCTTGCTCCGCGAATACGTGAATTATAGCTTTTTAATGCCCCCCCCCTCCTACTACTCATCCACCTCTTCCTCAGAATTTTAAGGCTCGAATATCTGAAATCTCGTTTCCCATTTCTATCAATTCCTCCATTAATTCCTACTTTGAATGGAAAAGTGCGGAATTACGGTAGCGAATGCATTATTCGTCATCGTTGGATTTAATCTTACGGAGTGCAATTGAGAGGAAGCAGTACAACCAATAGAGAATATTGTCTCGAAAGCCCGTGATATTTGTCGTTATTTTGTAGGCTCCGAGTTAACCTCTTCGTGGCAACACGAGGTAAATGATAAAAGATATATGGGGTCGGGGGGGGGGGGGTAAGGTAATGAGGTAATGGCTTGCTTGTAAATAGAGATTTTGTCGGGAAAGGCCGGAGAGGAGGTATTACCCTCGCCTTGAATACTAGAATGGTACATTTATAGACCAGATACCGACCTCATTTCGCTCGAAAGCTTCTCTCACGTTACTGAAACTCGGAACGGTACAACGGCTCGCGGACTCTTTGCCATTTTATCACGGTTAGCCTACGCGCGCGTATGTGTACGTATGTGAGAGAGATTAACTCAGCTCCCACGCTCGCGCTATCAATGCAAAGGAATGGCCTGAGTAGTCGGCGATTCGACTCCTCTCCTCATTTTCCTTTCCGTCGATGCTTTCCCCCCTAACCCCCCAACCCCTCCTTACCGTCTCTTCCTCTCTGTCTCGCCCAGCCTCCTAGCGGCGGCCG
Source organism: Ceratosolen fusciceps (assembly GCA_018883505.1). NCBI lineage: Eukaryota > Metazoa > Arthropoda > Insecta > Hymenoptera > Agaonidae > Ceratosolen > Ceratosolen fusciceps. The sequence continues at coordinate 1,259,124 of RCIC01000019.1, forward strand.
TCGCGGACCCCACCCACGGCTGTTATGCTCCAGCTGCGGCCAGACGCGGCCGAGTCCCCTCTCCGCTCCCCCTCCGCCTCTCGATATGCACTAGATATAAATTTAATGTCAGCGACGGCCCCGCGGCTGCATAAGCCGCGACGAGTTACGGAGGCGCGCGCGCTCGCGCGCGTGTGTGTGTGTGTGCGCGCCCGCGGCCGCGGATCCACGTATTCACCTAGTGGCACGAGCCGCGCGAGGCTCTCTCTCTCTCTCTCTCTCTCTCTCTCTCGGCAGCCAGGTATGCGTGGCCGTGACACCCGCCGCCGATCTACCGGATCCTTCTTTCCAACGGAAAAGGGATTGGGTTCCCTTCCTTACTAACCGACCTACCAACTGCTTCACATCCCACACTGAAGCCACGGTACCGCGCTCACGTATACGTGTTTACGTTCTATTCGGCTAATGGCTCGCGCGACCGATTCCTCTTGCCGTATGTACGAAGCGACGCATGCTCCGCGGGCTCTTCCTCCCCCCCTGGCCACGTACATCCAGCCTCGTAGTATTATCGGTATGTCACGGGGGGGGGGGGCTACTACTAAAGCTGCCACTCCAAAGATTTTCTTAAACTCGAGTGAGCTGTCGTCAGAGTCTCGATGGCCGACGACGCTTCGTTGCAAAGATTATTGGCTGCTCGCCCGGTTAAGTAGGAGTTAAACCGACGAGCGCTAAATCTTGTTCGAGAGCTGGAAAAATGCTGTAGCTAAATGTATCGTCAAGTCGTCCTGGTCGGTGCTCCACATTCCTGGTCGCCCAGCCATTCGCATTCGTTTCGACTGCCCGCCCCACCCGCCCCGTTATTCACCAATACGCGCGCGCGCAAACTCTTTATCTCTCTCTCTCTCTCTCTCTCTCTCTCTCTCTCTCTCTCTGGCTCTCGGTGATGCCAGCCCCGGCCCTCCGGCCACAGCTCCTCGAGAGAGCAGCTCATTACCCTGTCCTGCTAATTCATCCGAAGACTCGCCGAGCGCGAAGAGCGGATTTTCTCGATCGACGTCCCTAGCCTTTATCTACGAGCGAGGGGCTATTTACGAGTTTCTTTAGGGACTTGTCTATAGCTTTATGAAGCACGCCGGCACGATAGCGCGGAGCCGCTCTTTATGCACTTCCACGTAAGTCCCTCTTCCGCGAAGCTTTCCTCGAGGTGCAAATTCTTCCCAGGAACTAAAAATAATCTCTCCTCCACCCGTCTTGTGATTTTTTTTTTTTTCCCTACTCTTGCCGGCCGCCGGATACTTCAGAAAGCCAAAATGAAAAGTCAAAACAAAATAAACGAAATACGAGGAGGGGGGAAAAAAAGGGGGGGGGCTTTAGAGGTCGAGGTAATGATTCAACTTAATGCCGCGAGGAGCTTCTTTGCTTTATTGGATTATAAAATTATAAGCACCTGAAAGCGTATTTTATTCGTTATTAAATGTTAATAATAAGTCGTGCCACCGACACGGGCACCGACACCGACACCGACACCGACACCGACACCGACACCGCCACGGAAGCGGTGAAATTAAATTTCTTAACTTTTCGCTTCATACATAAAATTCGTATGCCTTCATTCCAGGACGTTCAATAACAACGTATAATTACATAACACGCGGAGGGAGGGAGGGAGGGAGGGAGGGTGGATAAGGGCCTTCCTCTCTGTTACTTATTAGCCGATCAATTAATTGATGAGGAGGCCCGATTATAAAGCGAATCAATGTCGTTTCGTTTATAAATAGACGAAAACGATTACGTGGTTGGGAGCGTCGAGACGGACGAGGACAGGCGAGGGACGTCTGCGGGTAGCAATAAAATATATTCCCCCCCCCCCTCCACCTGTAATAATCACGGCCGCGCCGCTTGAAAATAATCAAAAAGTAGATATCGATCAAAAAGCAATTACAAGCTAAAAGGCCTTATTAAACTATGTATCAATAGCGTTGGCTTTTTTCCCCCTCCCCCCCGGCGCATCCATCAAGGGGATCGAAATTGCCGTGGGATAGCTATTTGCGATTGGCCGTGTGCCTCGAGGACCGATGAGGTCGATGACGGGTCGGCGGCTTCAGCTCGGTAGTAGTACGGGGAGATACGGCAGGTAACAAAAGCATCATCCGCTTCCGTAAAAAAAAGAGACAGATTTTTGAAAATCCGGCTTAATTAGGACGATCCGACGAGTCGGTCGCGTTGCCGCGTAGGAGTAACGCGACCGGTCAGGGCTATTTTAACTATTTTAATCGCTCCGTCGTTCGTCAAAGCAAGTGGACTGACGGCCGTGAATGGGATACGGGGCGGAGCGGGTGGGGGGGGTGGGGTGGGAGATGGCGCAGGTAGCGGCTAGAGCTGCTGCTAATGACCGAGGTAAATAAGAGGCGCGGCGTAACAGGGCAGCTGCTTCTCGTACGTAAATTAATCTCCTCGAAAATAAGTGTGCCAATGGGTCCGAAACCGGAGGGGATAATTAACTGTTAGTCGTTGCGGCGGATATACGTGGGTGTCGTCGCGTGACAAAAATCCGCCCCGACGACCCAGTTGGGCATGTGGAGCGCGACCGCGGCGACGGCGGCGGCGGCGTCGGTGGCCTGTCTCTCGTGGTAAGCCGCTCGCAAAGGAGGATCGGGGGATGTCGGGCCGCCGGCCACTCTCGGAACACGTCCGCGGAGAAGGCCGCCGAAGAGGTTGAGAGAGAGCGAGAGAGAGAGAGACGACGCGGACGAGGTAGAAATGACCGAAGAGGTAGAGCAGGAATGGTTCGGAGGTGGGGAGAGCGAGGCGAGGCGAGGCGAGGGCGAGGGCGAGGGCGTGGGCGGCCACGTCGACGTCTAGCGGGATCCCCGGGACAATGTCCTTACTTACTCCCCACCAGTGGTGATTCTTATTCCGGCTGATGTTGTAACCCATCGGATTGTCGGGCGGAGCCCCGGGCAGGAGCGCGCGCGCGCCCGCGCCCGATGAATTACGGCACTTTGCCCATGATTTACGGATGCTTTAACGCTCATTACACATTGTTGCATGCATCGGATCTTATTATCTTTCTGTTCTGCCGTCGCATAACTCTCCGGATAAATTCGATTTTATCGTTTTAACCGGCCTCCCCGGGACACTCGCCGACTCGTACTATGAGATCTCTAATCGCCGCTCCTCCGCTCCTTACCGACTCCTTTATACAATTTTATTTTATTTTTTTGCTTTGCCTAGAATCCCGAGCTATTACAAAAACTACCCGTCATCTTTTTTTTTTCCCCCCCGTCCCGCCCCTCCCTCGACCTCGCTCTCATCCTATTTCCCTTATCGCTTTGTCTTCCTCTTACTTTTATTCGATTGCAAGTAAGTGAGGCTGCGGGAGAAACGCGTCGATGCTTCGCATACTATTTTTTTTCTTTTTTTTTTTTTGGATCTTATTATTTCATTCAATGGTTATTATTATTATTGTTGTTATTATTACTATTATTCAATTGTTTCATACGTTTTTTCCGGAAATTCGGTGAAAGTCCCGACGCTCGTCTAAATAGCGGAGAAAATCAAGATGCTCTTATGGAGCGAATCTGTCCATTGGTGTGATATTTTCATATAAGATCCGAAATTTTGTCCAATAAAATTAAGCTGCAGGAAAAAGGAACGGCTTATTGAGGGGAAGGGGCTCCGATGAAAGATTTGTCACTCGCGTATTCGATCTCATACTGCGAACTCGGATAATAAATATGTAAGAAAGAAAATACTGAAATTCAATTGAACCGATTCATTTTATATTCTCGAGAAAAATGAAAGACCGAAGCATTTGATACGAAGGTAATTATTCTTTTGAATAAAATAAATAATATCGCATTATCGAAAGAAAACTATCGATATTTCGGTTGAGAGTTTCGATTTATCGTCGTGTCTTACTACTAATACCAACGTCTTTACTAATCGGCCATTTGATTTTGTTGTTATTATTCTGTCTGTTCTGTCTACCCGAATTACAAATGAGGTCCGTAGCGATTACATATTCAAAAATATTTGCAAGCGAATGGCGTAAAATAACTAGTAAATCTTAAAAGTATAATATTTGCATGGAGAGAGAGTGTATAGCGAGAGAGAGAGAGGGCGGGGGTGTTGTTTACGTGGGGTGGTTGAGGAACAATGTTTGTTCACCACTGAAATGAAGCACTGAAACTCGTAGCGGTGAGTGGGGTGGCCCGGCTCTAGTGGCAAAAAAAGCTCACGGGAGCAGCAGATACGCGTGTTGTCGGTTGGATGAAGCGGTCAGTCCCAGGTATTGTTTGACCTCGTTCCCGATGCTCGAGTACTTCCGAGCAGAGGGGCTTTTTAATGCATCGTTTGCCATTCGCATAACGTAAGATCTGCACGTCCGAGGCAAGTATTTAATAGAGAAACGTCGGTCGAGTCGAGGGAGGGCCTCGACGTAGATGTATAGGATGTAGAGGCCACAGCTCAGGGCATTAGCAACGATACGTAATGTATAATCCCGAGGGCGAGGGAGCGACAGCGACAGGGATAGCGATAGCGATAGCGATCGCTCCTCGTTACGCGATATTCGTGAGAATGGCGCTCCGGGTAAAAGGAGAAGTTGTCGACGGGGAGGAGTGAGGACAAATACGTGGGCACGGGCTGACATCGAGAGGCCGAGGAAAATGTATGTGGCGGTGCTGCTGACCTTGGTGCGGGAGTCCGTCACGAGCTCGGTCGTGTGTAGATCGTCGCTGTCGAGGGAGGCACTGCAGGGATCGCGATAGCGACCTGGACACGCGCAGAGCGGCTGAGTGAAGTTGAGCCTCACGTAGACGGCGTTGCAGACCTGTTGGACAGCGCACTCCGGGAGTAGGTAGATGTGCTGGTTGTGCGGATAGTAGTGGTACTTGGTCGGCTTGGCCAGGGCGGCACTGGCTCCCTCGGGCAGTCGCACCCCCGTCTGGAAGAAAAAAAAAAAAAAAAAAACAAAAAGCAACGCAATAGTGAGCATCGAATCGTTAGGTTCTCTATCTCCGTAGTGCGATATTTATTTCCATTATTTCTATTTCTATTGCATCGGTCGGCGGGCGTAACGACGCAACACTTATCCATAATTCACGAGATACGGTTTTATATTAGGCCAGTCCCGCACTCGCCCCTGTACGTAATGGGCGGACGGGTCGTGGCTGCGGTTAAAATTAACCGAGCCGAACTCGACTCTCAATTATAAAATTTATACTTATATCCCGTAAATCCTTTCATTAGCGGAGCCAAGCTGCAAGGGAATCGCCGGCGTCGGCGGCGGCGGCGGCGTCGGCAGTGTAATACAGGGCCGCGGGAGGGCAGGGAGGTACTATGATATACTCCTTAATCAGCACGTAGGGCAACTTATTCGTACTCTTATTCGAAGCATACAAGGCTATTATTTCCCCCTTTTTACCAGCCAATTTCCTTGGCTCCCTGAGGCGCGAGAGCGGAGAGAGAGAGAGAGAGAGAGAGAGAGAGAGAGAGAGCTCGTAGCCAATGTCCAATCGCGATAAAGCGAGAAACAAAATTTCGAGGTTAAAAAGCCTGTCACTACACGCGCATACATAATATCGGCTTCCTCTGTAATTTCACATCTGTATAGGGTGTTATAAGGAAACAAAGAGGTGCAATTACCAAGGCCAGTCCTTAGAGATAGACGGGCGGGGGGTGGGGGGCATACCTGTATCCGCCGACTATAGAGCCAGTCGAACATTGTTACGAGTAGGAGCAGCGAGTCTTCCGCCAGGTTGGAAAAAAATTGACGAGCCCGGAGACGCGCGCGGCTTAAATTATTCCTTGATTAATTGGCAAAGAGCGGCGCTCGTGGATCCCGATCGGGATCGCGTGTCCCGCTCATGCGCTGCCTCGCTCTCCTCCTACCCACTTAATTAATAATTCAAAACGAGAAGAAAATATGTTAATGACTCTGCTCCCCCCTGCCCCTCACCCCGTTTTTCCATAACCCGTATGAGCCGAAGGGACGTTATACGGAGGCCGGGCGGCCAATTGACGACGTACTTTCCTCCTCTATATTACGAGCTGAAAAATTACAGCCTAGGAATTATAGGTGCGCTTGAAAATAGACCGCAAATGAGTCACGAGTAGTAGTACTCTCGGAGACCTCGGTCAATTAGCCCATGGATTTTCAAGTGCATCAACGCTACAAGACCTGCGCGCTGAGTTGCCTGCCAGATCCTTTTAATACCGAGATCGTAAGAAGAACCGCCAGTGAAATTGAAAAAAAGTTCCGCAAGAATAGCTATGCCTCCTCTATTCATCTAGCCATCAACACGTCCTTTCGCTCAACAAAGGATCACGAAGAACAACAACAATAACAATAATAAGAAGAAGAGGTAGAGGTAGAGGTAGAATAACAACAGAGTGACGACGACGACGACGACGACGTCTATAAGAAAACATACTAAATTCCGATAATTACCAACAGCACTCGAATACCCGCCGTCTCGGTCCAAAATCTTTCATGCATAGACAATGCCACCTTACTTGCACCAAGAGGTCGCTCTCTCTCTCGAGGACTATTATTATTATTATATATAGCTCAACCCGAGGCCAAAATACATACATACATACATACGGGCATACAGGCATACATACGTATATATATATATATACGTGTATATTGATAATGGATCGAGTATATCGGAAAGTCCGCGAAACGCTTTTTTCTGGAGGAGAGCGGAGCGTGCGCAAAATATATGAAATACCGGAAATACCGAAATCCAGGAGTGTAGTAATGAATGTTTTGCCCGAGCCCTTTCGAATCGAGCTCGCCAGGGTTTTGTTTAGCCGGGGAGCGAGCATTAAATAAAATAAAGGCCGGCCATAGGAAGAAGAAGAAGCAGAAGAAGAAGAAGAAGAAGAAGAAGAAGAAGAAGAAGAAGAAGAAGAAGAAGAAGAAGAAGAAGCAGCAGCAGCAGCAGCAGCAGCAAAAGAATTTCTCTCGTGACGCTGCAAGATATATTGAATAACTCCTCGCCGCGAGGTTTCCCGCAAAAAGAGAAGGACAGAGTCAGGGGATGGCTTAGATAGTGCCGTGGATTCCGACAAGGAGGAGAGCGTCGCAGTGTCCGAGTGATGGAAGCGGTGGGCACGATGCTCTCGGGACGCGTGCTGCTTGCATAAAACTCGCGTAGGTGGAATGCACGCGTGGATCCAGGCGAAGCTCCCCGATAATTATCCGCGGCAAGGATCCTCTCGCGCCGCCTCCCTGTCCCTTGTCTCCTCGGCCCTCCCAAATTATACCCGAAATTTCGCAATAACACCAAGTCGCTGAAGGTACTCGCTCGCTCGGTCCTCGTCGACCCGGAAGCAGCATCGCCAACATTACCCCTCCTTTACCTGCCGACGCTGACTATTCATTATCAGCATTCGCAAAAGGAACGCGCTTACGCACGTGCTAGCGATGAGGTGGGGGGCCGGGGGGAGGGTTTTTCACCTGCAGCGTTCCTTCAATTACGTGCTTATACGCGCGTGCGAGCAAGTCCTGTGTAATTTTGCCCGCTATCCATAATTTACGCCAGCTCTTTGATCCAGGTGATATTTCAAAGGAGCGGAGCGCTCCATCGATCAAGAGTGCGCGCGAGAGCGCGAGAGAGAGAGAGAGACTCGTCGCAGGTCCGATCTTGAAAGACGGCCTCGCACTCTGCCGACGGAATTTACGTTTGGGGAAGAATGACGATATTAGCCATTACACCCGGTTACCCGAGGCTGGAAAATTCCTCCTCCTTCATCGATAAGGCCGATTAATACGAAATTATAGGACTCGATGGCCTTGGAGCTGCTCGTAACTGCGCGTAGAGTCGACGTACAGCGGAATGTTATATTAAAAAAGGGGGTGGGGAGGGGAGGGAAGGTGGTAAGTTGGTGGGTGACCCGGGAGAGCCGGGATGAGCGGATTAACCTCGCACGCCTGCCAACCCCTTCTTGTTCGTTATAAGTGTTATCGTGAAGCCGGCGTAGCGGCCCGAGTCGTGGCCACGCGGTGAAAGTGAATATGTTTATTCTCCGGTTACGCTCTGCGTGATGCCGACGCGTAACCGAGCGCCCCGACGGCACTCATGACCTTGTTCGTTAAAAGAGGCACGAGGCGCGCGCGCGCGCGCGCGAGGTCGTTGCTGCGTCGGTACCAACGAGCGAAAAAGACGACGTGCATTGCCATCCGCGATTAATCTATCCCGCCCGTCGATTGACCGCCCCCCCCCCCCCCCCAACGCCACGATTAAATATTCGATGCTTTGGTAAGGCTACTACTACAACTAGGCTCTTCTCCTCCTGCTGCTGAGCGGCCGATTGCTCAAACAGTACACGCGCGGCTGACAGGGTCGGGAAAATCGCTCGGACTCGCGTGTCAACGTTAACTCGGCGGTTAAATCCATCTCCCCTCCCCAACCCCGCTGCCGGCGAGTTAACGCGTACAGCGGCGTACGTGCGTATTCGTAAAACGGGACGAACCGAGGGAGCGCTCGACCGAATTCCCACGAAAATTCCCACCCATTAATAAATCATTAACGCGCTTGCCGATAATAAGCCAAGTGAGTAATGGTCTTCCGCCCCACCCCCACCCCCCTCGAAAGTAACTCAACTTCCTTACGGCTAGTGGCGAGCTTACCTTTACCATAACGCGCCGACTCTACCTTATCCGTCTTTACATTGTTTATGCATTCTTATAAACAAATCGAGTGCTCTGGAGGGCTGATAATTTATTGGGATATTTAGAAAGAGGGCGGCGGGGGGTGGGTGGGTGGGGAAATCGTTTCGACATATTTATAACGTGTTCGGCGTGTTCGGAGATATTGAAACTTTTGCTTTATGTATGCTTATGCACGAGTCCCTAACTGGAAAGGAAGTATACTCTTCGAGCGTATCTCGGCATAATTAAATAGAGAGAAGAAAATTTATAATAATTATAATAATTATACGAAGAAGAAGAAGAAGAAGAAGAAGAAGAAGAAATTGTATGCATATGATAACGAAAGCTAATTAATGCGCGGCTAAAATTAATTTTAAGCGAACTTGTGCCCATTACATATTTTTTCTTTTTCTTCTTCTTCTTCTTCTTCTTCTTCTTCATTTTCTTTTTCTTTAACGTCTCACTTATCGCCTCGTAGGCAATACGTATCGCGGATGTCGAGTCCTTGCATTATCTGCAAATGAAAAATCAATGAAAATCGAAAGGCGCCGCTGCTTTACTGGTAATTACGAAACAATGTGCGCGATTCGCGGGACATGGTTAACGAATATTTATCATTACAACGACTATTCCCTACATACTACACGCGTATTAATTACAAACGAATAATTTATCCTACAATGGGATACCAACAAAATTTTTTGAACGAATACCACCTATCGAGGCTGCACCTTAAAATAAATGTTGTTAAAATAATTCCAATAATTTGCTGCTCCTCTCTATCAATTTCAATTACATGCCGCGAATACAAAATGGCAGGGAGTTGGGGGAGGGGGAGGGGGGAAGAGAGGGTTATGTCGGCCACCTCAGTCGAAAGAAACACTTACATTTTCAGTCACATAATAATTATCCTCAATTCTGTTAACTAACCGGCTTTTATATTCTCCTCCGTTTCTCTCTCTCTCTCTCTCCCTTTTCTTCTTTCACTCGTTCGCTTATTTCGGTTGACGTTTTGCTTTCAATTTACCAGGTAATTTGCAGCGTCCGTTGGCGTTTTGAGAAAAATGTTAATTTAAATAGGAGAAATATATCCCTAGATTACATGGGAAATGAGGAAAATTAGACGTGACTGATATTGCGTCATTATCGAGCTTATGATCGGGAACGGAATCAGCCATCCTCCACATAATAATAGTCATTGAAATTCTTTATATCTTTTGGCGAAGTAAGAATTTATGCTAATAAAGCCTTAAGCGAGACTGAATTAACTCATTAAAATTACCATTTTCATTATTGTAATACGGTATTAGGCTGCTCAACGTTTACGGTTAAGCATAAAATACACTCGGAAATAACTCAGCGGCCAATGTCGTACAGTATCCCCTTTTTATTTTTTTATTTTTTTTTTTACGATTATTTCGCATTATCAATGTACTTGAAATTCATCGGGCAATCCTATTACGGACGTAAAAATGAATCACCGCAAAAGTTCTTGGGCTAATTAACCGATCGAATTTGTATTACGAAGTTTCTTAGTTAGCGCGCATAGCGAGTTAATAGCGAGAACTTAGCGTGGATGAAAGGTAATCTTTGAAAAATCATAATTACACGTGGGGCAACGTTATATAATTATTCCGAGAGTATTATAACGAGTAATCGTCCATTGATGTATAATTAATATAATGTTAAAATGCAATTTAAAAAGTGCAGGGCTGCTATTTCGTCCGAAACCGCAAATAGACTTGGGGTGAGGGGGGAGGGAGAGGGGAATTTAAACAATAGTCGGGCTAATTATTTGTCGTGGACGCCTCCCTCGCGCTCTGCCCCTCGCCACTCACGGGTAATTCGTTTTTCCCCACCCCCCCACGCCGACGAAGCTATACTATAACGGCGACGCGGACGACGACGGGACTCGACTCGTCCGGATGGACTTGGATTATCGACAAAGCCTCGGCTACACGGCGCAGGCATAAAATACGGATAATAAAATAGCCGAGATTCTTTTCTTCGGTCGGGTCTTGCTGCGGCCGGGGGGCGGGGGAGACGGCGGTGGCTGTGGGGGTCGGTCGACCGGACGTGCAGCGCGACGCTGCGATTATTAAAGAATTGCGAATAATGGAAAAACGTCAGTGTCGAGGCGGAAAAAGGGTCGAACGGGAGAAAAAGATTTGCGGCTGGTGGGGGAGGGATAGAAAGGGTAAGAGTTGTTGTTGGCCAACTTCCTGGAACGTGATGTTATGCCATCGGCATCGCCGAGAGTGGGAAAGGTAAGGTTGTCGGCTTGGGCTTGGGGAGTCAAGGAAACCAGCCAGGAAGACGACGACGTACGCTTGACGCGACGTACTCCTCGAGCACACACACACACACACACACACCCGCAGCCGCTATCAATCGTTTCGCGCTACCGCCGCCTCCACCCTTATCCTTATCTCGCACGGCCAGTCCGGTGGGGGCGGGGCGGGGCGGGCGCATAGGGCCAGCGGCGCCATCAGCAGCTGGTGGGGGGGGGTGTAAGAATGGTAAGAAGGGTGGGTGACCCTTAAGCGCCGCCTCGGGTACTGCACGGCACCAATAATAATCTCTCGTTGATCGTTACGTTCCAGGCGCAGTTAAGTAGTCGCCTACTTAATATCGGGAGCGGGCGGGACCTTTAAAGTATCGCTTTAAGCCGAGGTGTGAGTTATCGTTGTCGAGCCCGGGATTTTATTCAACGTGCGGCTAGAGGCCCGCCCTCGACGAGGCCACCTCTACCCGCTTATTCTCGCGGCCGCGATATTTACGGCCAGGGCTCCGCTTTAATTAGACACGAGACTCATCGAGACTCGTGCCCCCCCCCCACCCCCACTCTTTTCAGTTCCCGACCGTATCGATATCAGCAGCCCCCCTGACTTTGGTTTTAAGCCGGGGCCGTAATTTCTCCCGTCGCCGACAAATGCCGGATAACAGGCCCCTCTCGTTATTCCCTACCGCGCCAACCCTCCCTACCCCTCGGCACCACTAGCCCGCCAACTTTACTGACCGCCGCACTCGCCGTCGCCGCACTCGTGCTGCCCCCGCTGCCGAATATAAAGAGCAGCGAGCTACGATTGGCTTTGTTTGGGGATACGTCACCACTACTACTTGACGTCATACCCATACATCCTTGGGATAAAATATAATCGAGCCTGTTTGTTTTAATGCTCTTTGCCGTTGGAGCTCGTTGTCCCCCATCCCTCCGGCTCCCCTTACCAGGGCCAATTCTCTCACCCCGTTCGGACTTCCTACTTCCTGGTCCCCCGTGAGCAAGCAGCCTCGGCACTCGGAGGAATTCACCGAAATTAGAATTAAAAATTGTATTATTTCACCGGGAGCGTGGCTGGGGAACAATTACGCAGCCCGACGATCCTTTTTACCCGGGATTTCTTTTTTTTTTTTTATAAATAAAATTCATGGATATTTTATTATTTTAAATTCAAATCTGACGAGTCGAAGACGCTGCTCTGCCCGTAACGTCGATTCATCAAGCATTGGGGGTCTTCTTTTCTTTTTTTTCTCTCTCCCCCCCCCCCCCACCTGACTCCGAGCTCGACGGATCTCGTTCGCCGAGATGCCATGTAAATTGCCAGAACAGCATTTGTTTTATGCCCCTTGCACAATTGGCTTGCAAGAAAAAGTCTATCTCTCTTTAAAGTGAGACGGGTAGCCGGGAGTAAAAAAAAACAGGGAGAGGAAAAAATAATAAAGTAAAAACGAGGAAAAATGCGCGTTAAATAAAGAGAGCGAGGAAGAAGAGGGTAGCGAGCGAGAGAGAGAGAGAGAGAGAGAGAGAGAGACACGGTTCATTTAAATGAATAATTGAATATAACAATTTTCTCGACGAGTAATCGTCAAGTTAGCCTCCTCCTCCTCCTCCTCCTCCTCACTCGGTCGAGGGTTGAGTCCGTTGTAGATGTTAGTCGGTAAAAGGACGTTAGAGAAGTAAAATAATAAAAGCACGGTGGGGGGCGGGGGGGGACGAGCTTGGCCGCGAGTCGAACTGTGTGTGTGTGTGTGTACGTGCGTGCGTGCGTGTGTCAGAGAGAGAGAGAGAGAGAGAGAGAGAGAGAGAGAGAGAGGGAGAGGGAGGGAGACTGGTAGGCGCAACGAGGTTGCGCGGATAGCCTCGAAGAGGGCATTTTTCGAGCAGTCGTAGGCATCGGCCGAGCAGCTCTTAAAAGCAACAGCCAGCATTCCGCGAAAGCGCATTGCGAAAACGGGAACACCATCAACGCCGGCAGTAGTAGTAGTAGTAGTAGTAGTAGTAGTAGTAGTAGTAGTAGTAGTAGTAGTAGTGCCCCGGCTGCCGGAGCTTTTTAAGTGCTGCCCAATGGGCGGTGTGGGAGACTATTGGTCGTACGGATCGTTCGGGGGTAGGGAGGTGGCGCGTACGATGTCGGCTATAACCCCAATGACGCCCGTGGGAAAGCCCCGCGTCATTACGTTCCGGATTTCGTGGAGAAGAGCTCGGTAGTCTGCCTCTTCGTTTTATCTCCTGATGTGGCTCTCTCCTGTGGTTCCGGGCGCACCCTCCTCGTCGATAGCGAGACAGAGTGTGTGAGAGAGAGAGAGAGAGCCATGGTATCCTCTCTTCCCCCTCCCCCATCCATTAGGTTAATAATGAGGCGTTAGACGAGATGCGAATGATCCTGCTGATGATGCTCTCCGGGACGCGATCGCTTGTCGAAGAAACGGCACGGATTGGCAAATTAGAGAGTCGGTCGGTGGGTATGTGGCTGCTTATCCCCGTAGTCTTCCTTCCGACTGGCCACGCATCGACCGCCAATGATTTATCTTCGCTGATTGAGTGACAGGGCAGGGAGGGCAGGGAGGGCAGGGAGGGAGAAGCAAGAAGAAGAAGAAGAAGAAGAATAAGAATAAGAAGAAGAAGTACGTAGTTGGTATGAAAGTATGGGTGGGGCGGGGGGGGGGGGAGGGCGAGGGAAGAAGCCAATAACGCGTTCCCGGATTCGTAGCTCTCCTTTATAACTCCCAGGGCGTCACGAGCCAGGCGAACGAATCCTGACACTTAATTACCTTGTACAAGTCAGGTAAATAGCCATCGAGCATATCTATAAACAAATGCGCCGTAAATGTCCGCTCGACGCGGCTCCGTGACTCGTCGTCGAGGGAAGGAAGGAGTAGCAGCAGCATCGGCATCGGCAGCATCGGCAGCAGAAGCAGAAGCAGCAGCTCACCGCTACCGCTAAGGCCCCGGCAGCCTCGCGTCCCTCATTCCTTCGACTGCCCGTTAGCCATTATCGACTTCCTCGGTTGTACAACTCTTTCCCCGGAGGAGGGATCCCGATTACCCGGCCCGGTAGATCGCCGCTTTTTATCATTGGCCCCCGAGCTCACGAGATTTATTGTCCGTGCCCCGCTCTCTCGAATCGGACGGCAACGGGTGCGGCTCGGGCTGCATCCCCGTTGCGGTGCGGGGCGGTGGCGGTGGCGGTGGCGGCGGTGACGGTGGCAGGGAATAGCTGAAGAGTATAGGTGGACGGGTGGGGGGGAGAGTAGGAGCAGTCGCCGACGAGAGTTGCAGTCAATTATCGAATTCGAGATGCGAAATCACTTTCCTGGATAAATCTCGGCCGCGCATAATTTGCCCGGGTGGGTAGGAGCGGCGGGATGGGGTTGTCGAGCGAGATCGGCTGCACGAGCCGAGGAAAGCTCATAAATATCAGCCTCCCCCCCCCACCCTCACCGCTTTCACGAGCGGAGCGTCGTTGCGTCTGTTGAAATTAATCGATGCCTGGATGATTATTTCACGGCCCCATCCCGAGGACGGATGCACGAGCTCGGCGCTGCTGCCTAGGAAATCGGGCGGCAGCGGTGCCGCGGCTCTTGGTGGGAAGCGCCGTGGACCAAGGGCTCGAGCCAAGGGAGGGGATGCCAAGATTACACGCGAGATGCCGTAATCGGAAAGAGGAACGATCGATCCTTTCTCTAGTCTTCTCCTCTTTTTTTTCCCTTCTCTAGTTCTTCATCGTCATCATCATCATCATCATCATCGTCATCACCATCATCACCATCACCATCATCTTCTTCTTCCTCTTCCTCTTCCTCTTCTTCCCCCGCCGCCACCCGCCCATCTACCCCTCGCTCACCGATACCATTACTTCTTCTTCCCTTTCTTTTTATTATTACTGTTCTTCGTACAGCGTGGAAAGAAAATAAGCCTTTGCTTTCCAGCTAGCCAATGCACCTCTTACTTCATAGCTACGCTCGATACTAGAGAATCTCTCGACTAGGAATAAATTATACGTGATTCCGAAGTTTTATAAAAAAAAAAAAAAAAAAAAAAAGGTTTCTCTTAATAAAGCTTTATTTACATTTTGCGCGCGCGCATGCATATACATCCATGTACGTATGTATGTATATGTATGTATAATAATAGAGTACGAGAGTAAGTATTTTGAGAAACTCTCGAAATAATTTATCTTAAAGGCGCATAAGCTCTGTAGAGGCGTAATTTGAATAAACATTATAGAGTCAGTTATAAAGAAAATAGTAAAATAACTTTGGGGTGGGGTGGGGTGGGGCGGGAAGGAGGAAAGCGCACGTTTTACTGCACGTAAACTAAATAATTGGACAGCGAGCAATGGAATGGAAAACGTTGGTGTTGCTTATATTTTACTGAGCCGCGCATTCTAGAAAACTTACTGTCAGCATTACGGATATTAATGCATCCCAATTATTTACCCTCGGCCGAATAGAATTTACAGTTTATCCATTTGTACTGCGATACGCGACTTCTGCCCATCGTTATGGACATTTTGGCAAAAAAAGTAAATATTGGCCCGAGTAGCGTTCTCGTCGAAAAACCCGGAGCAGACGCGATTCTTAAATTCCTAATTATTTATATAAGCACGCGGTATGACGCGGCTGATGATGATAATTGTTTGCTCCCGATGTGCGAGGAAACATTTTTTTTATTATCCGTAGTTAATGGTTATTGTATATTAGCAAGCACCTCGTTCGCTTCCCTAAAATTATAGAAATTTTTGTATTGTAAGTCGAATGGATCCCCCACTCCCCCCTCGATGTATTCTAATTCCAAATGAAGCTTGACGGCATATGGACAGTAAATACGACACGAATGTTTTACTTTAGGTTAAAGATTAAGGAGTTGGGGTCGCGAGATTACCGTAAGTTTACCGTATGCCGGCTAATGTACAATATCTCAATATTTATTAGGCATAACCCATAGAATACGAACTCGCTCTTAACATTAAGTATGTAGTAAAAAAAGAGGGGGGTGGGGTGGGGTGGGATGGAATAAAGAAGGGAGAGATAGAACGAAGAGGTCTCGAATGAAAAAAAAAAGAGGAAGGTGGCTTCTCAATAGATTGCCGGCGATAGATATAGAGAAGAGGTATTTATGGGATTTACGTGTGAAAATAACAATATCGCGGCGAGGAAAAAAAAAAAAAAAGAAGAAGAGAAGGTCATTATTTACCGAATAGCGTCCGCTCGGAATGACGGAAAGAAAGAGGGAAGGCCGTGAAACGGTTATTGAGGGCGGGAGGGCGGGAGGGAGGGAGGCAGGCAGGCAGGCAGGCAGGCAGGCAATCTCATTAAATTCATGAAAGATCCGGGCTTAACCGTAAAATGTGCCTCGCACACAATAAAGTCACAGGGAGGCGCGCGCGCGCGGCGCCATACTAATTCAAGCTATCGGGAACAAAGATCGCGTTAATCCTCGAGCGGGAAAAGAGGAGCCGCAGCAGCGCGTTAAGCCCTGTCCCAGCCATCTCATCACCCATCGATACCCGCCTCGTCTCGGCTAATTAGTATCAAATTAGGCGATCCCGGTGAGCGTAGGTAGCCGCAATCCGCGCCACATTTTTTCATCCCATCCCTCCCTAGGGACGGGGCCCTCCCTCTCCCCCTTCCCCATGACCGTGTCCGTGCCCGTGCCATATAAAAAGCCTCGGACGTGTCAGTTCTTCGCCCCCCTACCCTACCCTACCCTACCCTACACCCTCGTCCCTCCGTCGAGCCTTGGGCCCGGCCGGTCAGCGTCGGAGACGAGACTTACTTACACGACGAGAGAGAGGGCTATCGTGGAAAATCGACGAGTTAACAACACGTGACCGCGATTTGAACCCCCGCGAGTTTGTATTGGCGTGTAACGTGGGGCGAGCTCGCTCGGTCGTGGCCATAAATCTCGGCTGAGCTATTCCTCTCTCCCTGCCTCTCTCTCTCTCTCTCTCTCTCTCTCTCACACACACACACACACACACCGTCTCGCTCCTATCTCGAAATAGCAAGTGAAGAAGCAGAGAGATCGAGGAGCGGAGTAGCAGAAGGCCCGTCGGCGGACCGGAGCTGGACGAACGGAGGTGCTGGTAGCCGCATCGGGAATCTCTCGCGTGATGTGGACAAGGGGCCCCGAGGAAGCTGTTGGCCGGGGACTGTGGGGGACTGTGAGGGACTGTGGGGGGAGGGAGGAACACACGGGGATCGAGGCCCGATGCAAAATCGACACGTTTTCGCCGGGCGTCGTGAATCAGCCCGTGGCATTACGTGTTACCTGGACAAACGGAAACGTAAATTTCCAACGCCTCCCCCTCCCTCGACCCCCCTGCCCCGTCCTCCCATCACTGAAAGCCCGAGAGGCTTACCTTTTAGGTCGCTGCTATCCCGGGCGGCTGCTGCACGAGATGCTGCAGAGTAGCAGCGGCCCCGGCCTAGCGGTTTATTATCAATTTTGCATTCGTGCAAGCTCCGGGTCAGCGGGTGCGCCGGTGGGATCAGCGGGGGCAGCGACACTGGCCAAAACATCCCGCTGCCTATATGTGGATGTTCGGGTCCGGCTCGGCACGGTCGCGCACGTGTATTTTGCGCGGCGGTTGGCGGGCTGGGAGGCAGGGACCCCGGTGGCACATGGCCACATGGCCTTACGCCCGGGGGGGGGGGGCACCGTGAAAAACTTTTCGACCGATCTCGCCCGACGCGTATTTACAATTTACAGTTAGCCTACAACAAGCCACTGCGCTTGATCTTAACAAGGACTTCTCACTTTTTATTTCCCCCCGCCCCCTTGCCCCATTCCTCCGCTTACATTAACGGTTGCAGTGTAACTTCGGGCTTTTTTTTCTCTCTCTCTCTTTCTTTCTTTCTTTCATTCTTTCATTCTTTCATTCTTTCATTCTTTCATTCTTTTTTTTTTATCATACCCGCACTCATCCCCACCCAGACGGACAACAGGTCGGCCGACGGGATCCCGGCACCATTCAATTTTCCGGCATTCTTTTCGTTTTCGTCGTTGCCTCGCCTCCGGGCAGAGCCGCGAGGATACCAACGATCCCGGCGATCCCGGCGATCCCGGCGGCGGCCTGCCGTCTTTATATACCTCAGCTCTCGGATGCTTAGCTCCGGCTCGCCTTTAAAACTTAACCGCGTTTATTAATTTGCGTTTTCTACGTGTCCAGAGTCTCGGTCCTCCGTCCCTCCCTCCCTACCTCCCTCTCTCCTCCCCCCGATATCGGATTATTACAACAAAGCCATTCGCGCTCGGCAAAGTCAGCCGTTACTTCTGCTATTCGTCCCTAAGCATATTACGATATTAGATTATTTTATTGCCCTAACCGCTCCCCGCTCCCCTCCCCCGCCATCTCCCATTGCCATTAAATGCCGCATGTGCAGTCACACAATTTAATACGTCAGCGACGGGATTAAAAAATAATGATCATTTTCATAGAAATTATTGCCCCCACCACCCCTCTCTACCCACCCACCCACCCACCCACCCTCCTAGCCAGCCAGCCAGCCACCCACCCGGAGCATTTCGAGGCACTTGTAATTATTTTTACGACCGTAATCAAAAGCGTTCAAAAAATTATTTCTCATTTATTACTACAATTCAGGACGTAATAAAGGATTTTTCATATTCCCCCGAGCCGTAACTTAATTTATTATTATTAATGCCAGTGCATTTATCATTATACGATTAACAATTAATGGCGCAAAATTAAATGCCATAATAAAGAGGTGGTAACTTTAAATCTAGTGCCAGAATAATAATTTTCCGGCATGTATCTATCCTCTATATGATGTGTTTAGTTGTGAATAAAATGTTCAACGCGGACATCTGGGGGCCTCAATGAAAAAGGGAGAACTTTTAATAGAAAAACAAACTTGTTTGAAATTAACAGTCGGTAATTGTATTTTCCCGATTTGGACTCTCCTGGCTTTACTTTCAATTTACAGAAAACCGTTAGATCGCCAAAGAATGATTTCCTTTTGACTTATTTTCTTTCTCAACTCTCTCTCTCTCTCTCTCCCCCTCTCTCTCTCTCTCTCATCTATCTATCTATTTATCTAGTAATTATTACACAAAGTGTGTCACTGCTCGAGCGACGTGTTCATTAAAGAAAAATATCTTGTTACCACGGATTCGGTTTAATTCGGTCGTGCGTGCTGGTGTGTATTTCACAAGAAGTAACTTATTTTACAATGATTTGCCGATACGCGAATAAAAAAAATACGGTAAAGCAAAAACGAGAAGAAGTAATCGCTTATACCGAGTAAGAAGAAGGCTATCCGAGTTGATTGAGAGGGTTATTGGGAAAGTTGATTAATAAACGTGAAAAGCCGATCGAAAAAGGCCGCGGTAATTTATATGGCAAGTTAAAATATTCAAATTAATTCGGAATCGCGTTTATTTTATGAGAATTCGATTTTATTAACAAAGAAGCTATAGAAGCATCTCAATTTGCAAAGCGCACGTTTCAGCCTTTGGACGTTAATTTCATAAATAACAGAGTATTTTCAACCAAAGAGAGCTACAATATAAAGATATTACTGGATGTAGGATGGGACAAAAGAAAGTAGATTGCGTGGGAGTGACGGAGGCTGCAATAGTGTGAGAAGGGGAGAAAGTATACAAGCGTAAATTTAATCCCTTTTATAGAAATTCTCGCGGAGCGGGCAGAGTTAGCCGAGAAACGATATAGAGATTGTGGCACTATTTCATCGCTGGGCAAATTTATAGCTAATTATTTTCCCTGAGCGCTACGGCTAACTTGAAGTGAGCCGCCGCCTGCTCGTTAACTTGGATAGTAGTGGCTTGATCCATGGATCTTGGAAATTGTCTACATTCTTTCTTAGACTCTATGCGCCGAGCGCTTTGATAATTAAGACTTTCAAGGTCAATGTCTCTCTTCCAGCCCCCGTCCGACGTTTTCCTTCTTCCCCCCCCCCTCTCTCTCTCTCAATTCCCTCCTCTATTTCCATCAATTGTAGCATTATCTTTAGTTTCATTAGCATTGTGCCAAATTTAATGCGATTTTAACTAACTGCACACTTCTCATGTCCTACTCATCTTTCATACATTATCCTTAATACATTATAATTGCCTCTAGGCTTCGTGCATACTCTACCTACGAACGCCTCCCCCCTTTGAAAGTAGAGTAGTATCATATCCTTTGGTATGAGAAAAATTCAATCAATCAATTTCTCTCACACTCTGAAGTTCTCGTTCCGTTTAATTTTCAAGCCACTGAGCCTCATCCTTATTCTCTTTGCCTCGAATAACTCGAACCCCCCCCCCCATCCCCCCTCCATCTGTCAATCTTTCTAATTCGATTTTTAATTTCGGTACTTAATTCATGCTAGTTCCTACGCTTTCTCCCACTCCCCGTCTCTCTCTCTCTCTCTCTCTCTTTATTTTGATGCATCTTTAAAGTGGATTGAAAGTAGTACGGTAGAACCTTTATAGTGAGCATTCGCTCGTTCTAATCAAGTCCTTTTAGAGTTATGTTGAGAGAAAAAAAAGCTCCTTCCCTATTCAGTGGAATTTAATTAAAATAGCTAGTTACGCTACATACTACTTTAACGTCTCTAACGTGCAGTCACGATAATTTCATAGAATTAACGCGCGCGCGCGTGTTATATTACGTATTAAGATAACAAAAAAAAAATGGCTTTCGACTATTTTTCCAAGTAAATTTAACGAACATCTCTTTGGATATATATATATATATATATATATATATATATAGATATAGATAACCAATAGATGTGGCTTAACGTTGATGATGGAAATATTCGTCGAGCCCTATAACGTAAATAGTATGAACGATGCGCCGTCGAATATTTACAAGCCGTCGTAATTCGTTAATGCTGATGATGACGAAAGTGTTTTTTAGACGATAAAGAACTTTTCACTCCATAAAATATCACTGTTAGAGGTGAATTGAAAGGAGAGTCGTGGCAAGCCCCAATAACCCTTTCGTAATCTCCTTATCACACAACATATTATTTGCCCCGGTTGCGTCTCGTACCCTTTCGAGCCACGGAATTCCTTGCTCCTAGCCGAGGGAAAAAAAAAAAAAAAAAATTGCATATCGTCGAAAAGCGAAACGTGAGAGAGTGCCGATGCATCATAAAGGTGCTCACCCCAAGAGCTTATAAACGCGTAATTATACGAGGAAAGTACGAATCCCGTTGAAAGTGCCTGCATTGATAAAATCAGTGCTAATTGGGCTTCCTTCGGGCTTTGTGTCCCGGCTGAGAAGGATGAGGAGGCGGAGGAGGCGGAGGGGGAGGAGCGGGAGAAAAAGAAAAGGTGACACTGTCGATGAACGTCTCTTGATTTATCCTCTAATGGCTTGATGGAATTGCGTAATAAGAAGGAGAGCGGCGAGTGGAGTGCAGCCTCAGTGAAATCATTTCTTTCAGCTCTTATACGCGTCATTTGGAGCAAAAAAAAAAAAAAAAAAAACAAACAAACAGCATTGTCTTGGCTTTCGTCAACACTTTCGTCCGCTTGTCGCCGCAGCTCGTAATTAAGTAAAAACGGTATATCGGCCATTGCCGCGCGCGTCCGAAAGCCATTTATTTCCGTCTAATCATAAAAAGTGATTTCATAAAAATAAAATAAATAAAATATCGCATCCGTGGCGGCCGTGGATGTATTATGGGAGGCAGGCGGATCCAAGGATCCAAGGCGGATTTGTCGTAACCAAGAGATCAAAGGGATATTCGCATATATAGTTAATATGCTCGCACATAGTTAAGTCATATTTAACATTTGTGGCGACTCTACTATACTTACTTCCGAGGCGTATATTTAAAAGGGACAGGGACAATCATCGTCCCCGCGCGGCGCAGTCCTATTCTTCCTCGTAGCGCCAAAGAAAATTTCTGTCTGATGCGGATGAGTTTTAATTTATATGATTACCCGCATGGGCGCTCGGCGGAAATTTATAGGACTATTTGAAAATTTTCATTAGCATGGAAATTCGAATGGGTTTCAAGGCAAAAGCGCTCGCTCCATCGCTCGCTCCATCGCTCGCTCACTTCGATTAAAATCTTCGGTTGATTTTGTTGAATCAAATGGAAGCGAAGAAGAAGAAGAAGAAGAAGAAGAAGAAGTGAGGGAGCCTCGGCTAAAAATAGCTATATTAAATCGTACTATGTATGGCTGACTCGCTCGGCTCTCTCCCCCAAAGAATCATTACCTGTAATGCTTTTATTATTAAAATCCTATACAACGTAATAACGTAGCTACGCATGTCTTCTACGCATACAAATTGCCCGGCTATTCGTAAAATTAATGAAATACCTCGTTGCGAGGTATTTATAATCCAAATAGGCAACTACTATTTGAGTACGTGAATTAAAGGACGCGGATATTTTAATCCCTTTAATAAACTCATTTACACTCAGGTATCAGAAAGGTGGTGGCCGTTGCCAATTACTCATTATCCTTTTAAGGCATCAACGTCACGAGGCTTGCTTTTCCGTCCCTCTGCGCGCTATAAAAGCCCGAGATTAATACGGAAAGTTATAAGTTATGGAAGGTGCGCGCGTGCCCGCGTAATAATTCATTAGCTCGGAGCTACGAGTATTTAGGTGAGGCTCTGGTGTGTGGGGGGGTGGGGGGGGGGGCTGCCTGTCCTGTACTCGCTAGGCAAGCTCAAACTTCCTTCGAGCCGATGCCAATTGCAGTTAGCCGCCGTCGACAACACGTACGCCTCTAAGCTCGCCTGGCTCTGTGTGCGCGCGCTCTCTCTCTGTCTCTGTCTCTGTCTCTCTGTCTCTCTGTCTCTCCGTGTCTAATGCATCTCGTATCGCATGAGCATCGTCTATAGCCCGAGCCCTCGCGCACTGAAATTACGGTTGTGTCCAGGCGAAAACTAGGTCCTCGGCTCGGTCATCTCTCTCTCTCTCTCTCTCTCTCACTTGGCTCCCTTTTCCTCTCCCACTCCTTCTCACTCTCTCCTTTACGGGAGAACGATAGCGGACGTTTGCGCACGGATCGAGAAGCGCAGAGAACTCGCGGGGTTAGAAAGCTGTTCCGATTTTTAATTTTTTTTTTCCTTCCTCCTCCTCCTCCTCCCCCCACCTCCACGCTGTGCGAGCCCCGTTGTCGACGATACCTCCCCGAGGCAGAGACTTACATCTCCCTCTCCCTCTCTCTCCCTCTCTCCCCCCTTGACTCCCTCGCTCCATCGGTCCTCCCGTTTTTATATCATCTTGAAGAAACCAGCGATCCGATTGCGCTGTCACGACTTTCGACAATGCGCAATTAGCCGTCGAATAAAATATCCCTCTAACGATCGTGACTCACTTTATTTATCTTGGTAGCTTGTAGGGCTGACGATGTACTCGGCGCCTGCCTCCCTCCCCACAATCAGGTCAATTGTCACGAAATTATCACTGGCCTCCTCCTCCTCCTCCTCCTCCTCCTCCTCCAGTCTCTCAAAACGTCAAGGCAAATGCATTCCGTAGTTGGGAGCAGCGCGACGTAACTGGGCCTTTATGCACGAGCTCGTCGATAGCCGGCAGTGATCTATGTCTCTCTCTCTCTCTCTCTCTCTCTCACGGGTCGGTGCTCGAACATCTGTTTCACGTGTCCCGCGTCCGAGCCCGCAGAAATGGGCAAATTAATTAACGTATATAATGTCAGCGTGCACGGGCACGGAAAGGCATTTCAAGGAAAGAGCCCGGCATAGGTAAATATGCAAATGCGAGCGAGCAAGAGGAATAGAGTCATCGGTTCCGTTACGTAAGAATTGCCGGCAGTCTCACGAAACGGCCCGATCACGACAGGATGTCGAACCCGCTGAATGAAAGAAAACAATTTAGCGCTAGCTCGCTTTTTAGCCACGTTTGTCGTAAGTCGGGCCGGCGGGGGAGGCGGGGGCGGGGGCGGCCGCGCCTACGGCCAGGAGCAAACGGTGCGGTGGTGGCCGCGGGGTCCGACTTCCCCGGCGACTACTCCGAATCGCACGATTCCATTAAATATAACGAACGGCGGGCTCCCGTCCGAGCTCAAATTGTCCGTGCTCGAGACCCCCCGGGTTTATTTATGTCCCCCCCACCCGCACCCCACCACCTATTCCTCGGAAGGCCGCGACCTGACGGCACCACCGGCCGCGGATTCGTTCGCGTCACGGTGCACTGGCTGAGCTGGCGTTTACCGGCCCGATCACCGGGCACTCTTGACCTTGACTTTGTACGCTTACGAGTCGTCGTCGGGAGCTTTGCGGGCAGAGGCGTTCCCGAATAGCCCGGCAGCGAGCGAACGTTATCCTCCTTCCTCGTCCTATGCAACGCGAATACTTAATAATTAACTTGTTCATCATCGGCGCCATCACGTTTTATATTACTGTAACGGTCGGCAAAAGTTAAGTTCTTACGTTGACAGCTAGAGATATCTTCTGTTTGCCAGGCCGTCGCCACGGAACGAAGAAAAAATAAAAAATACGTAAAGAGAAGAAGAAGAAAAAAAAATAATAATAGCATATAACCGATGGTTTTTCCTTTACCAGCATCTTCTCCATCTTCTTCGGCATTTTTTATCTCCTCTATCTCTCCTTTAGTTTTTCGTCTATTCTCTCTTCTTTTGTTTGATTTTTTTTTTTGCTTTTTTGCTCTCTTTGTTTTTTTTTTTTTTTTTTTTTTTTTTTTTTTTTTTTTTTTTTTTTTTGCTCTCTTGCTTCCTCTCTTGTGCGCGAGAAATCCTGAGAGAAAAGACAACGGCCGTCGGTTTTTATAATGTTCTTTTTACGGAGTCGGCACTCCACTCCTGATTGTTGTATTAACATTTCAAGTGTCCCCAGTATTACGTAGGATTAGCCACGGCTCGGGTCTTTTCATCTTCCTCGGTGCTCGGGGCAATTCCCAATGACCACTGCAGCCCGTCGATACTTCAAACGGGTCGGGGAGGGAGGCCAGCGAGCGAGCGAGCGAGCGCTGAGACAAAAGCCGCGGGTGCGGGCGGGACGGGAGGAGGCGGAGGCGGAGGCGGAGGCGGTGGCGGTGGCGGAGGTAGCCTTTGAGAATATAAGGCGGTCGGGTATCGAAGCGCGGATGCTGGAAATGGCGGATTTAACATCCTCGGCGAGTGGCAGAGCTCACTCACCACGGTCACGGTGACACGGAGGAAAAATCCTTACTCGACAATAATAACCGTGCGGTCGGCCGGTAAAGAGCTGAAAAATCCAACCTGCAGAGTAACGATGATCGGCCTCCACGGTGTCGCGAGCTCTCTAAGGTCTTAAGAAAAAAATAACAAAAAACAAAAATAAAGAAGGACACGCTTGCTCTCGCAGGTGCCGGCGGTCGCTGGATTTTCAATAACGTTATCCGCGCGGTTCCAGGACCTAGCGTACTACCTAGCGCCTCCATCTTAACGGATTTATTTGACTAGCGCGCAGAATTTCTATGTAAAGCTAACGTGATTTTCAACTATTTTCCTTAATTATTCGCCAAGCGACTGAGGAAAAAGAACGTTATCAGTGAGATTCATCTGCCGCGGGATGGAAAATTGTTTCCATGCGGTATTGCGGTCGCGATACTTTATTGTTTACTGACACAATCTCATTCGCTTGTATT
This sequence comes from Ceratosolen fusciceps, assembly GCA_018883505.1. Lineage (NCBI taxonomy): Eukaryota > Metazoa > Arthropoda > Insecta > Hymenoptera > Agaonidae > Ceratosolen > Ceratosolen fusciceps. Next base: position 1,284,637 of record RCIC01000019.1, read on the forward strand.
TTAGCTGCGATTTCCGTATTAGTGTAAACGATGTAAATTATAACCGAGAGATGGCCCACGTACGTTTATGACAAGTTCGAGGTAATTGAAGCCGACGCATGCCACGTCGCCGAGGTCGGCTAATCGGAAGTAGAAGAAGAAGAAGGAGATGGAGATGGAGATGGAGAGAGGGGAAGAGAGGGGATAACAATCTTGTCTCTGCCGCGATAGCGCAAAAGGGAATTATCGAGAGGATCGAAGGACGCCGAACTAAGCGATGGCCCGCTTCGTATTAGATCGTATTAGAATAAAGCCGATATTACTCGTACGCGGCTCTTTATTTATTCAAGCTGCCATCACCGCCCGCCTAAGCAGACCGAGCTGGCCTCTCTCACAATCCTCTTAAGTATTCATATACGTATATACGTATATATATATGTATAATAAAAAGGCATTAATTATTCTCCCAAAGTCCCGTACGGAAGCTTAAGTATTGCAATAGTTGAATAATTAAAAAGAAGAGCGAGGCCGCGGAGGTGATTCCTTCCTTTTTCCCGGGACTATGAGAGCGCGAGTCGCCTGTAATTATCGGCATGCGCGTACTCTTGAGACGCTCATGGCTCCTCAAGCCTTGCGAACGCTCCTCGCACGAGGTGGAAGAGAGAGAGAGAGAGAGAGAGAGAGAGAGAAAAAGGATCGAGGTCGTGGGCAGGAGGAAAAGGCAGGAAGGAAGGCGGGCGGGCCCCCCCACCAAGGGAAACCAAGAGACGAGCGCAAACACTCGTATAAGGAGTCGTCTCGTATCACAAGGACGGGGCCCCGCTCCAGGCAACGGTCTCAAAAGGGAAGGGGGACTACTTCATTGACATTTCGTCGGAGAGGCCGCGGGCCACTTTCACAAAATTTCCACGCGATTCGGACAAAGTCGTGCGGCGACGGGAAGGACTGGGCTCTCAAAAGAGTGGAATTTATTTATATTGGCCGTTGGATCGATGATGCTGACTGCTACCGAGCGCTCCTCGGACCCCTCGGCTCAAACTGGGGACCCGATTTTACGAAAGCGGCAGCTCTTTTCACGATCCTTTACGTCCTTTACGTCCTTTACGTCCTTTACAACACGTTTGCGGGGTAAGGTCAAGGGCAATTTGCAAGGCTCTGTCTTCGGTAAGTGTTGGGTGCTCCGGGCCCGGGCGGGTCTTTCCTACTTTCCGGACGCGCGAGCCTCCGCTGCTACTAATCTTTAAAAAATCGGACCCGCGACGACATCCTTCTCAACGAGATTTTCATCAGAGGATCCGAGGCCGATGGAGCCGCTTAAGCCGACTTAAGCCCGTCCGAGTCCTACCGTTATTTCACACAAGGCTTCCTTCCTCCTCCTCCTCCTCCTCCTCACTTTGTCGTCGTCCCTCGCTTTCTTCTACCTCGGACTCCCTCCGCCCCCGCCCCCCTCTCTACCGCTGTACGTCCACTCGTCCACGGACGCCGCGAGCTCCCTTCGCCTCGCTCGGGAGTCATTCGAGTACCCGGCTATTCTTAACATTTTCTTGATTCCAGAAATTTATGCCTTCGCTCCGATTTTTCTATATTTATCTCGGGGCTCCTTTGCGCCGGCAACTTATCCCGCTCGTGACCACGGCATTCCTCGGCATCCCCGGCTAATTGTGAAACCGATAGCGTATCTATCTTCTTTACCAACTTCCTACAATTTAGACTCGGAGAACACCTTCTTAATATCCACTCCCGTGCTCGACGCTCGACGATTATATTTATACCTCCACCCCTCCGCCCCTCCGCCCCTTCTGCGACCCCTCGACCCCTCGAACCCCTCGAACCCCTCGAACCCCTCTCCGCGCGATAATCATTTATTTCATCTTCCTTGACCTTCCTTATTATCATCATTATATCTCCATCCATCCTCCTCCCTCTCCTCGTTCTCCTCCCTCTCCTCATCCCCGACCGAAAACATTATAAATATTTTATCCAGAACCATGGTGAATTATTGATAACGATTAACACAAAACGAGCTACAAGTAGATAATGGCTTGTGCTGCAATTGCCTCCCCCGTTACAATGCTCTACCAATGCTCTACCAATGCTCTACCGGCTAAAATCATAGCCTCCGACAATCGGATGCCCCGAATGATTTCCTAACGAGTTCGTGTAGCCGCCAATACTGTTTAATTATTCAAGGATTCTGTGCTACTCTATCCATGGTAGGCTCGGCCGTCAATTTTTCTTCTACATCGAGAAATACTTTTCGTCCATTTCTATACAGGAATCAGATTGTAGCCGAAGGAAGGTACGCTCGTACGAACCAAATCACACGTATAAACACACGCGCGTCCGTATGTGTGAGTTCTCGGTCGTGTGGGTATCGCGTGGACTAACTGGTCATTCGGTCCTACTATCTCACGTTGGTTAATGAACTTGTAGACTTGATGTACGAGTTAATCCTTACTATCTAAGCCGGGCAATAAATACGGATTAAAATATGAAGGGGGGGGGGAACGGGACGCGCGGAGGATTCCCGAGTTGGTAAACGTATAAAATATAATTGTAGGCCAATTAAATAATCCATCAATTAATTCGTATTTAATGACGTTGTTCCATTACGGAAGATCAGTAGTACATGGAAAACAATGATGACTGGTGTGATTTTATTACGTTAGATAGGTTTAGTTTCTGACGGGGCATGGGGAGCGGGTGGGGGTATAGTCGGTTTAGCCTGAGGAAATGTTAATTTAATTTTCAGTGGCATTGTGCGTGTAAAAATGCGAGTGTGACCCCATTGAAAGCACATAGATTAACACTCAATAGATAATAGCGATAAATTTACAAGTCGACGGTCTCGGGTAATTTCGCTCAGATAATTTGCCGTAAATTAAATAAAATTAAATTTATCTGGGCTTGATTTATTTTAGTTGGCAGACGCGTCTTCCATAAATCGCCATACATACGGCTAGGCCAGTCGTCTACTGAAATTACTGGTTGTATACTCTCCGACATGGAGATTTTATAACCTCCTACCACCTGTCGCCTCCCCCCATCCCCCCATCCAACTCCAACATCCCTCCTCCCGTCCTACCAACATCTTGCTAACCGACCCCGAGTCGCGACCTTGCAAACGAATGTAAAAATCGACCGGATACGAGAGTGGGTACGCAGTAACGGAACGAGGCCCAATGGTTCGCACGTTAAATTGCCTACGCGGATGGCTAATCTAATCTAGGAGCGAGCCCGACTAGACAGAAATAAAGAAAGAGGACGGTGGACAAATTTATTATGAAGCCGAGCGTGGAGTACGCGATGCGACGAGGCTTCTTCTCTGGCACAGCTCGGTATTTATATTGTGCCGGTATGGGAGCGCTGAAGCATCCAGAGATAGAGAGAGCGAGAGAGAGCGAGAGGGAGAGAGAGATAGAGAGAGAGAGGCGGGGAGAGCGTGCGCGGTGGGGAGGGCGGGGAGGGGGGATCGTGGCATTCCACTCTCTCCCTTTCAAGGTAATGTTATAAAACGAAATTATAAAAGTTTGTAGCCAACTTGGAAGGGCGGGGAGGACGGGAAGGGCCGTTAATTCGAACGGGAGGGAAATTATTAGACGGAGCTTGTGCTCTCTCGGCATCATTTTAAATCGGCCATCGGCGTCGATTTCGCACATAAAATTATAATTGTCCACGAATGAACGGAGAAACCATTAAACAAAGACATGTGGCGTATAGCTGCTGCTGCTGCTGCTGCTGCTGCTGCTGCTACTACTACTACTACTACTGCTGCTACTACTGACTATGATGATGATGATGATGATGATGATGCTGCTGATGCTACGACGCCATCCTGCCTCTGATTACAAAGAACGGTTCCTCGCTCCGGAAAAGTTTCTAAAATTTCGAGTGCTACCTTCCGAGATGGAGTTTTGAGATAGACCGGTCCGGAATGAGGTAGACGCAGGGGCAGGGAGGGAGGGAGGGAGGGATGGATGGAGGGAGCGCCGAAACTGATTTGGAGCGAGTTATAGCGATGAGCGACCGTTAGGGAATGAAAAAGCCCCGTAACATCGAGGCTTTCGGCGCTTCGATACAACTTCCCGGCGTCAATGCTTCCGAGGTGCTCGATTATCCTTCTCCTCCTCCCCCTCCTACTCCTACTCCTACTCCTTTATAACCGCGCCGCGCGCTCCCGCCTCGAATCCTCTTTTTATTTAACTACCGCATGCTCTCCTCGGCGTAACTATGTTTAATACTAATGCTCTTGTTGGTGTGCATTGAGCCCCGATGCAGCGAGCGACTCGAGCCACTCGTTAGTCTATGGAATCGCTAGATAACTATACGACAACTTGTCTTCTGCGGTTCTAGCTCGCCTCCCCGCCCCTTCCGCCCCCCCCATCCCCAAAGCCGCGGCAGCTTCAACTCGGTCGGCCGCTCTCCATGGCTTTTAGTAACCAATTTCAGTTACCCAACATTATCTAATTGATTCACGTTCGAGCGGTGGCAGCGAGCCCAATAAAAGCAAAGTCATTAAAGAATCGGAGAAAATAACTAGGGATTTAATAGGAAGCCATTACGATAAACTTTGTAATGAAAAGATAAGTCTCTCTCTCTCTCTCTCTATCTATCTATCTATCTATCTATGTATCTCTATCTCTCTCTATCTATCTCCCCGTCTCCGTATAAATGTCCGAGATTATTATATTATTTGAGGTGAGAGAGCAGCAGCAGGATGTGCCAGGGAATAAAGTTTTTTTTTTTCCTCAACGTCAAACGCTAAAGTAAAGTAAATAGGGAGAGGGAGCCGAGGCTAATATAATTCCAGAAATCGGCCATTACGTTGTAAGATAAATATCGTTAATAATTGCCGGGCATGGCATGCCGTCTCGGATAGGTAGGTAATCGATCAGTATGCGCACGTTGCCGCGCGCAGCCCAGCTACATGGCTCTCGCGCATCGGCCGATTTCAATTTGAAATTTCGACTGGTTACTCGCGAGCCTCGGCTTTTCATTTTAATTAGAGAATCCGGGCTAATGCACGTGGTCTATTGCATCGCGCCTTATACAGGCATTGTATCCATTTTAATTGATAAGGATTGTAGTTGTCGGCGGAAAGCTACGATCCCAACCCGTTCGTATACTACATTTTCACGTTATTTTACAAGGAGAGGCTCATTAAGGCGAGCTTTGGCTCAGGGTCGTCCCGGATTACGAGAGAAAATGAGCGTTCGCAGAAGCCGGCGAGTATCGTTCTAATCACAAGTCCGGCGATGCTTGCATCAGCTCATAAATCGTAACAACAAGAAGAGGGATAAAATGGTAAAGGATAATTTTTAGTGTATGAAATGCCGTTGGGGAATCCGAGAAATGACAAGAACTGTTGTTGGCTGAAATGTATAAGCTGTTTCGAAGCTTGGAATTTCTTTGAATGATAGGAGAATCGAAACGGCGCCGTCAGAAGGAGGAGCAGGAGGAGGAGGAGGAGAAGGAGACGAGGGAGAGCAACAACAACAACAAAAATAAAATAAAAAAAAATAAAAAATAAAAAAATGAAGGGAAACCGAAGAAAATACGTGAAACGGAAAGAAAACGGACGGCAGCAGTAATCTTTTAACAATTCGAGGCAAGTGTAAAGCCGATTGTATCTGGAATGCGAGGCCTGAGAGATGCGCGCGCCGAGTATCCGAGCGTACTCGAGTACTCGAGGGACGGAGAGCGAGCAACTGATATTGAAAATGCAAATAAAATAAAGGGACGGGCGGCCATAGGTGAATTAAGTAAATGATCGGGGGCCCGGGCAGCCCGGGAGGGGGAGGGGGGACCGATGGATATACGGAGTGAAGAGGCTAGAGTGGGTTGGGGTGGGGGGAGGGGGGAGTGGAGACGCGAGAGAAATTTACATTTACACGCGGTCAGCTTGCGAACGGGGCACGTGCTGACGCTGACTTCTCGTGCATGATGCGGGCTCGGAGCGCGGTCCTCTCGTCCCCACTCCCCCTCCTCCTCCTCGTCCTTCTCCTGAATCGAGCTACAGCCACCCGCTCACCAACGAATAGAGATAGAGGATGGAGATATAGAAAGGCCGCACGAGAAATTGTCTCTCTGGCTTGGCCCTTTAATCTTCCAAGAATAATAATCCAAGGCTTCCTCGAGCTCCGTGAACCTACTCCTCCTCCTCCTCCTCCTCCTCCTCGCCACGGTCGACGGAGGCCCTTCACCGCCCCCGCCGCTGCTGCACTTGCGGTTTCGTGCCCCCGCTCGGCACTCGGCACTCGGTGCAATTCACCGTTTTTTGCGCCACGCGTGCCGCTTATACTTTCAGAGCCACCGTCTTTCTCTCCCCACCCCACCCCCCAATCCCGCCTTTTTCTATCCCATCCCCATCCCCGCCCCCACCCCCGACCCCACCCCCCCCAGCTTCCTCAAGCAGCTCTCTTACCGGCTCAACGCATTCGGGATACAATAATACGCGCTCGTGTAGCTTGTCACGCGCGACATGACATCCGCAAGGGACTCGAGGGACTCGAGGGACCCGGAGAGGGATTGGGGGGAGAGGAGGTGGGTGCGAGTGGGTGGTGAGGGGGTGAGGGCCGGGGGGAGCAGCGGAACCTCGCCAATATGGCCGATCCCGAGGACACATTCTCCTCGACGCCAGTCTCCGATTGCCAGTCGCCTCTTGTAAGTCAATTGGGCCTCATCCGCGGGGCCTTACGACGTGTAATTGCGAAAAATGCCCTCCGTTACCGCTTTCCCATAAACTTACCTCGTTCTCATCTAATGACGTCAATTGCCCCTTTATTCATTTCTCCTACTTCGGGACTTCGTCTTTATCGTTTCCCCTTGTATTCTAGTTCATCTTTACAAATACGTAAGAGACGCACTTTAGTAGCCGCTCACTGGATCTCTCGGATGCACTCAATCATAAATCTCGGATAAATTGCCAAGGAAAGTTGCTCGCTTGTGTATATACGATCGTGTTCTCTCTTTATGTTTCTCTCATTTTGCTCCGTCCCACCCCGTTCGCCCATCACCGGCAGCACCACCACGCATACACCCATCCATCCCAGTATCTACCTATCTATCTATCTATCCATCTATCCATCTATCTATCTATCTATCTATTAAATCATCTATATACATATATATATATATATATATGTCTATGCATCTCGTATTGGTGATGAAAATAACTGCGGAAGGAAATCGTCCGGGAATGACGGTTTTATTATCTCAAAATAAAGAAAAGAATATTCTTCTTCGCCGCTGATATTATTCTCTTTAATTTTTTTTTTTGTTTCCTTAATCAACATCGAGACTTCCGTGCCTCCCCCACTCCCCGCCACCGCAATAACCCCCAGCCCCGGTGTTAAACATTTCCTGGAATGTGCGATACATATTTATTTATTTATTATTATTATTATTATTATTATTTATGTAATCTACATTATCGAGGCTCGTTTAACAGAGATGCTCACAAACGTGGACGTGCGTGCATTATTACAACTTGCAAGCCATTAGCGTGAGCTCTTGAGAGTATATATTTTTATGCAAAATAGTCGTCGGGCAATTTGTGTAATTTCTAGAATACCGAGGCACAAGCCAAGTGAGCAAGTAAAAGACATCGAGTTGTTGACCCAAATTTTTGTAAAAAAAAAAGAAAAAAAAAAAAAAAGAGGCGCATTCTCACACACAAACTCTCTCGCGTCTCTCATCAAAAATCCATTTCAAACGTAACAGCAGTTTTGCTCCGTAATTATTATACATTTGACAACATAAGCGTAAGAGGATTCGCGAGATTAACGACGCTATTTGCCATATAGTTTTTTTTTTTTTTTTTTTGTTTTTGTTTTTATATAAGCCATAGATCGACGTGCGCGTTAACCAGGTGAGCTGGTCGAATAAATAGTTTAATACGAGGACTTGTGATTCGACGAGCCACAAAGAAATTAGTCATCAGGCTTAATTTTCGCTTCGCGTACGCGTACTTAGCCTGGCATAAAAGCAAAGTTCCACCTTTGTCGTGAGTATTACGATGTCGGTCGCGTAAATTTCGTACGACGCAGCTAACTTTATGAATACGGGATTCCACCCCCCCCCCGCTACCTACTTACCGAATTACTTACACGAGAACTTCATTACCGCGAAGTTTGCAAAGCTCGACCGTTGCGCACCGAGAATCGCCTGAAGGTTAAATATTCATTATCGCACTTAACCTCGCAGATTTTTACGTGACGCGGTCGTCAGACTCAAGGAGGGCGTCGGCGGCTTCCCCTACGTGAAAGCTCGCAGTTACTCGTTAATTTGATCGGCCCGTAAGTTTTAAAGGATAATTGAAATAATCGAGGAGGCTTTTTTGATTGTAATTTGATTAATTTGATTTAGCCGATCGAGGGGATGATGCGATCCAAGCCATTAGAGCGCGTCTTCATTGGAGATACAGTTGAATTCGATGAATAATTCAATGGCCCGTGTACGGAGAAATTCAAATAATTTATAGGGAACGGCTTAATTTTCTAAGCCCGGCATCCGCGGATTTTATAATTGAAAGTTCTTTCATTCGCCTTCGCTGGTCATTCTACGAAAATACTTTATAAAGCCCGCCGAGGCTTAATGTGCCTACTTAGCTCTTCGTGTACGTTACTCGTCGTGTGCGTATTTGTGCATTGAAGGCCAGAAACGAATAAAGTGTAGGACCGGATGAGTGCGAAGAGCAGAGGGTGAAGGGCGAAGGCGCGCTGAGGAGAGCAGCGTTTGTTTGAATTTTGCCTGCTGACGGATTATTTCGTATGCCGAGCCTTAAAAGCGAATTAAACTCTTTCGTATTTGCTTTGAAGCGACTTATAAAAGTACACAATCTTGCATGAATCTCGCAGGAAAATCATGCGCGCGTGTGCAAGCCAAGCTAAAAACTTTCCGATCTTCGTTTGAAGATTACGGTTTCCGATCGGATAATACGAATATTATTCAAATTCTTTATAAACCGTCGCTTAAATTAAAAGGAATAAAAAAAATAATTTAATGCAGCTTCCTGTGAATATTCCCATTTTATATAACAAAAGAAAAATTGTAACAACAACAACAACAATAATAATAACAAGCCGTCGTAGCTGCATCAGCAATAATACGAAACGTGATAAAGAAAGTGAAATAAATTTTGATGCGCAATTATTATTATGATAAAAGTGATGAATTTATTCCACATTTACTTTTTGCAATATTCTTTTAATGCAGTATTTTAAAATGAATTTGAACAACGTTTTACTGTAAAATTTGTACGCGGACGAGACGTGTAGGGTCTCTTCTCCTCCTCTCCCCTCTCTCTCTCTCTCTCTCTCACGCTCCCCCCCACTCTACTGCAGGGAGAAGAATGCGCGCGTAGATAGATCTGTATGTAGATCTGTACACACGTGCATATATATATATATATATTTTTTATCATTCACGGATGATTCAGCAGTACGCGTAGGGCTCATTAGCCGGTATGAAGAAGCGGAGTTTTCCGAGGAAGTTTAGCCGGGACGCGGCTGAAGGCATCGGGGAGAAAATAAGAAAAGGAAGAGGCCGGCGCTCGCAAGAAAAGGCGACGTTAACGCGAAATGGAAGCTCCCCGTGAAGGAAGTAAGAAAGGATATGGGGATAAGTTGCACAAAAGACAAATCCGGGGAGTGGCTTCTTTCAGCCCTTTTTTTCCCGTCACCTCAGCTGAATCCGCGCTAACTTTTTCTCCCTGCTGGAGGTGGGAGGGGTGGGGGTACCGCGACCTTGGCCAGGAAGCTGCTTGGGACTCGGGGACACCCAAGTGGCTGTAGCAGCTAACGACCCCTCGGAGCCGCCAGGTACAACACGGGCAGTGTCACTGCCCCGCGCGTAAATTAACTCCGGAGCCGTGTCCCCGGTCCACGCTCTTCCGCGTCGAGGTTAACGAAGCCAGGACCCGTACGTGTCCTGATGACCGGGTTGACGGCTCCGACGGCGAGGGAGAGCGACGGGCGCAGACACCTCGCGGTCCCTAATCAATTGCCGGCTCTTTAGGCCAATTGACCGGCTCCGAGCGTAAATTCACTGTTATTTCATAGCGCTCTCCGGAGTGGGAGTCGATGATCTCCCCCCTCCGATCCCCCTCCGATCCTTCCCGTCCTCTCCCGTTTTCCTTGGTACGTGCTCGAGCTCGTGCACGCTGGTGGACGCGCACCGGCACTGATTCGCGATTTTCTACTTTCTCGACCCCTCGAACGCCCCCCCCCGCCGCTCCTTCACTCCCGACTCAAGCCCGTCGCTAATGACCAGCGCCGCCGCTCATCCCATTACACCGCCCATTCGTATAATTAATGAAATTAGTGCCTTCCGCGTTAAGTGATTTTTAATCGACGGATAAGTGTGCAGGTGTGCAGTCGGCCGACCTAGTTTAGTTCCTACCCAATAACCTTACTCTGTTTTATATAAATGCACAACAAACTGAAGCCCAGCCACCTTCTCTGGCCTGCATCTATCTTGGGAGGGGTGGGAGGGAGTATCCCGCCGTTTCAGTGGTCGCTTTGATCGAATTTAGCGTAGAAAGATGCGACCGAGCGACGGTGGACGTTAAATTATTATGAAAATAATTCCCCGCACTCGTTTCAACGAGGAAGAGCTACTACACAAGAGACATCGGCAGCAGCAGCAGCAGCTGTCGTGTCGTTTCCGTGAAACACGTGGTTATTGGGGTGCGCGGTTACCGATCGTCCTTACGCAACCGATGCAGCACTTGCACAAAGGTTTATTTGAAATTCATCCGCGATATCCGGGGTGGGGATATTTTTTTCGAGAGCCGTTAAAGTCCGTTGGCCTCGGGAGCGGGGGAGCGGGGGAGCGGGGGAGCGCGCTCTCGGCCGGCGGGATATTAAAATTTTCGCGTGAGATAGGTGTAAGATTGGCCGGGAGGACGGCCAGGCTATGTGAAAAGGCACTTTCCCAGTGGGCAGAGGCAGAAAATCGGATTCCTTAAAGGGCCGAGCGTGAAGTTCTCAGAGATCGGCTCGTCCCGGCGGAGCGCTGCGGGGCGCGGCGGGGCGGTAAGAGGCTGTAGAAGGCGGTAGGAGGCGGTAGGAGCCGGGGGGCCGGCCGACCTAGGGATAGGAGATAGGATACGAGTCACGTATCCGGGGTAAAAATCAATTGTTCGAATACGAGCCGAGTGTATAGTACGGATATTCATGGGCCGCGCGAGGAGGATTGTTATACCCGGGTAGGGGTTGGGTCGGGGAGGTGGAGGTGGACGGGGGAGGGAGGGGGGAGACGCGATACGGACCGCCGGGTATGCATGCATTCGTAATGACGTATGAATATCGCGCGGACGAGAAGTCGGTAGCGGCAGCTACTCGTGGATGGAGCGTCAGGTCGGGGGGGGGGGGTATCGGGGCGAGGTGGGTCATCGTGAAATTTTGTCAAGAGCGTGGCGGTCGGCAACGGTCGGTAGCCGCTGTCGCCGTCAGATATCGTCCCCGGCAGGACGCGCCCGAGCTTTTTTTTTTTTACGAGGGGCCGTGGAACGGCGCCGGAGCGCTTGAGTTCGCAATCTCCGATTATCAATACGTTCATCTTCCCGCTAGTCGCTCGGCCATAAAGCCATTTTACTGTTCCTTTGGCGAGGAACGCGTAACTGTCCTAGAAAGTACGGAAGACTACGTGGCGAGCGAGATTCGTTTCTTCGATCGCGATGCCTTTGCTCCGGGGCCCCCGAGCCTCTTCTTATCGCGGCCCGCTCGCTCGCCCACCGGCCCACCGGAAGAAGAAGTACAAGAAAAACAACAAGTAGAAGTAGAAAGAAGTAGAAGTAGAAGTAGAAGAAGATCGAGAGAGAGAGAGAGAGAGAGAGAGAGCAGCGGCAACGGCAACGGCAACGAGAGCACGAGGAGGGAAACGCGGAAAAACGAAAGGGGATAAGGAAGAATGGGAGAGGAGATGATTTGGGGGAGTGGGGGGGTGGGGAAAAAGGAGAAACAAATGGATTTTACCTAAACCATTATTGAAGAGCGGCGTGTCGGGTCTTGTTTGCCTTGCCTTACCCGGCCCCTCTCCCTCTCCCTCGGTTTTGAAACGGGCGCGCGCGCTTGCGCTTGCGCTCCGTCCATAGCGTCTTTATGCATCCGTAGCACAGCCTCCGGCTTGGCCGCATTAAATGCACACATTCTGAATTCTTGGGCGAGTTTTTTCCTCCTGTCAACTTTTCCAACCCGGGAAATAATAATATCCCCCTTAGGTTTGGCCGAGGTCGCTCGGAGCTAGGGAGCCATCCGCATCCGCGCATCCATCCGCGCTCCCTAGCCGTTAAAAAGCCCCCCCCCCACCCGGTACGAACTGTTAACATCTTTGTCGGGGGCTCCGTCGTTCGCTCCGTCGACGCTCATTTTTAACTAACAGCCATTCCTGCAATTCCTCCTCGCTCCCGGGCGTTTAAAACAATTCTTCGTATGAGCGCGCTCTGAGCATACCTCGGTCATACCCCACCCCCCCTCCGCCCCGGGTACCATTGTAGTCGGAGATAAAGTGCTCCTCCCGTTCTCTGAGTCAGAGGCTCCTGCTCCTGATCCTGCTCCTGATCCTGATCCTGATCCTGATCCTGATCCGGTTCCGATCCTGCCTGCCCGCCCGTCCCCTTTGATTCCTCCGTGACCGCGGCAACGCCACGGCACTTACCCGCCGAGCAGCCCCGCCAATAAATCTCATTTATTTGGCCTTATTGAAAGTCGCGCGACGTGCTATCCGGATACGACGGAAGGGGCCCGAGTCCCCGCGGGACCGTGCATCGATGAGAGTGGCCCGAGGGCCAGAAGGGGACGGAGAGACGCACTCGATCCGCTGTCGCGCAAACGCATTATTAATAACGCAGGCCGTATCGGTCCTGGCTCCAGCGGAGAGAGATAGTAAGAGAGAGAGAGAGAGAGAGAGAGAGAGAGAGAGACGAGAGAAATTGTCAGATAATTAATAGTTGATACATTTCTCTTTGCCTCTCCTCCCGTTGTCTTCAGCGAAATGTAGAACGGCGCTCGGCATTGTATTTTCGAGGGGAGCGGGGGCAAATTCGTGGTTTGCACGCACATATAAATGAGACCGAGGATGGGGCTGTAGGCAGGGGGAGGGGCTGCTTGTGCATGCGTCTCTGCGTCGATCGCCCGTCCACGTGACGCATCCTGAATAACTTTAAGCAGCACGTGTCGTCGTCGTCGTCGTCGTCGTCGTCGTCGTCGTCGCTTCGATGTTTCTCCGAGAGCAAGAGACTACTTTCCAGCTCGACCCATATGCCATTTTTCTGGCACTCCTCTCTCTCTTTATCTCCATGTCTCACCAAGTCGCTCCTCTTTACGTATGCATGCGCCAGTTTCTTTCCCATTGAGTCCTCGAGAGCGCGTTCCGCCCTTCCCGCCCGCTAGCCGGACTCGCTCTAGCTTAGAACCGCTTAGCTCGGTGTATGCACATAACAAGAAGTAGAAGAAGAAGTAGTAGTAGTAGTAGTAGAGTAGAAGATGAAGATGAAAAAGGAGGAGGAGGAGGAGGAGGAGGAGAAGCTACCCGGCCACGCGATTACAAAGCTTTACCTTGTTCTCGGCTCGATTTCGATATGGTCAACCGAGCCGCGCGCCCTCTCCCTCCCTCCCTCCCTCCAACCCCTCCCTCCCACTGCACGACGACGCAAGAAATATTATTCATTAAATGAACTTCCGCTCATTCGCCGCTTCATTCGTCGGACTTTGAAAAACCGCCCGCTCATTTCTTATCCCTTTGTATTCCACCAACAATGTATTAAATTTAATTAAAGTACGTTTGCTACGCCGGCCCTTCCTTCTCTCTTACCATTCAATAACCAAATTAATTACCAGCATCTTTTAACATCTTGCCTCTTATCAAAACTTCACAAGCCTATCTTTTTTCTTTTCTCTCTCTCTCTCTCTTTTTTTTTTTTTTTTTTTTCCTTCCTTCCTTCCTTCCTTCCTTTTTTGTATCTCCGCGTCGCATACCTGCACTATCTCTCGTATGCATATATACATTTATCTACATTTATCTACATATATATATATATATATATACACGCACGCACGCACGCACGCACGCACGCACGCACGCGCGCGTATCGGTTGCCGCGAATCAAGATAAGAACAATGTTTTTTGATGCTCCGGTGGATGTTAAAAATACATCTCGGTCGGCTCAGTTTATGAGAATCTTCATTTCCAGCAGATTCTAGCGGCACGGCGGCGGCAGCCTCCATTACACTCTTGTTTTCCTAACTTCTTCTTCACTTCCTGTGCTCTCCTGCCTTTCTACCAATCTCTTTTCCTTTCTCTCTTTTCCTCCTCTTTTTCTGCATCTTTTGCTTTTTTTTTTCTTTTCTTACCTCCCCTTCCCCTCTCCCCGCAGCTCTCGCTCGCTCGCTCTCCCTCTCCCCCCCCTCTCTCTCTGTTTCACGCTCTATTTGTTTATTTATCTGTTTATTTGCTAGTTTCTTTTCCCCGAGCTTGCATTCTTTTTGCCGTCCGTTCGTTTGAATGCTTAAGGTACGCGAAGGAGATGGGAACTCGATACGTAAATTCTTCACCACTTTACCTGTATTTTTTCCCTTCCGACCTCTTCCTTCCTCTCTCGATACAGTACCCGCCACTTACACATCTTTTTGCGGTTAAAATTATTCCTCAATGATCGTAGCTATTTCAATCAGACGATAATTATACTTTATAAACTCATCAACATTCACTTGTGGTTATTTTGTTGCAAATTTCTTTACTTATCGTTATTTTATTATATTTTAATATTATTTTTCCGAAGGGTTCTCAGGTAATAAGATAATCAACGTACGGCACTGCTCATACGTATACCTAAAGGCTAAATTTTTCGTAGTTTCAATTATAGGAATGCATAAGAGATACAGAACATTACTGCGTCCTAATTTGCATAGTAATCGTAATAGCCGGATAAAATGTATACTATTCGATGCCTTGCGCGCTCGCTCTCTCTCTCTCTCTCTCTCTCTCTCTCTGTATATTCCCATTGAATTTTCCTCGTGTCTGAATAGTTACTAAAATTTGTTACGATTATTCGCTCGTACGTAAGTAAAATTTAACGTTTAAAAGCCGCGTGACAGTCGGAGGCGCTGCTGCGGAGGTTAAAATCCTAATGATAGGCTTGTCTCCCAGTGGCTGTGGGAATGTCTTTAACGATTTTTAAAGAAAATCATTGCAAATAAGATTTTTGCGCCAACGGGACTGACCGAATTGCAAAGTATGGCTTACGAGGTCGATGCTTAAAAAGAATAAGGAAGTGGAGCGAGCGTCGGTGTCAGCGAGTATTTTGCGGTTGCAATTTAGCGGGGGAAAGTCGAGAGTCGGGATAATCATCGGGAGAAGCTTCGGCAGTCTAATCATTTCAATGAACAAAGCTCTACACTCCCCCCACCCACCCTCCTCCCACTCTCCTCCCTCTCCCACCGCCGCCAGACCCTCACTCGCTATCTTATTCCATCGTTATCGGCCCCTCATCGTGCACTCGTTGGATCTTAATGCTTGCGAACTCGGAGCCTACTAACTCTTTCAGCATTCAACTTTCAACTTTATTACCCGGCCGATGCATGTAATGTGCCGTCCGTAAATTTTAATAATACATACGAATGAAACTGTAACCGCCTACTCGTTCGTTCTTCATCACGTAATCCCTAATGCAGCCTACCATTCGTCTGATTTTCTCTTATAATGTATCAATAACAACAATAACAACAACAACAACAACAGCGACTACTACTACTACTACGAGCAGTATAGAAAAAAAAAGAGAGAATAATAATAATAATAATAATAATAAGAGTAACGATTACGACGACGACGACGACGACGACGACGACGATGATAATGATAATTCGTAGGGGCATTACGGCTATGCACACATCCTAGTTCTCATAAATGAAATATATATAACGGCATTGGCGACGGTTACGGGGAGTTGAGAAGTTGAGAAAATAAAGAAGAAAGTCGCTGATAAAATATCGTCCTCGGCTTTTAGCAGTCTCACGAGAAAATCTCCTCATCTGATTTTCACGTCACTTAACGCCGCTTTTACGGCACATTATCTCTACGACTCGGTACGGTCGGGCGAGGAAGGGGGTGGAGGGGCTGGGGCAGAACTCTTCCTGTGCCCCCCACCCCCACCACCAACCTCGACATCGTGCACCGCGTACTCTATTCGCATCGGATAAAAAATCGCAACAATAAAAACGGAGAAGTTTAATTTTTCGGCTCGTATGGGGTGGGGGAGGGGGGGTGGAAATAATTGCTCGACGAGTAAGCCCGAGCGAGCGATAGGGATCGCGTAATGGGAATTAAGGGGGTAACTTACCTCACTGGCGCTCGTGTAATTAGTCGTGAGCTTGATTTGCGGACGAATCTTGCCGGGGGACTCGCGAGTCTCCTTGGCCGAGGTCGTCGTAGGCGTCGAGGTCCCGGGGCTCGGCTCCCTGGTGCTCGGCGAGGTCAGCGAGCCGAGGGGGGTTACGCGCTTCGTCGTCGGGGTGTAGGCCGACGAGCCGCCACTGGTCGTGCTCTTGACGCGCGGCTCGATGGAGACACCGGCCCCGTGGATTCCGAGACCCGCGTGTCCCGCGGTCGGCTTCGTCGTCGTCGTCGTCGTCGTCGTCGTCGTCGACGTCTTCGTCGTCGTGCTCGTGGTGGTCGTCGAGCTAGCCGAGGCCGTCGTCGTCAGGGCCGCCGCCGCCGCCGCCGCTGCTGCGGTAGCGGTAGCGGAACTCTGGGCTCTGCTGCTGTTTACGGCCGTAGGGAGAGCGGCCGCGGTCGTCGTCGTCGTCGTCGTCGTCGTCGTCGAGGAACTCGGGGACGCCGGGCTGCTCACGGGACCGCTCTTCTTCGGCTGGTTAGCCAGCTTCGTAGCTCCCGGATTAGGACTCGAGCTGATCGCCGCCGAGCAGTAGCCGATCAGCAGTAGGAGCACCAACTTCTTGGAGCTCGAGCTCGCCATCGCGGGGCTTCTCCTGCTCCTGATTAGCGGGCACTTTTATCACTCGTGTCGCCTTTCTCTCGTCCCCGTTTTCACTCTGCAACAATTGCCAAGGGTGACGACTTATTATATTTGGAATAAATAATCCGTGCGCTCTTCTGCTACTCGACTCCCGACGAGGTTCGCCCGGCTTGGGAAACGGATGGTCCCGCGGCGCTTCCGCCTGGGCGGCCGTTGCTTTGTCGGTCGCGCTTCCTAGGGAGGTGTAGAGGGCGTGGGGGGGGGGGGGGAGGATGGACTAGGAGAGTCCGCGAGCGGAGATGAAACGAAGCGTGGCTTTTAAAGACGAACCCAATTTTACCAGCACCGAGTAGTGCGATCTCGCTGGTGCAATATTTTTTTTTTCCCCTCCGACTCTCTTACTTTTGCGCTCGACTTAACCTGGCCGCTCGTCTCAACGTTTCAGCGCACATCCTCCCTTTTACGAGTCGACGCGGACGAATCGCCTATTTAACCTTGAATCATGTGCTTTTAATGGGTACACTTGCCAGGGTAATCTATTTCGAAATCGCGCGTTCCGCGTGCTCGATGTAAATAAACGAGCCTCTGGGAGCTATGTTATATATATATATATGCATATACATATATACATATATATATATACGTATATATATATATAGAAAGATCATGGATTTACAGCAAGTGCGATCGCGTAGACCGAGTGACGTTAAGCAATTGGCTTTATTGAAAAGTTGACGACACGTTATGAGCATTAAATGTAAGAAAGGGGCCTGAGCCGATCTATAAATATCTATAAAGTGGATAAAGCGACCTAGTTAGTTAGTTGAGACCGAGATTTCAGCATATTATCCGGAATTTCTAAAATCCCGGCCTCGTGCGCTTGACTTGTTATCCTCTTTCGCAAGTGCACCTTAAATCACGAAGGTAGAAGACACTTTTTTTGCAAAGATCACGGCCCGACGTATTAATAATCGAAAAAAATAAATCAACAATAAATAATAATAAGTGGAAGAAAGAAAAAAAATCATGATTTATAAAGTAATTGAAAATGTTTCTATAAAATATTATTAATGGGAAACATATTATTCATTGCTTTCATTGATTAGAAAAGAAAGAGAATAAGGAAAAAAAAAACGGGGGAAGAAAAATAGCGCATAAACAGTAAATCAAGAGCTGCTTTAACGAAGTATTGATAATATTGGCCTGAAATCAAGTTAATGAGGTCCAAAATAGAAGTGGATGATCAATAAAAAGCCAGGCCACATTATTTCCATAAATTGCCTTGGGCGATATGCATGATTAAAGCTGCGTCTATTTCCACGTTCGTGCTCGGCATTAAAGTTCTATTTTTCTTTCTTCCCTTCCATTTCTTTCCTTTACTTCCCTCTCTCTCTCTCTCTCTCTCTCTCTTATCTATTTATTTATTTATTTATTTATTTATTTATTTGTTATTAGTATTATCGTTATCGCTGTCGTCATTGTTATTGCAATTATCACAATTTCCTCTTATTTTTCATCTTTAGCCATAATAAGCCGTAGAAATAGTGTTTTCGTCATGATTTGTTGGAATTTTTAAGTAGCATCTTAATAATATGCCGTAATAATAATAATAAGATTACTATGTTAGTAGAGCAGAATCCCGTAAATGTAACCATAATACAGCGCTTTAGATGTACTTAAGAGAAAAAAGAGTGGGCAAAAAAAAAAAAAAGTAAAAAAGACCGTCAGAGGTTTGGAGGGGCAGGGGGGGGGAATACGTATTGTTTGTAGGCAATACTGGGCTGAAAAAAAAAGGAGTTTTCGAAGTAAAATAAAAAAAAAAAAAAAAAAAAAAAATGTCTTAGCGGAAGAAAAGCCACGGATGTAGCGACCGCAACGGAGGTATAAAGAATGCAATGTGAATGGCGAGTTTACGGTGAGGAGAGAAAATTGACGAGCGCCAGGAGGCGTTACGTGAGCCGGGCCTCGGGAACGTGCCATTGTCATTGGCTACGTAATTTATATAAGCGAGCATTGATAAGTTTCGCATTTAGTGGATCGGAGCATATTGAATGATCGTTTCCTCGATACTTTTTTTCCAAACTCCCCGTCCCCGTCCCCGTCCCCGTCCCGTCCCCTACCCGGATTGCAGATTAATGCCCCGGCAATGATATAGAAACGCATACAAATGCACGGCACCGCTAGACGACGACTGACTCCTTCTTTAAAACCGGGAACGAAGGACCGATTTCTTTTGTCGTGTAGTGGGACGGGACGGGAGGAGGAGGAGGAGGAGGTCGGGGAGGAGGTCGGGGAGGGCCCGTATTCCCGTCGATGAGGAGGACTTACCGACGCTTACCGGCCGCGGGGACAAGTAGAACGGTTAATTGAATGATACTGATATACATTCCAGGTGCACTATGTGTCTCGATAAGCCGCGATTTAACGCGATTGAATGGTAATGACAACAGAATTTATATGACGCGGTAATTGCGGCGCACCATTGCTACATCATTCCCCGTCGCACGTTCCCCCTTAATAATAATACTACGTAATAATAGCCGATCCTCCATGCGCCAAGGAATTATCCTCGGGAAATGTTAATTTATTGCGATCGAACTGTATTTAAGGCCCCGTCGTGATGCGCTAAGTTATTAACTCATCCGGGAAGATGCCGGGGATAATCGGGCGCGCGACTTTTCCCATGCCAGCCGTGGACTACCCGGGCTGATTAATTTCCCAGAGATTGATAATTTTGATAAATGCATTATTGAAATGGAGCGCGAAAGAGTAATTGATTGGCGTCGCGCGGCTGCCAAGAGCAGCGAGCGAGTTGCGGCGAATACGAGCTGGCCTCGCTGGACTCGCTGGACTCGCTGGCCTCGTGGGGTGGGGGGCGAGGGGTGAGGGGGCGAGGCGTGGGGCGAGGGTCCGGGGCAGACGGAGGCGCGAAGGTTGGCGCGGCGACTCCTCGCGGGACAACAGATAAGAGCCGTTGCGCGCTACGACGAGGGCGCGATGACGAGGGGAAGTGCGGCGAGAGGGAGGAGGGCGTTTATGTCCGAGGTACCGTTCCAGCTCGCGAGCACGCGCGCGCGCGCGCGCACGTATCCGCACAAGGCGTGTGCACGCACGTAGAGGCGCGCCGGCGCCGGGCTCAGGACGTCCGCAAGCACGCGATGCTTTACGTCACGGCCGCGATCTCTGCCCGCGGGGGTGTCGACGACGTTTCCCGCAAAACTGTCCTTTACCGCGGCCACGTCGGCCGAACGAGCGGGCAGGTCGGCGGGGCAGGGGGCAGGGGGGAGACGGCTCATCTCCGGCTGCGTTCCGGAAGTTTTTTACGCTTTTAAATGACGGCCGCGAGTAAAGGGAAGGGTCGGAGCGGGGGAGCGGATGGGAGAGGAACTTTATTTCGCCCGGGGACAGCTGGAGAGGAACTGCATTAGATGCATGTAATCGTAAAAGTGTAATTAATTCCTCGGGTAATGATTCATTATAGGTATGAGGGAGAGAGAGAGCCATCGGCGATAAAAGCCTATTTACTATGCAAAAATTAATGATACGGCTGTCGACGATTTTATGATTTTTATCCAGGATTTTGCACATTCTTTTTTCGCGTACGATTACTAACGATCGGCTGGGACGGGGATTAGGACGGGGGTGGGGACGGGGATGGGGAGGGGAGAGCAGATGCATGGCTCGTGGGCAGTGCAGTTTTTTCTGTACGCCGGGGATTATTATTATGCTTTATGAGATTGCAGCCGCTTCATTAACTGGAAAAATTCGCCGAGCGCGTAACGTCAGCCCCGAGCTGGACCTTCGCTGGGCTTTGTGCGCGTATGCAGCCCGAGATCAAACGTGAGCGCACCGCCCGCCATTCGCCGCCGCTCGAGACATCTCTATGCTTTATGCTAAGTAACACTAGGAGGAATTAAAAACATTTTAATTTTAATTGCGACCTTTTTTTGCCCAATGAAATAAATTACCTTGGACTCGCAGATTTTACTTTAGCCTCCGTTCGTCCCATAAGTCCCGACGCCCCGACGCCCCCCCTCCCCCCTTCCAGTCCCTTTGAACCAATTATTCTTTTTGTCCTTTGGCCTCATTTCTACTTTTCCTTTTTCTTTTTACCATCGAGCTTTTATGTCGTTGTTTTCGACCGGACCCGCGCATCCGGTTTCCCGGTGAAAATAAAAGTACGTTAATAAAAATAGATCGCTCTGGCTGTAAAAGAAAACAAGTGAACTGTATTAAAAGTAATAGCCCCTGTTGGTCTGGCTGGGCTTGAGAAAAAGCCACGCGTGTCGTGACTTCACGACTCCCGAGACAAATGGAATCCTCCATTTCGCGATCCCCCTCCTCCTCCTCCTCCTCCAATGCTAAGCGTGCACTACTCATCCGTGCACTTGCACTTTCCGTAAAACGTCGCTAGTACGGGACGCTCGACCTTTCCTTCTTTCCATCCGTTCTTCAATTCCCTTCCTCGAGGTCGCGTCGTCGATCAAGCCGTGCAGAACGTACGGGCGCTTTCGCCCTTAATGGCCAATAAAGTAATCAAATACGAGCTCTGCGGAAATGTAAAAAGCCAGTACCAATAAGTAGACGATCGCGACGCGAGGTCATTAAAAAAAGAAGTCCTTTCACAATAAATGTTTTGCAGGCCTACTGTTATTAATTAATGAAAATGTTACGTCGCTTGGATTCCGGGTGGCATTTAACGAAATGGCAATTTCGAGCGGTCAAACGCCTCTACGAGAGAACATAAGAATTATTATCATTACCTCGTCGAGAGATTTCCTCTACGACGTGGATGGTGGAGAGGGGGGGGAGGGGGACGAGAAAGCTTTATCCGAGCCTCGTATGTGCATTTGACATCGACGGACCAATGAGCTTCTTTTCCCTTTCACGCTGCACAAACAAAAGGATTCAATAATAATAACTACAAATGGCTCCTCTCGGCTTCATTGGGCATTTAAAATAAAAAGTCTTTATTACATTTACGAATCAATTTACAATCTTACGTAACGTTCCTCCCTCCACCCCTCCACCGCCGACGTATACCCTTTTATTTATTGCATCGTTACATTCGTTCGTCATTTTTAAAGTATCCTTAAACGTATACGTGCGCGTCGGACGTTATTTGCTTTTCCGGATGAATTGCCTTTGTCCCTCGTATTTACAAATCATCTGATCATTTATTAGTTGAAATTAAGTCCTGCCGATCAATAATACGACCCGGCTAACGCAAGCGCACGGGATTCTTACGTTATTTTAAATTATTGACGGGATCAAAGGGAAACGTCGTCGAGGACTATTTGCAATATACCAGCTAAGGCCGTAAAATGGCTATTGAAACGTCATTCGCGCAAAAGCAAGAGAGAAAGAGAGAGAAAGAAAGAAAGAAAGAAAGAAAGAAGGAAAGAAGGAAAGAAAGAGAGAAGAAAAAAAATCAATAGCATTGACTCATCATTAATCCTTGTCTTAAAGAAAATAAACGAGAAAATCCGCGCTATCGCCAACAATGCTCGAGCAAGTATTAAAGCAAGTTGCTATTATAAGGGCCAGGACGGCTAAGAGGATGGACATATATATTTAATATAATTAATTCCCCGAGAATATAAGTACGGTGTCCGCGTAGCTGGTAGTTTGATTAAAAAGTTGTTAATATCAATTAAAGATCGATTCGAACGATAGGACCGAACGAGCCGGCGACTCCTCCTCCACCTCCTCCTCCTCCTCCTCCACCAACCGACACCTACACCACTTGGTTATTTGGTTTTAGCTAACGAAGCCCGCGAAACTCTTTTTTTTTCCCTTCTTTTTCCCATGCGTATTATTATGCCCTTTTTTTCCCCGTCCTTTGCGGGAGTAGCAGCCGAGTGGGGGGTGGGGTGGGGGCGGAGTGTCAATGGCAGTGAGTCCGGGGGGACGAGGTGTGGCGCCCAATATTCATGAGCTTCGGCCGGCTACGGCTATAAGGACTCGCGGGTATAAATAGAAAGTGCGGCGGAACCGCGGGAGGAGTCCTGCCCCGTGCCACGGAAAAAAGGATCTAGAAAAACGACAAGTATAATAGACCGAGATCGCGGCTGGATAAAGTATAAGAGTTAATTTCCGCGTAGACGGAAATCTGGCCTGGGCAAAGAGACCCACGAGAGAACGAGTGATTAAGAGAGAGAGAGAGGAGAGAAAGGGGTGGGGTGGGAGGAGGAACATCCGGCAGTCGGTTGGAGAGCGCAGAAAAGTCGCGAATTAATTGCCTCGGGCAGTGGGCAAAGGCCCGCGTCGTGCTCTCCTCCCGTACGTACTATCAGGAATCGTAGGTGTGGTTGTCAGAGCTCGAGAGGGATAGGAAAGCCTCGGAGCTTCCTTAACGGTAATTCACTATTTTTCCAGGACTCGAGCGGTGTATACAGCACCGAGTCCGAGTAGCCGAGGCAAACATATATATATATATATATATGTATATGTATATGTATATATACAGAGCGAGAGAGAGAGAGAGAGAGAGAGAGAGAGAGAGCCCGGACCTTCTTCCACTCGGCACTTCGGCTGCTACGGGAAATTCGAGCAGAGCGACGAGCGGGGGCGGGATGGAGAGAGTCGAGAATGAGAAAAGGGGGGTGTCGGGGGGGAGGGACGGAGAGATTCTCGCTTCGCGATAACGGCCACGGAGAGTCTTTTAGCTCCGCACGTGATTTCCAATCCCTCGCGTCCCACGTGTCATTTGGCATTCTCGTTCCCCGTCCTCGTCGATGTTCCTCCAGCTGACCTCCCTCCTACCCTCCCTCCTACCCTCCTACCCTCCCGCACCACCCTACCGACCCACTAAAAGTATTTTACAGCCAGACTCGATTTATTTCACTTAATTGTGGCCCTCTTGTGGCCGACAGCGGCGATTCATCCCGACGGTAGCACATCGGCATTAGTTTAATATTGCCAGAGTCACGTACCTTTGTACGTATCGAGTCCTATTAATACGTACATTTATTTCATTGCCTAATGCAAGAGTCGTTACTTTGCGTGCGCTGGCACATTTCGAAGCTCCCGGTCGACTTGCCCACTCGGACGCTCCCTCCCCCCCTTTCCAAGCCGACCAATTGAAATGTCTGCGCCACCAAGCAAAGCAATAATTCCCTGTATCATTCGTTTAAACGTATTTTTTTTTTTTTTTTAACTACGCGACCCTAATATTCACTGTTATACGTTCTTAATCAACTTAACGTTACTTTAAATTTCAATCACTTCGTTTATTCCTCACTCGTAACGATATCTATTAGCGTGATTTAATGGGACAAAGACTATATCTAATGATCGTGCATTTTTTTTTTTTTTTCCCCCCCAGATTTTTTCTTAGTTCTTATTTTCCTTTTCCTCTTTCTTTTCTTATCGTATACGTATCTTTTTCTTTTTTTTTTTTTTTTTTTGGCCTCGAAACGTACGTTATATGCACGGTTCGTAACGTTGCGTTATTAAATACAATGTAACGAAATAATCACCCATTGAAAGCATTCGTTCGGAAATTGTAATGCGTAACATTACGCGACTAAGAGGAAATTATCGAAATCAATTGAACCGTAAAACAAGCGAGGCATCCTACTCGCGCGCCTCGAATTGCTATAATGAACTCGGAACTTACTTATTCGCAGCTCTTCGAATCCGCATTAAAGGGATAGCAATAAAGCATCCAAGGCGTATTTATGCATAAGCTGCCTGAGAAAAATATAAATAGTATCGAGATTTAATTTGATGATACGATACGAATCGTATTTTTCGAATCTCCCCCGACGCTTCAAACGTGTTTTATAACGCACATTTATAACCTCGTCTCTGTCTATATAATTATTATAACTTATTGATAAGAAAAGAAAAAAAAAAAAAGCCTTTACAGTTTATCATATTTCGCTAGTCCTTCGTGGTTATCGGCTCCGGCTGATCAAAAATCATCTCAGCTAATTGTTATTAATTGCATTTAAAATGTTATAATATACGACTCCGAAGCATAGCCAATACATTAAAAGTAGGATCAGGGGCCTCAATTTATTACTATTATTATTACTGTTGTTGCTGTTGCTGTCGCTGTTGTTGCTGTTGCTGTTGCTGTTGTTGTTGTTGTTATATACGATATAATTTATTAACTCGTGGGGGATAATTGACTATAAAAGGCGTAGCCGGGGAGATACGTATCTTTTTAATTAAATCATGATTTTACAGTAATTATAACCGATAAAGAATGTCGAATGAATAATGACGAAGAAATGTTCAGACGGACAATACGTCGTCCGTAAAGAAAAGCGACTCTGCACTCTTCGGTAACACTGTAAGCCTCGCTCCTATGCAGCTTTAAAGCGGGGGGGTGGGGGAGTAAAACGTTCGATCCGCCGGCGGAATGATGTTGTCCGATTAAAATGATAGTGAATTTGATTTAAATCGTAAATGGGAAAATTTCAAAGTAGTTCAACTGCTCCGAAACGAATAAGTATATAATAAGACGAGAGCTCGGTATAGTTTATTGGCCGACACTAGGCCTCAGAACCGGGTCAGGGTATTTAATTTTATACACGGCTAAAACTTTAAAAAATATTGTCGCTAAACGGTATAAATAAAGTTTATAGAGCGTTCCAGCTCTTTTATATCAATGACTTTTTACGTTATTATCCAATGCCGTCGTGACAAGTACCGTAGAAAACCGTATATTTAGCATATTTCCAACTTTTCGTGCATTCTCATTCCACTCGTACGTTTATTATTTTTCATAAACGCGTATACGCGTACATAGATAAACGTGCATAGATTTTACACAGGCACGCACGTACACGCGGCCACCGCACGTTTCTTTATAGGAAAATAACGTCCGAACGAAATGACGAAATAAAATCAGTCTAATTTAATCGATAATTATAATACTGCTAGTCATCGAAACTTTGAGAATAATTGCATTTACAGCAATTCCAATCGAGATTATGTATTTACGTGGGCAAAGGTATGCATCGAAGTAAGCGAAGTTTATTAGATAGGGAATAATATATCTGAGCATAAAATTTACGGAGCTGAGCAAGCGGTAGCCAATTGATTATTACGGAAAAAAGTCAAGCCTAATACATACAGGTAATGAAAATAAGGGATAATTATGGGACGGTTTTTTTTCGTCATAAATATTTAATATCTAATGAGAAGAGGGGCTTGTAAGCAATGCCGACGAAGTTAGAGCGGCTTCAAGGAGATTGAAGTCTGCCCGTTCCTTAACACAGACCTAGCAAATACCTCCTGAAAATCTCAATCTACCTAAAACAACGATCGTTATAATAATAACAACAATAACAATAATAATAAGTGAGAGTACGGTGACGAGGATTGCGACAATGTGGTTTATGGTATGGAAATTTTGCGATGGATACCAGAGTGGCAAGCTTTTCATAATAATTTTAAGCCCGAGAGTAGAAAGAAAGGATAATAATAATAACAATCGTGCAAGCGATAATAATAGCGGCAAGTGGTAAAAGGCCAGAGCGGGGGGGATGAAACGGGGCTACGACACGGAGGAGTCGAAGTCCGGGTTATTGGGGGTAAAAAATTGGCGCGGATGTACAAATGAGGAGAAAATATTTTATGGTTTATTAGCGTGGACCGAGCGAATAGCCGCGGACGATTAATATTATTGACTGTTAAAGTACCCGGAGGAGCGCGGGCCTCGGTTCGAGAAGCACGCGCGCGCGTGCAGAGAGGGGGCGGTGGAGGAGGAGGAGGAGGAGGAGGAGGAGGTGGAGGAGGAGAGGCTTAAGTGCGAGGGGAGAGCTGGTGCGCGCGCGCGCGCCCGGAAAGGACGTTAAACGCGCCGGGGCGTCTTGGGCGTTAAACGGCCCATCGGGCATAAATTTCTTTCCCGTCCCGTCCCGTTCGTGGCCTCTTAGCCGCCGTCGACGAGGGCGAGCGCCAGGAGTCAGGGCCCCCGGCGTCGCGGCCCCGTCAAAGCCATCGAACCGAGACCGTTGCGAACACAGTAAGTGAAGAGCCGACTCCCTCCCTAGGCTCAACCGAGGACTCGAATGGCGAATCTCGGCCAGGCCCCGTCCGACAACCCCACCCCACCCCCTCCCTAGGTACAGGTAAAAGCCCTCGGGTCCATCTCCACCCCCACCCACCCCAATAACCCCAATAACGTCCTTCGAAGGGCTTAATAAGCCGGTCGCTAAAATCTCTCGAAAAATCACTCGATCGGCTATTGTTTTCCATTGCCGCGGCTCGCGGGAAGACGGGATAGCGAGAGCAAAGAGTCCCTAGAGAGCTACGGACCCCATTGTCCGGACGGACGTAGCCAGCGACGGAGAAGCCAGTGTTCGTTCCCCATCGTTGCCATCGGGTCCCCGTCCCGGACATTGACGAGACAATCGAATTATCCGCGGCAGGCGTTAATCCGCTGCGTCGATCCCCGGATCCGCGATCTCTCGTATATCGGCCCATTAACCAGCATCGGTATGGGCCTCTCTCTCTCTCTCACACACACTCTCACACACTGGTTCGCTCGCTCATGCAGTCGTTCCTCTCGACCCGTTGGATGGGTGCGTGGTAGCGGGGCGGGGCGGGGAGGACGAGCGCATTAATAAAGACTGCCGGGCCATGGAGAGTGCAGCGTGCTCGATGGTTTTGCCATCGGGACGGCGGGAGTTGTCGGCGGCGGGGCAAAGGGGTGCGGAGGAGCCGCGCGGAGGCGCGTAACAGCTTTATCATCGTTAATTTCAAGCCGCGTCAAAGGCAGGAGAAAAAGGGAGAGAGAGAGAGAGAGAGAGAGAGGCCGGTTTTTGCGCGCTATCGGCCCGGGAAGAATAAAGGATTATTAGTCGGCGTGAGTGGCCGGATTTTCCCGGACGCTTTTCACGGACCAATGTTCAAGGACACGGCTCGCCCGGCCGGCGTTGGGCACCGTGGCCGTGTCGGGCTGTGCGGCTTACAAAAAAAAAAAATTCGTTAAATAAATTCTCCTTCGGATGTTGCGTACCTGCATAAACACTGGAGCACGGACCTCTCGCCTCCTCGAGGCTGTCTGAGCTGTACCCTGCGACGGATACTACGAACTTACAACTGGTGTTCACTTATCCTCGATCACAGTCTGGCCCGTCCGACGTCCGCGCTTTATCGAGCGGCGACTGCGTGGGCGGGGAGGCCGAGTACCGATACGAGCGGGGTGACCTCGAGGACCCGATATTGCGACCACCACTGACTGACTTTGGGCGACCTCGACACCCACGTCGAGACCCGCACCTGTCGCACTGTGTTCGTTCGGTGCCCTCTGCTGGATCAGGAGTGCCGAGGCTGCTGGGACTCTGGCTTTCGGAGGACGGAGGACAGACTGAGATTGACGGATAGACGGGCGGTTAGATAAACAAGCGGACGGGCGAACTGACGGGGGAGAGCCCTAGAGAGACGGTGTGAGCTAGTGAGCGAGCGAGCGAGTTTAGGGAGAAAAATGGATGTATAGACCGATAGATAGACCGATAGATCGATAGATAGATCGATAGATAGATAGGAAGATAGAGTGTTACGGAGACAGAGAGAGAGGGAGAACGAGAGAGAGGGTGAGAGGGGGAGAGAGACAGACAGAGCCGAGGTTCGCCGCGATGGGTTCGGTGTTGGAGACCGACTGCGAGCTCTCGTAGGAGGGGTCCTGCCTATGAGTCCCCGCTAGTCCCACTTACGGACCAACCAGAAACCGAGACTACCGGGGAATCCTAGTCGGTATCTCCGCCAATCCGGCACTCGAGTACCTCTCTCGATCTCTCTCTCTCTCTCTCTCTCTCTCTCTCTCTCTCTCTCTCTCCCCCTCGCTGCCGCTCTCTACATCTATCCGCGGCGGCGCCTCTATCTCCCCCTCTCGCGCTCGCTCTATCTCGCTCGTCGTCCCGGACTCGCGCGCATCTACGACGAACTCATCGGACCGGCATCGTCGGCTCCATCCAGCGACCGCGTGCACCGGCTAATTACCCAGCCTAACGAGAAAAGGGCCTAACCCTTTACATACGAGCGAGACCAGCACCGCCATGCAGATAAATAGATAGGCGGCTGCGTCTCTCCCCCCCTCACCCCCCAGTCATCGCCGAGCCGGTGCTGTTTTCCCCGCGGAGAAATAATGTACTCGCGCGTCTACGGGGTCGTCGCGGATTCTCGCTGTTTGCCCAAGCCGTCGGGAAAATAAAACTAAAAATAAAATAAAAGAAAAGAAAAGAAAATGCTCGGAGAAACACGGCAATAATAACGCGAGCGCAATGTTTCAACGAATCACTGATCAGCCGATAAAGAAACAATTAATTCCCCCCCCCTCCCCTTCGTGCTTGTTGCAATATCAATCGCGGACGAGTTCTATCACATCGTCACGGCGCAATCTCACGAGGACTCGACTGTTACGTAGCTCGCACCCGTCCTCGGCGCAGAGACCCATCTTCTCGGTGACCTCTTTACTGCAGACATCAGCGGGGACATTGAAAATTCTCTCTCTCTCTCTCACTCGCTCCCACGCGTCGGTCCATTCACCATATTCCGTACCCTCGCATGGGAAGATAACAATGCAATAGGAGAACGTCGAGAGTGACCTAGAGCACCGTCCCTTCGGCCCGACTTGAGGTACTATTTGCAACACGTAGCCGAGAGCGCGCACTCCATCCTCGGTAGCATCTTCCCAACACTCGGCAGAAGTCAATAGGGAAGGAAGACTTGTTCCTCGGCCCTGATGAGCCAGACTCACTCGGCTCCGAATTAACCTTTCACCTTCGCGTTTCTTTAAATAGGCGAATAACCTTTTTCATCCACTTCCTTCATTACTCTCTCTCTCTCTCTCCCCCCCCTCTCTCTCGCTTATTTTAATTATTAAACGCGTCTGTGCTTGCGTGCAAATATTATTCACTTAACGTTGCCTCTGCTTCGCCTCGGCCGTCGTAAGCTAAAACGAAGAAAAGGGAATAGAAAGGAGAACGAAGTCGAATAATTTCCGTCCATTCGGTATAAAAATCAAATTACTTTTATCAATTATTATTAATAATCTACTCTGACGGTATATTCTTCCATCGGTGGATGTTATTGTTCGTTTTCCGGGACTAACGAAACTTCGTGCAATTAATGAAAATCGTCAAAAGCAATTGTCACATGGACAATATATATATTATTAATAAAGGAAGTTTTAACGATTCGGCTCGGAACACTTCCATTACACTTTACATTTGAGAGCCTCGCTGTTGACGCTCGGCTTATATATATATATATATATATATATATATTCCAGATGCAGACGTACAGATATAGACGGAGACACGTGATGTTTGATGAGCTTTTTTTTTTTTTTTTTTTTTTTTTTTTTTGATTCTTCATCAGGGCGATGAAGTTAAATGTAAGAGGGCAAAAGGAATAGGAAGTAGTCGCTCGTTAAATATAAAATGTAAGAGGGCATCGTGTAAAACAATATTTACAAACGTGCGTACGCAGTATAAGTTGTTGTAAAAGCAATCGGGAAGAATTATGTCAATCGCTTTGAAATTCTGTTTGGCTCTGTTGTCGGTTGGATTCTTGTGTAGTGAGAGAGAGAGAGAGAGAGGGAGAGAGAGGGGGGGAGAGAGAGGGAGAGATTGCGCCTCGGTTCTAGGAAGAACGTAAAATCACGCACTCCTCTGCGAACGGCTTCATGAATATTTCATTAAAGCTTCAAATCCAAAGGAATCGCGGACTCGGGAGAGCTGATAATAAAATAGTTGAAAAGAAAACTCGGTAGCGCGGAGCGTAGCCAAGCGATTCGCTAAATTAAAATGAAAAGCCCCCCTGTAGGGGTCCGAGAGAATGAGAATGAAAGGGATGAGTCAGCGACGGTCCGCGGAAAAAAGGGGCCCCGTTCGAGTTTTGCCTTTTTACCTTAGCGATTCATTAAATGCAATTAGAGGGATGAAGAGAGAGAGAGAGAGAGAGAGAGAGAGAGAGAGCAGACGGACCTTGTCAAGTCCTAGAAACGGTAAAAGGGACGTAGATTATCCCTTGGATGGATGACACGCGAGTGCAGGCAGCTCTTGGATTTGCGTGCGGGCCTTCCTGGGGATAGCTTCCTCATCCGCCTTCCTCGTCTTCCTTCCTTGACCGCCCGCGGAACATTGGCTGGACCTCGGCTCCGTCAGCACCGCCAGCTCCGCGGAACGTCGAGGCTTTTTGCGCGGGGGAGAGGTCGATGGGGAGAATCTCGGGAAGCGGTGCCGGGATGCTGAGAGCCAGGGAGCGGGAAACCGCGCGGGAGCGAGCGAGCCAGAGCGAGGAAGGGGGGCGGTAGAATGGAGAGGGGAGGGGGGGGGGGGAGCGTGCGACCGGCGAGAAAATTACTCGCGGATTTTACGAGCGGCTGGCAAGTCGAGCGATCCGCCAGCTGCCGGCCAATGCCGGCCAGTGCCGGCCAATGCCAGCGCTACGATCTCGCAATAAGTAAGTATATCATCAGTTGGTCATAAATGTCGCTTCGATGCGAGAAAGCGAGATGAGCACGCGGGCACGGAAAATTCGCGGTAACCGCTGTATTTTGCCGGTTCCCGGAGCCCTTTATCTCGCCTTTCCATGCAATCGCCTCGTCTCCTTGTCTCCGCGCCCCCCCCCCCCCACGTTGTATGCCGATCCCCCCCCCCACCCCAACCCCCAACCCCCAACCCCAATCCCCCCCCACCCTCCCGCCACCCTCCGTCACCGTCACCGTCCACCGCCACCGCCACCGCCACCCCCTCACCCGTTGCTCGTGGGCCCCTTTCTTTGTGAGGCACGTACGTACGTGCCTCCTGCGGCGGCTGCCCATATGGACCTGGGCATTTCGCTCATTAAAACCTCCTTCTTTTTCCTTAACAACGGCTTACGTAATGCCGTGCAAAAAAATCATATTATTACAGGGTTCTACCCTTCCGCTTCTCCTCTCAGCCAATTGATCTTCCACCACCACCTCCTCCTCCTCCTCCTCCTCCTCCTCTGCCTCATGCCCCCCCCCCATGCAAGATACTACTGCACTTGGCTGCTGCTCTTCGCCTCTCCTCCTTAATCATTCGCATTGAGGCTTTCTATTTATCTTGGTCATTACACCTATAGGTAAAATTAAAATTTATCTTCCTTTTCCTTTCCGTCTTCTTCCACGTTCTCCCCCCCCTCTCCCTCTCACTGTCTGTATCCCCCCCACCCCGTCCTATGCCTCTCTCTCTCTCTCTCTCTCTCTTTCTTCATCTCGCCTGCCTCCGCTTCTTATTGGACTTTTTTTTTACATCTCGAAGGCTTACCGACAGGTTTTCTTATATTACAAATGTTTGCACTCGAATACTCAGAATCGTAAAACTCTAATTAAAGGCTGCTTTAAAAAAAGTAATTGCCGACACTTGTACGGGACATTTTCAAATTGATAAAAACAATGGAATTTAAGAGGTTTATTGGCATTTCTTTTTTTTTTTTTTTTTTTTTTTTTTTTTTTTACGCCTGAATAATAAATAACAAATAAAACATTGGAGCGGCGAACGAACTCCTCTCCCTGGAATTACATTTAAAATGTGCTCACCCATTTGAATCGACAGCCTTTATAATGAAAAAATAAATAAATAAATACATAAATAAATAAATAAGTAAATAAGTAAATAAATAAAAACAAAAAAGAAAAGAAACCACCTTCTTACACGACCTGTAAGAATTTTAATTTATTGATTTATTATATCCATGTTGGGATTTTTTATAATAATCGGTACAAGAAAAGAATTTTACACGCTATATGCTATAAGTTATAGCATAAAGTTATTGAGAGATACTTTTTTTTTTTCACATTTACACATTTACACGAGCCGCGTGCTTATTAAGTTTGATAAATGAAAAAGTGCTGCTGCTCTTAGTCCGAGAAGTGGGATTAATAAGCGCACAATGGTCGAGCAGTTGGATGAGCGGAGGAGGGGGGAGGGATCCAAAAAATATCAAGGATATTTGAATAATGAAGACATTGGCACCGAGTGGAATTTATCCCGATATCTTAATCTCGGTGGGGATGGGAGAAGCGCGAAAGAGATGCGAATGCCCATGGGAGCCAATGGACTGCGCCGCTCCGCGACAAAACAATCAATCTCGGCGAGAGTTGGGGTTATGAATCCTGGCACCGAGAGAAGCAAATCATCGGCAGGACAAGTGGTGGATTGGTGTGTGGGGGGGGGGTTATTGGGATCATTGGGGGGGGGAAGAGCGCCGAATGGAAAAAAGGCAAATGGAAATGAGAGGGAAAATGAGAGCCGATACATCGAGGACGGGGGGGGGGAGAGCCGGCCATTAATAATCCATTGCTCCATATACAACTAAAGAAGACATTCCCTGCTGAGTGGGATATGGTGCGGTGGTGGGGGGGGGGCACGTACAAGTTGCGATCTCCTGCTTAAGCGAGAAGAAAAGCTCGAGCTCGTCGTATGTAAATTGCGCGAGAGGCTCGGGAGGGGGAAATTCGCTTTGGTCGAGCGGCCGACGTGGCCTCCCCTCGCTGACCTCCGCACCTCCGCACCTCCGCACCACCCCCACCCCCGCCCACCATGAGTAAGAGGGGTCGATCGATAATATTATCGGCGGCGGTCTACCTACCATTTGCCGACGTGATTCCTAGGCAGATGAGGAGGAGAAGTAGTCCCGGGCTCAGGGCGCACGCTCGACAGAAAACAAAATTGAATACGCTCCTTCCTCGGCCGAGCGAGCATCTCTGGTGTTGGTGGCGGTTGCTGCTGTTGCTGTTGCCGCTACCGCCACCGCTACACCGCTACTACTACTACGGCCTGCCGAGAGTGGAGAGGAAGCGGACAAAGACGCGGAAAGCAGTCGGATGCTGGCTGCTCGGTCAACCAGGGAAAAATGTATCGAGCATGAAATTGCTCCAGTTCCCATCGCCGACGCAACGAGTGCGGCTCTCGCCGAGGCTATCTACGGTACATCATCTCCGCGATCCTTGCGTACGTGGATGAATTTCGCGCTCCTCTCCTCCTCGGCTCCTCTTCCCACCTCTTGCCTGGCTTCCCATAAACTCGCCATACGGATCGTCGGTCGGCGGCGGGGGCTCCCTTACAATCGGAGCCGACCGAATTATTGTTGCGAGAGTCCTTTGGACGGTTCGTCTCTCCTCCGCCGTCTCCGCCGTCTCCGGCTACCGTCTACGACGTTTCCCCGTCGCCTCGCGACCCGTCCGCGCCAATAAAAGGGATCGCAGAAGAAGTAAGTAAGGTAGGAACGGCGGCCACTTGTCGATTTGTCCGAGCGGCCTTTGAGTGGACTTTGAGCTGAGCCAGACCCTCGTCAATCACCGGGACTCGTCGACGACGACTTTCACCGTGTTGCTCGTACCCCCTTCTCTCTCGCCCCCTACCCGCCCCCCTTCCTTCCTTCCTTCTTTCGAAGAACAAAAGGGATGGATGGATGGATGGATGGATGGATGGTAAAAAGAGTCGCTTAACAGTCATTTTTAAATATCGAGAGCCCATGGAAATTTATCACTCGAACGGGGGTCGTAATAAAAAAAAAAAAAAAAAAAAGGTCTTTTATTGCGAGTTGGTAAGCGCGAGTCAAGTGAGTTGTAGTACTTGGCTGGATGAGCTCGGGCAAAAGTTAAAGTTACGGATTCATGGGAAAAGGGAGGAGTTGAGGGAACGGTTTGGACTCCGGACCCGAGATACCGATCTATCAATCTTCCGTTGCTTATGACGAACCGTGAATGTAGGAATTAATATTGAACCGATGCAGCAAGTATTCCCCTTGACTCTCTATACGCCTCTATACGTACTTAGCTATTTATATGGGGTGATGGGTGTAGTTGGATTGGAGGGGGAACCGACGGACTCTGACACGTCGCTAGCAATAATTACTAGCAATAAGCACTAACAATAATTCGGTTCGTAGGGAGATGGGGGGGGGCGAAGGGCCGAAGGGCCGACCGATCGCTCGGATAAAACAGCTACGGTACAATGAAAATCCCTTGGCCGGCGTCGTTATCTATAACAATAAAAAGAATCAAGGTATATTGTATCTTGTACTTTTTGGGGAGAACGTCAGCATCCGATTCGGAGCTTCGCGAGACGTAAAATCACTGCTCTCTCGGCTGCCCATTACATTTCCCATATTAAATTTATGCCTCCTTTACCGATCGGGGCTATTAAAACGTTGATTTGTTGGGCTGGGGGGTGGGGGAGGCGAACGGTTTTTACAATATTTACAACTTTGCCTTAATTGAAACATTTACTTTGGCAATGTATCTTTTTTACTTTCGGGCTTACTTTTTTTTTGTCAGATCCTATCGGGGTATTAATAATACGGAATTACGTGGTACAGTAAATACCGAAGTGACGTTAAGCGAAGACAGAGAGAGAGAGAGCGCCGGTACCGCGATCACGTATCGGTATTGGCTCATTTGTTGGGTGGATATATGGTTCCGCGGCGGATGCCGGTGCCGGTGCCGGTGCCGGTGCCGGTGCTCGCGTATTTATTAACGGTTCCCCCGAGCCCGATACGGTTCGTACCGTTTATCAGCGCCGATACGAGCCGTTAAATAAAAATCCCCGATACGGGGATAATTTTAAACGCTGTATATCCTCGATGAATTAATGGAGCAGAGAAAGGTAATGAGGAGCGTAAGGGGGACATTTGTGGCTCGCCGGCGATAATTAATAGGGCGGCTCGAGTCATTAACAGAGTACTCGACCGTAGGCCTACCTCTAAGCCCCCATAACATTTACCCGTTCATTATTCCGATTCGTACCCGTACGCCTGGCGAATTTTTCCAAAAGCCCCCCACCCCACCCCCATAAAGACTAATCATGAGGATCATGAGCTCTCGGTAACGGGCTCGGGGGAAAAAAAAAGTCCCCTTAAAATAAAGCTCTTAATAATCCGTGGGCAGCGGGCGATGAATGTCGCTTACCCCGTAATTTACGGCCGAATTACTTCCACGGGTTATCCCGTTTATTATCACGGACGGTAGATGGTGACGGTAGATGGTGACGGTAGATGGTGATTGCGATAAACGAGCTTACACGGAGGTGTAAAGCGTGCCTTCACGGGTCTTTGAAATTTTCGACTATTAAGAGGCTCGATTTAGCGCTGGAGCGCGTAAACGTCGTGTCCCGGCTGCCGTTGCTGCCGTTGCTGCTCCTCCTGCTGCTGCTGCTCCTCCTGCTACTACTACTACTACTTCACCCGCCCACGCTCACTCGTTGCGTGTCGAGCTACAGGACCCGAGGCCGGCACTTACTTACGCGTCTCGCGCTCGGCTTTTCGGCAGCCCGACCTACCTCCCAATAACCTACCTCCCCCGCCACCCGCATGTAAGGAAGGCAGGCAGGCAGGCCCGGCGTGACGAGCGAGCGGATACGTAGCCTCCGACGCTAATCGGCCGAGGAATTTAGCGCCTCCAGTCGCTAGGAGAGCGATACCGTTCGCTATTGGACGGACGGAGAGCCCCGACGTGATGACTCGTGAGCCGAGTAAAACGTCTTACTTATCGGAATTATTACGAGCATTGGAACGAGCACCGAAACGAGTACCGGAACGAGTACCGGAACGAGTACCGAGCGTTCGCGGCGGCTCCTTAACATATTTGCGGAATATTTGGCTACGCGTCGGATCCTTGGCCGAATATAACAGGCTTCTTGCTCGGTTGGCTGGCTTCCCCGCTATGGGAATAACCGTATTTTCCAATACCGTCCTTAACCCGTGCCCTTTCTTTCCGTTCCTTTGTGCCGGGGGAGAACCGTTTGGCCGAATATGTGCCCGATGCATGATAGAAATGACTCGCGAGTCGGAGCGTCGCTCCGACAATTTCTAATTAAATCCAGCCCAATGGCTCGGACTCGCTCGCTTATCTCAATATTACCTCTGCAATCTAATCATATTCATTCTCTTTGGCTTTACTCTACGAACAAACAGCCCCCTTTCATATAATAGACCCTTGAGAATTATTGGGATAATTTAGGCCTCGATGCTCATTACGATAATCGAAAGTAAAGCGCACCGCACGTGTATAAAAAGAAAAGGAAAGGAAAGGAAAGGAAAAAGAACATATATATGCGTGCGTTTCAATACAAATCGATAGAACGTATGGGATTTTTCCTTGTCTTTAATAAAGCCGAAGTTGAAGTTCATGAATACGTACCGATATATGTTATTCCCCGAGCATAATTCATGCTATACACAGTATGTGGTAATCTGGCCATTGATCTAAATAGACAGCAACATGGCTTATGACTTATAGAATAATCATTTTTCCGCGATTCGGGATCTGCTAAGAATTTATTGTTACGTTAAAGGAAGACTAATAATGTAGTTTAGAATATGCATTCTACGCTTCCTCCCCCCAACCCCACCCCCCGTCATTTCCCTTTTATATTTTCGTTATGATTTTCTCTTTCGACTGAGCTATAATCTATTCTTAGGGAATGCGTGTTGTGTTGTACGTGTGCTGAGCGATAGGCTCGTCATGAATAGTAATTTACGATACAGAAAAAAGAAGAAGAAGAAGAAGAAGAAGAAGAAGAAAAAAAGCTATAGCAACAAAGTTATCTTAGTTTTTCGAAAATTGCATACACTTAAAAGCGATTGGAGGAGTAACGGTTCGGGGTAGATTAAACTTTCAACAAATCTACAAAATGAATCGCGTATTACGTATGTGTTCTCTCGAATGATCGGGATGCATATGATTTGCCGGTAACGTTAACTCTAATGGGAACATGTATATTTGCGAGCGGGTGAAATTGCGAGGGATTAAAATAAATGGGAAAGAAGGGAGGCGGATTATTAAGTCCGCCTAAGAGAAAGGTGGGTTAAGTAGGGGGGTGGGGGGGGGGGAGGAGTAAAGGGATACGTCTCGCATTTGAATTCCATTTGGCTTGCATTATAATGTTCCATTGAGAGAGAGAGAGAGAGAAATTCATCACGGAGGAGGCAGGCAGGTACGTAACGTAGTAAGGAGTCGTTGATAATGCGCGCTCGCATACACCGAGCCGGACGGAGTCGCGGCGCATTATTTTGTATTAATTTACCATAGTTCGGTTCGCGAACAATGTAAAGTATGCACATGGTAGGAGTGGAGGAAAAGAGCTTTAATATGAACAATGCAGCGACCGTCAGTCGACTCTTAGACTCGGCGGCGGCATTCTGAAGCTTCGGGGGAGGAATGCCTTCGTAAAAAATTGTTAAGATTCAGGGAGCCGGGACGAAAGTAGTCGGGTTGGTTCGTGTGTGTGGGTGGAGGGAGAGGGGTCCTCGAGCTACTCCACCGCAGCTATTCGAAATGTGGGGAAGGATGGGGAGCGCGGCCCGGACACGCGAGCGAGAGTCGTGTGTACGTGTAGCGTGGATGGAAAAATACGTTAGCCGAGCAAAAGGTAGGAATTAAGCTATAATTCTATAGGTAGCGGGGGGAAGGGGGTGGGAAGGTCGGAAAAAAGTTGCATGCGAGGTTGGCAGCACGAGGAGGGAGACGGAGGGGAGACGGGGGGTATACGTGATCGGCCGGAAATAGAAGATGCTCGATCGAGGTGGGTAAGGGCGGCGCGGAGGGCCGAGGAGCCTGGTCCCCCATCCTCGCGCAGCATGCAAAGATTCAATAGAGTCCGAGTCGAGACAGACACACACGCGCGCGCACGCACGCACGCACGCTCACACAGAGAGAGAGAGAGAGAGAGAGAGAGAGAGAGAGAGAGCTGCATACAACGAATGCAGCAATTCGATCCCTCGGAGTGGAGTATTAGGCCCGCGAGGGGGGAGGGTGGGGCGGCGGGCGGGGTCCTTAGCGCTAGGTGAAATTGTGGAATGATGATCGTCGATGGGCTCGGCTTATTGAGAAAACAATTCCGGCCGACGGAGGCGGTGGATGTACAAACGGCCGGAGACGCGATCGCTTCAAAGATATACACAGTGATCCGTTGATTCCGAGCCTTCAATCCCCCCTTCTGTGTTAATTAAGAGTCCCCCGATGCCGTTTTCTCGGCGGCGGCGGCGGCGGTGGCGGCGGGCCTCGGCCGGTCTTCGCGATCCTCGATGGAAAGGGGTCGTCGGGTTGGCTCGCGCTTCGGCAAGCGTCGTCGATCGCGGCCTCGAGGGGATGGGAGTCGGTGGGAGTCGGTGGGTGGGGGGGAGTCAAGTGAATCGCGCGGCGCTAGTCGCAATTGATTTAATGCACAGCTGCCGGGGACTTTTTTTTTTTTTTTTTTTTTTTTTTTTTTTCCCCAATACGACTATCCGATCTCGTGGCTCCTCTTCTCGGTCTACCGCTTATTTCGCCGTACGGTATAACCTTTGCTTCTCGTACTATTCAATATCTTCCGAGAAGAAGCGCACCAGGTTATTGTTTGCTTAAAAAATGTTCATGGGAAAGCCAGGGAACATACCCACGTTACCGCTGAATATAAAAACTTGCGTTATCTTCATCGGCTTTTCATAGCCAAGCATTTATTATTTCGCGAGTTGATTATTTTTTTCCTTTGCCTATTATTTTCCCTTCTATTTTTTTTTTTATTTTTTTGCTTTCCTCCTCTTTTAGTAATGTTAATATATTAATTTGGCGATTAGCTGGCGCAGCCGCATCGTTCCAGCGAGTCATACTCGCAGGGACTCGATTAAACAATACTGTCGTTTAATGCCGCTGCCCCTACCGCTACCGCTACTACTACTGTCGTTGTTGTTATTATTATTATTATTATTACTATCACTGGTGAGAGAGGAAGAGAGAGAGAGAGAGAGAGAGACAGAGACGGGACTGGGAAGGGAAGAGTCTCGTTAATTGGTGAAACTCGGATGAGAGTCGAAAAGATCGCAACGGTAAAGTGACGTATAAAGGAATTACCGAAGAAACGTGAACCTATAATTCAATTGGTATGGCTTACTAATTAATTTATCCTTCCTTACTTGACTTACTTTGTCCCTTCTTTTAGATTAGAAAACGGCGAAACTGGAAGCTCGCGACTCGCCGCGGCTCCTATTTAAGCTCTTCAACTTAACTTTCAGAGATTTTCAGTGCGATTACACTTACGGCTTAGAGATCTTTATGATAGACTTATAATTGCGGGAATTATAATCATAACGTAGGACGGTATATATATATACACATACACACACACACACAGACACGTATCGCGTTAAATTATTATGCGATACTAGGATATTCAGTTATAACAGGAGCGACGAGTATTGGAGCATGCGCAAAGAGAATTAAGTATACGCTTAATGATCTAAGCTCGACTTTAGCTGGCAAAAAAGACCTTTAATTAAAAAGAGGGTTAAATACAGTAATTATTTAATTAATTTTATGCTAACTGATGAATTATAAGTGTGTATAAGCGGGGTATGTGGCATCAGCCGTATAGTAGTATTAAGTATCACTCGGGATCCTCGAAGCAGTTATGTTTTATATACGATGTAATCTGTCTGAAACAGTTTTTCTGCATTCCATGTAGTGATATGCGCGTGCATGCATATACATGGGCATGTCCTAATACGTTCTCGTGCTGGGTAAAATGGATTTCGTATCCATAATCCAGCGGATGTCGAAAGTTTGAGCTGGAACGTGTCAACCGACGTCAAGAAGGTGGAGAGGGGGGGGGGCGGTGAGGAGGGAGCCTAGCCGTCCGGAGGGCTCGGGAAGCGTCGGCCAAGGTATTATCGCAGGTATCCGTTATCTTCTTGCTTTATAAAATTCAGCCCGTTTTTAAATATTGATAAGCGCGCGTAAATCCCCGGGCTGGCTGTCCGCATTTTACTTTATCGGCTTTGCGCTCGGAGGGAAATAAATCTAGGCCGATCGCGACGACGTACTCGCTATATACCGTGACGGGGCGGGAGGGGGAGGCGGATTTAAAGGATAATCGGCATACGTAACATCCCCGATATTATTAGTACTTTCTAAAACTTATCGGCCGGCGTAAAAAGTTTCGCTACAAGTTGTCGCGTTCGGCTAAGTACGGCTTAAGATCGCGTAATCCCCTCCTCTCCCCCTCCCCATCCACTCCACTCCGCTCCCATCAGCCCCACCGACGTACGAACGTGCGCGATTCTCGTCGTATAACGCGGCAGGCTTCGACGTTTTTATTTGTTTTATTCTTTTCCTGGTCTTATTTTATTTGCTTTTTTTTTTTTGCTTCTTCTTCCTCTTACGAAAGCGAAACGTTGTTTTATAGAGGCGAGGCGGGGAGAGTATTAGAGGTAACAGATGGGAGCCAGGGCTCCGCGATCGAGGTTAATGCTCGGGCGTAAAAGCGAGGCTGCGCGCTCGGCAGAGTGAGAGAGAGAGAGAGAGAGAGAGCCGCATCCCGATACGCCAATAACAATCAAGAAACCCGAGATATTTACCCCCGAAAGCGGGGGCATCGGACTCGCTTTCCTCGGGAGGCTGTGCAGAGATCTGCCCTCGACGCGGCCGAGGGAGGGAGCGAAGGAGCAAAAGGGCCTCGGCTTTCGATACAGATACGCGACGCGAGGATTTTTCGCGGATCCCGTGACTTGGAGAACTGCACTCTCTCTCTCTCTGTCTCTGGTGCAGTAGCTGGTGTAAGGAAGGGCTACCGCTGACGTTGCCACTTTAATTAAAATAAATCCCTCACGCCCGATCCCCTCGGATTCGCGAATAATTTCCATTCCCACATCGTCCCGTCGTCCGTAGCCGAGGCCCCGCACCTCCTACCCCGTCTGTATAATTACGCGTTCCCTGGACCGGTAATTCATTTCCTCGACAGTATTATTGCAGATCGCCTAACTATTTTGAGGCGATACTTCGATTAATTACGGCGCCGCTCGCCCCCTCCCCCTCCCCCTCCAACCCCGTGTATCCTCCTAATGTGTAATATTGTAATTGATTGCGGTAGCGGGTACGCGGATTGGCCGAGTGCAATCAAGGCCGTTATTAATCGATTAAGGGAATCGGCTTACATACGGATTTCATAAATTGCTGCCTGCCCCCTACCCCCCCCTGCAGCAGACCTTGTAAGACAGACATTGTACGCGGGTTAAAAAGACAAGAAGGACTCCCGGCAGAGGCTGCCGCCGCCTCGTATCGTCAGGGACGTTGGCCGGGGAAAAAAAAAAGACTTTTTTCACCCTATGAGGGATCGTTACGGCGGCTAAAAAGCAGCTTCGTTTGAGAATTTAGACGACAGACCGAGTGATTCGGCAGTATTTAATTTATCCCCTCCTCACCTCCCCACCTCCCATCCCATCGTTTACTATAATGAGCATGAATCATTCCTATAATAATACCGTGGCTCTAGTGGCTTCTCTCCTCCTCCTCCTCCCCCCGCATCCCATTCCCCGGCTCAGCGCTTCGGCTACTCTGGCCTAAAAAGTACTTCCTCTGGCTTAATTTTTTGTTTACTTTCGATACCCAATGGATTACCTCTCTGTCCATTCATCGAGCGGCTGAAGAGGCGGAAGAAGCAGGACGGGAACGAAGAGGTGAAAACCGGGCCTGTATTCTTCTTCCCCCGACACTCGCTGTCGGGGAAGATGTTGATTGTCGATCGATGGGTCCTGACGACCAAACCAAAGTGGTGGCAGGGGGGCAGAGGGAGAGAGAGAGAGAGAGAGGAAGCGCGCCATACTGCCGAGAGCCGAGAGCACATTTATCGTCAAAGCACGTGAAAACCCAACGATAATGACAAAGTAATAATAAAGTATTTGCAAACGGTAATGATTGCGGTATTTGAGGGGGGGGAGTTCCAATGCATTTAGTAGTGATCCGGAGCTTAGGCCGGGGGACGTTTCGTTCGACGTATATTGAAATCGGAACGAATCTCCTCGTGAATATTTCATCGGTAATCGATGCTTATATTTCGTCGGCGCCGGGGTCGAGGCCGCGCGGCTCGTATTTTATCGTCAGACGTGGCTGTGGGGGTGTGTGGGGGGTGGCGGGGAGAAGGAGAGGCGCAGGCAGACTCGGCTGTCGAGTGCAGTAGGAGCGGCGACGGGACAAGCCAACCACCGACCAAGTTAAATAGAGGCATAAGTCGAGGGAGTGCGCGCGCGCGCCCCATGAAGTTTTATATTGTTTTATATTGTTTGCAAATTATACGCTCATTTTGTTCGGAGTAAGGTCTCGCGTCGCCGTCGCCCTCGCCATCGCCGTCGCCGTCGCCTCGTTTTTGTCCGGGGCTGGCTCGTAAAGCCTAACGAACGTCCGCCCGGACGGCAATTATAGCGCGACGCGTCCGCCCGCGCCGAGGCGCGAACACTTTCGCGATTCATTGCCAGCGGCGCGTCCTCTTCTCCCCCCCCACCCCCCTGCCTCGGCCACCGCTGAGGAGTTTTTCGCGGACCGAGAACCGGTGCGCGAGAGGTGCATCCTTCAAAGTACCTCGCTCTCTTAGGGCCCCCGGCCCCCGGCCCCCCGCCCCGCCTCCCCGTTCCGCAGACCCCGCTCCCGCGGGTGATCTCGATCTCTCGAACGCAGGACGCGCGGAGCTGCTGCTCCCGAGGCGCTCACCGGCATTCGCGTACTCGGCATTCCAGTTTCCACAGCGCAGCGCCCGCTCCCGACAAATATGCAGGCTCATCGCCGGACTGAGAGAGATAAAGAGAGAGAGAGAGAGAGAGAGAGAGCGCACGCCGAGTTTCTTCTTTGCTCTCGCCTTGGACGTGCCCTCGGCCACTTTGGTGGTTAACAAGTTCAAAGACGGGGGTACCGTTAGCCGAGCTCCGAGCTCCCGACACGACCTTACTTACTCCCTCCCGGCCCGCTACTTCTCTCCACCCGCCGCCGCCTCCGCCTCCACCCTCTCGCCTCCTCCTCTCGCCCCCCCCCTCGCCAGAGAGGCCATCGACGCCGCCTCTACAAGCCGTTTACGTTTTTGGCTACGGGCACGATTTTCTAAGTAGGGCGAAGCTAGGCAGAAGCCGCGAGCTGAATCGTTGTACCCCCTCCGCCCCCTGCCTCCCTCCCTGCCTCCCTCCCTCCCTCCCTACCGACCCTGCGGAGTCTGAGGATTTTTCCGGCAGACCGGCGATAGCGCGGTAGTCGGGGGGGGGACACTTGTATCGCGGCACCCCGATTAGCATAAATTACCATTGCCGTAGCAGAGGCTCGTGGAAATTAATTGCTCAATAAGCTAATCGATAGTCGAGAGCAGCGCATCGTCGACTAATGGCGTATTTATTAAATTTATGCTAATGTCTCGAATCTCGGGGCGTGCGACTGACAAACTACCTTAGCCGTTACGTCCGTATAGCTCGACCGCTCGTCTGCGACCGTTCGCCTAATCTCTCTCTGCCCCCCCCACCCCCACCCCCAGATCTAACTTTTCCATTACTTCGTTATTAATTATATCGGCCGTACATTATGTCGGCCTAATCTATAAAAATACATTTACGGGCAACGTCTTACTACGCCGTAATTGGATCTCCATTTCCAAAATTATTGCCCTTTAAATGTGTCTTTTTAATAAATCCCATCGATCCCCCGCCCCTCCGCGATACTCACTCGCTAGTCGTAACGATTTCGAGGGGTAAGCTGGTGGTGGTGATGGTCGGTCGACCCACTACCATCACCACCACCACCACCACCACCACCAGCACCAACACCATTGGCAGGCATTTGTAATAATTGAGCGACGATCAGCGCCGAGTGCGAATTTATTATAAAAGCCCTCGGGTCGACAATTGCCTTACTTATCCGCGCTACGTAATGAGCTTGATTAATAGACGTTGATGCGTATCTTCTTAGGTAAAAAAGCTTCCTCCTTCCTCCTTCCCGCTCGATATGCTTCCCACATATCCAAGATTGATATCGAATGATGGTAAGGGGGGCGGTGGGGTCGCGCGGGCCTCTACCCACCGGACGGGCAAAAATTTAATAATAATAAATGT
This sequence comes from Ceratosolen fusciceps, assembly GCA_018883505.1. Classification (NCBI taxonomy): domain Eukaryota; kingdom Metazoa; phylum Arthropoda; class Insecta; order Hymenoptera; family Agaonidae; genus Ceratosolen; species Ceratosolen fusciceps. The sequence continues at coordinate 1,329,422 of RCIC01000019.1, forward strand.
ATAACACAAATAGTGTGCCAGGCTGAGTTGCGCATGCGTTGCGCATGGGTTGCGCATGGGTTGCGCAGTGTGGGAAGTCGGTTAGTTATCGGTATATAAATCTGCGGCTCGGGCTTCGTAAAAGTGTGCGGACTAATGTATAAATACATGGATAGGTAGGCGCCGAGGGAGGGAGGGAGGGACGGACGGACGGACGTATCGATAGGAGGACCGAGTAAAGTTATATACGTGAGAGCCAATTAAATCGAAGAATGCGCGAGCCGACGGGTAGCGTAGGACGACGCGTAAGGCCGTCGGGGCGGAGTGGGGGCGGTGGTGGGGGTCAGTGAAAAAAGTAGCCCAACGAAGGTTGTTACAAATGGCTGAAAATAAATAAAGCCGATTGAATATGAAAGGGAATTAAGGATGCGGGGAGAGTGGGTAGTGGGGGTGGGGGTGGAGGGGGATATCGTTTCATACGCGCATCATCAAGTATGCGGCTAAAGTAGCACTCGAGCCTCCGCGATATTGTACGTTAGTCAGTGCCTGTAATTTGTAACTTTCCCTTGGTCCTTTGAGCCCGTGGAAACGGCCGCGATCGCTCTCCGCTTCGGCTCTCGCTTTACCCATCGGCTTTCTCCTCCTCCTCCTCCACCCCGCCGGCCCCTGGCCCCGTCTGCGCGACACCGGCACAATGTCGTCGCACCTCTTACTTTTCGGCTCGGAAGGCTCGGCCAGGGCGCTACTGGACGATCCGGTCACCCCGAGGGGAGAATGAACGGTGGCGGGTTGCACTTGACACAATAACACCCTAGGCCTCTGTACAATTGACTTTCGCCTCTCTCTCTCTCTCTCTCTCTCTCCGTCGGTCTCCGTCTCAGTCGCCAAAGAGGATGGTGGTGGGGGGGGGGGGTGTCCCTTTGTGCGCGTGTGGCTCGGTGGATGATGCATGGACGACTGGCTGGTTGGCCTTAAAAGCGGCCTCGCTCCTTTCCCTGTGCAGGGTGTAGATATAAAAGAAAACGGAACCCTGGACGGATGGAAAGCGGCGGGCGGATGTATATATGTACGGTCCCGGCTTATCCCTCCCTTTCCGACTCCATATAAAAGCTTTCTCGCGATCTACGAGGGACACGTGTTAAGGGGAAGGGACGTTTAATAAATTGCCGAAAGCCTTTTACGTGTTGATCGCGAGTCGTGTAGGCCGATAAGACATTTTACCGCTTTTGCCCTCCAGCTACTTAGCGTCCTCGTCGTCGTCTTCGTCGTCGTCGCACGGCTCCGCTGAGCTCTCCTTCTCCCCCTCCACCCCGCCATATCTCTCCCCCGGCTCAACGCCCCCTCCGCCCCCTTCACCGATCTGACGAAGCCGTAGCGCGTGGGAGCGGGCCCTCCTCGCATCGATACCTCATCCCCTCGTTTCTCTCGTTAAAGGCAATTTTCGTAAGCAGTCGCCAGTTCCGATGATAATTCCCGACGCGTGCGCCGATCCGGCTCGTGAGAAGGTAATATCTGCCCGAGGATGCCCGTTTTCCGCGATCCTCTCCTCCCGTCTCCCGTCTCTCTCTCTCTCTCTCTCTCTCTCTCTCTGAATATCGACGCTCGGACAACCGACAATCAGCGATAACAACGATAGCAACGATAGCAGCAGCAGCAGCAGCAGCAGCAGCAACAACAACAACAACAACATCGACATGGACATGGACATGGACACGAGCGAGCGAGCGAGCTAACAATGCCGTGATTGATTTGCAATTAGAGCCGAGGTCCGCATAACCCGGAAAAGCACGGAAATATTACGTCGTCCGGTGTCCATGTCCAGATTAATTTCGCTATCCCGCGCCGTGTAATTTCGTCGGGACGTGTGGACGGGAAATATTTATTGAAGCGCCCTTTGCGAGGTTAGTGCCGCGGAGCGCAAGAAGAAAGACGTGGCGGGGTGTAGTGGGACTGGGCTGGGCGGGGGGGGGGCATTCAAAGCCAACGGAAGATGCCGAATTAATATCGCCTTGGAATGATTAGACTGACGGCCGAGTAATTAATTATCGCGTACGGGCGGAGCGACGAGCGAATGAATGACGGCAGATGACCGGCTTCTACCGTCAGAGGGGGGATGGGGGGAGCGGTAGTGACCTTCGCTGGCCCCGTATGAAAAATATTGGTAATAACGGTCGTCGCTGGCTATCGAAATTAATTACCGCGACGGACGGCGAGAGCGAGATATCGATTGGGCTTTGACTAATACGTACGAGGACGACGACGAGGACGACGACTCGGATATTAGTCGGCCGTATATTAACATCTACGTGGGCGGCGCGGTATCGCGACTCGCGGGGTCGAAGTGCGAGTCGTCCTCGTCGTGGCGGGGGAGGGAGGTAGGCGGCACGGCTTTCCCCTAGAAAATCACTTGGCTCGAGCTACGAAAATTTATGGCCCGGGGGCGTGGAGCTCGTCGGCTCTCGCCGAAGAGCGTAGAACGGGTGATTGGGTGAGGGGGGCGAGGGAGGAGGGGTGGAGAGCGGCAACGGAGATGGAAAGAGTGGCTCTTTCACCGTTTTGATTTTTTCCCCTGCGCCACGATACGCGGCGTATCTCACGATCGAATTGCACGACGCAGCCTTTGAGTCATGTGAACGCTTGTCACGTGCAGCCACGTACCCGTATGCTCTCCCCTACCCTCCACCTCTACCTCCCCCTACCCATCCATACCTTCCGCCCCCTCCATCCCCTCGCCCCCAATCACCCACGGCCCCGCGAACTAGCCCTGCCCGTGCCGAAGCCAAAGCACAGACACACACACACACACACTCTCGTCTCCTTGTCCGCAGCCTTGTGCAAGAGTCTTGCCTTCGATCCTCGAGAATTGCGAGGAAGTCACGAGAGTAGCATCATCGGCCGGCAGAGTGGAACATTCGATTCTCCACTTCTGCATAATAAGGATGAAAGAAACGAGTCCGACTTCTGCACATTTCGTGTATAAGACTCCTGGTCTCTCCCTCGCTTCTCCCTCCTTCCCGCCCCCACTACTAGTTCTACGGTTTGCGCGCGCGCGCGCGCGCGTGTGCATCGACGCGGCAAACCGTATAAAGGATGAATCGGCTGCGGTGCATCCGCGTCCATTCGCCATTAAGCGTCTATTATAGACATTATTGTTCGCGCCGTCGCCCCCGTATCCTTTATTTTTATCATCTCGATCATATTGGCCCGATAAATATTTATGGCCCAACGTCCCCAAAGCACGGCAACGCAATCGTTTTTTACCTCCTCCTCCTCCTCCTCCGCTATCATTATTATTATTACTATCCGCCACCACCACCAAACACCAGCACCGCGCTGCCTTATTATTGTTATTATTAATATTTTTTTCAGCGTTTCCCGTAGGTAGTTGGTGGGGCCTGTATCATTAAAATTCTCCGGCTGCCTGGGGAGGATGGGGGTATGGGATGGGATGGGATGGGAGATGTAATCTGCATTCGGCGGATTAAAAGTCCGGCCGAGTCCTTATCAAATTGCACGTTTCCTATTGTATACACGGAAAACCTCGGGGTCGCGAAATATCTCTCTCGGCCGCCGCCTCCGGGAAAATTAATTTCAACGTACCGCGCTCGTATTAAATTCCTTCCACTCGAGGAGATGGAAGAGGAGAGGACCTTCACCTTGAAGCGGTGAGCGTAAGGAATATTTTATTAAAACGCGCGTTCCACGTGGAAGGTGAGGTCGGCCGAGCAGCGGAAGAATAACTGCGGCATTAGATTGAGTGGATAATGACAATGGTGAACAATTTATCGAGGATAAGTTTGCGTGCCGGTGATAAGGATTGGATACGATATCGGGCCGCCGCCGCCACCACCGCCACCACCGCCGCCGCCTCCGGCTTATCGTACGTTCGAATCTCGGTCGCTCGGCCAAAGTAAGTCATTAAAAAAAGAAAAGAAAAAAATTAAAGAAAGGAAACCTTTAATTTAAGAACCGATAAAAAAAAACTCATGGTGCTGCTTTGCTCATATTTCGTTTGACTAGAATAATTAAAGCGATACTCGATCTCCTTCCCATGTGCATCAATTGTATCTGGAGCACTTAATACGTGCATTAAAGTGTACAAGATCTTGAGGGAAATCTCTTATATTTTCCATTCGTGCTTCCTCGTACGGGTCCCCCCCCCCGCCCCCTCCCTCCCGCGCGCTCCTTATTTTCTTTGATTTAAAAATGGAGTGGGCAGGCGCTCCCTCGGCCTTTAAGGTTTCGCAGGCTCGGTGTGCTCGACCGGTTGGACATCCGATCCCGCTCTCTCTCTCTACGTCTCTCTGTGTGCGTGTGTGCCCGCGTTATTAAAAGAGTCTTCAGTGTCAGCGAGTGGCAGTCCCGGCCTAAAAGCAACGGAGCATTGTTAATTATTGGTACAGCGAAATGTAAATTAATCAGGGATGGTTATCATTAAAGGAGTCTGCTGGGTGTTCGGAGGCCCCGCTCCGGGAATTGAATTCCCAGTGGGTGACTCGTCGACTCGGTACTAAACGCTACGGGGAATAGCAGCAAAAGGGAACTCGCCGTATCGTCATGGCGATGGGGATGGGTATGGTGACCGTGGTTTGGAGGGACGGGGAGGAGAGAAGGAGAGAGAGAGAGAGGAAGACGGTGAGACGGCGGCTTATCAGCTTTTATGCTCGAGAAGCATGAGACGGGGAGGGGAGGGGAGGGATCGAGGAGTCGTACCGCGCTCGGGCTCGTGATTGTCGAGAGCTTGGTTACTAATCGAAATCGAAATCGATCTTACGGAAATATTGCCCCGGTAAGAATCGCCGAGATTCTTACCCTCGGTAAGAAATGGGGTGGGGGGTGGGAGGGGAGGGGAGATTAATCGAGCCCGTCGCGCGATTATTCCCCTTGTGACAAGTTATTATTTTAGCCGGTAGTCTCGCTAACCGTCCCGTCGCGATATGACCATGCGAAATCTCAAAACGATGATAATAACAACAACGACGCAGATCAGCGCCAGGATAAGGACGATTACGATAACAATAATAGTAACAATAATGACACCGATAATAACCACTACGATTACGATCCTCTTTATTATTACAATCATTCCTATAATTATTATCATCATTACCGTTATTATCGTTATTATCGTTGTTGTTGTTGTTGTTGTTGTTGATGTTGATGTTGATGTTGCTATTATTACGATTACGTATACGTTTACGATGAAGGCAATAATGACAGAAGGCGACAACGATTACGACTACGACGACGACGACGACGACGACGACGACGACGAGGAGGACGAGAACGAGGACAATCATAACAATGATGGCTACAATAATAAAAATAATAATAATGATCACGATGATAATGATGATGATAATGAGGCAGATTCATAGGAAAGTCGGGATATAATGATTATTTAGCGTGAGCCGCCCATTAATGTAGGCGCCAGGATAGCCATAGGAAAGTGTATTGGAGTGCGACCGGGACTGGAGATACGGGGAGCGACAGCGACAGAGAGACGTGGAGGTTCGTTGCCAAGATTATATAGCGAAGCGCTTCATTATAAAGGAAAATGACGAGTTCCGCAGTTAGGGGAAAAATTATCACTTCGCCGCGGCGAGGATAAGGTACCAACGGGCCGTAAGCCTTAGCTGTGCGGAAGGGGGGTAGGGGGGGGCGTTTAAGTGCAGGCCCGGCTGACAGGGCACGAGGAGGCCGCGAATCAGCCGGGGATAATTGTCCCCGAGGATATCGCGTGACTTTTAGCCCAGTGCCCCCTTCCCGCCTGCGTGACGTCCGACAGTTTTATAGGGTCAGGGGGGTGGGGGTGTGGAGGAGGAGGGGTGAGGCCCCGAGCTCCTTCTGGCCGTTGAACCCTATCTATCTCCTCTCGTTTCGCGGAGACGCTCTCGACGCTCTCGACGCTCTAGCCTCTCTCTATCTCTACCCTCCCGTACCAGACCTTCATCACCGCGGGATTACTTGCCCGGGCTTTTTTTTTACATTTCCCCGCACTGTTGCTGCTGCCCACCCCTCCTCCTCCTCCTCCTCCTCCTCCTCCTCCTCCTCCCTCCCCCCGACCCATCGCGACCCGATAATACATCATAACTCATTTTTCTGCATACTGTCATTTACTCTTTTACCTCCTTCCTCCCTCCCTTCCTTCCTTCCTTCCTTCCTTCCTTCCTTCGCGGAATTAAATTAAACGCCCGGCATTGAGTTTCATTTACAGCGCCGTCCCTCCCATAATGACTTGAGTAAAAATCATGTCGGATTACCGCCGCCGCTAATGAATTTTCGATATGCCGACCCTATTCGCGCCTCCTGCCGATTCGTTTCCTTATATATTTTTATATATATATATTTACGAAATTGCTAAATACTTCTCTGTCGTTGGTGGGGGGTGGGGGGGTTCGTGAGGATTTTCGTGAAAAATCTATATACCCCCCCCCTGGCCATCGGTCGTCTAAAGGCTCGAAAGCCCAGGAGGATCTTAATGAATGGCTGGTTTATGGGAAATCATTGGCGAAGCCTCGATCCAGCGTTAAAAATCATTGTTTATCGACAGAGTCTACATAAATTAGGCGATATCTGGGCAAATTGGCTTCCTGTTTCGAGTGCGCCCCAGATGCTAAACTCCTTTTAAGCCCCGGGGAAAAAGGAGAGTGAGGCACGGGAGCTTTAGCTTAGAAGTATAAAACTGGCAGTATAAATCATTTTTAGAAAATAATTAATTCCGAGAAGAAGTAGAAGTAGAAGAAGTAGAAGAAGAAGTAGAAGAAGTAGAAGAAGAAGAAGAAGAAGAAGAAGACGTAAATGATGAAAAAGTGGCCGTTGATGAGTAAGGGAAGAGGGGAAGGGCCCTCCGTCCCTCCCTCCGTCTCTCCCTCCCTCCCACCGTCGGCGTACGTAGCCAACGGAATAATCGCGGAGCTGTAAATTAGCGTTAACCGCATAAAAGTCAGGGGGAAGGAGGCTCGAGTTTATAAAATATCCCAATGAGGAGAGAATGCGGAGCTGCTGCGTCTTAGCGGGACTGCAGGGGGGGCGAGGGAGGAGAGAGAAAGGGAGACAGGAGCGAGGAGGACGAAGCTTATGTACTCGCGGTATTAGTATGTACTCGCGAGTAGAACGAACCTTGACATTCGCCCGGGAGATTGACTCTCGGCTGCCTGCCTGCCTACCTGCCCCCCTGCCCCCCTGCCCCTCGATCGTCCCGATCGATCCACACTCCCCCGCCTCCCCCGACGCTTTACGTCGGCAATGATTTACCGAAGCCAGATCCCCTTGGCATTATGCGCTCTTTGTCATTCGCCGATCACGATAAACGAGCGACATTCTAATTCCACTTGGAAATTGCACGGGACAACGGGGAGAATTTCGTTGCACGATCCCATCGATGCGTACGACGTCGCCTTTTATTTATTTCCCTACCACCGCCCCCCCGCCCCCCACCCACTCTCTCGCAGGGAAACAAAAAAAAAATGCAGCCGCTATTTATCTTATTACGAGCGACTCCTCGAAAGATTTATAAACAAATGTGTATGTATATTTCAAGGTGGGAAATGGAGATATACAAACACGTTGAAAGCGTCTAATTTTACCAACTCGTTCCTCCACCACCACCTTCACCTCCACCCCCGGTCCCGAGTCCCCCGAGTAACCCCAATAACCCACCACGATCAGCTTATCAGTCGTATTCGTTACGACGGGCATTCGATTCCTCAACTACTCACCCCCTCACCCCACCCCCGGACGCCGACGCGTTAATCAGCCTTAGATGGAATCACTCGGCTGCGTTTCCTTGCCTTTAACTTAAACTTATTTATCTTGCATAGCCATTACTCGTTTTGTTTCATTTTTCAAGCAGCCTTATTGCCGAGACGGCGCTCCTGACCTCGGTAATATTTAAAAGTCCCCGGACGAAGTCATCCCTGGACTTTTCCGCCGTTGGATTCCGATGACTCCGGTAGCTCCGACCAATATAAATACTTCCTCCGGGTCTTTAATTGCGCCTGCGCACTTAGTGCTTATTATATTTATTATCTTAAAATAATAACTTACAAATGGATTTCTAACGCGAAGCCTTTCTTTCTTTCTTTCATTTCTTTCATTTCTTTCATTTCTTTTATAATTTTACCCTTTAACTTTGAGCTTCGGATTTCTTTATCTTTTATAATCTTATATTACGAACGAGTCGGAGCAATATTAATGAATACCACCTGCACACACTCACTCGCTCACCTATTCAAATGACAATTGACTTTTCGCATAAGTATTGTCTTTCTATATTTGTAATTTGTCGAATACGCAACGTTGGCAATTATATTTTGTTTAAAACTTTTTTGCGTTTAAATTAAACGATTTTGAGTTCAATGCGAAATGCTGTTTAAGCGTTTGAGGAAATTTCTTATCAGCATTACGAACTTTTTATGTTTTCAGCGTACACGAACGTTATTTCAGATTAGATATTTCTTATATTAAGGACACTAGATTACTCGATAAGCCTGAAATGCGTACCGTCCGCTGTATACCGTTATTTTTTTCACAACGTCTATTCGGTACTTCCTTCAATTTATCCAAATTATAACGTCTGAAAAAATTCATAGAAACGTCATCGTTACATCGTATTTTCATTAACACACGCGCGATACGTAATCTATTTATTTCAATATCCAACAACCGATTTGGCTCTATTGATAAATTATACATTTTTAAAAGCATCAAAATTCCGTTCTTTTTTCTTTTCTATGATTAGGCTCTCATCTGTCCATATATATATATATTGAAACACATTCAGAATATTTAGATACAGATATATTGCTTTTTTTGTATGCTGTAATCACCCGAATGTAATATCACTATTACGGCTCCGAGTCCGCAATCCTTTTCATTTTCTTTATTGCGGATATTATAGATTTTCGCTTGAAACATCAGAATCTTAACATTTTGAAGCTAACGCGAGCAGTTTAAATTCGAGATGAAAACATATTAATTATTAGAAATATTATCTTGTATCCTTATTAACGTACCAAGAACATTTGGCATTACGTTAAAAAGTATACAGTTAATTGTAATAGTGAAGAAATTACTGGATCATTAGAATTATTAATAATAAAAAAAAAAAAAAAAAAAATGCTCTTGTATTACAAATTCTTTCTTGTCTGTGTAACTAATTAAAACATACATTATTCCAAGTGAGATTGTCGTAAGACGTCTCGTCTCATAATTAAAAACGGATTCCTTGACTTATGTCAAATCATAAGTAAACCTCACTTGTTCCACAGTTTATCTCGTTACGTGCTTTTTAAAAATAGCAATATTTGCTTCGTGTATTATTCTTCGCTATCCGATTATAATTTATAATTCGTTTATACGAATATTTAGTAAAATTACGTAAATATTTGCTTGGCACTCGACCGTTTTATAATAACATTGTATATACGTACTTATGGAAAGCATTGCGGAGATTGCGTTTGATTAGTAAAAATTTACGGTTAATTTAAGGACGCAAAAATTATATATATTTTAAATTCATAAATTGAAAATAACTCCTTAAGCATGTCTTTTGCATTTTGACTAAACAAACATTAATTGCAATCGTGGAATCTAATAATTTTATAAGCATATCAATGAAGAGAGATCAATCGCCTTTATTTTTTCCTTCAATTTCTAGGCAACTTTGAAGGCATTTTATTCTTGCGAATACTTTGGAATACATTATTTCGCAAAACACATATATAAATTAGATAAATTTGCATATCCGTGAAATGAAAAGGATCGGCTTAATTAATAAAATGAGCATTTTCACTGTATCGGGGGGGGGGGGGGGAAAGAAGAAGAAAAATGTATTCTCGAATACATTTCAATGGTTTGCAATTATAAATATATATATATATATATATTTTCATAATGTAGAACGAAATAAAAATTCCCATAAAAAGGAAAATTAATAATCAGCTATCACAAGATCGTTCATTAAAAGCATCCTATTGCTGTAATGGAAAATAATGCATTCGCATGTATTAGGGACGTATATTATGGACTTTTTTTTTCTCTTCTTTTTTTTTCTTTTAATTACATTATAAATGCGCGGATAAAAAGAGTTTTTAATTCTGTCGTGCCATTAATTAATTATTCCGAGGTGAAATGTTGTCAGGTTCGATGTTAATACAGCTATATTCGTTTAAAAATATTTTTCATTCAATTGTTGAATAATTATTTTATATGAAACAAAAAAAAAAAAAAAAAAAAAGAAGAAGCATGCCTACAGCGAATGGAATGCATTGAAATGATAAAATTCCGAAGCTGTCGAAATATAGCGATAAAATAATTCATTAATTAAAGAATATACCAATTGAAAATGATATATATATATATACACTGGATTTTGTATCCATACTCAGGTTTCCATTAATGCGTAAAGGAAGGAAAATAAAAAATGAGAATATTTATTTTGTGCGCAAAAACCTTGATATATATATATATATATATCGTTTGATGAAAAAGTTTATAAAGTAATAATTGTCAATTTTTACTTTTATTAAAATCAAATAAACTTTTTGGATTATACATGAAGGGGGAAGGAAATTTTTCCGTCCACTTGATTTTATAACCCCAATTAATAATTAATTAATGTTATAATTTAAAATGTTCGTATAAAGATGTTTATAATAAATTTTCATCTTATATTAGAGTATTTTTATCTTTTGTAGGAATAAGAAAAAACTTTATTGTGCATTCAATTACGATTATCGGCTAATTTTATGTATTATAAGCTAAACTGTATTATACGTATATATATATATATACATATATAATGTGTGTGTATCCGATACTCGCGTTATTGGTTGAAAAAAATTTAAAGGTCAATAAATTATATGAAACTTGGTTGGCTTTAAACGGCTATTGATACTATCAATTATAATTGAAAAAAAAAAAAAAAAAAATTCCTGAAAATAAGGGACAAGGGAAACCCGTAATAACAGGAGAAAATATTGAAAAAGAAAATCATGAAAAAATTTAGGCCAAAGGTAAATATTACTTTTAATAAGTTTAATTAACCCGCGTAATTGATGCGCGCGTACCTTTGTACCCCGGAATATTCCATAAAAGATTAAAATACAATTTTAATTCCACGTATTGATTGACTTTCACTCGTTATTACGGACAGTAAAAAGATATTTTAAATCCATCTCAATACATATTCTTTTATTACAATAATTTATGAAGTTGTTGGCGAAAAGCGATATTAAAAAAGCACAAGACGTTAAGATAATTTTTAATACAGACGTTAACTGCACACTTACCGTACCTTAAAAAGTTTACGTAACTGAGAATAAAAAATAAGAAAGAAAGAAGAATAAGAAAGAAAGAAAGAAAGAAAGAATGTTAACAATGATATAAACGTAATACATTTTATCATTTCACTGTAGTAGTAGTAGTATTATTCTCATTTTTGCTGCACGTAAGCGAAGCATCGCTTGGAAAAATGGTAAAAACGGTTCTTTAAAAAATAGATCGCGTACTCTTAAAAATACGGCCGACTAGAATGCCGAGCATTTTTCCATTTGATTCCTTAAGCACTACAACTCACTATTATTATTAGCATTTTTCGTAAATTGTAAATTTACGAGAAGAAAAAAACGTAACTTTCGAATTTCGAGGCAGAGAAGAAACAAAAAAAAAAGAGAGAGAGAGAGAGAGAGAGAGAAAATACAATATTTAAGAGTAGAGAAGCTCTAATTATCGACGTATTACGATACCGCGTTTTATAATATCGCAGAGAAGATGGATGAACGCTACCGGCTTCCTCCCCTCCCCCCATAAAGCTCTTAATTTATTTATGCCCTTGGAATATTACGTAAGCGCATAGCCGCCAGCGAGTGATATAGATACAGAAATAATATTCGTATAAGTGCTTCCCGGCCGTTAAATAAAAATGTAAATTTTTACCCAACAGTTAGTTCCCTTGCGGGCACCGCGTGTAATTTATCGATCATATTTTTATGATTTTTCACTTAGCGGCGTGGTTGCCGGTGGGGTGGGGAGGGGAGACGTAAAATATTACGACACCGACTGACTGAGTCAATAATTTCGAGCGCTTAAAAACTTTCCGTGGAATTTACATTCGAAAACGGCCGCATCCTTAAAGAATTTCAATTAATTAATCAGTGGGGGGGGGGGAAATGCCTTGTGCCAAGCGACCGAATAACTTTTGACATAGTTATTACTTTGTCCAATATATCAAAAGCCAGCTTATAAATAGTTAATGTTAGTTTCTTACGTTTCTTACTCGCCGCTGCTGATGCTGGTGCTGTGCATAATGCTGCTAACAGAGCATAGTATGCACTTTACGTCTCTGCCTTTATGAATCGAGTAATCAGTCGGCACGATTCCAGACGTACTTAAATTCATGTAAAATTAGAATTCATTTATCCAAGGCATAAGTAGGTTAGCCTCCAATTATGCAATTCAATAACAAGTTAATACTTCAGTAACACTTTCAGAGAAAAATAGCCAAGTGTAATTTCATAGAAATCCTACGTTTTCTTTCCCTCTCATACTAATACAAATTTATGCATATTCATCAAACAGTTATTACGATTGGTCATTGATTATATTTATTTTTTGCTCGATTTATTTATATTGTCTTAAATAGCTTAAGTATATAAGTCGTTGGGACTTTTGGCAGATCTGCTCGTTTTGAAGAAGAAAAAAAAAAAAAAAACATTGCGCTTGCGCCCTTATCGATTGCAGTTTAAGCAATTTAAGCGAATCGCCAGCTAATTTACCGTTGCGTAATAGTTCTTAATTTTATTAGTACGACTAGTACGGCAAGGTCTACAACGATGTAGCTCAAGTAACCGCAACATCGTAACTGATCTCTGAAATTATAAATTCAAACGTAATTCGCAACATTACCGTGTGTCATTTATTAAAATCGATATTAAATTTTACAGAAACGGATACACATGTACGTGGATTGGATTTTTAATCCAATAAAGGTTAATAGATTGTATTTTCCGAAGCATTAAATCGATAATGAGCTTGAACATTTTGAAAAATGCCAGAAAATTAATTTAAAGGTATTCCAGATGAAAAATTAAGTCGGAGAATAAGAAGTTTACTAAAAACTTCTCTACCGAATAGAAATATTAACGTGAATTATTAACCGTGAATTTTTCTAACCTCTTTACATTACTTCGATATTATTTTACAACTAATTTCCTTTTTATTATCATCATTAAAATTACGTATTGATTATTCTTCTTTAATAAAGTAACACTTATTATTTCCAAGAGAATGATGTTTTTCTTTAAAAATACTTACCGATCTTTTTTACGATTACAGTTGTAATTAACATAAATTCGAACTAGATAATTACGTATCCAGTTAATATAGTTTATAATCAATTGCGTTCAGTTACTTTTCTGTAAAAACAGAGGCGTTGCATTATTTCCATTGTCACGTTAAAGCCAAAATTTCCATTAAATCATCGTCTCACTTTGAATAATGCAAAAGCTCTCGTAAGTAATAATATTTAAAGTAATGCTAATTCTTGTCAAATATAGTATTTTATTTTTTTTTTTTTATAGCAGAATACTCGTTAGATTTATATTTTAGAAGCCAAAGTTTTAATTTTCAAACATAGAATATGTTTTCGATGACATTAATCCGCAATGTTGTTTTCTTTTTAAAGTTTTAAAGTTGTTGTTTAAAAGCTATTATTATAAAAAAATATATATTTTCATTATAATGATTTTGTAAATTTGTGGAGTATATAATGTTTTATAATAAATTGGCTATAGGAATCCATAAATCCTAAGTACGATATTATTATTATTAATTTTCAACGACTATTAAATGGTGAAACTAAGAATATTGAATGTAGTAAATAAATCAAACCAGTTATATTACATAAAGATAAATGTATTTATTTCCTTAAGCATAACTTATTCAATGAAAAACGCTTTTTATGAATTTCATTTATGTATTGTATGCGACATCTAATGGTCTTCTTGGTAACAAAATTCCAGAAATCTTCCTTACCTATAGTCACAAAGTCGACTTGCTATCATGAAACTTACACTAGCAGTGCATTACAAGCGGCACGTGTACCACAAATATACTAACTTGATAAATAAAACTTCTGATTAAATAACAGTCAATTACAATTAATATTACTTGACGAAAAAAAAATAAATTAAATATGTTAAAAAGAAAAGAGTGTTTATTTGGTTAAATATAAATTATAGAAATTACTTTTAAAGAAATGTATCGTATAATGAGGTATATAATTGAAGAACTGATTTTAACAGCATCGTCATATACTTTATTAAAATGCAATTATTTAAACACGAGTTGTATCGATATCAAATCGACCTCTCTCTCTCTCTCTCTCTCTCACTCTCTCATTCCGTCTCTTGCTCTTTCCCTCACATTTCGTAGCAGTCGCTAATCATGTTACAATTAGTAATAATCGTAGCGCAATACCTCATTTCACTTTCATATAAATATGTACATTCGTCAATACATGGCATGAGAAATTATATTCATCAATTAATACATTACAATAGTTGTATCAAATGTTGATTTGAAATGATAAGGATGAAACTGATGATGCGGTATAATATTAATAATATTAAAAATAAAATAATGGTATTTAAAACATTAATATTAATTATAATAATAATAATAATAATAATAATAATAATAATAATAGTAATAATAATAATAATAGAAGTAATGGTGGTAGTGGTAGTGGTGGTAATGGTAGTGATAGTGGTAGTAGAGTAGTGGTGGTAGTAGTAGCAGCAGTAGTAGTGGTAGTAGTAGTAGTAGTAGTGGTGGTGGTAGTAGTAGCGGTAGTAATAGTCCTAGATGAAATTGGTCGTTTTAGTTAAAACTTTCTAGCCAGTTTTCTTGAGAAATTACGGCTTGCGAAAAATAGTAATAACGGTATACGATTTATCGCAGTGACAATTTGTAGTCAGAATGAAAGCGAAGAAGATGCTTGCTCATGAACATGTAATGTGCCGTAATGATGATGATGATGATGATGATGATGATGATGATAACGATAACGATGACGACGATGACGACGACGACGACGACGATGATGATAATATAATAATAATAATAATAACATTGATATTCAATAATAATAATAATAATAATAATAATAATAATAATAATAATAATAACGGGGCAGGCGGCGGCGCGGGGAGGTTCCCCGTCGCCGAATGAGTCGATAAAATTTGAAAAATTCATCGTTATAGCTTATAATATATAATCAACTATACAGGCATTTATACAGATTCAACGATAAATCTACCTTTGAACAGGTATTTTTTTTTTTTTATAAAATATATCGCGTATAACAATATCGTCTGAAAGTTTTGGGGGTGTGGGGGGGTCTTAGTTTTTCCACTCGCGCTCACACTTCCATACGCGTGCACACAGACAACGGGCACATAAGACACAAATGGTCGAAGCACGCTACCACATGCGGTTGCTGGGCTGCTCGCGGGCGGCTGGACGTGCCCCCATGGGCAGGGCTACATGGTAGGCCACGCCGTTCCCGGTACGGCAACACATTCGCAGGTTCATTCGGTCGTTCATACCAGTATCTCTCCGGAGTGCAATGCATTCTCGCTTTAAAGCTTATCCGCGTGAAGGGCATAATTAATAGGATGCCTCGGGTCAGGACGGGCGCCAAGGAAAGTCGTGGCTCCACCACGGGCTGGCTCCGCGTCGCGAATCCTTATCCCTCGAGGCGGGGTTAACTAGTCGGTGGCCGGGTCACGGGTGACCCTTGGAAGACAAGACACTTCGTGGGGCTTGCGATACGGAGACGAGCCGGTACAGTAAGGTGGGTGCGGTACGGTGCGGTGCGGTGCGGTGCGGTGCGGTCCGGTGCGGTGGGGTGGGGTGGGGGGTGGGGGGATGGGGGGGGTCCGGCCCTCACTTGACGAGGGTGTAGACGGGCTCGTTGCTGTGGCGCATGGGTACGCAATGACCGCTGTAGACCTTGACCCCGAGACCGTCCCCGTAGTAGCTCGAGGGCAGGGACCCGGGGTCGGTGTGTCTCCTTGGGCAGCGGTGACCTTTGGAGCACTGGCAGAGTGGCGAGGCGTTGACCTCCTCGAGCTGGGAGGCCGGCCTCTTGTGGACGGTGAAGAGCCGACAGGGTTCCTTTGGCTGGCACTTCATCCTCTGCAATCGAAGACGTACTAATTAGCGACCTGTATGGGGCTCTCAAGGCCATCTATCTGGCTGCGCACGGGGCTCCGGGCCGCTTACGCGGTTCGTAAATTATACCAGGGGTCTGGTAGGAGGGGGAGGGTTGTAAGGGGGTCGGTCGAAGAGCCGACTATACAAAGAGTAAAAGAAAAACAAAAACAACACAAAAAAAAAACAACAAAAAAATAGTAAACTCACGCTTTGCGGGGAGCAGGCGAAGGAGTAGACGAAGGCCGGATTCCCATCGGGCAGCACGTAATACTGGCGCTTGACGAGGTAGGCGACACTGCCGGGTCGGCACCTGCAGTGCATCTTCTGGACGGTGGCGTTGTTCGGTCCGGCGCCAGGCGCTATTGTCCACGTCACGTCCCTGCAAGCGAACAAGCGAACGCTCCCGTCAGTTCTGGGACTCAAGGGTCGTCGGGGTCTCGTTGCTAGCGGAGAGCTGCGGGAGGGGGTTGGGGGTGGGGGTGGGGGGGTGGGGGGGGAGATACTCGTGGCTGGTGTTACTCACTTAAAGTAACGGCAGATCGGCAGTCGTTTCACCGGCTCGCAGAGCTTGTACTGCCGGGTCTTGTCGACGATCGTGTGGCCGTCGTCGGCGTGGAGACTCCTCGAGCAGGAACGACCCGAGGGACACCGGCACTGCCGCTCGACCCATGGGTCCCCATATAAGTCGACCTTGCTGCAAACCTCGCTCTTCTCTCTGCATTCCGGCAAATCCTCCTCGCTATTCTGTAAGGCAGATACGTTCCGAGTTCAATAATTAGCCTCGGCCTCGCCCGCCCTCCCCACCCGACTCTTCCGTCGCCACGCCTTACCATATAAATTAGCTTATGTACATAAACATAAAAAAAAAAAAAGTAGTCGCTGGCCACCATACCGCCAAATAATAATAATAATAATAATAAGAATCGAGAAAGCCGCCCGAGAGTTTACGTTGCCATTAAAAGAGCGACGGTGGGTAGAGAGGGGGGAGGTTGGGAAGGGGGTTGGTGGGTGACCGACATCCTTTTTCTTTTTCTTTTTCTTTTTTTTTTTTTGTTTTTTTTTTTTTTGAAGTCATCGCCATTATGTCCGTGAGCACTATAAATAAATCGATATAAATGAGAGTTTGCAAAGGCAAACTCGAATGGCTTTATATATATATATATATAGCTTCGGGGCACAATTCTTTATAGGCACTACAGGACTTCCTTCCATCGTTTTACAGCTAATAATTCGGGTGCTTCCGGCCTAACCGTGTAACACTTTTCTCTTTCACTCTTTGAATCGGTCATTCGGTGGTGGTGGTGGTGGTGGGGGAGGTACAACGGAACTGTAAACGCTTCGAAAGTCGGGAGCCGGAGCAGCTCACCTCAGGAGGGACTTGCCTCCGGAGCTAATTTATGTTCCCCGATTGTCATTACTTTAAATGGGCTATGTCTATCAATTTTCACGTCCGAAGACTCAGCATCCGCTGCTCTCGCTCCCGCCTCACTCAGACAGAGTGCGAGAGAGAGTGGAGTGGGGAGTGGAGGGGGGGTATCGTGATTTTTTGGTTCCCGAAGGAGGCGAGCCAGGTAAAAAAAAAAAAAGAAAGAAAGAAAAAAAATAAATAAAGAATAAGAAAGACACTCGTAAAGTCATTATTAATCTGTCCGTCAAAAGGGGATATGATGGACGGTGTGCGTGTGTCGTCGCATGCGCATTCTCGTAATCGAGTATCCCGAGGTGGAATTGAGAATCGGAGGCAGTGACGAAAGCTCGCAAGTCGATATCCGTTCGTAAAGGTCGGTTGCAGCCCACGGCCGGCCTCGTTCCGTTGCCTCAGGTATCAATGATTTCGCTGACCGAATAAGCCGGACGAAATTACGACCGCGCGTGGGGGGGAGAGGGGGCAGGGAGGAGTCCCTTTACGTAAGCCAACGCCCGGAAGCGACGCTAGAGCTGAAAAACGAGCCGCGCGACCGATTCGAGCTCGACCTCACCGATAACCGAGAATAAAAAACGTAATTTGCTCGGGGGTGGGGTGGGGGACCAAGGACAGCCTCGTTAATTAATCTCGGTCTCGATTCCGAGCGTTCTCTCTCTCTCTCTCTCTCTCTCTGGTCCGATCATCAGTCTCTCATTGGCTCCACGGATAATTACCGAATTTTCACGGACGGTAAAGCGTTTGATCCCCTCCGGCGCAGCAGTCTACCATCGGTTTCTCCCCCTGACTCCGCTCCCCCGTCCCACGTACGTTGTTCTTGCTGTTGTTGTCGTTATTATTATTATTATTATTATATTTTTATTTTATAATTATTATTGAGGCGCTGAGTAGGGAAGCACGGAAAATGGGAATCACGTTGCCGATTCTTATCGACGGAACCCTCGGACGGATTCGCCATCCGGGGGGTGGGGTGGGGAGGATCGCGGCTTCGGAGCGGAAACGTTTAAACAAACGTAATTGATATGGTCGTTGGGTAAGAGGCTTGCTTTCCTCGATATAAAAAGCGAGCCTCGTCGAGTTCCTTCCGCAGCGGGCAAATAAGAAAGGAAGAAAGGAAGAAAGGGAGAAAGGGAGAAAGGGAGAAAAAAGATCGCGAGAGGATGGGCGACGGTGGCGGGAGGAATGGCTGTAAGGAGGAATTATTAGAAAAACATTAAGCCGTTATTACGGGAGCGGCCGCTGTAGGCCGGGGTGGTGGCGGTGGCGGTGGCGGTGGTGGCGGGAGGAGGGAGGGAGGCGGTGGTAGGAGGGACGGGGGGAGGCCCCTGCCGCGGAGGAAACACTTAATGGACACGGAGGTGGGGAAAAAGGCGGGAGAAAAAGGAAAGAGACAGAGGGGACAAACGAAGGGAGAAAGAAAGGAGGAGCAGTGGAGTACGAGGCGGAGTAGCGGAGAAACAGGAAGAAGGGAAAAAAAAGGAAGGGAAGGGAAGGGAAGGGAAGGGAAAGGAAAAAAGAATGAGGAAAAAAAATGCCGAGGATGAAATAATAAAGGCGCGAGAAAATGGTCGGAAAAGGAGGCTGGAAGAGGAAGGTCGAGCCCCTCGCGTGACGTGGGAAAGTGCGGGATGAATTGTCAAAAGGACGGCGGGGGCGGGGGGGACACGTTGGTGGGACGTTGGTGGGACGTCGATGGGACGTTGGTGGGACGTTGATGGACCGTTGATGATGGACCGTTGGTGGATCGTTGGCCGGAGGCATGGATCTCTACGTCGAACGTAACAGACGGAAGGTCGAGGCGTAGGTTATTGGGGTGTGGTGGGGTCGGGTGCCGAAATCAGGAGGTGAAAGGAACTTTATTTCCGGTCCGGGGAGTTATCATCGTTGAATCGGTCCCGGTGGAGGAGGCTGAGCCGAGCCGAGCCACCGGAACCGGTGAGAAGGAAACGGCCGTGGAAGATGGAACGAATGCTCTCCCGGGGGGGATTTTCCGTCAGCTGATTCTCTCGCCCCGGTCGTGCATGCACTTTCCCCGCTGCCGCTTTGACCTGGCGCGTCTCAAGAAAGAGGAGGCGAATTAGTAGTTGTTGGCCGGTAGTAAAAAATAATGGCTGAATAGGCTCCTTTAAGAAATGGCGGAAGTCGCCGGCCCGGGGGTGAATAAGCCGGAAGTCCCCACTGTGCTCTCGCTCCACACCCCCCCCCCACCAAACGCTTCCCTACCCACAATAGGCCCCGGCAAATCATAACATCCTTCTGGCCTCGGCTCGCTGATCCTTCGAAAATCCAACTTTTTATACCTGTCCCGGCAGTACGGAAGTGTGCCTGGTGCATCGTCACAGGAAAAAGGGACATTTTGCCCTCGCCCTTCCTTCGTCCTTCCTCCTTTTCCTCTGCCTTGCCTCCCTACGGTCATTGCTTGCCACTGCGCTACCGTACTACTCGCTCCTCCTCCTCCTCCCCCTACATCTCCTGGCTCCTCGACCCCTTCACGTCGCGTAGGCCAAGCCCCCGCACTCGAATACCGTTTCATTCATCTGGCCCCCGCGCTCTAAGTATATCTTAATTCCCCTTACTTGCCTTCCCTACGAACGGCCCATCTTCCCCTTACCTGCTTACCACCTACGCCCTCCGTTCCGTGCCCCCTCAACCTTAAATCCCCTTGCCGTATAACCAGCTATTCCCCGACTATTCCCCGACTATTCCCCTCGTCGACCCATTAATACACAGTTACATCCCAACTGCACGTATCTTATCAAAGAAATAATAATAATAATAATAAAAAAAAATATATAAAAATAAAGCACAACAAAACAAAACAAAACAAAACAAAACAAAAAGTAAAAAGTAAAAAGGAAAGGAAAAAACAAAAGGTAAAACCGAGGTAGGGATAAACAACAACTTTGGCTGTCGGCGACGTCGTACCCTGCCATTGAATAACAGCGGACGGTGAAAATACTCTTGAATGGGCCAGAGATTTCAAGGAGCAAAAATAAACAATCGCATTCTTGCGGAGGGAGGGATAGAGTAGATAAATAAAGAGAGAGAGAGAGAGAGAGAGAGACTCGGCCTCCAGCAGGAGCGGCATTGCCGAGCTTTCATTAGAATTCAACGCGGTATTCCGATGATATAAACAAGAATGAAGAAGAAGAAGAAGAAGAAGAAGAAGAAGAAGAAGAAGAAGAAGAAGCCGCTCGGATGCTGGCACAAAAGCGAAGATGATAAAAATCAGAGACTAGATGGGGAAGTCTGAAATTAATTGGAAGATCGTCGGCTCCCTACGCACAGCATTTAGAACCGCCGACGGGCTGATTCGCACACACACCCACACGCACAGCGATCTTCGAATGGACAATCAGTGGTTGAGCGAGCGAGTGAGAGAGAGTGAGAGAGAGAGAGAGCCAATCTAGATCCTGATCGTTTAATGACCTTAACGATACGTGCATGCCGGCCGGCTGTCCCGATAATAATTCTTTTTCAAGCCTAGTTAAGGAGCGCATCTCTCTCTCTCTCCCCCCTCTCTCTCTGTCTCTGTCCGTCTGGCTGTTCGTCTACCCTATGTCTCTATGTATGTATAGCTATGTGGTTCCCAGCCTACGGCCCGGAGGTCCCCTCGGCAAGCCGACGACGACGACTCGTCTGGCCCTTTAAACCATATTGGACGGCGGACGTCTGTAGGCACGCACGCGGGAAGAAAAGTGTCTTCTTTGCGCCCGCATCCCATTCAACGGCCGAGATCAACGGGTCAATCAATCACGTACGTCCTGTCCGCGGCCGCAGACGCGCGCTCCGTCGCAATTCTTTATCCCGAGGACGCCCGAGGACGCCCGAGGTCGCGAGCATTACGGGCGACACGCGCATGGGAGCCCGAGACCGCGGGGGCGCATCGGGCGTCCTCGGCTCGAGGAAACGCTCTTCCGCCGTTTTACCACCGAGCATTAGACTTTTTTTTTTTTTTTTTTTTTTTTTTGTTGCCCCGAGAGCTACCTCCTGCCGACCGCCGCCAGTCCTCTATTCCGCACGTCCGGCGTCGCCCTCCGCGAACGAGGAGAGAACGCGCGCGATCGTTTTTTTTGCGGCACTAATCGTCGCTTCCCCGGCGACGATCGCCAATTTCCCGTCTCCCCGTCTCGTTTCGTTCGCGAATGCGCTCCTACCTCTCCTCCTTCCCCTCCCTCCAGCATCTCTCGCTCTTTACGCCTCTCTCTCTCTCTCTCTCTCTCTCTGGGTGTGTGTACGTATGTATGTTTTTCGGGACCGAGAGACGGAGCGGTGGAGACGTTGCTGCTCCCGTCGCCGCTAACCACGTAGCCGCGTCCGCTCAACGGAACTGTTTTTTCGCCGACTCCGCCT
Source organism: Ceratosolen fusciceps (assembly GCA_018883505.1). Classification (NCBI taxonomy): domain Eukaryota; kingdom Metazoa; phylum Arthropoda; class Insecta; order Hymenoptera; family Agaonidae; genus Ceratosolen; species Ceratosolen fusciceps. The sequence goes on from RCIC01000019.1 coordinate 1,351,398, forward strand.
CGGCGATTTTTCCTTCTGGCCCCTCGTCCACGAGAAAAGGATTGGGGCGCGGCGGGGCAAGGGCGGGGAGGGTCCGCTCGGAGCTCGGAGCTACAGCAACGCCGACTGAGCTTCGCGAAGCGGAGGATGGAGGTGGAGGTGGAGGTGGAGGTGGAGGTGGGGGAGAAGGAGGAGGAGGTAGAGGAGGTAGAGGAGGTAGAGGAGGTGGGTGGGGGGGAGACGTACCGACTGACTATGTGCGTCGTCACGCGCCGACCTACATTCCGTGCGTGAATGACTTTTACACGCGATGCCCCTCCGCCGACGTGTCAATGAATGAGCAGCGCGACGCGTGTGCGTATGAATGAGCGAAAACACACGTGGGGCGCGAGGCGGAGTGGCCCGTGCTCGTTCACTCGCTCGCTCGCTCGTTCCCTTGTACGCGCACCGCGCATTTCGGCATCGGCTCGTCAAACAGCCTGCGGACGACTCTCCTCCCCTCCCCCCGGCCCTTTTATCGTTTTCACGACTCCTCGTCGATGGGTCCCCCTTTTCTCTCTCTCTCTCTCTCTCTCTCGCGCGCGCACGCGCGCGCGTCCCTCGCCTCCTCCCTGCTCTTCCTCCTCCTCCTCCTCCCTCCTCCCCCTCCTACTCCTCCTCATATGGTTGAGTTCGCCGCGGACCGGATGCCTTGGCCCCGGACAATCCAACACGTATCGGTCGCAGCGGACCGGACCCATTACACCCGACCCAACCGCTTTCCCCATTACCTTTACCTCTTTACTTTACCGACTGCATCGTAAACACTTGGACACAGGGATCACCGTCACCACCCGCGTCAGCATCCCCGGATCCACCGAGCTTTCGTATCTCATTACATTAGTCCGTCCACGTCCCCCCCCCCCCCCGCCACTCATTAATCGTTAAGCGTTATTAAAGTACGCGGAGCCGTGCTGGAGGCACGTAGAAATAATAAATGTCGTTGTAGAAAGCCCCGTGAGGCTGTGCTAATGTCGCAATCTGTAAATTACGGAGCGGCTCGGTAGCGAGGACTCGGGGAGGCGGCCAATGAGCTTTACGAAGAAAATCCGTAGTCAAGGAGAATCGGCGATTCCGCAATCCTCTTTGCATCCATCCGATCACTGTGGCGCTCGGCTCGCTCCGTTACCTCGTTATGTCACCCGGTCATAAAGTCGCCGCGTAACCACGGCACCCCCCTACCCTACCCTACCCTCCCCTACCCCTTCGTCCCATAAAATCAATCGCGAGCCCGTCGATAAGCATAACGAACATAGTATCGGCGTTTGTTTACATAAGTGGTGATAGGCCGGCGGCGAGTTGCGGACAGCCGCCGACGACGGTGTCAGAGGCCGAGGATGCCGTAGAGATCAGCAGAGAACGGAAGGAACTTATCGGCCTTTATCGCGAATAATGGATAGACGGGGCAGCGCGACTCTTTCTTGACCGCGGACTTGTGTAAACCGCCGAGGTCATGTGGCATCGAGGCGATCGGAGAAAGAAGATGAACGTAAATATAGGTTTATTAATTAAGGGAATCGATCGATCGATCGATCGATCGATTGAGCGAGCCGGTCAAACATTCATCGAGCCCACGAATCGGCCCTGCGCCTCGTGCTCACGATTAGCGACCCCCAGAGGGACGGAGGGACAGAGAGAGAGAGAGACGGACAGAGTGAGAGAGAGGGGGGGAGGGAGAGAGAGGTAGAGATGCGCGAAAGGAAACCATGGTTTCGCTGAAAGACTCCTGGCAGGCATCCATCCCGGCATCTCGTTCCCGCCGGTGTCCTCCCCCCCCCCACTTTAGAGTCCGTCCCATAGAATAGAAGGCTCGCGATCGAGGCTCATCTGCAGCCAGCCAGTGTCTCGTGAGGCTCCCACCCGGTGCACGAGTGGTGCCAGGTGTCGGGTTCGCTGCGGTCGTGGGAGAAGCCAGAGACTCGTGAGAACTTCCGGATGGTTTCCTTGAGCGGGAGCCTTCCGGCAGCCCTATTATTCCATTTTAGTTCAGTGCCACCGTCCTCCTCCACCCTCAACCCCTCCTCAACCCCTCCACCATCAACCCCTCCTCCCCCTGCTACACCGTCACCTCCTCCGCCTCCACCTCCACCTCCACCTCCACCTCCTTCTCCTGTACCCCAATAACCTTTCCTGCGTGCGGCCAGTCACGTGGCGCGCGTTCCTTTTCGCGGCGGTGCAGCAGCATCGGCATCGGCATCGGCATCGGCATCGGCATTAGCAGCAGCATTAGCATTAGCAGCAGTGAGAGCACCAACAGCCTTGAGCCGAGGACTTTTCGGCTCTCCTTCGGCTCCGAACCCGCCCGCGGCTATTTAGTCAACGGCCTCGTAAACTAACCTCTCCCCCACCCCTCCCCCTCTCTCTCTCTCTCAGAGAGTCTCAGTGACGCTCTGGATCCCTTGCCCTCCCCCATCGCGCAACTCGGCTACCGTGGGCCCACCCACCGGTCTCTTGTCCGGCGAGCTGCGCATAGACCGAGCCGGAGCCCGAGCCCGAGGTATTAAATTTCGAGCAGAGCAGAGCAGAGCAGAGCAGAGCAGAGCAGAGCCGAGCCGAGCCGCCGTCCGTTATTTGTGCACGAGGAGAGCCGGCCGTTATGCCACCGGCAACATAACGACGCACCGTTACGTAATTACATTCCGGAAGTCTCTTTTAGCACCGACATCCATATCCATCCCCGGGCTCTCTCCCGAGCCGGCCTCTCTCTCTCTCTCTCTCTCTCTCTCTCTCTCTCTCTCTCTTTCCGCTATCAGTCGGAGAGCGCGAGCCCGCTTCCGCACCCTCTCCCCCACCCTCTCCCCCACCCTCACCCGCAACCCTACCCGGCCATCCTCGACTGGCTCTAAATACGTTCCGTGGCTCCACGGACACGTGCTCCTCCTTCCCGGACTCCGTGACCACCAACGCTTGTTTTGGCGGGACCCCGAGGACCCCGTCGCCCCACCCACTAACCCACCCAGCCAGCCCCAGTGCCAGCCCCAGTGCCGACCTCGCACTTTTAATCGATGCTCGGTGGCTGCCACGGCACTGCTCGCCGTCCGGAGGGGAATACGTAGAGCGAGCCTGCAATAGCTGTACGCGATACGGACCTGTAGAGCGAGCCTGCCTGCCTACCCGCCCGCCCACTAGTAACGACCCGGAGTAAAAGTAAAAGTGTAGTAAGCTCGAGCGATAGATCGCGCCCGGTGTTGTTGTTGTTGTTGTTTTGTACTCACGCCCGTTTGGTAGACGACGAGGGGCTCCTTGCGGCTGGCGTGCGCGTGCTTCTCCCCGATGAGGACGATCGTCGTGTCCGGGAGCTCGGCGAGCTTCTCCAGATCCGTGAATATGCTGTTGTCCGAGGGCATGAGGGCCTTGAGCAGCTCCTCGCCCGTCTCGTCGTCGAACTCCATGCCGAGGAGACCCTCTGCCGGGGAACGGGCCGTCCTCGTAACGGCGAATGCCGCGGCGAGCAGCCACAGCTGGGCCTCGATGTTCCTCCCGAGCCTCATCCTCGAGCCTCGTGCTCGCTCTCCTCCTGCCTCCTCCTCCTCCACCTTCTCCACCTCCGTCGCCTCCTCCTCCTCCTCCTCCTCCTCCTCCTCCTCCTCCTCCTCCTCCTCCTCCTCCTCCTCCTCCGCCTCCTCCTCCGCCTCCTCCTCCTGCGCCTTCTGCCCGAGTGCGCGTCCGGAGGTTACGCGGCGTCGACGGGCGCGCGCGCGCCTACCGCATCTTACCGTACCTCGCCGTACGTGCCGTCGCACGAGGATACGCAGCGTATTTTTCTCACTCTCTCACTCTCTCACTCGTAACTCCGAATCTCTCTCTCTCTCTCTACGTCTCTCTCTCCCGGTGCCCTTCCTTCCTTTCTCCCTGTCCACCGTCCTTACTTCCTCTTACTTCTTTCCTGCCTCTTTCCCCTGACAGAGGAATGGATACTCCCCTCCCTCTATTTCGCTCTGCGGTTACCTGCTGCAGAGATACGGCGAAGGTCCACGACGCGACTCACTTAAAGTCCGTGTTCGAGCGGCGCGTACCGTGTCCGCTGCGAAACAAATTAAAGCGTGGATATGCGCGTGCACTTGTGCGCTCCTACTCTACTCCTGCCTCGACTGCGTGCGTGCGTGCGTGCGTGCGTGCGTGCGTGCGTACGTACGTGCGTGCTTTCGTGCGTGCGTGCACCTTACGTACGATAGCACGCTGACGACTGGCACCTCGGCGGGGCCTCCACGGCTTCCCGAGCCGAGCCAAAGTATGAATGGGTGCCCCCACCACCACCACCACCACCGTCCGCCCGCCCGCCCGCCCGCCTGCCCGCCGGCGGCGGCGGCGGCCGTCCCTTTTGCTTTTGCTACGGAGCCGAGGCTGAACGCGCGCGCCTAACCCCCACCCCACCTTGCCCAGCGGCACACCACAACCACCGCCACCGTCTCTCACCCCCTCTCCCTCGTACCCGCACGCCCTCAACGTCGACGCAGCAGCAGCAGCAGCAGCAGCAGCAGCCGCCGCCGCCGCCGCCGCCGCCGCTCACTGCCGCTGCCGCTGCCGACGTTCCCGCCCCTCCCGTCATCCTCCGTCCGCTGTAGGAATCGCTTGCCCCGCTCGCCCCACCTCGCTCGCGGCCCTCGTGGCAACCTCGCCGCTCCCGCTCATCGCCGTAACCCCCCATCCTCCTCTTACTCCTCCTCTACTTACTCCTCGTACTACTACTTCCCTACCTCGAGCCGGGGGCTCCCGTCACTCGCGGACTCCTTTTCACCTACGGACACGCTCGGCTCCGGAGAAAGACGAAGAAGTGGCTTACCAGCTACGGGATGAAGCAACGGTGCAGGGGACCGGGGAAGAGCAGAGCAACCCAGGTACTCGTAGTGGGGACCTCCGCTCCTTTCCTCCCGTCGCGGGACATCATTCTCCTTCTCCTCATCCTCGTCATTCTCCAGCACCACCACGAACACCACCACCACCGTCGCCACCACTACCACCACTACCACCACGAACACCACGAACACAGTCGCCACCTCCTTTGGCCGCTCTCGTTTCATCTCTCATTCTCGGCATGGCACCAACGACGGCCAACCTAGAAATTCACCGACCGCCTCTACACACATGGAGACGTCCTAGGTATTATTGCTCGCTCGTTAAAGGAAAGGGAAAAAGAGGAAGGGAAAAGAGGGAAAGAGAGAAAAACGAGAGTCGGAGCATCGGAATGCACTGAGGCAGGTGAAGGGCGCGACGTGCCATCAATGTTGACGATGAGAGAGCGACGACGATGACGATGATGGTGGTGGTCGTTGTGGTAGTGGCGATGGTGGTGGTGGTGGTGGTGGTCGTGGTGGTGGTGGTGGTGGTGGTGGTGGTGGTGGTGGTGGTGGTGGTGGTATGGTCCCCTCGGCTTTTCCAAGTACCTCTTCCGCCGAAATAATCCCGACCCAGACCCGGACACGTGCGCGCCCACGCCTCCGAATTACGCAAAGCCGCAGCTGCCGCCGCCACCGCTCTATTGACGCTTTACATGTTGACGCTGCAGCAATCCTCGCGCTCGGGCATACGTAAGAATCTTCCCACGCGACGCGTGGGTAGACCCGGGCCAAGTCGAGCCGAGCTCTTGGCACCCCGAAGGGGATCGATACTGTCGCAATTGACATCTCCTCCCTGCCCTCCCCCCTCTCTCTCTATCTCTCTCTCCTCTCTCCCCCCTCTCTCCCTTGACGTTTCGCGGGTACGGAGGATCGAGTCGAGGCCGTGGGCCCGGGACCGCGGGCGAAGGACAGCCGAGAAGCCGTCTTTGCAGGCGTCCGAGGCCGAAAAAGCTTTCGCGAGGTATATACGAGGAACGAGCCGCAGTTACCACCACCACCTGATTATCATACAAACCTGCCGTTACCTGCCGTTACCTGCCGTTACCTGCCGTTCCGTCCGACTCCTAATGAGCCACTAATCGCCTTACGTTTTTCTCGCGGGCCCTACAAAGCCTTCCACGAAAAACTTTATTTACGTTCAGTTTGCATCATCTTACCGGGCGACGATGAAAATCCTCCCCACCACACCACCACCACCACCCAAATCACGGCCTGTTTAAAGCGTGCCATACATGTTTTCGGCTTGTTCCTTGTTTTCCTTAAGCCTTAAGCCTACACCCGTACGTTCGTTACGAGCACTTGACGCTCCGAACCGAAGGCATTCCTTCCTTCTCTTACGTTCCTAATTACGTCCGCGCGCGTACTCCCGATCGCCAGCCTCCATGTACCCCCCTACCTACCTACCTACCTACCTACCTACCTACCTACCTACGCCTACCTACGTACGTATAAATAAATTCATACATGCAGCGGCTTGCCGTACCCGAACCGCTCACTTACTCTTATGACAAGCAAGCATCGGACGAACTTTTATTAAAATATATTACTTATTAAAATATATATATATATTTGAGATGGTTTCCCTTGTTCTCCGCGCCTTCTTGATATAATGGAAAATTACACGTGATTCATTACGTACAACTACTCGTCACTACTACGTTTGTAACATGTCTTTCGAATGTTTTAAAGGAAAAGCGCGCTTAACACCTTAAGTATGAGGCCAAGGGCAGAGAAATTAAGAGAATATTAAGTAACGACGTTGTTGGGAGATTGTTTTTTTTTTCTTTCATTTTTTCTTTCATTTTCAAATCAAAAACTTATTGCGTACGGTCGGCGCAAGCTGTGCACTGTCGCACTTACACAACCCCAAAGCTAAAAAAATGTCAACTGCCCGTCAAAACCAATGATTATTCGCGCGACCCTTGTTTACTCGTCCTTCTTGCATAAATAAGCAAACCCAATTTCCTTTTAATTCCACAGGACGTTTTGAATTTTAAAAACAAGCACGACGTATTGCCGAGGCTGCATAGCGTTTTCTTAAGGAGGCCCGTGTGTAAGTAACTGTCATACATTATTCATTGGATGCGAGCAATTAAGAAACGAGCCAGCTCACAATGGCCAGATAGATCGAACGTAAATTTCGGATTAAGTGACAGTCGAGTAAAGGGAACAATACGAATTCGTTGACACGATGTCGGACTGTGCAAAGGCAAAAACTGCACGTAGCCTCCAAAGTCGAGAGAGAGAGAGAGAGAGAGAGATAGAGAGAGATAGAGAGTGTTGGGGGGAGGGATACGTCAGATGTGATTTGAGAGTAATGCATCGGTTGGCTGCGATTTCGGAGATAAATCGAAAGTTTATAGGTGGGTAGGTGGGTGGGTGGGTGGGGGGACAGAGGGGTCAAGACACAGCTCAAATGCAAATGCACAAAGCTAAGAATTTTTGTGACAAAGTGAGGGGAATGAGTGGAAAAGAGGAAAAGGAATACACGCGCGACGAGCGCTTGAAGCGATAAGTTGAGAGTCCTCGTTGACTCGAAGACACATTTACCAGTTACGACAATGAAAGATCGGTGGCATGAAGTTGAGAGCCACTGTTTCATTGAAGGAGGCTGCGCGCGGGCTCCATTCACTTGCCCCTCCGCGGACTTTGCCGCGCCGCGCCGCGCCTCGCCTCGCTTACTTGCCCCGCTCTTGCTCTCCCTCGCTCCGTCTCCCTCTCTCTCTCTCTCTCTCTCTCTCTCTCTCTCTCTCTGTCCGTGTCGCTCCGTGTCGATCCCCCTTCACCTCTTCTTACACCCCGGGCCCGTTCTTTCAGGAATACAGACGTGCGCGAACGTGCGCACGCACATGCATACTCAAGCGGTCAGGTAGAGAGAGAGAGAGAGAGAGAGAGAGAGGCTGAATCTCTCTGGCTGTTTGGATTTCGAAAAGGAGTCAAGATTCGAGGGCTCGTTCTCGTGAAGGAGAATTCACGGCGGCAGGGGGGGGGACGCGGGGAACAGGGGCGAAGGGGACAGGTGCGCGCAGGTGCCGCAGGGCGCGACCGGAAGTCCGATTCCACAGAGCTAAGGCCAGCCCAAACAAACGGCCTTCTCTCTTCTCCAGATACGAGTTTACTTTGGGTAACTTCTCCTTTCTCTCTGCCCCCTCCCTCGCGCTCCGCACCGCAAGTATCTCGCTCTCACAGAATCCTCGAGGAACGAAGAAACACGTCATTAAAGCGGGGAAAATTCTCGAGAGGAAGTCAAGTGTCTCCGTGATTGTCACTTTGGCACGGGCTATAAGGCTATCCCGGAAATTGTCCATGGATCCATTAAATATAATCCTCTCGTGGCAATGATTTCCACCTTCCCCCCACCTCCCCTCCCCGCCCCGGGACTTTTTTCCTTCTTCGGGTCACTTTCAACAAAACACGATGGCAATGGTATCCCTTCCCGGATTTACTGCTTCACCAGCTGGAATCGTGCTTTCCGCCGAGTAGCATTTCAGAGCATTCTTTTGGCACTTGTGCCCATTATTATTGGATCGTTCGTATTTAAAAGTCGACGCGCACCCGCACCCGCACCCGCACCCGTCAACCCGTCAACCCGTCAACCTCTTAAAGGACACGCATACGGGAAAAGGACGCGCCTACGTGCGCTTACACGTAATTGTCGGAGTTTCATGTGAGGAGAAGGACGGGAGAGGGAGAGAGGGAGATGGAGAGAGGGGGGAGGAGCAAGAGGAGCCCACTCGGGAGGAAAATCTTTGAAAGAATGTCATTCTGAAAAGCGAGGCAATTGTGTTGTCAGGTGACGCATCAACAGGTTAAGAGGAAAAAAAAAAAAAAATGCCAATTATACACGGGGGGAAATATGAAGGGAAGAGGGAAAATACGAGGAGCCGAGGAGGATACGTAAGAATGCGAAGCTCGTGGCGGCGGCGCTCGGGTGGATCGATGATCCGTCCGATAGATAGTGGTCTCTCGCTCGATAGTCCGAGCTATTGCTTAAATGTCCTGGGCCGGAAGTCGGCCGATGAGCGGTGGGGTGGGGGGCAGGGGGCTTAGACTACGGCGAGGCCTCGCCGCTGATAAGAGTCCGCGAAACAGGTAAAGAGCCTCTCCTCTATGTTCCAGGCAAGCTGTACGCAGTGTTCGGGAGGCGGCAGGGCCGCGTCATCGCGGCGGACAGCGCCGGGTTCGGGAGCCAGTTCCGCGTCCTGGCGACCCTACCCGTACCCGAGAGCTTTCAACTGGCCAGTGAGCTGCGCACCCAGACATCCGGACTCGCCAGTCCCCAGCTCGTCTTCAGCCACTGGGAGGTAAGTAAATCCACGCGATATCCCCGCCCTCCTCCCCCCCCCCCAGGTAACTCTGATCGCCTCACCCCCCCCTCCCCTTCCGCTCTCACTCCACCAATACCTTCCGTTACCGCTGCTGCTGCTGTAGCTGCTGTAGCTGCTGTTGGTGCTGCTGCTGCTCGCTCCAGCGACCCGCGGCCTACGACTCTCAAGAAAGTTGATCGCCGGCGGCAATACCACTTCCGTTGCTGCCGCTGCTGCTTTTTTTCTTTTTTTTTTTTTTTTTATGTTTTATCGTCTATGTTTTTCTAAATTTTTTCCCCCCTTTCCTTTCCTTTCGTTTCATCTTTTTTTTTTTTTTTTTTTTTTTTTTTTTGGTTTTATTCTTTAAGCTCCCCGCAATTAAACGGACCGAGCGCGCCTGTTCGGAATAGTTGTGCCGAGCCGGCGAAAGTGACACTTTTCGCGCTCCCACGCGTAGTGATCGGCCGGAGGCCAGCGGCTCGATCCGTTTAATTGCGCTAATAAAAGCGGGGCCGCGGGGCCGCGCGGCCGATGGCCTTTTATATACCGCGAGATCCCTAGATCCCGAGGAGATCCCGAGGAGATCCCGAGATCGGTCGTCGTCGTCGTCGTCGTCGTCGTCCATTCATTAAAGGCTCGAGTACGCCTGGGATTTTTTTTTTTTGTTTCATCCCGTCAGTGCCGTAGACGACGCCGTAGACGACGCCGTAGCCGTAGACGCCGTAGCCGCGATATTTTCCTCGCGGTACCTCGCTCGGCTTTATTAGCCGAGACGTTTATGCAAGAGTCACCGCTCGTGATACATTGAGGCACTCCTGACTTTACGAGTGTCGTAAATGCCTTATGTAGGAAAGAATGGAGCGAGCCGCGTCATCGGACAATTAAAGGCTCTCCTTATAACTAAGCCGGGGCCGAGTGTTGCGGGGCCGAGTTGCGGGGCCGAGTGTTGCGGGGCCGACGAGATGTCAATGATTCAATCGTACGTACGTACGTACGTATATACGTACACCCTCGACTCGACCGCGGGTAATGGATACATACTTACTTACTTACTTACTTACTTACTTACTTACCGAGCCTCCGGACTCCAACGCACGGCCAACGCACAACCACGCGCGCACTACCGCTCTCTCCCCCCCTCACCCCCTGCCTCTCTAAGCCATGCATTTCACGCGGTGCCCCTTCGCTCCTTAATCTCCTAATTTAATCGTTAACATTCCAATTTTAATGGCTGACTTTTCTAAATTACCTCTCCCGCTCATTAATCGTTCAAGAGAAGCCTCCGCTTCTCTTCTTACTCTTTTCATTCTCTCCGAATGTCGTATTTTACTATAAATCGGGGAGACTCCCGCTCCGAGACGCGCAAATCCAAAAGACGAGCCCTCCGGAGTCATGCACTTGCGAGAGTGACTTCTTCCTTTGCTTTATTCGCTATAACCTGTACTCCTCCCGCGCCACCCCCCCTCTCTCTCTCTCTCTCTCTTAGGTTAACCAACGTAGGCTAAACGACGTTAATGGAAATAACTCACTCTCTGACAGCTTCAAAAAATATTTGCTCGCGGCGACGACGAAGACGTTACCGAACCATTCACAACAATGCCCTCAATGTAATCACCAGCCAGCCACCCCTCCCCTCCAACCCCTCCCCTCGCGCCACTACTTGGCACGGAAAATTATTATTGTGGCCCGGCTATCGCGCGCTACTACGTTTTTCGAATAAAAACGTCGAATGGAAGACCTTATTAAAGCAGCACAAAGTAAATTTCAAACAAGATACGAGAATGTCGTCGAGCCATTGTCTATTTCTTACGGTAGCTAGACAAACATCTCCCTTGTACATACAAAATATTATCATCATCTGTATCATACACACATTGTAATTGTATAATACCTTAATTAAACACTCCGTGTCGTTGTTACATACGTATACGTATACGTACATTGATTGCCGACTCTTATATCGTCTAAAATACTGATAAATCGTGTAAGAAATGGTCCGGGAAACAAGAGCTGCCTTCGATCTATTATCAATCCATACGTCATGCGAGCTATTCACAATTTGCATAAAGCAATTACTATTACATTATACCGGTGGATTATTTATTCAAAACCTGATTTATTAATAAAGCCCTACCGATCAAGGATAACGTCGTAATCGCTTCAACCAATACCACTAGAAATAATTAGTTGTCGTCGTTGTTGTCGTAAAAGAGGTTGATACGACAACCGCCGCCAGGCGACATTTCTGATTATTTTTATGGCGATAAAATAATTTCGGTGGTTCGGAAAACGTGTGGAATGCACAAAATATGCCTAATAATTTAAAAATCTGAAATCTTTCAAGTTTTTTTAATCTATCGTCTATTTCGGTATTTTCGCCAACTCGCACTTTTACATCCTAGTCCATACATATACGTATATATTATATTTTTCAATAGTAATAGTAATAATAATAATAATAAAAACACGATTTGTATTGAGAAATTCCAAGGTTCTGACTGATAGTCCGCCGCCGATGGAGCCTTACGCTCTGCAATGAGATACGTATACGCGTACAGATAGATATTTTTATTATAGCCGTGAAATAAGAAGTTTCCTTCCGTTTAATAAAACGCGGCCGACGAATCGTAATGGCGGCTCGAATTGAAACGTATTTTCAGTGCGGTGATAATTTTTATCCGCCGGCAGCGTTAACCGCATGCGAGTTTAATACCCTCTTGCACAACAAGACACGGCTTTGCACGCGAGCGGCATTGCTAAATTCAGCGAAATTCAGCGAAATTCAGCGAAATTCAGCGAAATTCAGCGAAATTCCGGCAACAAAGTCTTGAGCGTCATGAAATAAGGTTAAGTAAAAGTCAAATTCAATTTAAAGGAAATGGAGAAAAAGTCGGGGTAATAAGTAAGGAGTAAGGACTCTGCTGGCTATTCCATCTTTTATTTGCAATGGTCGAGTGCAACCAATCGTTACGAGAGCCCCCAGATCTTTATTTCAACGATTTTTTGGGATTTCGTCGCCCACGTTCGGCCGATCCATTACCGGACACACGGCTCCGTCGAAGCGTATGGGGGGCGAGGGGGGCGAGGGGGGTCGCTCGTACGCACTTCCTGGCTGTGAAAACTTGATAAAATTGAAAAATAAATAAGTCGACGAGTTGGATATGGTTGGATATGGGAGCTGAGGAGGAGTAGGGTAGGGGTAGGGGGGGGGGAGGAGAAGGCCGCGTTCTTTAAAAGAAGGAGAATTTCTCCGGGATTTCGACTTCTGCTAAGGCGCGCATAAAAATAATGTTAAGTATCTTTTTACGGAAATAAAAATGTCCGAGGTTGTTGATTCCCGGACCGATCGGATATTCCTCTCGTTTCGGGCGAGGAGGAGTAGGGGCAGTGAGGAGTCGGGGCCAAGAGCGAGAAAGAAAAATATGGAGCTCAGCGGTCCCGAGGAATTCCTTATAAGAGTTAATCCCATACGTACGTATATGGGTGCGCGCGGGCCCTCGTCGGGGCTAATCATCGGCCGAAATTTATTTGTTTTTGATTCGCGGGAAAAAAGTTGATGAATAAGCGTCGGTTGGATTTTGTCGAGGAATTCCGTGCCCGGCAGAGGCTGGTAAGCGAAAGGTAGGGACGACTACTGGGCGAAGGGGCGCTACGGATCGAATAAATTCTTTACCTGATGCGTCTCCTTCCCGGTATTAATGTAAACGGGCGTTATCTAGGCGGGGAGAGTGACAGCTCTCGGCTCTACGTGCGCCTGCGCGTGCGTCTGCGTGTGCGTCTGCGTGTGCGTCCGTGAAGGGCGCGAAGATGCCGTGCGGGTCGGGGGATGCACGTCACCGCTGCAGGTGCCGGACGACGACGACGACGATGATGCGTCGTCGTCGTCGTCGGTGGTGGTGGTACGTGGCGGGTGGAGGGAGGAGGTGGGTAGTGGCGGGAGGTGGGAGGCGGAGGGAGTAGGAGGACGTAAGCGGTAAAGGGACGAGTCCGTGACCGCAATGTGTTTGTTTGTTGGCTTTGAGGTCGGCGGCACTGGCGGCACTGGCGGGGTGGGGCGGAGAAAAATTCGTGGAGCTTGTGCCGCGAGCCCGGCGCCCATTGTCCGGGAAAGCTCCTCGAGGGTGGGAAAGTACGTTGAGCCGAGCGCGGGAAGTGCGCGCGGCCTCCGGGGTAAGCAGTTTCTAATATCGAACGAATATAGCGTCCGGGGCGGAAGGCCCGGGGGGCGGTAAGGAACGAATGCTCGGACGTAACGGCGGGGCCGCAATAATGGGAATGCGCGCCGTCCGAAGGTAAAACTTACGGCTACCGGGAAAAGAGAGGCCCGTTGTTCCGGGGGCGGTTCCCTCCGGGCGGCGTCAAAATGGTCGCGCGCACTGTTGACAACTCGGGTCACAACAAAAAGTGTGTTTCTCAATTACACGGAAGGATCCTCTTCTGGGGCTCCGTAGGAATTCGGCATTGTCCGCGGGGCAAAGGATTCGTCGGCTCTCGGCGGAACGAGCCGCGCACGAGGAACCGGCCCCGCCGGCCAACAACGAGATCCCGGGCCCACACTTTCTGGAAAGTTGGGCATTAGCGGCGCCGCGGGGGTTCCCGGTCTCGCGTCATTCCCAGCTGGACGTCCACCGGCTACGGACGACTTTCCAGGAATCCGTGCGCGCGCGTAAAATCGCCGCGGACCGAGGGGCCGAGGGGCCGAGGAGCTCTCCGGGCCAGCGGGGACCGTAGACGAGGACCCGTAGAGACGGGGATCCTCCGGCCCTGGACTCGGGGCCCCGTAGGAACTTCGACAATACGAGGGAATGCCCTGGTGAGTGGCGTACTACTCTCGGTCGGTTGGAGGGGCGTGGAGCGTCGCGGGGACGGGACCGGGAAGGGCGTGGGGAGGGGGTGGAGGCGAGTTGAGGACCGGCCAGTGCTCGGGGGGGAAGGAGGGAAGGAGGGGAAAAGCCGAAGCCGGCAGACAGGGTGTAAGTTTCAAGCTCCCGCGGTGGCATTGTTCCCTTCATAATGCCTCGACAATAAAGCGGTGACAGGAACATTTCGTCCTCTCTCTCTCTCTCTCCCTCTCTCCCTCTCTCTCCCTCTCTCTGCCTCTCTCCCTCTCCCTGATTCTCGCGCGTCGTACCTCATCCTCATCGGATCCCTAGTGCGACCTACCCTCTCGGACGCGTTGGAATTCAAAGAGGAGGAGAAGGAGGGGGAGTACTGGTGACTGCGGGGACTGGGCGCAGTGAGCCGGAGAACTGAACTAGGAGGACGAGGAGTAGAGGGTGGAGGAGGAACCGGGCTACGGAATTGTCGGCTCGGTCAATTCATAAGTGCATTGACTGAAGAGCCGAGTCAAGTTATCGATGGCTTTCTACTCACGAAGCGATTGAACCCCGTGTCTGGGAAAAAAGAAAGCTCCAGGTATCCCGATTCGTATGAAAGAGAGCTCACTAGTGAGTGAGTGACTGAATGAGTGAGTGAGTGAATGAGCGAGTGAGAGAGAGAGGGAGGGTGGGAGGGTGGGAGAGAGCAGAGCTTAGGGGAGCAGGTACGGAAGCTTCTTCCTCCGGTCGGTTGGCCCCGTCCTTCTCCCGCTCTCCTGCCTTAATTCTAGTTTCCGCCTGAAAAATCAAGAGGCCGTGCCCCCCCTCCTCCTCCTCCTCCTCATCCCCCGTTACCGCGCCTCCTCTGCGCCGTCATTGGACTCGCCGGAGGGAATCCGGGACCCTCCCGATGCATTGTTCCGAGGAGAGTCCTCTTACACCCCACCTCCCACTTGGGATTCCTGATTATCAGCCGAGAGGGATTCTTATCCGCCGTCCCGGAGGAACCCCCGACGATGCCTGAATGCCTGGATGCCTGGATGCCTGGACCCTCGGCCAGCACGTAATTGCCCTCGTCACGGCACTCTTGCTCTTCCTTATCCTCTTCTCTGCTAAGCCAACGTATAATTATCACGTTGGCCGATACGTAGACGTGGAGCGAGCGTGGGGGCTGGGTCGGGGGTGTGGGTGGGAGGTGGGGGGCGACACAGGGTAAAAGAGCCGGGATAGCTGGTGACAAGCGCGCGTCGGAGAGACCCTGGCCAAATGTTTCAACCATTACCGAGAGCTAAAATCCAGTTGGGTGCTGGCCGAGCCCCAATAACCCCAATAACAAGCCTATTAGCGAGCTAATTAGAAATCACTTAGCCTCGCATGATTCAACAAATTGGCGACATTAATCTAGGCATCTCGACGCTTATTAAGCGCTAATGTACTTAGGGAATCGCCGGCCAAACAATAGATCCACTCGATAAGCCCATTGTCAACACCAGACACGGAGATATATACATATAGATAGATAGATAGATAAAGAGAGGGGGGGGGGAATTCTCTCTCGGTATCGCGCTCCTCGGCCGCCGCCGCCGCCGCCTCCGCCGCCACCCCACGCTAACCTGTTCCTATTGAATGCCATTAATATTGCACGTGTCTAACAGTTTCTCTCTAAATACTCTCTAAATGATCTCTGCTTTAATTGGCCACTCCCCCTCCCCTCCCACCACCACCACCACCACCAGCACCACCACCAGCACCTTATCCTCGTGGTGATGCTCGTCGAGCCGGAGCCGTTTGCCCGTCATTCATTCCCTAATAAATTACAAAACTAAATAAAGGAGCCGTCATCCCGTTGACTTAAATATAAAAGGGAAATCGATTGGACAAGGAAGCTGCTGTTCCATCCGAACCTCGATCTCCATATCTCGATTTCCATAAATAAAAAAAAGAAGAAGAAGAAGTAACTTCCCGAGAACCTTGTTACCTCTAAGCCGAACTCGTGTACGTTTCTTGTTATTTTTTCCTTTCGTCTCCCTCTCTCTCTCTCTCTCTCTCTCTCTCTCTCACTCTCAATTTTCTTCTTCTTCTTCGTCTTCCCGTAGCCCCGCTTACTAAAAACAAGCGCGTTACAAACGCATAGATTTGAAAGGCCCGCTTGTCCCGATGACTATCATCCACCGTTAACGGTTCGTTCCTTAACGGCTCCGATGCAACGAGATTAAAGGGAAAGGGCCTTCGTGGCCGAGGAGCGAGCGAGCGGGCGGGCGGAAGTGTGTGTCTATGAGAGAGAGAGAGAGAGAGAGAGAGAGATGAAAGGGATCTAAAACCTCTTTAGATCGGAGCCTTTAAAAAAACGGGACGGACGAATTCGGTTAATTAGCATCGGTGGGGAGGGGTAATGGTGATCGGAGGCTTCGGCTACTAGGTGGGAGGCCGAGACGAGTTGCAGGAACGTTCTTATAAATGGTCATGGACGAGGAGGCGGAGGCAGAGCCCGCGCGACTTGCCAAAGGCGTTTGCGAAACGCGTAGCGCGCGCTCCGTCACGCGGTGACGCGAGTGAGTGAGGTAAGTAGCGAATCTTTGGCCGCCCGTTACCGGTTCTCTGTTATGCCGCTACTGCCTCTGGGGGGGTTGGGGTTGGGGGTGGGGGGGGCCCAACGGCGGAGATGGGGGGAGTACGCGGCGCAGGGGAGGCCGAGGAACGGCCGAATAGCACACGAAAGTGAAATAGCCTCTCGTTGCCTCGTTGGGACGGGGTGGGGGAGGGGGAGGGGGGAGATAGCGTTCGGGATAGAAAAGAGATGCATGCCCTCGCGACTAATGAGAGGTGTAACAAGAATGCCGGAGATCGCGCGAGCCGAGCCGAGCCGAGTCGAGCCGATCCGAACCGAACCGAGCCCCGCCGAGTCTATCCTTCGTCGGAATAGGCACACGCACACGCGGAACGGACCCGGGGGCAACGAGGCGGACTAGTCGACCGCCGCCCCCTAACCCCTCCCTACCGAGCGCCTAATCGACGGAATATAAAAAGAAGAGCCTTCAATAAAAAAAAAAAGATACATGGGCACGATTGTGCTCGAATAAAAGGACTTTTCTCGGTAGCGAGGTACAATTAAATGTAATCATGTATGCAGCGGAGAGCAGAGGCTGCAGAAGACGCCTAATAATAATACGAATAATAATGATAATGATAACGCGGCGGTGGGGTCGGGTTCGGCGAGTCGGGGACGGGGACGGGGACGGGGACGGGGACGGACTCGAGGGAGAGTTACGTGATGGCAACGGGGGGTTTATAAGAGATGGAGAGACAGAGACAGAGACAGAGAGAGAGAGCGTGCGCGCGTGCGTGTGTGAGTGAGAGGGGTAGGGATGGGAGGGTGATGCGACATCGCCAAGGAAGGAAAGCGCTGAGGAGGAACTTCCTGTAAACAAGAATGAGTCGGTGAATGAATCCGAGCGAGAGAGACTCGACAAGTTGTAAAAAGCTCTTCGAAAAACTGGTCCTCTTCCTCTCTCCCGGTGTCCCCCAGGCACTCCCACTCCCGCCCGAGGCGCTGGCTCTCCGTGACGTGGCTTTTTCCCATAGAGCACTTCCTATACGTATTTTTCAGTTGGATATTTCCGTAGTTGAGCCCCCGCAGGAAGACGCCGCCGCCGCCGCCGCCGCCGCCGCTGCCACTGCCGCCGTCGCCGTCCCCGACTCGCCGTCCCCGACTCGCCGTCCCCGTCGACCATGCGACGCGCGCGGCGTGAGCCACGACAGGTTGCCCATGAAAACAAATCTCTCCCCCGAAACAAAAACTCGCCCCTCTGCCATCTGCTCGCGCCCGCGCCGGTGGATCTCCGCAGCATCTATTCCTCTGCCTCCTCCGTCTCCATCTCCCGCCACCTCCGCCACGGGATTCAGCTCCCGGCTCCCGGCTCTCGGCTCCTGGCTCCCAGCTCTCGACTCTCGCCTCCTGGGAATCTAAAGGCAGGTGTCCGCGTCTTAGAAATTTCAATACGGGCCCCTGAGAAAACTCATGGATCAAAAGAGAGAGAGAGAGAGAGAGAGAGAGTAAGGTAGCGAGCGAGTAGGGGGGGGGGGGACGACGGTGGGCGGACAGGCGAACGAGGCTCAGCGGACCAAGAGAGAGAGAGAGAGAGAGGGAGGGAGGGAAAGATAGGGAGAGACGACGTCGACGACGACGACGAGTACTACTACTACCACTGCTACTGCTACTACTACCACCACTACTGCATCCCTGGCTATCTATCTCCCCCTCATCCATCCCTCCCACTCTTCCTTCCACCCTGCTTGCTTGCCAACCTACCTACCTACCTACCTACCTACCTACCTACCTACCTACCTACCTACCAACCTTCCTTCCTCATGCCACCACCACCACCACCACCACCACCACCACCACGTCAGCAACCGCCGGGGAGCCCCTTACCGACATCCCCCTCGTTGCCCGGAGCTCCTTTTCACCGTCGCGCCACATACTAATGCAGCATTTCATATTTCACGAATATTTATTGTGCGCTGGCAGAAATATTAATTCACCTCGTCCTGCCGGGGCGCACTCCTCCGTTAATCTCTATTCCTTACTCGTAAAACACGGATTTACGCAATTGTCCCTTCCTGCCCCGTCCTTTTATTTATCTCGTCATCTAGATTATCATAAACAAGCGGTCCATTACTTTCAAGTACTTATTCACGTGGGAGCGACGCCACGCCACGCCACGCCACGCCGCATATTTTAATCCATTATTTTAATCCAATATATTCCGTGCGTCCCTCGTCGCCCCCACCCCCACCCCCATTACCACCACCGCCACCGCCACCGCCACCGCCACCCCCTATAACCCCTATAACTCCCGATTAATTCAGATTTCAGCCAAGCTCAACGAGAATCCAAATCACCCTCTCCCTCGTCTCCTTATAATTTATTCGTCAAAACTACATTCTTTGAATCGCCTCTCCCCACCCCCCCTCGTCCTTAGTATACGCTTAATCCCTTATTCTACATTCCTCGTCACCTAATCCGCAATATCAACGTTCGAATTCAATAATACCGCTAATTTCTTTAAATTTACCATCCACCTTTATTGCCCACTCTCAGACATTCCACCCCCCCCCCCCCCGCGCGCGTTTCGTTCTTTCGTATTCAAAATATATTTTATTAACGCACGAGTGCGTGCGTGCGTGCGTGCGCTCGCGTATACTCGAGACGTATTTCCAACAAACTGCAACTCTAATAATATTTTTCATATTTATATATATATAAAAATTGATGATGATGATGATTATTATTTTAGAAATTTTCGCGCAGTGTTCTATTTCAGTTATTTTAAGAATCCCGGAGAAAGAGACGGCAATACGCAGTTTTGAAGAAAAAAAAATGCGTAGGACTCTTCTGCTCTTTTGTCCGAGTATACAAAATAATCTTCATATTTTCGATGAATTTTAAAATAAATCCTAAAGAATATATCACTTGGCAATTTATGATTCGGTCAATTAAATATAAAACGAAATAGAAAATTATCTTGTTTTTTTGCTAAAAATCGAGTTGCATTAAGAAATAACGTCGGCATGTTCAGTCGATAATACGTCCCGCTAATTATTCATTTAAATAACACGTGGGATCAATGCGTGGCGGGCATTAATAAGTTTGACGTATTAAAGATCGTAGGTGCGCGCGTCGCGGAAATATCGAATGACCTGTACGCACGGCATTCATTATATACAATATAATCGATATATCGGTGTCGTTATACGCGCGTACGTATAAGCTTTCACGCAATGACAAGCGACGATTCGCCTCTTGTATAATAATATTATTTACGATATGCTTAACAGAGTAATTAGGAGAGAGAGAGAGAGAGAGAGAGTATAAAAGTAGCGGCATCGATCGGGCGAGTACGCGCTCGCGCTCCGTATAACAAGGTCTTGCAATTATTTCGAAATTATTTTTTTAAGAGATACGGAAACGCTTATCGATAATATCTTTTACGTAAACGGACGCCTCGTTTGCTTAAAGTCCTTAAAAAAAAAAAAAAGTCTTTACTTATTGAAACTCTCCTTGACGTTAAATGGGGCGGGGGGAAAGACGGGGGGGTGGGCAAAGGGATGGGTGGAATCCAAACGTACGTAATAAAAAAGAGCTTGTAATAAGGGACTTGTATATTGACCGACATTTTTACTATCCGATTCTGGAATTGGATTTACATAGATCCGAGGCTCGTATCTTTTTAGCTCGGGGGGAAAGAAATATACGTATGTGTGTGTGCGAGTGAGTGAGTGAGTATATATACGGACGATGGCAAGGGCCCGGATCTACATCGTATTTAATATAAGGTTAAACGCGCGAGTATAGGACGAAGGAGAGTAGAAGAGGAGAAGAGATCGGCCGGCAATAATGTCCGTCATCTGGATAATTATTTAATGCAGTTATTTACGCTTGTTTTTCATTCGGAGCTACGCATCTGGCGGTCGGCGCGGAGGATGAGGAGGTGGAGGAGGTGGAGGTGGAGGTGGAGGAGGTGGAGGTGGAGGTGGAGGTGGAGGACAGCAGAAGAAGAAGAAGAAGAAGGAAATAAAATAAGCAAAGTGCACGAGAAGGCCGAGGAGGTGGGGTTATTGGGGGTTGGGGGGGGGGGGGGGAGCCCGGAGCGAGTAATAATAAAGTTTGGTTGTTTAACGAGGAAATAATTGATGCCGCGGGCCTTAATTGTCGAATTAAAAATGCAGTCCTCCCCCCCCCGCCGCTCTTCTACGGAGGAGAGCTCTCCGCGGTGCTCCGCGCGTATTCTTTCAAGCTCTCGTGTCCTTGTCTCGGTGTCCCCGGGTGGGGCGGCGGCCGCCAATGCATATGCAGCAGCAGCAGCAGCAGCAGCAGCAGCAGCGGTGCGCGAGCTCGGTTTCGGTCACTCGGCGAAGGCTGCCGTGACAACAATCGCCCGGATTCCGCATTCGACTTTCGAATTTCGTCGTACGGCCGAACGACTCCTCGCCCATTAAAACGCGCGATGCAATTATTTATTTAATTAATCAATCAATTAATTAATTAATTAAGTAAATAAACGACGGTTGCGCAAAGCAATGGGAAAGCAAGCGGCGGGATGGGGAGCAGGAGGAGCAGGAGGAGCAGGAGGAGGAGGAGGCGACGGGAAGATGGGAGGGAGATAGGGCGGGGGCGAGGGGGGAGGGAAGGCGTCGGGACGGCCGAAAAAGGCCGTAATAAGCCAACTTTTCACTTCATGATGCGTAACGCAATAATTTAAGCGGCAGGGGAGGAGGGAAGCTCCCGGGCGGCGCGTGTAATTTTCGTCGCGATCACGTAAAGGGAAGAAAAAGAGGAAGCGGTCGTCGATAACGAAGGTGTTAAAGCTGGATAGCGCGGCTGAGGAAGGGGGGGCAGCAGTCGGCTTTAAGAGCCGGGTCGGCGGGGACAGGCGGGCGGTGGGGACATGGAGGGGGGCGGTCGTTCGAGGCAATCAAATTGGCGCGGTGGGTGGGTGGGGTGGGGTGGGTTCGGGACGAGGAGGGTGGGTGGGGAGAGAGAGAGAGAGAGAGAGAGGGGAGGAAAAGAGCGTAAAAAAGGAATGTGGACGGATGAGAGGCTCGGCATGGGCTGGGGGGGGAGACAGGGGGCGCAGAGAGCCGAGGAGTCGTGAAAGAAGATTGGAGAAGAAGAAAGGGCCTAATTCGGAGTGCTACCGGCTTACGCAAGGCCCCGGGACAGATAAAGTCTTGTCCCGGGGGGCCGTAGCGGCAGAGGCGGCTTTTTAGGCTGTTTGTATTCGTGGCAGGCGGCTGCTCGCGCACTTTTCTCTCTCTCTCACACACACACACTCTCGCCCGCTCACCCTCCCACCCCTGGACGGCCTTTCATTCACGAAATTCCGGTAGCCCGCTCTCGCTCCTACGAATTATCTACCATCTTACAGATATTTATACATATATATATATATATACCGAAGCCACTTTCCCTGCACCCTCCACCCCTCGGACCCCGCCTTCGCGCACATAATGAACCGAAAACAATTTCCATTTTTACACGAGCTCCGAGGAAATATATATTTTCGTTGCGTACGCGGCCATTAATTAAGCGGTGAGGTAAGGGCGGGGGGGGGCGGAGGACGAGGAGGAGGAGGCGCAGGGACGCCGGGCCGCCGCCGAATTCACTTTTTTTTTCCATTTACCCCATGAAATCTCATTTCGTTCCTGCGCGCGTATAAATTGCAGAATACTTGGCATTTTTATTTTCACCGAGGAGCGCGGGCCATACTTTATTGTTACGTTATTAATGGCCATACCTGCTTTCATTATAAGATTGTAAAACGAACAATAGTATCAACTTCAGTTTCGGGAATTTATTTTTTTCCCCCTCACCCTCTTTCGAATTAATGTCCGAATCATCGTATTTGATACAAATACCTTTTCTCTCTCTCTCTCTCTCTCTTTTTCTTTCTTTTTTTTTTTGCTCCAAATCTTGCCCGGGAACATTCCCTCCAGCTCCGTCCAGCTCCGTCCAGCTCCGTCCAGCTCATTAAAGTTCGGGGAATTATACGTAGCCAGGCTAGATTAAAGGCGAACGACGACGACGACATCGGAGAGAGAGAGAGAGAGAGAGAGAGAGAGAGCTTTAAACTCTTTAATCCCTTTAAAAAGAAAGAGAAATATCAATTGCCGAGCATTGCCGGCCACTAAGTCGTACCGCATTTGAATTTACTATATAAAACGAGTTCGTAATTTCAATATTCTAATTAGCCCCGCGATGATAGCAGCGCTCCCCTTTACCGACGCCCTCCAACCTGCCAATAATCTAACGCAGGTACTACAATTATCCATTATCTTACGTTATTATTTGTAAATTGCCAATGACCCCGATATTGACGCTGTCCCGCGTACCCGAATTAACGCGCCCGTCCATTATCGCTGCTTATCATTGTTTATCATTGTTTATCATTGTGTATCGTGTCGCCCAGTGACTTTCCGCAAATAATTCTGCGAATTAGCAAACCCGTGGGGTGGGAGTGGGAGTGGGGTGGGGTGGGGGCGAGCTAATGTAAATGTACGTAAAAGCCTGAGCCGGGGCGACGCTGCTAATCTTTAGCGAGCGCGCATACATACAAATAAATATATATATATAGTCGAAATAATGGGTTTATATTAATAACTCCTTGACGAGAGTGCGTTGCGCAACCGACCGCGAAGAAGATACAATTAGAGGTAATTCATTAACGATCGCCGCCACTCGTTCGCAATAACCTCCGCTGGGGAAAGAAAAAAAAACAACAACAACAACAACAACAAAACAACTAAATTCTCTTTACTTTTTCATTCCTTATTACTCGTGTGTTTATATGAAAGGAGCGGGTTTTTTTTTTTTGTCTGTCTATAGCGTTTTGTCTCTCCGACTGGCAATTTTATCCGCAAATTACTACATGATGATCGTTTCGCAATAACGTCGCTGCATATGAATAATTCGCCGTGTGTAAATGCAAGTCGCCGAGACTCTTGTGATTGCATTTCGGAAATTCGCTGGTGACCCGACGCGCAGCCCCCAACGAAATTAACGGCAACTTGACGGATATTCGTTCTTCTACCTCCTCCTCCCTCTGTTGTCTCTGTTTTATTGTGGTAACGATATCGCTGGGAAGGTGAGGAAGGTGTGTGTGTGTGTATGCGAGAGAGATGGAGAGGGAGAGATGGAGAGAGAGCGGACGATATATGGAATCCGCTATACCGCCCCCCCGCCCACCACGTAGATGCACTCGGGGGAAAAATTCTCACGCTCTCGTGTGACATTTCAGGTGATCGAGCAGAATCCTTTCTGGGTGCCCTCGACCGAGGAGGAGTATCTGCACTTCGGTGAGAAGGCGGACAGCGGAAACCGGGCCAAGAGGTACATCGACACGGTGCGCCGGAGGAAAGGGCTTCCAGTCGACTCGCAGCTCGTCACTCACGCCGAGAAGCAGCGCACTCTCTCCAAAAAGAAATAAGAAGTAATCGCAACAACAACAACGCACAACAACGATAATAAGAATAACGAATAACGAATAACGAATAATAATACGAGCCGGAGAGCACATGGCTTTCCTAATTGAGAAAGGGACGGATAAAATTGGTCGAGCGGATCCACCAGCTCTCGATGGAAAACAAGGAAAACTCAACTAAAAAAAAAAACCAAACAAAAACAAAAAAACCGACATTCTATCGGTATCAGTCCCCGAGAGCGGTTGGTCCCTTTGTACGCGTCGTACGTGTATATTATTTCACAACCATGTCTGACCCCTCTACCTCCTCCTCCCTTTGTCCCTATATTATTAGCGTTAAGCGTTAAGAGCGTTGCAACAGCAACAACAACAACAACAGATCGGTTTTCGTCAATGTCATTGTATTTGGCGAGTCATACAAACAACAACAACAACAACAACAAATATATATCTATATATCTATATATATCTATATATATATATATATATATATACACATATATGTATATATATGTACAAAGTATATTACAAAAGGGTTATTACAGTCAGAATAAATACTATTTTACACGTCGTCGAATACAATTTTTTTGCCTTGGAAGCCCTTTTTGAGTAGCTCTTGCTGCTTCCTCTTGGCTTCCCAGGACGGATGTAGCTCGGTCGGCCCGCCCCCACCCTCGAAACCAGACCTCGAATTCTTATTGAAAGATCTCGATCTCTTGTCCTTGTAGTCGTCGTTGTTCGATCGTCTCGAGTCCTTCCTGTTCCACGTGCCCCTGTCATCGCGAGGCCTTGCTGCATCCCTTTGCCGGGACTGCCAATTTCCAGCAGACCTACCGTCCGAATTGAATCTCGAATCGTCCTTTCCGTATCTATTGTTAGCGAATCCGTGCCGCTGATCAGCCCCCTTACGCTGGAACTTCGAATCGTCGTTGTTCCTAAATTTATCATTGAACTTACAGTCAGCGTTTGCCTGAAACCTGTAATTATTATTATCCTTCCTGAATCTATTGTGGAAGTTATTGTCATTGCGTTCCTGAAATCTCGAGTCATTGCTTCGTGATTTATCGTTGAAGGAATCGTCGTTGTGTCGCTGATACCTCGTGTTATCAAAGCTGTTTAAGTTATCGTTACGATTGCTCTTGCTCTCTGCACTCTCCCCATCATTTCTCGTGTCGGCTATGCTCAAGTAGTCCGTTCGTCCATCCCCCATTACAAAGAACGAGTCTACCTGCTTCTTGATTTTCACATTTTCTTCTTTAACGTGCTCCCCATTACTTTCTAACCGTTCATCCAAATGGCCTTCGTCCACCATCATCTCCCGATCGCTTGTATCGTCTTGCAAGACGTTTTCAAGCTTAGTGACGATTGCTTCCTTACTAATTACTTTCACTGCCTCTGTCTTTTTTCTTTTAGCCCCGTTGTCTTTCTTTCTTCTCTTTGCCTTTTTGGCCGACGGTCCTTTATCACCTGCCTCTTTTACACTGACATCCAATTTTTCAGCCACGTTTTCCTCTTTACATTCCATTCCGTCTTCCTCTTGGTCCACGCCTTCTGATTCGCTTGCCATCTCAGCGCCACCGTTTCCATCCACTCCTTCAGATTCGCTTCCCGTCCCAGCCTCCTTTCCATCCATGCTCTCCGATTCGCTTCCCATCTCTGGGTCATCGTTTTCATCCACGTCTTCTGATTCGCTGTCCACCTCTGAGGCACTTTGGTGCTCGTGGTCGTGGTCGTGGTCCTGGTCACCCTCTCCTTCAGCATCATCGGTCGGGCATTGGTTAGGACTGGCAGGTTCTTCCAAGGGGTCGTCGTCTTTATTCCGAGACGGTTGGCTGGGACGCTGCTCCGCCACCAGCCTCTGATCTTTGTCGGGTTGGGGGGCATTGGGGTCGTTCTCCAAGTTGGCCTTGGCCTTGCGTTCAAGCTTGGCCAGGGCCTTCCTGCCGGGCCCCAGGAAGTTTATGTAATCGGGATACTTGGTCCTGAAGTCAGCCAGCCGCGCCTGGAAGCTCTTGTCGTAGCTGATTCTAGCAGTGATGCGAGCGTATGTCTTGTTGCTCTGGTCGTTGAGGATGTCCTTGAGGGCCTTGGTATTGCGCAAGGCGAACTTGGTCACCTCGTCCTTCTTAAGCTTCTTGGCAGCGACAATCTCCCTGACGAGCCGCCTCGCCTTCCTCAAGTTCTTGGCCTTCTGCGCCTCGGTGCCCTTCTTTAGCCGGAGCTTACGGGCCTCCCTCGTCAGCCTCTTAATAACGTGGACACGTGCCTGGCCGACATTCTTCCGCATAAGTATTATCTGAAAAGGGGGGCAAGAGAAGGGTGTGGTAAGTGCGGGGCTCGGGTAAATGCTCCGAGAGCCGTTTTCTTGGTTATGTGAAGAAGAATTGGCAGGAGGCGGCGACGCATCGTCTGGCTCGTCTGTTCGATCGAGACGGACAGCTTGCCAAGCGCATCGGACCCCTCCCGGCATTGAAAAACCCCCACGACAAGTATATTTTCGTGTAGAGTTTAATAACCTTGGTAAATGAAGGGTGGGTGGGGGACGGGGACGGGGAGTGCGAGCGAGTGGACACGCGTGGCGTGGCGTGGAGGTGAGGTGATGTTAAATTAAGCTCGAAGGCCCACCTCGTTGTTGATTTTGGCCTTCTCCATAACGGTGTCGAGGCACGTGCAGTAGTAGTAGTAGTTGCAGTTGCAGTTGCAGTAATTGTGGTGGTGGTGGTGGTATAAGTGATAGTATCGGTTCGCAGGGGACGGCTATCGGGTCGGAGTCACCGGGAGCATCGTCATCCCCGCACGTGGAAGCGGCGCCTCGAGCGCTACTACTGCTGCTCTGGAGCGAAGCGGAGTCGATTGTGACGTCGGTGGGTGCGACTAGAGTCTACCGTAGCAGTAGTAGTAAAGACGTGGTGGAGCAGGGGGAGCAGCAGCAGCAGCAGCAGCAGCAGTAACAGCAGGAGCCGCAGCCCCACGGGGGCTCGTTAGAAAGGGACGGAACGAGTCCCGGGGATGCGTGGCGAGGAAGCGCGGCAAGCGTATCGGCGCTGGAGTCGCTCCGTAGCCGGTGCGCCCGACATCGCCGACCATCGTCCTAACCCCCCTCGAGTCCCAGTCCCAGTCCCAGTCCCAGTTGGCGAGAGCACCTCAAAACGAAAAAGGCGGGATCGACGGCGACGGTGACGGTGGCGCTAGGGAGGGGTTATCGTGGGGTGGGGGGGGGGTAGACGGCCGTAGGCGGTGGTGCTGGGTCACGTAGCTGCGTAGGTGGCGCGTCGGTGCCGACGGCGACGACGGGGTCGCCGCCAAGGAGGCTCATCTGACATCCGCCAAAATAATGGCACGTAGATGCGCGGGGGCGCGTATTTACTATTATTATTTGCAAAGGGGCAGGCCTTGCACGCACCCGCCTCGCCCCCCGCCCCTCCCGCGACTATAAACATCGAGCGCGCGCGCGCGCACACGCACGCACACACACGCATAGCTAGGCAGTCGGGCAGTCAGTCAGCGGGCAGGCAGTCAGTCAGTCGGGCAGTCACGTACGTGGGCGCGCGGGACGAGGAGCGCCAGGGGCGTCGGGGTACGGGGTACGGGGATCCGGTCGGTCCGCGAGCGCAGTGCACGTACACACGTTCGCGCGCATCGCACGGCCAGCGGATATATCGCGGCCACCAACACGCGCTAACTGCACCCACTTAATTATTATTTGCGTATGTTTACACACTATGCGCGGCGACTCCGTGCGGTAAAGTGGAGTAAGAAGAAGAAGAGGGATCTCAGTGCGGATCGGTGCAGGGACACGGAACAGCTGAACCGCGGCCTCGAGCATCAAAACAAGGTTTTTCTTCTCTCGGCGATATCGCTCAACAGCTACACGTTTTAACAGCATAATTAAAAAGTGTGCGTCTCCGTCCAAGGCTCGGCTCATCTGTACACGCATTTGTACAAATCCGCGCATACATACGTATACCCACGTATCCATACATCCATTTATATATAATGTGCGTGCGCGCTCGCGCATTTGTACATGTATGCACGTGCGTGGACGTATGTATGCGGAATCGATAGAATCCGCGGAACGGGAGAGCGAGAGAGAGAGAGAGAGAGAGTTCGCGCGACGTAAACTTGATTTACGTCGACTCGCTCCTCCTTTGTATTCGTATTCGTTCTCCCCGTGGCGGAGATGCGTTCATCGCGCCTCCGCCGAGAGCAGCAGAAGTAAATAATCTCGCCTTATCGGTCGTCGTGCAAGCCTGCTCCGGGGCTCCGTGGCCAAGAAGGTGGTGGCGAGGGGCGGAGAGGGGAGCCACGGATTATTTATTGTACACACATCGCGAATCTATGCAACGTACGTACGTACGTATACCGCGAGCGCTTCCAGGAGAACCTTGATACGACGAGTGCGGGTCGTTGGTGGCGGGGCGGGTGGCGGGAGAAGAGAGCAGCCAATCGTTTATTCAGGCGGAAAGTGTTTTTTTTTTTTTTTTTTACCTCCTATTTTCCCTCCCCCGTTCCCTCGCTCACTTCTCTCTCTCTCTCTCTCTCTCTCACACACACACACACTCCAAAAGTCCGTCTCTCTCTTTTGCTCTTGCTCTTTCTTATACTCTTTTTTTTTATTCTCTTGCTCTCGGAGACGGCGACTCTGGAGCACATCGTCAACGAGAGTTGATCGCGTTAACGTTTCTCGTTTCCCCTCTTATCGCGGTGCTGCTGCTGCTGCTGCTACTGCTACTGCTACTGCTACTGCTACTCCGGCTACTGCTAGTGCTGCTGCTGTTGATATTACCGCTGCAACGTACACATACACATAGCATATGAGCATCATCGTTATCATCGGTATAGCTGGTTCGCGCGCGGACATCTGATTTTATTGACGAGCGAGCGCCGCATATCTCTTTTGCACATGCCTGCCGTATCATTTGGACCTGTCTTGCTCTCGTCATTGTTTCTCAAGGTTATTTTTTGACATGTCAGCTTTCGATCGGACTTTTGCAGAGAAATTTTTAAATTGATAATAATCATTATTGGCATTGTTGTGAACATGAGAGCCGACTGCGTGTCTCGCGTCATCGTTTAATTATTTATTCAGCCTTCGTTCCCGCGGCATTTCATGAGTCAATATCTTTTATAGGATTCCTGCAGGTTAGTCAATTCGCCATTGTGCTGCTGCACTTTTCATAAACATTATACGTATACAAATAAATGCCTCTATTGCCTTTTGCGTCGCGACGTTCCTAAACATTATTTTTATTTATATTTTTTTTTTCTCTTTTCTCTTTCTTTTCTCTTTCTTTTCTTTCTTTCTTTCTTTCTTTCCTTCTATCTCTCGTCTGTACCGTTATCATTATCATTATTATTATTATTATATTATTATTAGTATTTATTTCCTCTGGAATAAATGGTAAATCGTGTGTGTCCCCTCCCCCCCCGTTAATGTTTATGTTTTCATTATTGCGCGAATATCGTCGATAAAGCTATTACGCGACCTTTTTTTCTTTTTTCTTTTCTTTTCTTTTCTTTTCTCTCTTATACCCTCCCTCGCATTATTTATTTCACGATCCGAATTCGTATTTACGTTATCTTTATTTATTTTTCGCACCCGTCCCTCCCCCCCGTCCTCCCGTAACTCCTCACCCTCACGTGCACACAGCCAAATTAGACAGGCACGCACACGCGCCCGCGAAACGAGAGAGAGAGAGAGAGAGAGTGAGAAGACGATATAGAGAAGAGAGGAGGGCCTCTCTTTATCATCCTTTAACCCTTACACCCCCACCACCGTCCCTCCGTCGTATATCGACGGTCGTCGTGCGCTAACCGTGACACATTTGCTTAAATATTTGTATTATTCGCTCGTAATAGCAATAACGCGATTTTTCGATAACGTAGCTCGTAATTACGACATTATAATGACGCGTCGGCACTTAATACTGCAAGTTGTTATTCAACCTTGTAATGCATTTCTCATTGTACCTTTGTTTTGCAGACCTTGACTCAAGCTCAATCTGGAAATTTTAATTTAACTGGCATTTTAATTTTGTAAATAAGTCAAGAGAGAAAATAATGACCTCCGTACGTTGCTGTTTAATTGGAGCTAGTCGACTAGCATCGTCAAATCATGTTTCCAATCATGGTAAGTGCCTTTAGAATCACCATATATTATCCATATATTCATTTAAACGTTTGCATTCATCGATCTTGACATCGATGCAGTCTGACAACGTATATTTTGGCACGGATACACCAGCAAAGCACTGCATTCATTTTTTTTTTAAGACATTTGGATGCCTGTGCACATTGTTAGTGTAACGTCGAGCTGGCCCCCTCGATAGGAAAGCTAAGTGAAATTGTTTAACGATTCCCCTTTGTCTTTGTAGTTTACAAAATTGCCAGAGTGGTTGCGTCCAGATCATTGACGACCACTGGAGTCTTAACAAAAACACCATCGGAGCCAACGCCACCCTCTAACGATGGGGGCGCAAACAGTGTCAGCGGAGTTGGTACAACAACAACAGCTGGTGGCAGTGGTGGAGATAAGAAGAACAATTTGATTTGTCCAAAGTGTGGGGATCCCTGTACGCATGTTGAAACATTCGTCTGTAAGTGAAATGGAGGGAGGAATCCCAAACAGTATTTCCTCTTATACGTTCTACAATTCTGACGTATTTACTCGCAATGCAACTAACGTCCTCTTAATTGAGTCCAGCTTCAACTAGGTTCGTCAAGTGTGAGAAGTGCCACCACTTTTTTGTCGTACTGTCGGAAATCGACTCTAAGAGAAGCCTGAAGGAGGCACTGAGACCCGAGGAGACCAAGCAGGGCTTTTACAGGAAGCCGCCGCCGCCACCAAAAAAAGTAACGAACAAACGAGCTTTTAAGTTCCTATACTTGAATGAATCTTGAACAAATGAATCTTGAACAAATGAAAACAAACCCCATTGACCCCAATAACCTCCCCGGTTTCAGATTTTCGAGTATTTGAACAAGCACGTCGTCGGCCAGGAATACGCCAAGAAGGTACTCAGTGTCGCCGTGTACAATCATTACAAGAGAATCCATAACAACTTGCCGAGCCAGAACGTTGCTCAGAACAATACAGTGCCGGTCGGTAATAACCAGGAGCTCAATCATCCCTTCACCCACAGGGGTCTTAAGCCACGTAAATACCGAAAATTTTCTCAATTATCATAAAATTACTCGTACGACCGCGGCAGCAGCAGCAGCAGCAGCAGCAGCAGCAGCAGCAGCAGTAGCGAGCGTCTTTTGCCCCCACCCCCCAATAACCCCAATAACCCCAATAACCCCCCTTAATAACCCCCCAATAACCCCAATCCACCCGTAATCACGTTTCTCTCGTTTGTTTTCTTTTCCTTTTCTTTTTGTTTTTCTAATACAGATCTCCTGCACATCTCGAGTATCGGGAACTCGCTGGGCGTCGGGTTTCAGCACGTGCCGGCCGGCGATCAGCAAAAGCCGGGCTCGAGTTCGCAAACGGTCCCGGGCTCGGACATACTCGACAGCAAGCACCACCAGCTGAAGCTAGAGAAGAGCAACATACTGCTGCTGGGCCCGACCGGGTCCGGCAAGACCTTGCTCGCCCAAACGATAGCTCAGTGCCTGGACGTCCCCTTTGCCATATGCGACTGCACGACGCTTACGCAGGCGGGCTACGTCGGCGACGACATTGAGAGCGTCATCGCGAAATTACTTCAAGACGCTAACTACGTGGTTGATAGGGCTCAGATGGGCATTGTCTTCTTAGACGAAGTGGATAAAATAGGAGCGGTCCCAGGGATTCACCAGCTCAGAGATGTAGGTGGCGAGGGTGTCCAGCAGGGGATGTTGAAAATGCTGGAGGGTACAATAGTTAATGTACCGGAAAAAAATAGCTCTAGGAAACTGAGGGGGGAGACATTGCAAATAGATACGACGAATATCTTATTCGTAGCGTCTGGGGCCTACAACGGCTTAGATAGACTAGTTTCTCGAAGAAAAACTGAAAAGTACCTTGGCTTCGGTGCCACGCCTGTTTCAGAGAGCCCCGGCAGAAGGGCGGCAAGCCTTGCCGACGTAGCGAACATGTCGCCCTCGACCGAAGACGACAATAAAGAAAAGGACGTGCTGCTACGACACGTCGAGGCCAGAGATTTAATAGACTTTGGTATGATTCCAGAGTTCGTCGGTAGGTTCCCCGTCCTCGTGCCCTTCCACACCCTCAATCGCGAAATGCTCGTGAGGATCCTGACGGAGCCTAAGAACGCAATGATACCCCAGTACCAGATGCTCTTCTCCATGGACAAGGTAAGCCGCGTCGGCAAAGGGCAGCATTATTAATTGCTACCGCTACTGCTACGGGTCGTTCGTAGGGGTCGTTCGTAGGGGTCGTTCGTAGGGGTCGTACGGGCGGGTGCATTAGAAATTGGGTCGAGCGATTCTCTGGTTGGGGTAGCCGACGTGTCCGCTCTACGGACACGGCCGGCCGATATTATTTATAGACATACTACGCATCGTCTATTATTAAAGACTGCGCCAGGGCGGCCCGATGTCGTTGTTATTAATTGGCCTGGTGGCGAGGCCGTCGACCTGGTCCTCGTCCGCGTCCTTGGTCTCGTCGTCGTCGTCGTCGTCGCATCGGTATACTTTTAACTTTAGATTGCTCTACTAGAGATAAAACGCGTCTAGCGATAAAAGCGACGCTTGGGTGGGGGATAGGCATCATCCTAGCTAGCACCAACCACTACGAGCACCTCGTAGTGACCGTCGCGTAGCGAATGTCAGAGCGTAGAATGTCGCAAGCAGCAGTAGCAGCGGGAGCAACGGGAGCAGCGGCCATCGTCTAAAAATAAATTACACCCGTATATTCTCGGCCGCAGGTGGAGCTGACTTTCACCCCGGAAGCACTGGACGCGATCGCTTGCCTGGCGATGGAAAAGAAAACCGGAGCGAGAGGCCTCAGGGCTATAATGGAATCCTTATTGTTAGAGCCGATGTTCGACGTTCCGGGTAGCGACGTCATGACTGTCCACGTAACCGAAGGCTGTGTTAGAGGTCAAGAAAAGCCTCAATATGTAAAAAGAGGTGGCGAGACTACCGCCGAGGACGAGCTACAACAAGCCCAGCACGTACACATTTAACCAAACAATAAAACAACGAAAAAGCAACAACAAAAAAAAACAAACAAAACCAAAAGCAAAAGCAAAAACAAAAACAAAAAACAAAAGCAAAAACAAAAAAAACAAAAGCAAAGCTCGAGGTGGTTACACTGACGGATCTATACTGATTATTTCCTCCTCTCTTGTACACGAAATTCATCCAAGAATTCAGCCCCACGAATTCAATATTCAATATTAACATTCAAATCGAGAAATCCAAAGCGTTCTTTTGATCATCTTACCGTACGAAGGAAAATTCATAAACTCGGTAATTTATTTTTGCAACTATTGAATTTAGAACGGATGCGTAAGCTGGCAATGTTATTAAACTCTATTGTTGCGATATCTAAGCGCATGCGACCGCGAATCTGTAGAGATAACTGTCCTAAATATAAATTGCTGCTCACAACTTATTACTATTATTATTACTACTACTACTACTACTACTACTGCTACTAATACCGCTGACGCTACCGCTACCGCTACAACTATTATTATTATTATATTATTTTTATTTTTTATTTCTACTATTATTCTTACTATTACTACTATTATTACTATTACTACCAATTACTGCAACAACTATAACAACAATTACTACTACCACTACTACTACTGCTACTGCTGCTACTACTGCTACTACTATCACTACCAGTACCACTACCACTACCACTACCACTACCACTACCACTATCGGTACCATTACTGTTAACAAAAAAAAAAAAAAATTGCTATCGTTGCCATCATTGTTTTTTTTTTTTTTTTTTTTTCCCCTCGTGTTTATTATTACGATCGCTATTGACATTATTGAGTTGGTTTGTAATTAATTAAAAGGGAAAACTGTGGTGAAGTCGGCGTAAATCTACGATCATCAGAGAAATCATCAGAGAAATTGTTCTTAAAATTCAATGTCCGATCTCCGTAATTGAATATACGTAATGAAAAGTACAGTTCACTCAGCGATAATATTGCCAGCTTATTACATTACATTACATTACATTACATTACTGCATATAAATAAAGGCGCGCGCGCGCTCGCCCGCCCGCTCGTATCATACGTACGTGCACGCGCACGAATACGTATGTGTGTACGGGCACGTGCGCGCGCTTTACGCAATGATGACGGAAGGATAAAACCGCGGGTTATTGGGGGGGGACGGGGGGTTATTGGGGATAGGGATACAAAATTAAAGCCATTACATTAGCCGATTCGATGTATCTTCTGACGTGTTGCGATTAAAATAATAAATTATTTTTATGCGACCCCAAGTAGATAGATAAAGATTATTTGTAATATATTGTACATAGCAGTAGATAAGTTATGAGAGACCGTTTAAAAAACGACGCTTAGAAAAATTAAAAAAAAAAAAAAAATCATCTAAATCTAAAGGTTTATTCTACAGCAAATGAATGCAATTTTATGAAAAAAAAATGTAAAGAAATAAAATACCTTGTAAGGATTAAAAAAAAAAAAAAAAAAAAGCCATCTTTGTTTTCTAACGCATCATCTGCATGTGCACTCACACACACGCACGCCCTCAAACACGTATCCCGCGTAAATAAGGTTTTTTTTTTTTTATTTATTTATTAACGACGTGCCATGGCATAGGGGGGAGGGACGGGGGGAGAAAAAAAAAAAACAGGAATGAAAAAATAACGACAATGACGATAACAATAATAATAAACAGAAAAAAAAAAAAAAAACGTCAACGATTAATTATTATTATTATTGTTGTTGTTGTTGTTGTTGTTGTTATCATC
The DNA here is from genome assembly GCA_018883505.1 of Ceratosolen fusciceps. Classification (NCBI taxonomy): domain Eukaryota; kingdom Metazoa; phylum Arthropoda; class Insecta; order Hymenoptera; family Agaonidae; genus Ceratosolen; species Ceratosolen fusciceps. Next base: position 1,386,268 of record RCIC01000019.1, read on the forward strand.
ATTGGTTGTTATGAATAATTGTAATAAAAGTAAAAGTGACAACAAGGGCGTTTCATCGTTCCATCGATCTTTTATCTTTTTTTAATAATTGTATTTATTATTATTCATGATTATTATATTCGTGTGGTTGTACAGTGTGTACGCATTGAATCAATCGGCAGCATCGAAATTAATTGATTGGACGAGCAATGAAAGACAGTAATTTACCCGTTGTATTATTTACACAAATAGCGATGAGTGTCGTTGGCGGTTTAGAAAGAAAGAAAAAAAAAAAAAAAAACAACAACAGCATCTTCTAAACCTCACACATTATGTACAGAGCTTATACGAGTTACGGCTATTACATACAGCTATCAAATACGTGTACGTGTGTGTACATGTGTGTGTATATGTGTATATGTGTATATATATATATATATATAAAAAAAGAGAAAATGAAAGAAAACAGGTCTCGGGCGAACGAAATTCAATTGATTTTAATGAATTTAGCTGCTACACTATTGCGATCATTGGCCCCGGTCATTGGGGGGATTTAAATTTCATTGGAATAGTGTCTGGTTAAGGTTTTGCTCGTGGCCTCCTCGGCAGCGGGTCTCAGCATCGTACCGATCTCCAGGAGTACCCACTTGCTGGCCTTGAGCACCAGGGCGTGGATGGCGAATTGTATGATTAGGCTGCCGAAGCCCTTGTACAGGCCGAGTACACCCTCCTGGGATACGACGCTCCTGTAACAGTCGACGACGCCCCCGTAATCCGTGAGCATGGCCGTCACGCTGCGCCCCGTGTCCAGGTCGTCTATTATCGTCCGCGTGCCCTGCAGATGCAGCCTCTGGATTATCGTCTCCAACGGGTAGAAGACTATTTCGGCGCTCCACAGCGATATTAGCGTCGATTGCATTTCCGTGTCCGTCGCCTCGGACGTCGACAGGTCCCCCCTACTGAACGCCCCCTGAAACTCACCCACCCCATTCGACCCCCTTTTACTTCTTCTTCTTCATCATCTTCTACTTCTACTTCTACTTCTACTTCTACTTATTTCCAACAACGCCAGACTCGTGATTCAATGATAAAATAATAAAAAAAGGCTCGCTCACCTGTGACTTTTGTATGTACTTGTTGTTGATGCGTATTATGTAGCCGGCGACCGACTTGGCCGCCACGGTAAACAAGTACTTGAGAATACCGCAGGCGATCGTCGGCGGTTGTAATGCGTAAATCGAAATGAGCCGCCTCTTGTTCCTTACCTCGAGCACCCTCTTTATACCGTCGCGGAACACGTCCAGGACTCCCGGGTTCTCGGACGCGACCTTCGACTGGACCGTCTCCACCAACGATGCCGAATAGAACGGCGTCACTATTCCAATGGCAATGCATTTCAATAGTATGTGTTGTCCGAGCTTTTTAATCGGCAAGCCATCCATCTCTCTAAAACAATCCATTAAAAATTTAATGAATTTTAATTCATTTCAAAATCTATCCACTTTCCACCACCCCCCACCCCCTTTAAGTTTCATTAAATGACATTACTCGAGTGTACAAAGTGTTCCAAGAGCACGTAAATACACAAAATAAGTATCTTACTTGGGCAAGGATGTAAATTTCGATATGAAATCCTCGACGGCCATCGTCAGTCCCCTGACTATTAGGACGGAGCCAATGCCTTTCCATAACGTACTCAGTCCTTGGGTTTGATGCAAGCCTATCATGACTGGTATCAGGGTCGCTGGCATTATGTGATACTTTTTTGACAACGGATTCACTTGACATTGCCTTCTCAAGACAAGGAACGGATGCATCAGCAAATTTTCTGTTATCAAACTGACCAGAACGCATCCTCGACCGATAAACTGTTTCACTAAACAAGTCGGGACAAAGCATAAAAGTTAACAAGATATGATGCAAGTGTATTTTTTATAATAATAATATATAAAAAGAAAAAGGGACTGGATTGTTATTGCGATAAGGGCCTATGTACCATTATCGTAAGGTGGGGGGGCCTCGTCGTCCATTAGGTGGGCATTGTGAGTACTGGGGTGCAGGTACTCCGGACTGCCAATGCCAATGTACTGCAGATGCTGATTATCCATGAATTTACCGTGCTCGTTAACGTCATTGGTTACCTGGTTCATTTGTAAAATAGTCCTCGCTGTGGACTAAAGCCCTATAAAAAGTAAAATCAATGACTTCCTCGAGTAATTCCATGGAATTGGGTGAAGGGAGGGAGGGAGTGTTCGATAACGTTGCGTGTATACCTGTTAAAGTGGTTAGCGAAGGGGACGGCGAAGGGGACGGTGACGGTGACGTAGTCGTCGTCGTCGTCGTCGTCGTCGACAAAAGGACGTGAGATTCACGTAATATGCAGGACTTGTCGGAGGAGCGGCTCATTACGACCGGAACGATTACGTCGGCCGTGCAGCGGTGCATCAGTACATCGGGATCATCGAAGGCGTATCGAATAGATCATCGAATAAAACGTGTAACTGGCGATGAACCGGCGTCAACGAGCTCTCTTGGCCTCGCTCTACGCAAAACCTCCCGGTCGTACGGCACGGGCCTGGATCCCCTAATCGCCTCTACGATTACGTCCCTCCGGTCGTCCACAACTTGTTCGGCTATCCTTCGCCGGCTCTGCGCATGCGTGCCCAATAAATAACCCCAATAACTTCCTAGACTGCGATAAAAGCCGACGACGGCCCAAGTTGGCCAAGTTGGCCAGCCTAGTCGCGCGCCCTTTCATTCGAGGCGAGGACGACCGGACGACCGGACGATCGTGCAGCCCCGAGTCAAGCTACACCCTCCCCCCTCCCCCCCCCTTATTGCGTAGCATGGATCCATGTTGGTTATTGGGGGTTATTTGGGGTTACTTGGTGGGTGGGGGATCCATCGATACCCTTCGAAGGCAAGGCGAGGCAAGGCGAGGTACAAGGAAGAAGGGGGGAAAAAAATAAGAAAGAAAGATAATCGTTAGCACTCCTTTACTAATTGATAACGTTTTTATTGAGACTGCGCGCAGCCGCCAGCAAAAGAAAGAAAGGAAAAAAATAATCGTCGATGCAACGGTTTATTACAATAACCCCCAAGGGAGAGCGGCGACGTTGCGTTAGGTCGGGGACAGCCGACATCCTTACCATAAGGAGTTATTATTTTTTTTTTATCAAGGGGTCGCTCGAGTGTCGTGGTCGAGGATTTAAAAGCTTTTATTTTTCGTTCGGGCAAAAGAATTGTTGCCTTTTTATTAAGAAGTAAAATGGGATAAAACCGTGTGACGTTGAGGCTGATTATTTTCATCATCAAGGCCCGAGACTTTTATTTTCATTATTATTCGTCACCATCGTCAATGTCCTCGTTAATCTAACAAATTATCATCTTCCAATACCTAATAATACTTTGGATACTAATACCGTTTACCATAAATTCACTTCTTTTTTATTTGCTGTTTTGCTTTTTACTTTCCCACCCCCGCCCGCGACCCCTTTTTTTTTAACTCATCCTTCCTCATCTCGTTCATCTTTCGAACCTTAAGGTAATATATATATGTGTATATATACATGTCGGTGTTGTACATCACGCATTGTTTATCTTTTACTTTTTTTTTCTTTTCTTTACTCTTAACTTTCTTTAAAATAAATATTATTGTGTATGTCAAAATGTGTCAATGATTTTCTTTTCCAGCGCGTAAACATTAACTCGACCATTATTTATTTACGCGGTAAAACTGTGTTGAGAATTCAGATCTTTCCTTGCAAATTTATCCTTCTTTTACACATATATATATATATATATATTAATATTAATATTATTATTATTAATCATAATTATTAATCATAGGAGACATTAAGATATTGTCTGGCTTTGATCATCCCTCTTTTACGTAGCTTGTTGTCTTGTGATTTTTTTTTTTCTTTATAGATCATCATTATCATCATTATCGTCAGCGTCGTCGTCGTCGTCGTCGTCATTATTATCGTCATTGTCGTCACTGTCGTCATAATCATCCCCATCGTTATTTTTCTTTTTTTTTTTTTTTTTTTTTTTTTTTCATTATTTTTTAATTTTTTTTTTTTTATTCTTCATGTATACCGTAGATATGTCTACAATATTCAGTTCATTAGCAAGTTACTTAAAAGAGTTGGCTGTGGATGACTGTCGCAGTCAATTCTTGAAACTAGGCAACACACATATCGTATATAGTATAATTTTTTTTTTCTTTCTTCCTTTTCTTTTTTTCTTTTTTCTCTCTTTACAATATACATGTGTACATACGTATACATACATATATATATATGTATACACGCGTACATACACGCACACATATATAAACAGTTTTTTTTTTTTTTTTTTTTTTTTTTTTTAAATATATGTTCAACAATATTTTGTATGTAACAGTTTTCTTATAATAACTCACATTTAATATACGAAACAAGGCATTTGTAACTACATATATTACAAGTTATACATTTTACGTGTGTCCAGTTGAGAGTCGGTTTTATATACTAAATATTGTAGCAACAAGCGATTTGTCATAATTAAGGCATCCATCCCAGGAGTTTTACTGAAAAGCTCAGCATACACACGCTCATCTGTATAATACGTATGCACCCGGCATATTCTACATCCATATGCATTGCATACGCATCAATAAAGAAATAAATTTGCAAATTTTTCTTTTTAAACATTTCCTTGCTAAAAATCAAATTAACATAATTTTCTGCTTTGTACACGAGTTTTTTTTTATAAATACATTGCCACAAATAACAATTGTGTTTAAATACGTCACGCGAAAATAAATACTTTTCACTCTCGGTTTTTTTCTACTCAACAGCCAAAACAACATTAATAATTACCGTTAAAAATCTTTAATAATCCGGGGGCCTCGGTCGGCTCTAAATAAATTAATTATATCGTAAAGCTGTATTTAGAGATTATTTTTAATATAGCAACAGAGTACGCTTTAACTGGTACAACATTCATTTTTCATATCGTAAGACAATAATCGAAAACACTGTTTGACTTTGGTTATTAAATCTTAATAGCTCATGTAATCCTTACTGAGTCTGTGGGCGCACCTCACCGTCTACGTGTGCGCCTACGTGTGTACATGTGTGAATACCTCTGTGTCACCGTGTCTGTTGTGTCGTGAGCGCGCGCGCCTATACGTGTATTAATTAACCAAATACATCATTCGAACGAGCCTTTTCTCTTTTTTCCTTTACATACTTTACAGGACAACATTGCCTTCTCTATGTACTTAATACTTCCCTCCTCCCTCTTACTTTTTTTCTTACTATGGCACTGTCATTCGCTAGTGTTTTAATCTTTTCCTATACTGTTATACCGTGTTATACATTTAATGGGAATTAAATGAAGCAATGTGTCGGAGGATAAATTTGAAATAGTCGATAATAAGAAAAAGTCGGTACAGCCAAGTAGTCAATATTACCGACAAAGTTATTATTACCCTTTATAATTATTTTTTCTTTTTAGTAGTAGCAGTAGTGGTAGTAGTGGTAGTAGTAGTGTAGTAAGTAGTAGTGGTAGCAGTAGTAGCAGTAGCAGTAGTAGCAGTAGTAGCAGTAGTAGCAGTAGTAGTGGTAGTAGTAGTAGTTTCGAGTACAGCTGCCAAATGAATTTATATAACTATTATGCTCGATCGTATTTGTATGCGTACGCATGTATGCATACGTGACGTCGGGATAGGCAATGCCCGTTTCGGGATAATAACTAAGTGAAATTGCCGAGGGCCGTTTATCGGCAAAGTCGAGGCAAAGTAAATGGTAGGTAAATTTTGTTGAAAAGGACATTGGAGATAAAGATGAGAAAGATCGATCGGATCATTATCAGTTGACATTGGACAGGGCCTCGCGACAATAATGTCGCTTCTCTCTCTTTATCTCTCTTTATCTTTTTGCTAAATCGTATAGTATCGCGCAGGGGGGTGGAGGGGACTCATGAGAAGGTCGGAAGTTAAACCGAGTCTCGCCCCCCCCCCCCCCCCCGCCGGTCCGAAAAGGCAGCAGTCTGTACAGGAATCGAAGTGCCGGGACGGCAGTTAAAGTCGGATTGTTTATCTGAAAAAGGTATACCGTCCCCGTAGGCGTGAGCAGTGAGCTGAAACACAAACAAACGATGCAGTCTTACAACTACTATATTATTTTAGTTCGCTCGGCGACGACGTCGCGGGACTCTTTAGTTCGCTCACCATTAGTAAAACGTGTGTACGACGCAGTCCCGTTCCGGTAATTGGCGGACCTTCATGGATCCGTCGGCGCCGCATGAAAACAGCCGGCCAGCCGAGTCGACGTGCAGCTGGGTCACGCCCTGGGTACGTAAAACGAACGTCCACGTGAACGAGCGGTAATTTATGCCTCGGGAAATTATGCTTACCTGTCCGATGTTCTTAAAGAAACTCGATCTCGGGTGCTCCCCGGGGAAGGAATAGAGAAGCGAATGGACGGTCAGGCCCCAAACCTGCGGATACAGGGCCCAGCAATTAGTACAAGTACTTGTAATCGGTGCTTAATAATACACAATGCACGTGACGGGAGGTTATCTTTGGTATTACTTTGATATCCCCGTCTCCGGCGCCGCTGACGAAAAACTCCTCGTGGGGATCTAGGGCCAGGCACTTGATGGCGGACTCGTGGGCCTGGAAGCGGTGCCGCTGCTGCCTCTGCCGTACGTCGAATATATTGATGTCGCCCTTCTTGCCACCGCTGATGAGCAGCTGGTGCTGTGGTGCCAGGATCACGGAACTCGCTCCCTGGTCGTGGCACGTGAAACCTGCGAGAGCCGACAGATCGATGCAGGCGGGGGGGTTATTGGGGTTAGTAGCGGTTAGTAGCGGTTAGTAACCGAGGGCAATCGCGTAGACGTAGGTAACTACGTACCCTGGACGAGGGACTTGTTCTGGGGTAGGAGAGTGTCCCAGAGGGCGACGTTCCGACCTTCGGAGCCGTGACCGGCGGTCGCGACCAAGCTGCAGGCGCCCAGGAACACAAAGTCGGCGGTGACCTTGCCGTGGCACTGGTAATTCTGCAAGGTTACAATACGGCTAGTCAGTGGTTCGTTATTCGGGCAGCGTCGACGGTAAAGAAAGAAAGTAAGGAAGTACTGACGAAAAAGGGTCGGGCCGTCCCCTCTCTGCAGGCGACCTGGAACAAGCTGAGGTGGCCGTCCGAGTCGGCGACGCCGAACTTGTTCCCGTGCTGGGAGAAGCGCACCCGGGTGACCTTGGCGAATGTCCCCGATGGCCTCGGGGTCGCGACCGCCGTCTGGTGGCCCCACTCCCACAGAGAGACCGATCCGTCCTGGGATCCAGTTAAGTCTGCGCAATCAATCCATCGGCAATCCCAAAATGGGTCAACGAAACAAACCTCATCCGTCCGTCGATCATAATCGACTTCATAATCAACGTTAATTCATATACTTACAGAGCGGGAGCAGGGGATGCGAGGAGACTCTTCTTATGCCGTCGATCTTGTGCTTGAGAATCTGTCACAACAGTAAGATTTCGTTTTGTCAGTGCACGAACGCGCCCAAGTCAATAAACAGGCTCCTCTATTCCACATCCTATTATTATCATCATCATCCATCGTGTATAGAGAGCTTTCTTTCTTTATTTATTTATTTATATTATTTATATTATTATTTTCTAGAAGAAAAAGAACGTAAAAAACAAGAGGACTGGCCATCTTGTACCGGTAAATTTACTGTCAACTCGCGAACATCGTTGACGCATTTCTTCTTCTTCTTTTTTTTTCATTTTTTTTTTTTTTTTTTTTTTCATTTACTTCTTATTTTCTTTTTTTTTCTTTCTTTCTTTATGTTTTCAACATACAACGATCGAACGAAGAGGCTTAAAGAGTCAGGATGAGCACATAGCATGCGTTTAATGTCATGTCAGCACGATGATTAACTAACTTTGCAAGCCGATTAGCTGAGATTTTTTAGCTAAATATGTTGTGAACTAATTTAGCTGATGCCTGCTTTACTTATTTCCGTACGCGCGTGTACTGTGAGTGTGTAGTGTAGTGTCGTGTAGTGTCGTGTCGTGTCGTGTAGTGTAGTGGAGGGGTTGCGCTGCCTGCCGCTTATGCGTGGCTGCTGACCTCCGCGTGTCAAGTGTGTACGTGTAAGCGCGTGTGTACGTGTCGTCCCGCGCTACGTGTACAAAAAGCATGAGAATAATAATAATAATAATAATAATCCAATGGCGCGACGGATGCATGAGGGGTGGCACGAAAACAACGTTAATGACATTCGAATGATGACGATGATGATGATGACGATGATGATGTTTGAGAATGATCGTGCCCGACGATTTGTAATAAATACATAAATACCTTGCAGATTATAAGGCTTTTTAAAATATTTAATATATTTTACAAGAACAATTCAGATTTAGATTACGGGCTCGATACGATTGATTAATTAATTAATTTATTATTTATATATATGTATATATATATGTATATAAGATTTGTAAAGCGGCAAGCAATTAGGGAAAGTGCTGTTACTGAAAATGCGAATGCCTCTAAGGGGACATAGAAATTGTGTGTAATTCGTTTTAAGTTATTATTACGCATCATGCCGAAACTCTTAAACCTACGTATTCAATGAGCCTTTGACTTAGAATATCCTTGGAGAGATTTATTATTTATTTAGCTGGTGATATTTAGTGACGTTTAGCCAACTCCTTATTATCATTGTCATTATCATTATCATTATCATTATCATTGTCATTGTCATTGTCATTGTCATTGTCATTGTGGCATTACCAATAATAGTAATGTTACGTGTAAGTGGGAGTAAGCGTGTTCATAAAGCATCGAAGAGTTCGACTTTGATAGATCTTATTATCATTGGCTAGTTCATAAATTTTTGAAATTGCAATGGCGCAAGTTTTAAGTTTAAGCGATTCTTGGCTGTAATGTATAACTCTTTAATGTATATTTCATGTTTACTACTACAACACGTCGTCGTGGTCGTCTTGGTCGTCGTCGTCGTCCTCGTCGTCGTTGTGGTGGTGGTGGTGGTGGTGGTGGTGGTCGTAAAGATGCCACCGTGTATTATCGGCAGGGTTGAAGTTACTTGTGCTCCGCATACATGTCGCAGTAATAATAATTGATAATTGATAATTGATAATTGATAATTGATAATGGGAAGGATGAGCAAGGAGCTCGAGCTTTAAAATCAGAGGATATTCTGAGCCTCGTGAAGAAGTAGAACAACAATAAATAACCAATTAATTAACTAACTAATTAACTAACTAACTAACTAACAACATCAACATCAACATCAACAACAATAACAATAACAGCAAGAGTGAGTAAGTAAGTAGGTAAGTCGAAGATAGAAGATGATGAAAGATGGCTTATTGGCACTAGTAGGAACAGCTAGGAACAGCTAGGAACAGGTAGGAACAGGTAGGAACAGGCTAGGTACAGCTAGGAACAGCTAACAGGTTTCATGTTAGATGTTAGTCTCACCGGCTTCATTAAGTGTTTACTCCTATCAGCGACAAACTGACAGAAGCGCAGGTCGTGGGAGCCAGGAAAAGCGGGCATCCCCTTCATCTGAGATTTGAGCAAGTGAGCCGCCAGATGAGTGACGCAGACCGAGTTACGATGTTTGGCAAGCATTAAACAAGCAACATTGTCTCCGTCACCTTTTTTTTTTTTTTTTTTTTTTTTGTTACCCTAACCCCAATGCGCCACACTCACGGCTCTTATCGACCCAATGACTTGTCCTCGGGCTTAGGCTTACTTTTACTCCTCGTACGTACCCCCCCCCCAATTACGTACGAGGGCCCGCGCGACCCTCCGCCCCTCCGCCCCTTTTTGTATCAATCGACTCGTCGTTTCCATAACGAGGAGGATTAAACGGAATAATAACAACAACAACAACCAATAATGAAAATAACAAATAACAAAAACGGACAATCGCTCGTTCTCTATGTACAAAAATAATAAATAAATAATAAATAAAAATAAAGGTAAAAGAAAAGGGAAAAAGGACGCCGATAGCTCGGCCATCCCTCGCTGAAATCATCTCGAGTGACAAGTCATTGCGATAAGCCAATGCAGACATATCAGCACTCGTTCGTCATGCAACATCCAAACGGGTTTTTTTTTTTTTTGTTTTTGTTTTTTTTTTGGCGCTTTGCTCCTTTACCAGTGTCTCGATGAGAGAAAGCGGGATCGCTTCCACCGTGCTTTTCATTACTAATATTCATATTTCGAGTCTCAAGGGGGCGGAGGAGAGTATAGAGTACTCACTAGTAGTAGTATTCTCGTATAGTCATACGTATGTCGGTTACACGTAGCAGTGGCTATAGTAGTGGTAGTGGTAAGTAAGTAGTGGTGGTAAGTAAGTAGTGGTAAGTAAGTAGTTATACAATAGCTTCGGATCTTTAGGGACAATTACACGTGTTTGCACGGATATTAACTGAGTGTACAAGTAGTGCTGGATCAATGATTAATGACGTCAAACGAATAATTTAACTCTCGAGTGCATCTTCTTATTCATTACGCTACGTATTGAAGAAGAAGAAATAAAAATGGGGGGTGGGGTGGGGGTGAGAGATAAATAGAGGGGATGGTGAAGAAATGATTTTACTTAACGGGTTGGAATCGTAATCGGAATCTGACTTATCGTGCAAAGTCAATCGGACGGGTGAGCAACGCGCCGTCGTCGATCGCTTATTAATACAAGAAGAGATTTCGTTTGATCTTCCTTGCCGGAGTGAGTGTTAGGTATTCAATGACGTATTCAATGTTTTATTTACACAATATGCCGTCGAGACCGTGATTTCAATTAACTTTAACCAATAAACGGACAAAGGGATCGTTCGTTTTTTTTCTCTCGCTGATGGGAATTTGTTAATTTGCAAATTGCAAATGGTGAATGGTAAATGGTAAATGGTAAATGGTAAGGGCGTGTTTCGAGGACGAATAATTAAAATTGTACGCTGCGCGTATTTTTCTAGGCGATGAGTGAGTACCGTAGACTCGAATGGCTGTACACGTCGACGACTTATACAGAATACCGTATATATATATATATCATTATCCGGCCCTAATCATAACGATTACATAGGTTTAAAAATAAAAAGAGATACAAAGGACATTTTTAAAGAACGTACCACACTAGCGCCCCGTCCACTCTGACTGGCAATGCCCGACTGCGGCTGTGGGCTGTTCTGCTGGGGACTTTGCGCCAGCAATGGCCTATCCGCGGCCGTCTGCAACGAGTTCGTTTAATGATTCTAACGAGGATAGAGAGGGGGGAGAGGATCTCGGAGCTCAAGGACACCCACCTGTATGACTAGAAAACTTGTTGGCGCAACTGGCTCGGGGTCCGGCTGCCTGTTTAAATTGATAATGTCGAACTCGCACTCGTCCTCCAGCCAGGAAGGTAACTCAAGTAGCAAGGAGATGTCCATCTCCTGGACCTCCCTCGGTGTCGCCAAAGCCATCAGTCCCGTATTAACCTGCGACGTGCGCGCGCGCGCACCACGATTTAATGTAGAAAAGCGTTCGTGCCGACGGGGACTTTTTTTTTTTGCAAGGCTAACCTGATTAAGACAGAAGGCACTAATGCTATCTTGTTCCTTGTGGATGATCCTGACGGGCTCGGGTAGGCTGGTGCCGCTGTCGCTGCCCTTGTCCTCGGCAGAGTTCGCGCCCCTGGTATTATTGTCGCCGGCGTTGTGACCGCTGGTGTCCAATACCGAGCAGAGGGACCTCCGCTTGCCGAATACCGCTCGTATGAAAATGTCCTGGATCGACTCCTGCCTGACCAAGAAGCACCAGAGTCGGTTGGAGGGCGCCGCCGAGGCCATCCGAGTACTGAAAACCCAGGCGCGATAATACAGTAAGTCGGTGATTCAATTATTGATCGAGGTTATTGGGATGACGCACTTGAAGGGCGTATTGCCTTTGTCGAGGAGGGAGCGGTACTTGTGGATCGCCGGCTTGCCGGGTGTCGGCACCGGGTCAGGAGTACAGCCGGGGATGTAGTTGAGGGGCGGGGGACCCTTGGACTCGAGCTCCTCGCGCAAGCTGTCCTGCCATTGTACGACGATGCCCAAGGTCCCGTGTATCAAGGGACTGCTCACTGGCAATTCTGTACATTGGTTACGTAATTAGCCGATACGTCCGGTACGTCCGACCACCAGCACCGCCAACATCATCAAAATGTTCAATAATTAGGACAAAGGGAGGCCAAGATACGGAACCTTGCATTTCTATCCCGGCTACGTTGAGAAAGTCCTGCAATTGCTGCTGCAGTATCTTCACTATCGCTAATCTCATGATGCACCAGCTGTAGGAATTCGGATTGCTGTGCTCTGTATTGTCCTTTGGTTTACTCTTTGGCTTAGTGTTAGTGTCGAAGACGTCGTCCTCGTCCTCGGAGCTGTCGAGGTCAGAGACCGCCGAGTCCGACGAGTCGTAATCTATATCGTCGGCGATGTCGCCTTCGATCCGGGGCTGAAACAGTCGTCAACACTCGTCGGTTACATCGTTCCGCGTCAACGTCCGCGGGGCGAGCCGCTCTCTCCCCTTATCCCCTTGCTGCCCACCTTCATCAGGAAATAGGATATCATGCTCATCTGGGGGGAAACGAACTGTTCCCGGTACGTGGGCTTGTCCTCCTTCATGTTCGGCTGCTGACCGGTGAACTGGCCCAGCAGCTTCATGTTAAGCTTCACCCGCTGCTTCGTGAGCGAGGTCATGGTGTTCCAGACGCCGGTGCTGACGCCTGTGCTCGCTTGGGTCTCGTTGTTCGGTATACTGTCGGCCCTCTCGAGGCTCATCGAGTCGACCTGTCGACGTAAACGGAACGTTTAGCGAGCACTCCCCCAATAACCTCCCCCAATAACCCCCCCGCCCCGTCTACGAGGAGCGCGACGACGACGACGACGACGACGACGACGCTACCTGTCCGCCGGTGCTCGCGACTCTCAGGAGCTTCTTGACGCCGCCCCCGTACAAGCACGACCAGGTGTTGTTGTCGAAGCGGTGGCCGACCAGTCTGTAGAGGATGTGGCTGTCGCAGCTCGACAGGGCGTAAACGAATAGGCTCATGTACGTCGCGACGAAGGCCTCGCAGAGAAGTATATTCAGCTTGGGCGTGTCCTCGTCCTTTTCACGGGCGAGAAGCGCCCTCAGACTCGTGACGCCGGGCCACTTGCTCGGCGAGGTCGTTACGCAGACGCTCTCGTCCGTCGAGTAGCGGCGATGGCCCCTGCTCGATGCTACCAGGTGACCCCCGGAGAACGCCTCGACCTCGGCCGCGGCTGGAAAACTAAAGCGTTCCGTTTCGTTACTACCCCAATAACCCCAATACCGTAGCGCCGGCTACCCCTGCCTGCCAATCCCTGTAACGATCACCACTTCCCTGCCTACCTGTCGCTCTGCTGGTGCTTGTTTACGAAGGTGTCCGAGTCGCAGAGCGACTGGTAGATGCAAGCGCTGAGGGCGACGGCGAGGTCGCGCAGTATGAACACCTCGCAGTAGTGGCTGTTTTTGTGGGGCATCGGGGGATTACGTAGCTCGACGATCGTCTGCAGCATGTCGTGCTCGAGGGACTGTAGGTGCCGCACCGGGTCGGCTACGACGGTCTTGTTGCAGGCGACGCTCGCGCTCAGCAGGGGCAGGGTCGTCGGGAAGGGCAGGGGGCTCAGCAACTGCTGCTGCGTCTTCTCCTGCTGCAGTTCCTGTAGCAGCAGCACGAGCTCCATCCTGACGGAGGCCAGTCCGCCACCGGATGCCCCGTGAAGCGAACAATACGACAGCAGAGTCCTCAGCAGCGTCTCGTTCGCTGAGTCAACGAAAAGCCATTGTTAACATCATCAACGCCCTGGTGGTGCTTACGTCACACGTAACGCTAGCCGACCCTCCCCCACCCTTACCGCTAGTTAACAAGCGGTTCACTACTCACCCTTGAGCCACTTTTTCCTCTTGGCTGCCCGTTGGACCTTGGCCTCGAAGTCCAACTTCTCGGCGACTAGAATCTCGTGGAGGGTCGGCTGCTCGCCGGGCCTGTACGAGGGTGGCGCCTCGTCCACCATACTGCCCTCGTCTGTGGAAAAAAAAAAAAAAAAAACCATTCGTTCGGCTCTCTACTCTACTCTACTCTATGGGCAAATATTGTTAATGCGCAAGCGCGTGACTTACACTCGGAAACGTTGACGACGTCCCCGTCGGTGTTGATGCTGTAGCTGCAGAGCTGGCGCAGAGCGTCGACCTCCCTCTCGAGCCAGACGTACAGCTGGTAGCGCAGCTGGCCTCCGTCGACCTCGAAACCCGTAGCCAGCGTCGACAGTTCCTCCATGAGGATCTTCAGGCAGGCGACGAACTTCAGCTGCTGGGCCATTATGTCCAGCTGACCGGTCCCCTTGGCTACTACTCCCTCCTCTGTAATTGTAATGTCCCAACAACCCCGAGCTATATAGACAACTCTGTCCCTTTTGCCGACGACGATCCTTACCATCCTTCTCCGCGTCCGCGCTCGGCTTCTTCGTGTCCAATTTCATGCTCATCGGGGGACTTTCGTCGTCGTCGTCGTCGTCGCCGTCGCCGTTGTCGTTGCGCAGCGTGTCGTCGTCCCAGTTGAGGACCAACTCGTCCGACTCCTTGACTATGGGCTGAGACCAGTCGAGGGCCGAGGCCGAATCTACGGAGCCAAAGGGTTCACATATAAACGGGCCTTGTAAACGTGTACCTGACGCGTAAATCACGCGACACGACAAGGTAATGCAAATTGAATAGTAATCGGAACCTTGAGCGGACGGCTTCGTGCTCTCCTCCTCCTCCCAGCTGATTATCCCCGTGTCGATCTCGAAGTTCTGCGTCCTCGCCTTGCTCGGGCTGTTCAGGAGACCTGGCGGTGGAGGGGGGGGGAGTACAGAAAAGTTTAAAGTCGAGACATTAAACGTAAAGTAAGGCAATAATAAGGTAGTAAGGCAGGCAGCAGAGCGGGGCTAGCTAGCCGGTGATACCACTACGGGGAAACGTACTGGGCGAGTCCTCGGCATTCGTGTCCATGACCTTGCTCGGCAGCTTGGACAGGACCTCCAAGGCGAGGGCCGGGCAGCCGGCCTTGAAGTGCGCGTGAGCCGTCGTGAAGTAGAGCTGCCTCTCCAGGGGCGTGATCGTGTCCTCCAAGGTCAGCTGCTTGTCCTGCTGGGTCTTGGTCTCGGTACCGTAACTGAAGCCCGATATAACGACCGAGTGGCCCTTCTTCTTGTCCTGGGCGGTCGAGGCGATGTACTGCCTGATGAGCAGGGGATGCGTACGAAGGTAAACGTAAAAGTTGAAGACGTTCGGATTGGCTGTGGAACATCATCACGAGGTCCGAGAAATAGCACGACCGGGGAGCCGTTATTTGGGGGGGCGTTATTGGTGGGAGGTTATTTGGGGGGGGGGTTATTGGGGGGCGTTAGACTACTTACCGGTCGAGCCCTCCGGCCTGTCGGACTCGTCGTCGTACTGGGGATGGGCGATGCCGACGTTCGTCAGCAGGAGGGTATTGAGCGAGGCCGAGTAATCCTTGAGTATCCAGAGGGCCATGCTGCGCAAAAAGGGGTCGGGGTGTGCCTTGTTCATGTCCTGGGCGTCGGCGGCGTCCTTCTCGCAGCCGAGTATCTCCTCGAGCATGAGCCGCTTGAGATTCGGCGAGGTCATGTCGTCCTCGTAGAGCCGGGCGATGATCATGGCCAGCTGGATGTCGTTGAGCTTCTTGAGGCAGACGTCGATGGCGTCGCGCAATGCCCCGGCTAGGAGGAAAAAGGCAGCCGCGTGCTCGAAGCGCTGCTTCCCGAGGAGGGCGAAGGCGTTCTTGAGGGCGGCCTTGCGCCACCTGTCCTCGCTGAAGTTGTTCGCGAAGAAGGCGGTCATGCGCTCGTCCTTCTTATTGCGAAAGAGGCCCCAGAGGAGGTTCTTCTTCTTCATGGCCAGGTAATAGATGGCCGCGTCGAGCGGGTCCTGCTGCTGCTGGAACGCCGCCTTGGCTATGCGCTCGACGCAACGCTTCAGCACGGC
The DNA here is from genome assembly GCA_018883505.1 of Ceratosolen fusciceps. NCBI lineage: Eukaryota > Metazoa > Arthropoda > Insecta > Hymenoptera > Agaonidae > Ceratosolen > Ceratosolen fusciceps. The sequence goes on from RCIC01000019.1 coordinate 1,402,314, forward strand.
CATGCTCGTTATCCACCAGCCGAGGCCGAGCTCCTTCAGTACCGACCAGCGCGGCTGGCCCTTAGCGTACGACGGTATCAGTCCGAGCAGCTCCTCCTCCGACTCGGAATGGAACGCCCACACGAGATTATTGGTAGAGACGCCCTGCTTCTGGAACTGGGCTCGCTGTGCCAGGGGCAGACAGCGTATCAGGTAATTGTAGTGCTTCATAGCGAGGAGAAAGCGCAGGCCGCAGTCGTCGAGGGAGTCCGTGGAGGCGGCCTCGCCGTCCGGTATGCCCGTCAGGTTCTCCTTGGCGATGGCGTTCTTCTGTGCGTCGATGGCGAAGCGCTCGGCGAAGTCGACGTTGCAGGTGGAGACGGTGTCAGCGAGGGCGAGCAGGTGCATCTGGTCGAGGCTCGACAGCCCCGGCAGATGCGTGTGGGTAAGGAGCCGCGAGAGCACGCGGCCCTGCCTCGGTCCGAAATGCGAGATACCCTGGCGCTCGGCGCCCGACGACCTCCTGTCCTTCTGACGCCCGCACTCGTAGTCCTCGTCGAGCATGTCGTCGAGGGAGTCGCCCTCCTCGAGCTGGCCGTCGAACAGCTTGTTGTAGTCCTGCTTGTCCTCGGCCTGCTGGCCGGCACTCGTCTCCCGGTCGGCGATCAGCAGCGTCCAGAGCGGTAGGGGCGAGATCGAGGTGATCTCCGCGTAATCGAGGGCGAGCTCCTCCGGGATCTGGGTGCCGGAGCCCCGGGGCTCGAGGGGCGAGTTCGCACCTACGTAGCTGACGGACATTGTGCGGGAGCGCGACCAGCCGCCCGAGCGCGGCTTCACCAGGCCCTCCTCGTCCGCGCGCACCGGACACGAGCTGCCGATACAGCGCACCAGGTGCGCCAGGATCGCCTTCACCCAGCGTATCTTCCCGGAATTCAGGAGCTCCATGAGCTGCTTCGGATGGTACTGGGGCAGCACGGGGCAGGCGATACGTGACGCCTCGAACAGTCCGTAATCCGGCATGTAATCGTAGCTCGTCCCGTTGCCGCTCTCGCACTGCATGCCGCGCTTCCGCTTCGCGTCGAGCATCGTCAGGTTGATGCTGCTCACCCGCGACAGGTGGGGCATCGACGAGACGTTGGCTAGTCTGCGCTGGGAGGTCTCGTGGGCGAGGGTGCGCAGGTCCTCGTCCCGTAGGTTCCTGCTCGCTTGGAACTCGTCGAGCTCCTGCTGCATCCCGTTAGGCTGGAAGCTCGAGATGAAGTCCTTCTTCGGATTCGGCTTCCACTGCGAGTAGACGTGCATCTCCGAGTCCATGCCGACCACGAGGATACCGTCCCTGACCTGTGCCAACAATCCTCTCAATGAAAAAGTCCAACCCCGGGACCCCGGCTCGCCACTCCCTTGCCATTGCCATTGCCATTGCACGTGTGATATATGATATGAGCGAGGGCGTAGACGCGCGAGAAGGGGGGGCGAGGGGTGTGTTACACTTGGCCTAAGGGGCGTTACCCAGGATATCTGCATGGGGAGCGGGGGAAGTCCGTCGGCCGTGGTGAGCTCGATCTTCCGTAGCTTCATCCAGCGAATCTCGTCGACGAACTGCGGCTGAGCCAAGGATGAGGTCTTACGTAGTATGGGCCTGTTGTTGCTCTGGGACTCCTTCATGGCCTTGACGTTAGCCTGCGCGAGGTCCGAGCAGACGGGCGTGAAGAGCATGATCTTGGAGCCGACGCCGACCGTGAGTATGTGCGAGCCATCCTCCTTGGAGACCCAGTCGAGCTGTACGAGGTGCTTCTGCGTCAGGGGACAGGTGTTCCCGTTCTCGATGATCGACTTCCTCAGGGACTGGAGGGTGCTGAATGAGGGGACGGCCAGTAGGCCGGCCTTCGTGCTCTCGCCGTTCTCCCCGTTACGGGGCGACCTCACGTCCTCGTGGCTGAGGGTCTGCAGCACCTGGGTGAGCCGCTGCTTGCGCTGGAGGAACCTGCTGTCGTACAGGTAGCTCAGGTCGAGCTGCTGCTCAACCTGGATCCTCGGCAGGTGTATGTTCTTCAGGTGGATCGTGTCCTCGAGGATCCACTCGCTGCCGCCGGTGCTCTCGCACTCGTAGATCGCTACGCAGAGGTTGACGTAACGCGAGTCCGGGTCTGTCTTTGTCGGCCTCGTGAACGACTTGCCGTACTTGTAAGCGCAGGCGATGCGCCCGCTGTACGCCGCGCTTATATTAAGCGGCTGCCCGGTTATGTCGATCGTCGACTCCTTGTCCTTGCGTATCATCTCCCACTCGCACCACTCGTACTGCAGCGGGCCCTGCGTCTCCTTCTCGTCCTTGCTCACCTGTAAACGGCTCCCGTTACACAAGCCTCTGTACTATATACTACCTCTCGCGAGTCTCAAGGTCAAGGTGGCCTCGTTCCTCCTCCTCCTCCTCCTGCCTGCCCCCCCTCCGCTACGATCGCTGTCTATTATATGCGCAGAGCGGAGTATGGGGGGGGGGGGGGGGCAGGACAGCCGAGAGGCTCGGTATAGTGACCTTGCACTTCCAGAAGCGGACGGTGCTGTCGCTACAGGCGGTGACGATGATGTAGGGCGCGAAGCAGGCCGGATAGATGGAGGAGCTGCTGAGGTGACCTGCGGCGGGGGCCGCGTGTACGACCTCGACGCCGTCGGGTATGGGCAGCTCCTGGGTGCAGACCTTGGTCGTGCTGATGAGCACGTGGCTGTTGTGGTGTCGCCGGTGACCGAGGCCCGACTCCTGGTAGTCGGCCTGGCTGTTACGTCGGCTACGGTTGCCCGTCTGACTGGGTCTACGTGACCGGCGACCGCCCTCGTAGCGTCCCGGCGTACCCTCCTCGTCCTCGTCCTGAACGAGCTGCGAGTCCGGCACGTACATCATCGAGCCGCTGAGACCCTGGGACTCGGGCTGCGAGGCGATCACCAGCCTCCACATGTGCACGGTCGTGCCCTTGAGCGTCCTCTCGAGGACGACGATGTAGAAGGGCTCCTCGAATATCGAGGACTGCTGGAGGTCGACCATCGCGTCGAGCGTCGATTCCATGAGACCTATTACGAGGCAATGAATCGAACAGCGTCACAATCTCGATGAAAAATTATAATCGAGCGCAAAGGTCAGGCAGAGTTATAGAGGTGGGTGGTGGGTGGTGGGTGGTGGGGGTGGGAGGTGAGAGGGTGAGTGAGGGGCAAGGAGGAAGACAGAGAGACAGACAGATAGATAGATAAATACATACATACGTAGAGAGATCGAGAGATCAAGAGAGAGAGAGAGAGAGAGAGAGAGAGATCAAGAGAGAGAGAGAGATCAAGAGAGAGAGAGAGAGAGAGAGAGTAAAGCGACGGACCGAGATCGTTGAGGGAATTATCGACACCGGTCTGCTTCTCGTCGTTCCGCTCGCCTGTTATGAGCTGCTCCTGAAAGACGTGGAGGAACTGGGTGTTCTGCCAGTCGTGGGTCGCGTCGGCGATGGCGTCGAGCTGAATGACGCAACCGGGCCGCGCGGTCGACTGCTGGGAGACGATCTTGATCCTGTCGTGGATGGAGTGACGGGCCCCGTCGTCCGATGACATGTCGCTCGACAGGCTGGCCATCGAGTCCATCAAGCGACTGCGGCGCTCGCTTATCGAGACCTCGGCGAGGAGGGTCCTCGCGTCGATTACCGCTTGATAGACACGGAGGCACTCGCCGTCGCTAGCGACGAAGCAAGCGCTCGGCGAATTGGACAGGTTGCCGAGGGTCGTGCTCGGGAGCAGGGTCGGGATCCAGGCGACGTTGCTGAAGGCGGATATCTCCGGGGAATTGATGCGCGCGAGCTCCGAGACGCCGCCGCTCTTCGAGAGGGGCCCGACCGCGTCCACTCTCCAGAGGATGAGCTCGCTGCAGAAACCCGTCGGGGACATGGCGTCCTTGTGAACCCGGTGCTCGGGCCTCGAGTTCTTGTCCGCGGCGAGGGCCTGGCTCGGCGAAAAGTCCGGTATGTTGTGATGGGAGGTCGTCAGGAGCAGCGGCAGCACCGGGTGACAGGTTATGTCGTTGACGCGGAACCGATGACCCGAGGCACGGCAAGCGTGGCCGATGCTCAGCACCTGGAAGTCGACTGGCGTTGTAAAGGGAGTCCCGTCCTTATAACCACCCGGGGCCTTATACGTCACGGTATACATGCCCCCTTCGACGGCACCTACCTGCGAGAACTTGGTCTTATCGGCAAAGGTCAGCTGCCAGAGGTTCAAGGTACCGTTGCCGTGCTTCGAGACCATGGAGACCATGGGACTGGGATGGGCGAGCATGTCGTTCACGGTCTCGTTCGTACACTTTTGTGACTCGCTCGTCGAGCCGTTCTGGTGATGTCCGACACCGACACCAGCACCAGTACCAGTACCAGTACCAGTACCAGTGCCAGTAGCAGCCGCAGCACCAGGACCGGTGCTGCCACCGCTGTTCGCCTGCTCCTCGGCACCGTTCTGTACGAGTTTCATGAGCTCTTGGCCGGCCCTGGACGTCAGGGTCGACTGCTCCTCGTCCTGCTCAATGAGACTCGGGAGCGGCGTCGTCGCCTCGGCGCTGTCCGCGACCTTGCCCCCCGTGGAAGACTTGGCGACCTCGCGGATATTGATGAGGGGACCGCCCGTATTGTGGGAGTACATGGAGACATTGTGACTCATGGTCGAGGCGTCACCTAACGGAAAGGCGTTCGGGATTCGGGTCGAGAAGGATATTTGCGCTTGGCGAAACGATCCCGGATGGTACTCATCTAACCATTCGATGTGCCATATGAGAAAGCTCCCGTCGATCGGGTGGATCGAGAACAGGAGATCGGGATTGTGATGCCAGTCGCGCAGGAGCGTCTCTATTTTCGTGTCGAGGGAGTCGGGCGCTTGATTCGTCGTCGTCGCGTCCGTCGCTATTGAATTTATCGACGTTGTATTACTGTAACAGAAATCAGTTGTCATGCCCTGCATTGCCATTCCTAATTACTCGCTACCCCCCCAACCACCCCAATAACCCCTTTAGTCCCGCTTTCTATATAAGCTTTATATATAATGAAAAAAAAAGAAAGAAAGAAAAATCCACGATCGATGATAAATTCATAGCAATGACAATATATAAATAAATAAACAAGGGCAGGGTGGGGTAGTGGTGGTGGTGGTGGTGGTGAGTAAAACAAAACTGAAGAAATGGACTGGCTATTGGGGTAACCCCGTAATACTTTACCTAAGGCTTTGGTGAGAGTGGATACTGTGCGGGAGGCTGTGGTGGGACGAGGTCGTATGAGCCGTGTGATGCTCGTCGCTGCTGTGGTCCTCCTGACTGGTGGTACGACCACCGATATTGGCCTTCTGGCTGGGCTGGAGGCGAAATCCTTTTTCTGTGGGTCGCGCCATACCATAACAGGATAAGATGCTGCCTGGCAAGTAACATTTTCAACCGTACGTGCAAACGACATGCAGGGCGTGCGACACATGCAGAGGCTGGCCCGTGCCACGTCACGTAGCCAATCGACCCCGATCGACCCCGACCCCGATCGACCCCTTCCCGGAAATGAAGGAGCGTTCGTGTATACGTACACGTGCACGCCCGGTGATAAATTTCATAGGACGGCCGAACCTTTTTTTGTTATTACAAACACCACGGCTTCCCCGTTTCTTAATCATCGTCGTGCGATCGTCGTGCGATCGTCGTGCGATCGTCGTGCAAGACCGTCCGTCACGTATCGGAATAGGTAATAATGGAATAAGGGCATAGCAAAGGGACCTTGTGTACCTTTTACTTGTTGCGAACGGGCAACAAATATGCAATGCGTAAAGAAAAAAAGAAACGTACTTGGCGTGTGCTCGTCTTCGGAATCGTGATCCACGTGATCCGAGTCCTGATGATGGTGCATCCCCTCCTCCTTCTCCACGACCTTTCTCGTGAGTTCCTGGAAAGTCATCGTTATCGTTATCGTTATCGTTATCCTTTACTACCCGCGACACCGAGGCGAATCGTCATTTTTTTCCCCCCCCCCTTTACCACCACCTACCTGTAGAATATTCTCGGCCTGCATGGTGAACTGCATCTCCTTGTTGTTGAGCCAGTGCAGGATAAAGTTGGGCTCTCTGTCCGGGTCGCCGGTAATAAGACTCGGTACCAATGGAATATCTGAAATGCCGACACGGGTTATGAATAAGTAGATCCGGGGACGTAGCTTGGCTTGAACGAGCTCCCCCACCACCTACCGGTTTCCGCGTTAATGCTCGCCGCCAAGTGAAAATGCATGCCGGGGTAATGGCCGGTGCTCTGGTAATTGTTGTGGAAGTCGTGGACCGAGTAGGTCGATGGTAAGGTGGGCAGAGTCGGTGCTGTGTGGCCTGTCTGGTGGTGGTGATGCTGCTGCTGTTGCTGCTGCTGCTGCTGCTGCTGCTTCGCGTGACGGCGTATGTGAAAACAGGTTCTGCAAACAATGTTTACCAAAGCGACGTGTCAGCCTCTACGCACCCCGCACCCCCTCCTCGTTAATTATATCGACAATGGGGTTATATTATATTACTTCATGTGTTTGAGTCGCTGCATGAATCTGTGCTTGTGCATGCTGTGGTGGCGATGTTTGCCGTGATGGCCGTGTCTGTCGGTACCCTCGAACTGGCTCATGTTCGCCAAGCCCTCGATCTCCGGGGGTATGGTCTCCGTCCAGACCCGGCAAATGTTGTCCCTGCAGGAGGTTACCAGCATATTCGACACCGAGCCCCTGTCCTCGCCAAAAACAAAACAAAGCAATGACGGTCCCTTGCGCTACCCCCCGCACCCGTACCCGTACCCCCCACGGGCCGAAGCCCGCGACCACTTACTTTGGCATGTACTTGCTGGTTTTTCGCCAGGATATGTGAGTCACGGCTCTCGGGTGGGCGACGTACACGAAGCTGAAGCTGTCGCTCGACACCGGTTGACTGAAATTCGTGTGGTCTATGCTCTTCATCGGGAAGACTGTACAAGTAAGCGAACGAACGAGTAAGCGTTGGCTATTGGTTATTGGGGTTATTGGGGAGCTACGGGGTGGCCGAGTGTCACTTACGTTGTTTATTTTCAAACCAAATCTTCACTAGTCTGTCGTTAGTGCCGGTAGTGGCGAACAGGGTCCCGTCAGGGCTGAAGCTCATCAAGTGCACGGGTGTGGCAGTGCGACACTTCCACACGCAGTTCCAGGCCACAGGTTCGTTCGGCACGTTTGCCTCGGAGGGTTGTGGGCTCTCGGCCTCCCCCCCGATAGAGAACGTAACTGCTTCGGCTGCGAATTATCAACGCGTCACTTTATCATTCGACCAATTAAACGCTTTGAACATTTTTTATGCAAATATATATATGCAAATATATATATATATGTAACGCAGAGCACGTAATGAAAGAGCAATATTGTGTCTGCAACAAATACGTATACGCATGTACGTACGCATTAAAAAAAAACAGCGTGAATTCTGTACAAAGCTGTATGTATGTAGAGGGAGGGGAGTTATGTCATAGAAGTGGAAAAGTCTTTGTTTTTTTTTTTTTTTTTGTTTTTGTACATGAAGCGATTGAGCAGCCCGTACAAGCTTTGACAGCGACTAAAAGTTTATGGCCGTAACATGCTCAAACAACGAAGCCAGAGTCCTTACAAGGTTTTCTGATATTAATAATAAGTCATGTTATATTGGACATGCATTAATTATGCCAATTAGAAATGTTCATTCATGAAAACGAATGAACTCACGATCTTGCGCAGTGTTCCCTGATATGTTTTGATCAACTCCAGCGTTCGTGGGCTCTTCGAACTGTATTGCTTTTGGCTTTGCAGCTATACATTACAAAATACAAAACAACTGACGTATCCGATAATATAACATTATGCACGAGATACCGATTAACCTGGCAATCCAGATTAATCACGTATCCCATATCATGAATTCTTGTAATTTGAATCTTCACAAGATCGTTTGGATTCGTCGAGCTTACTTACGTTGTTCTTCCTGAAAGGGCAAGATATTTTGATGCCAGAGCTGCAGAAGCTCTCCCCCTGTCAACAGACGCGTTCCCTCCAAGTTCCATGACAACGAACTGATGTTAGAATCCGTTTGCAAGCTTCCAGTTTGAACCCATCGGTATTCCAATTGCTGTGGAGTATCAAGAGCTTTGCTGTTTATTTTTTGCATTTTACACGGGTTAACTAGGAAATTCAAGCCAAACGTCTAAATCCATGGTAAAAAGATTGGTTGGTAAATCCTTACGTGAGAACAGGTGTTGTGAATAAGGGGCGTTGGCTCAAAAATGCAGACTTGGTTCTCGTAAGCAGCAGCTATTTTCCCAGTGTCGGTGCTGCAGTCCAGGCAGCTGATTCTTATGTAATTGTGCACCGCTCCAGGGATAATTTGGACCCGTTCAAAGTTACTGGCAAGGATTACTATGTTACATCCGGCTGCATAAGCCTTGAAAGTAAGAGAAAGGTATTGAAGCTGCGTATAAACCACATGGGCTGAGTTATAAGCAAGCGAGGCAATTGAATTGTTGTCCGGGGGAGGTGGTTGGGCAGGAAATCCAAAGATTAATAGCCAAGGTAAAACGGGACATCGACGTAGGTGAAAAGCTCGCTGTGGCCTTAATGGGCGAGGACGGGTGGGAAAGGATGGGGGGGGGAGTAGATGAGTTGACGATAAGATCGACGGAAGCCGCGTAGGAGGGTCGGGGGAAGAAAAAGCAGCCAAGGAGATGACGGTGCGCGCGGGTGTATCAATCAGCTGACTCGGCGTAGCTACGAAGGTTATTTGTGGGGGAGGGGGGGAGAGAAGGCGGGTACGGAAGTCCAGTACGACTCGACGTAGACGTAGAACATCGGCTGCATTGGTTTTCTAATAACGAAAGCTCTTATGCCTCTCGAGGCGCGAACGGGCTCGCGAGACACTTCCTCGTGTCCCGTCAGCTCGATCGATTACCCCCGCTAGGTAAGGGTGGGGTGGGACGGGACGGGGACGGAGGGGAGCCGCGTACGCGGGGACTTCAGGTCTGGTCTGGTCTGGTCTGGTCTGGTCTGCACAGACCTGTACGGTAGACCTGGACTGGGCTAGATAGAGGAAGGAGGTTGACGGCGAGGCGGAGGTGTAGGAAGAGTTGGTGGCGACGTAGGCGAAGGAGGAGAAGCAGCGGGCCCACCAGGGGCTGGCTGGGTCAGGTAACTCACGGTAAAGGATATCCCCTCGACGGAGCCGACGGCGTAGCAGCGGTCGCCTGCATTGCAAGCTCCGCTTAGTATCTGATGGCAGTTCATGATAAATCTCCCAGCCTCGGGTGGTTCAAAGCATCTTAGTCGACTCGGTGCTCAGGGAGGGGTGGCTGGGCTGCCCTCGGTTATTGGGAGGAGCACGGGGTTATTGATGGGGGGAGGGTCGCTCGCCGATCTCCTCAAGGGCCGCCCGGGCTCGGCTCGCGATCTCCGCCCGAACGACGAGAGTATCCTCTCCTCAAGATCGCCAAGAGGTTGACGTGACACGGTAGTCTAGCAGTAGAGCAGCGGCCATCTTGAAATACGGACGGGAGCCGTGGACCTGCGGGGCGGGGGAGGTAGGGAGTGGAGTGGAGGTGGGGGCGAGGCGCATGCGCGTGGTCACGGGACGACTTGAGAGCCGTGATCCCGTGCCCGCGACTTTACGAATTCCCTCCCTGGGGTACGTTTTTTACGACGACGACCAAGACGACCAAGACGACCAAGACGACGACGACAAGACGACGACCAAGACGACCAAGACGACGACGACCAGTTATTGTTATTGTTGAAGAGCCGAGGATCGCCCTTGACGGAGAAGACGCTCTCTCTCTCTCCCCCCCTCGCCCCCGGGATGGAGTTTGACTGACGACGATGACAATAAAGTCGATCCATCCAGACACACGGCTACAAAATCATCCTTATCTCTCACTCCCTGCCTGCTATTCAATAACATTTCCATTTGCTATTTGCATTGGCGCTCGATGCTCTCCCCCCCCCTCTCTCTCCGCGCAACTTTTCCGTCCGCTCATTTACCTTTTCCGCGGCCGAGCATTTAAATGTCAATATATGCCTCCCACCACCCCACCCCTCCAATTTCACGTGCTCGTGGCAATAAGCCCAGAGCCGTAAACGTCGATTGGGCCGCGCGCAACACACAGACACATTAAAAGCCGCCGCACTACTATCACGCGATCCACCTCCACCTCCACCTCGATTCTCATTCTTCAATATCGCCGCCATCTTCGCTATCACCTCGGTATTTACTTAACGCCTGTTCAATCGTCGTCTTTAATTTAATTTATTACATGGAGTGAGGGAGGTAGGGGACGGCGGGGGTGTGAGAAGCAGGGCATGAAATAAATACGGAATACAAGGTCTTTAGATCTTTAATCTCTAATTATTATTAATGATATTATCGACGAGATACGGGGCAAGGCAAGGAAAAACAATAGGGACGGCGCAATTACTCCGACAATTGACAGAGCATGGCGACCCCGCGGACAATCCAATGGGCCGGGGGCTTCCTCGTCGGCAGTTTCACGGCGATGACGAAATTCGTGGAGTGGCCCGTGGTCGAGAGGGTGCCCCGCCTCTCGCTCGTCTTATAAAGCGGGCAAATGTAACAGTCCGCTTCCGTAATCGCGTCTTTCTTCTTCGGCACGAGCCAGATCTGCAAGGTATTAATTTATTAATTAACTCGTGTGAGACGCATATACGAGATAGTGACGAAGGACGGGGCGGGGCGGGGCGGGGCGGGGAGGCCGCATTATTTTATCGGAGCTATCTCGGCTCGTATTTATCGTCGTCGTCGTCGTCTTGGTCGTCGTCGTCGTTTTTCTTAATTGCGCGGGGGCGTTCCCGGTATCGCGCAAGGACTTTAGCTCGGTAATCTTCGTGCGCTTGGCTTATCGATCACTGGCGCGATCACTATAATAAACGGTTTAGAGACTGAAACAGTTAAGAGACGAGATCGAGCCGCCGAGCTCGTAATGATACAAATAAAAAAGTCATTGATTGGTATATTACGAAGTATCGTCCCCCCCCGAGTATCCCGCGACTCACATTGTCAACAGGCGCAACCTAATTAAACGTTGTCCCGATTGCAAAATAATTTATCTATAAAAAAATTCATCGCACTCGATTACGAAACTCCCTGCGCTCCCTGGGAAGATAAGGGATTTTGCGATAAGGGATTATTAAGGGACGTTGTATGTGAGAGTCTGAAGTAATTGTCGCTCGGCACTCGCCGCGGCTGTGATGAGTATCGCGTACTCACGCAGGGCAAGTCGTCGAAGAGGACTTTGGGATGGCACTCCTCGAGGGCCATCTGGTCCCTGTCGAAGCGCGCCCCGTCGAGGAAGAGGCCGTAAACGTATACGCCGTCCTTGGGCGAGACGTCGTAATTATTCTCCCTCATCACTTGGAAATCGTAGGACAAGAGGTCGATCGGTATCTGGTACTTCCTCGCGTAGTTCTGCTGGATCCCGGTGAGGAAGGCCTGGGTGAAGAAGAACCCGGGCAGCCAGAAGCTGTTGGGGGGCCCGTCATCGTACCATTTCTGTAATTTCATAGGTTTTAGTTGCGGCTATGGGGGGGGGGGGGGAGACTAGGGGAGACGATCGACGGCTCGGCTCACTTGCAGGAATTCCAAACGATCCAGGAAATCCCTCACGTAACTGCCAAGGGGCTTGAGCGACGGATACGAGAACTTCATCCAGAGATTCGGGATCTTGCCTATGAGGAGCGAGAAGAAGAGCTGCTCGAGCTCGAAGGACATGACGATCACACCTGCAAACGACGAAACGCAAGAACAATAGAAGGAGGTGGTGGAGGAGGGGGAAGGAGTGAGGAAGGAGTGAGGGTCGGAAGCAAACAAACGTGCTCGTCGTTGTTGTCATTAATAACCTTTTATGGCTCTGCGGATGTTGACGAGGCTCGAGCGTATGCAGCCGAGGAGCTTGTTGTACCTGCCCATCTCCTGGACGAGGACCGTATTCATGCTCTGGTTGTAGGAGGTCGGGTACTTCTCCATGGCGAGTTGCAGGTCAAAGTTCTCGGGTAACTTTTGCAATACGTCCGTGGCTATCTTGTAGACGATCTGGTCATCGGACGCCCCGGCCCCGTCGCTCCGCGACTTCTCCTACGTTTAACAACGCAACGACGACGACGACGACGACGATTATTACCTCTTTACGGCGTTATTACAACATGGGCACGGGGTGCAGGTGTGCACGTGGACGTTATTTACGTGCAGCGGCCGACAAGTGCGATTCACAAAAAGTACTCGTTGCCCGGGTGGAGAAGCAATTGTTAAGCGATAGGGCTGTCTAGGGCACGTGGACAAGGGAGTCGGATAAACTAGGGAAGGGATAAGGTCCTCGGGCATTTAACGCGTGGCGATAAGCGATAAGCAGAGCTACGAAATTTATTTATAAATACAACCTTCCGCTCCCATTCGTCCTGCGCATTACAACGAAGTCCCGTACGTACAAAAAAATATGAGATCAATTAATTACCGATTACTCTCTCGTCCTTTGCCAATAATGCTATCAATATCTCTCACCAGTCTGTCCTATTGGGGTTTATTGGGGTTTATTGGGGGTTATTGGGAGGTATAGGGAGAGAGAGAGAGAGAGAGAAACGGATTATTAATCGATACGAGTAAGAATTGATGGGCGGGTAGTACGACGGTGACTCGTACTTGCGTGAGCAGCAGGGAGGCAAACAGCTGGCTCGTCTCCTTGTTGTCCTTGAGGATGTCCGCGTTCTCGTGGAGGCCGAAGACGCTCGGCTCCGTGATCAGGGGGAACTTCTTCGTGTAGTTTATGAAGGCGTCGAACTCCTTGAAGCTCGGGCTGTAGTAGACGTCGCTGTTCGGGTCGAAGTAGTACTTGTCCTCGGACATGAGCTTCCTGCAAGGTTATATTGGGTACGTACCTTAAGTCACCTTAAGGTCTTTAATGACGCGTGAGTGGGGCTATGATTGGGGGTATGATTGGGGGTTATTGGGGGGTGTTATCGTGCCTCGTGTAGAATATCCTGAGAATGGCGAGGAGGACGCGCCGGTCCCAGTCGTCGGTTACCCTGCCGCCGTAATTGCACTCCCCGGTCAAGTACTCGAGGGCCTCGTACTGTATGTCGTTGTACTGGTTGAGGAAGGTGTGGAGCTGGAGCACGCTGATCCGTAGATCGGTCTCGTTGAATTCGTAGGGCTTGTTCCAGCCGATGGGCCCGAACTTGCGCCTCTCCTGTATCGAGGCGTGGAAGAAGCAGAGGGCGTAGAGGAACTTCTTGAAGATCTCCGGCTGGTTGCAGGACTCGAAGAACTCGGGATCGTTTATCGGGTCGCTCATGTACGACTTGATGATGTTGGCGCGCAGGCCCTTGGGCGGCTCGTTCGTTATCTTGATCGAGTTCTGGAGCACGGCTACGGGGAAGTGGTCGACCGGATAGCTCGTCAGCCAGAGCCGGAAATCCGGATGGATCGAGTCCGGCAGCAGGCCCTCGCAGACCTTCTCCAGGGCGCCCATCCAGCTCTTGGCCAGATGGCAGTTCTGCAGTACGACCCAGTAGCCGTACTTCACCCCGTCGTTTATCATCTCCATGGCTATGGGACCCTGACCTGAACGCGGACAGCACATCGTGTTTAGCAGGGCCTGCACCAGCCAGTACCCGCCCCATCCTTACCTTGGCCAAGCGACAGGGAGAAGAGCTTGCTCGAGCCGAAGCCCTGGTCGTCAGCGAACTTCAGGAGGAGCTGCATCGGATCGGCCCCGGGCGTCAGTATGAATATAAGGGGTATGCAGCAGTTTGAGTCCGCGAAGGAGGAGGCCAGGTCGAAGGGGGGCGCCTCGACGTACTCCGCACCGAGCTCAGCTGTGGGAAACAAACGAACGAACGAACGAACGGACGTTAATGATTTTTTTTTAACGTAATTGACCTTGCTTGGGAATTATGGGGTGGGGGGAGGAGCTTTTAGCTCTTGGTTCGCTCACACTCGACGAAGCTGCCGACCGCGGGGAAGACTCTGTCCGAGCGCAGACACCTTAGGATCAATATCCTCTCGAAGGGCGACAGGTTCTCGAAGGGTTCCGGGAACGGCGCGTTCTGCGGATCCTTGGAGTCGTATATGGCTTTCCACTTGCTGCTGTTTGCCGCGAATGAGTCGAGCGTCCCCTGGAAACACGAAGAGTCGACCATTCTCTCTCTCTCTCTCTCTCTCTCTCTCCGTATCTATGTATGTATCTGGTTGTTGTATGTGATCAGACCTCGAAGCCGGGCACGTCGTTGAGCCGACAGATTTCGTTCCAGGAGAGCGTGGGTAGCCAGGAGTAGGGATTCTTGTTGGGATTGTCGAGGCCGACGCCACCCGTGAGTATGAACATCCACTGCACCTGCGACAGGTTGCCCTCGCTGTTGAGGAGATTGACCGTGAGGAGGAGCGAGAAGAGCAGCTTGTCCTTTTCGAAGAGGGATCGGCAGATGTTCTCGTAGAGGGAGCGGGTGAAATACTTCCTGAGGCCGTTAATGCGAATGTCGATCTCCTCGACCTTCTCCGTATTGAGGATGGCCATCTTGAAGAGGTTGACGAACCAGCTGAGGGAGTACTGGTACATCGGATCGATATTCGCCAGGTCGGCTGTTCAATGGGAATCGACGACGGCTGTGAATAATGGACTTTTTTTGCTAACCGGGGGGGGGGGACTAAGACTCACTCGTCGTGAAGAAGAGGACGGCGCTGTAAATAGCTATCGGGGAGTACTCGAGCCTCGTCTCGTCGATGATTCTCTCCGTCACTTCGCCAGCCTCTTGCTTTAGTTGGATCTCGTTACTCAGGGCTTTGGAGGAGCTGAGGACGGCGATGGCCTCCTCGTCCTCGAGCAGGTCGCCCTCCGAGGCCGAGAGCAGCGCCAAGATCTTGTCCTCCGTGTCCTTGAGCAACCTGCACCCCAACGATACCAATAAGAGACATTTATTTATTTATTTAATTAATTTCCTTATTTATTCATTTAATTGTTTAATTGTTTATTTATAGCGGAATGAATAAAGCCACTCGTGAATAAAGGCTACTTAGGTTCGTACTTTTTATTCGCGGCCCCTTGCACGATCAGGTTATTCTTCTCGGCCTCGAGGTCCGGCCTTTCCTCCGCTACGACGATACCCAGCAATTGATCCTCCAGGCCGCTCGACGTGATCATGAAGTTTATGAGGGTGACCTTCACCACGATTTCCGGCAGGTAATGGGGATTTCTCAGCTTGGTCGTTATGTACAGTCTGACGTGGTAAAAGAGCAATTGGATGGTAAGTTCGGCGAGCCCAGGTGACCTGGCCACCTGCGTACTTACTTACTAATAGGCGAATAGCGCACCTGAAATCGCTGTTGTACTCGATTACGGCGTCGCCCAGCTTTATGCACAAGGTGCCGCCCTGCTTGAAGGTCTGCTTCATGAGTATGGGCTCGAGGAGGGCGTCGAGCTCCTCGAGGATGTTCTCCAGTAGTACCGGTTGCCCGAACTGTATAGCGTTCTCCAGGGTACGTGGATAGTCGTGCTGGCTCAGCTTGATGATGCTGAAGTTATTCTCCTTCTCCATGTTCTTGATCCACTTGTTGGCCTGGCCTTGGGGATCGATCATCAGGGGCCAGCGGCGGGAGTTCCTGCAACCGAGAGCGGACACCGTAGTCTGTCTGTGAAGCAGCCGCGCTTTGACGAGCGAACGAAAGCCAGGATACGTTCACGCACTTGACTATTATGCCATTGTCGATGGAGAAGGCGTCCGTCGGCAGCCCGAAGATGTTCCAAGATCTTATGAGGACGGGGATGCCGAGGATGTCCCTCAGCTGGAAGTCCGGGCTGCATATGACGTTCAGGCTCATGCAGAGGTCCACCCACTTGTGGATCTGCTTTATCCTGAAGACGGTCGTGAAGGGGCCCAGGTAGGCGATTACGCCCGAGGCAACCAATATGTCGCCGGTCAGTCGATCGTATCTACACGAGGGACAATTAACGCCAAAAGAAGAATATTAACGTCCGAGGACGGCGACATCCGTTTCAAGTAAAAAAAAAAAATGTCTCAAAACACACCTCTCTCCCAGTTCCTTAGCATTTTGTGACCAGCGCGCGTACTCCCCGCCCAATCCGCCGATCAGCTCCTCAGCGCGTTTCAGCTTCTCCTCGCACTCGGCTACTTTGTCCATCATCTTCTGGTAGTCGGACTTTCTCGAGTTCAAGTTATCCTCCAGAGAGACCAGTTGCATCTGCAACGAGACTTGTACGTGTACACCCCGGGGGTAGGGGTAGGGGTAGGGCTCTGGTCACGCTCCTCCCGCCGACGACGACGACGAACGACGAGGACAATATCAAGAATTGGTAAATAAAGAGCGAACCTGGACTTGTCGGAGCTGCTCGCGCTTCACGTTCAGCTTGGCCATGGCTTTGTCGTAGACGGTCTGAGCCTGGGCGAGCGCCTTCTTCTTCGGGGCAACGACCCTCGTCACCTTATCGTACTCGGATATCGCGTAGACCCACCTGCACAAGCCCTCGCAGGCGGTCGAGGCGCTCTTTATTTTATCCGGGTCGAAGCTCACGTTCGTCAAGTAATCCCTGCGGATTTTCTCGATCACCTTTTCCGGTATGTTGTCCTTGTCGAAATTCACGAGGCTGTCAAGGAACTTGACGTCGCTCAGTACCTTCAGGGACACCTTCCAGTAGTCGTCCATCATCCTCCCGTCGGACTGCACCACTCGTTCGGGCTTCAAATCCTAAACATTGCCCAGGCAAATTCGTCCTTAGCCGCGTGTACCGTCGGATACGCAAGAAGGGGACGGGGACGGGGACCTTACCTTTAGAATGCAGATGCTCTCCATGACGAGCTTCACCGTCGCCGGGGGATTTTTCATGGCCTTGACCACCGCTATGTCCGCTATCGTGAGGGTATTCAAGGCGCTCTGAGCCTCCAATAGTATCGGCATGGCCTCCGCGAGATTGGCGTCGCACTCGGCTTTAATCGCCGAGGCCTTCGCCGCCACTTCCTAGTGCACATTTTACAAAAAATATATCTATCTATCTATGTACGCGAGGTCGATTGAATTAACAATGGGACGGTGTTAATCAAAGGGTGTCTAGGGTATTGCTTACGAGGGCAGCCTCCTCGTCGACCTTGACGACCTTCTCGACCTCGGCGACGTCAGCGCTCTCCTTCTCGACGTTGGCCACGATCTTCTGCACGTCCTCGGCCGCGGTAACCAGCAGTGGCTGAAGCCGTATCAACGTCTCCTGCATTTCCGTGACGTCCTGCTGCGTCTCGTCGAGCTTGCCCAGTCCACCTTGATATCGCATCTTCGACGTCAGCACCTCGCTTTATTGGAACGACGGGGTGGCACAATTTTAAAGGAAAGGTTACGAGAAGGAAAAAGGTTACAAAAGAAAAAAAAGAAAAAAGAAAACAGCCCGTACTTTCTCTTTATTTCCAGGAGGTCCTTGAAGGTGTTGATGAGCTCGAGGTAGGAGGTCGGTGTTACGTAGGTGTGCCTGCCGAGGCGGTCGAAGAACTCCTTGCTCAGATTCTGTGTGGACACGTGGAAGGACTGGCACATGACGACCGCGGCCTTGCTCTCGAGCTCCGTCAGCTTGATCTCGCCGAGGAACTTCATCGCTACCGCGGACAGGGCATCGCCGGGCCACGGCTAAACGTACGTGAACAACCAACCGACTCGGGTCAAAATTACTTATCGGCAGTCGCGACGACGGAGGATGGAGGGTGGGGGGATGGAGGATAGAGGAGGACGGAGGATAGAGGAGGACGACGACAACGAGTCACCTGCATCCAGTCGATGGTGCAGCAATTGACGAGGGCCGGGAACTTTCTCACCCGGTTGCGGAAAGCGTCACCGATCGGCGACATGCTCACGACGATGTGCAACTGGTCCCTGATTATCTGGACAAAGAGGTTGAAGAGGGCTACGGGGCTGCCGTCGGTCTGCATCGACCTGTCGCGCTGACGGTCGACTACCCGCATCTTCTCGCACAGCTCCGCCTTCTCCTCGTTCGAGTAGATGTTCGGTATCTACGACGGTGACAACAACAACAACCACGACAATGACAACGACAACGACAACGACAAGAAAGACTATTGGTAAACATAGTCTCGAGGGGTCGATACCTCGCCGGTATTGAGCATGTTGTTGATGTCCTCGAGGAAGCTCTCCATCTTGATTTGCGAATCGGTGAAGAGGAAGGTCGAGTGGAGCTCGCTCGACGAGGCCTTCGTCTGGATCTTCTTGATGTCCTCGTACCACTCGTATTGGCCGTAGGTCTTGGCTATCTCGATCTGCGAGACCTCGTAGTCGCAGATGTGGGAGGCGAGGCGTGTAAGGGACTGACGACCCGAGCCCCCGACCCCGATAAGTAGGGCGTGGCTCCGCGGCTGCTTGATGATACGCGCTATCTTGGACAGGTGCTCGATCGCGAAGCCAAAGAGCACGAGGTTCATCGGCTTCTTCGTCATCGAGTTGTACTCGTTCAGGTAGCGCTCGACAATGCCCCGCAATACCTTCAGGCTCCCGACTTCCTTGTACAATCGGTTGTCCGACTTCGGGTCCCCGAAGTCGCAATAAACCAGTTTCCTCAATTCCGTCTCCGTTATCTGCAAACTCGTTATTCATTTACATTTACGTACGTGTACGCGCCATCCGTACTCGATGTTGCCGAGGGTACGCACCGGAGCGTTGGGCGCGCTCCTTAGCTTGTTGAACAGGTCGTCCAGGTTCGTTTCCATTTTGTCGGAGAGCGAGTCGCGGAGCTGCTGCACGAGCCAATTGATGTCGCCGGCCTCGACGAGCCGGTCACCGAAGACCCGCAGGATCTCGTGGACCCAGAGCCGTCTCATGCTGTCGAGGGTGGGCATGGACTCCGGCACCGACAGCAGCACACCCTGAGCCAAAAGTTCCTTTTTACTCGTTCTTTTTCGTCTCTCTCTCTCTCTCTCTCTCTCTCTTTACTGAGAATGCGAGTCGTGGATCGATTACCTGAATGACCCGGGAAAAGTCACGGAGGTTGAAGAGGTAGTGGCACTTGGTCGGGGTCGGCAATAGGTATTCGAGACTCTTCTTGTATACGTCCAATGTGGCCAGTACCACCTGATCGATGCAGGGATCGAATTCCTTGGCGAAGCCTCTGTAGGTCCAGGCATACAGAAGGGGATTAAAAGAAATACCGGGTAGGCCAGGGTAGGACAGGTTATTGGGGTTAATTTACCTCGTGTCGAGATGCCAGAGGACGATCTTGCTGAAGATGGCGATCATGACCTCGTCCGAGAATTCGGAGATGGTGGTGACGAAGAAGTGGCGCTTGAATCGCGGCGTGACGTCCTTGCCCCCGCCAATCGGTGGACTCATCGCGCACATTATCTGGAGCTCGATCAGCTTTATGGGCACGCCGTCCTTCCTCTCGTACCTGCAATCAACCGCGTGACCCACGGCCTCGGTGAGTTGGCTTTTGGTCGTGGTCGGGGATCGACCGTGGGATTGGGGTGGGGTGTTGTTGTTAGGGTACCAACCGACCATTGGAAGTGATCGAGCCATTGCCTGAGTAGCTCGATGGGCGGTTGGGCCCCGTACTCTTCCTTAAGGGGCATGGAGACGTCGTCGACGAAGATGACCCATCGCTTGCCGACCGGTGGCCCGTAGACTCCCTTCCTCCTCTTATCCAGCTTCGACATTATGATGTCCTGTATCTGATTGGCCGACGTCTGCGCGCTAAAGTTTATAAAGAGCGGCTTGTACTGGGGCAGATTCTTCTTCAAGAGGAAGTCCGTCACGTATACGGACTTCCCGGTGCCCGTCGGCCCGACGAACATCACGGGCTTGTGATGCTGGACCAGCAGCTGGAAGAGGGTCATGTAGCGTATGGTCTCGACCGTCGGCACGATGATTTGATTGACGGATATGTCCCTCGGGATCGCGGGCGCGTTCATGAGGTCGTCGGTCCAGGGCCTCCACTTGCCCTTGCCCTGTAGGCCATGCTCGGTGACGCGGTTAATAAGAGTCGGTGCTCGGGTACTCGTGTAGGAGGAGCTCGACTGACAGCAAGCCTTACCTCCTTGATGAACTTGTAATCGAAAACGAGGCCGTCCTTGGGTATTACGAATATGTAGGGCTTGAGCGGTGGCTTGACGGGTTCGGGCAGGTGCAGCTTCTTCGCGAGACTCGCTGGGAACTCCTTCTCCAGGAGGCCGCGGAACAGCACACTGAATATCTCTCGGTCCTTGGTAATAAGCGTGCCGCCCATCGCCCATATGCACGAGAAGAAGAACGAGCCCTGGGCGGGCGAAGCCACAAAAAAAAAGGGTTATTGGATCGTTATCACGCTGTTATTGCTAAGGCCGTATCCTTACCTCGATCTGAGCTCGTAGATCGAGTTCGTTCGGCATCTCCGAGTCCTCGGTGTAGTCGTCGAAGAAGCAGTCCATCAGATACGTGATGGATTGTACGAGATTCGTGTCGGGCATGGGGCACAACTCCTACAGAGGGTATGAAAGGTAATCGAAGCGGTTAGGTGCGCCGGGGTAGGTGGGTGGGGTGGATGGGTGGGGAGCTAGATCATTAAGTATCGTGTGATACCGTTAAGCCGTGTCGCCGTAACAGGTAGAAGAGGGGCTTGCAGAATCTCAGGAAGAGGGAATTGTAGATGAAGGTTTTGAGCCACGGAGTGAATACGGTGGGTACCGTCGCCATCCAGGAGGTAAGCAGGGGCTCCCAGCCCAACGACGACGGCTCCATGTAAATCATACCTTCGCGTAACAACGATACTTTGCTTTATTACGAAGCTAAAGAGGAGTGAGGGAGCGGGGGTGGGGGTGGGGTAAGGTAGGAGAAGAAAGAGTACGACGAAGGCTTACCGCAACGAGAGACGGTAGCGGGCGAGGCGACCTCCAAGTCCATGGGCTCGAAGATGAGATTGGTCGTCGGTGCCAACTGGATGATCTCGCCGCTCATCAGGCAGAGCTTCTTGTTGTCGTCGAGTACCGTGTTCATGTTCTCGATCCATATGGCGTCGATCGGCCCGTCGAATATCAGCCACTTGCGGTTCTTGTTGGTCGAGGTCGCGAACGCCCGGTAACTTATCGCGAGGATGCCGTCCTGCCACTCGTGGGACACCGGGTCGAACTGCCCGTACAGCTGGCCTATCGTTATGGATTTCGGATTGATCACCGTTATCTCGACCTTACGCTCGTTTATCAGGTTCTGCAAGGGAATAATACGACGACGACGACGACGATGATGATGATGCCAGGGTGAGACGCGTTGTTAACGTACCCTCTCCTCGCAGAGCTCGAGAGCCCCGGCGAGGATCTTGTAGGCCGTGGATTTGCCGCCGAAGGGTAGACCGACGATCATGAAACCGTGGCGCACGATCATCATCTCGTAGATCTGCTGGATCTTGTCGAGGAACCAGGGCACGCACTGCACGTTGGACCGCTCGCAGACCTCCATTATGCAGGCGTTGAGGTCCGTGTAGTCCGGCTCGGGCAGCACGACGTTCGGGAACAGGTCGGACATGATACCCTGCGCGTATAGGTAGGTAGGTAGGTAGGTAGGTAGGTAGGTAGGTAGGTAGTAGGTTGGTAGGTAGGGCCAGCTTCCGCGGTAGACTTGTTTAAGAGACTTTAGGACGAGTAGTAAGAGTGAGCCGGGGCGAGCCACGGGGACGACTTACGTGAAAGAGCGGTATGTCCGGGTTGAGGAACTTTGGCAGATTAACGTCCCGGATGCTGCGCAGGATCAGTATGTCCTCGTTTTCCTCGGGATACTTGAGCTTGAGATTGCCGGCGGCCGTCAGGACGGACTTTACGGCCCTCATGCCGTAGTCGTAGTGGCTCTGGGTCGAGAGCTGCTCCGAGCAGAGCCGATAGGCCGTGACGATTTTCACGGAGAGGGGCCGCCCGTTGTGGAAGCCGAAGGAGTAGAGGGTATTCTCGGCTATCAAGCCGTAGTTCGGCACCTGTACCAAACGTACAGGTTATCGGACGTTATCGGGATTGCCGGAGTAGGAGTGCGCTTCCTGCCCCCTCCCCCCTCTTGTTACCATCATCGCGACCGAGCGGAAGAGAGCCTTCAGGTTGTCGGGGAGTTCGGATCTGCCCGCGTAACCGGGATTCATGGTGATGAATATGGCACAGGACGGCTGTAGATTGAGCTCCGTGCCCTCGAAGACGAGGGTGGACTTGCCGGCCCCGATCGCCCGCTGGATCGTCAGGATCTGCTGGGCTACGACGGACAGTACCTCCAGGTCGATACGGTTGAACTCGTCGAAGCAGGCCCAAGCTCCGGAAGCCGCGAGACCCTGCGTGAATGACACGCCAGCGATTAATACTCTCGATCCTCCCCCCCCCCCCCCCCCCCCGAACCCTACGTAAATACAATAATAAAAACAGCTGGGCTTGATGAAGTTACAACCTTGAAGAACTTGCCGAGGGCAATGTAGTCGAGGCCGTCCGAGCAATTGAAGACGACGCACTGCTTGGCCACGGCCTTGGCCAGGTCCTTGGTCGTCTCGGTCTTGCCGGTACCCGCGGGTCCCTCGGGCGCACCCCCGAGATTCAGACTCAGGGCGCCGAAGAGCGTGCGGTAGCAACGGTCGGTCAACGGCGTTATCACCAGCCGGCCGGTATTACCGAGGTACTCGTACCCGTAAGCCAGCGTGGCGTTTATCATC
Source organism: Ceratosolen fusciceps (assembly GCA_018883505.1). Taxonomy (NCBI): domain Eukaryota; kingdom Metazoa; phylum Arthropoda; class Insecta; order Hymenoptera; family Agaonidae; genus Ceratosolen; species Ceratosolen fusciceps. The sequence goes on from RCIC01000019.1 coordinate 1,425,010, forward strand.
ATCGTTACCAAGTCGTTGTCCTACAATGTACAATACAGGCTCGCAGTCCTCCATTACATGTGCTTCCCCCAATACGTGCACGTAGTGTACGTATGGGGGAGAAAGGAACGGTATAGGTTATGCAGGAACGAATACTTGCCATCCAGTAATACCTCAACTGACTGATCCACTTGAAGTCGGCGACGCTGTTCACCTGGTCCTTGCACAGCTCCACGAGGACGTCCCTCGCGTGTACGTCGAGGGTTACCAGGGCCTCTGCAAGCCAGGTAAATAAACGTTGTTTTGGCTGTCGTTTTTTTTTTTTTTTTTTTTTGTCGGCGAAAACGTTAGTGGATTGCCGGAAGTGAAGCTTACCGAGAGTCGTGCGGTTCTGCTTGGACAGCTTGCCCCGGACGAGCATGACGATTTCGCCGAGTTCGTTGGCGCACTGCTGCACGTACTTCTCCATGCTCTCCGGGGCACCGGGGAAGGCCTTTATCACGTCCCTGGTCCAATACAGCTGGGAGATGCACAGGATCGTTTGACCGGGCCAATCCAGCACCCAGGCCTTCCTCGCCTTCTTCAGGTACATATTCTTCGCCTTGACGACCTGGTCGGGGGGGGGAAGGAGGATTGGGAAGGGGAGTTGGGAATGTCGAGATGACTGATTGCTTTTGTGGATGTTCGTACAATTTCGCGGATTGATCGGTAACGTACCTGAGCCCGGACGCTCTTCTTCATGTCCGCCTCCAGCTCGACGAGCCATTTCTCCACCTGTCCCCGAGCCTCTTCCGTCGAGATAACGTCCTCCAAGCCGACGAGCTCTCCCTCGGACGAGATCATCGCCGTTACGTCCATGTTCTCGGTAAAGCTGAGGCTGGCTATGCCCTCGAAGCACTTCTTCAGGTGGGGCTGCACCCTGGTTAACATCGTCGAATCGTCGCGTGAGTCTGAGTAATTAGGTCTGAATTTTATGGTAGGACGAGGCTGTTACCTGGTCGGGTCCTTCGTTTCCGAAAGTATCTCCAGCAGCTCGTCATTCGACAGGAAGAAGAATCGCGGGAAGTAGAGCCGCTTCTTCTCGAGGTACTCGTTCAGACCCTTCTGTATCAAGTCCAACAAGTTGGTCGACTTCTTCAGCCGCTCGAGCATCTTGTCTATCTCGACGACGACCATGGCCTCCGGATTCTCCTCGACGCTCACCATTATGTCCCTCCAGATCTACGTCGTCGGATCATCGATCGTCATCGGTCGGAATAGAAAAGCCAAGAGATACCGAGATACCGAGATACGGTCGGGGAATACCTTGTCGACTGCGCTGAATCGCCGGGCCTCCTCCGGCATCTGCTTCTGAATGTCCGGCGAGGAGAATATCGGCTCCAGGTACATCCACGTCGCCTGCACCTTCATCCAAAAGTCGAGGATGTCCTGTAGCATGACGAGCGTCGCCTCCCACTCCCTGAAACACGGTACAGTGCAACAGTGGCCTCTTTGGCGAACGAAAAACCTCGGGGCGGCCCACGGCCGACGACCTACAAAGTCTCCTTCTCGAAGGGCTTTATGTAGAGGGAGTTCTTCATGGTCTGAGCCTTGGTGAGGTGGTCGTCGAGCAGCAGCTGTATGTCATCGGTACCCGCTATGATGAACGTGCCCGTGTCCCTGTATGCGTTCACCACGAATTCAATGCCGAGCCACTCCTCGTGCATCTTCACCAGCGCCTTCTCCAGGTTGTTCTCCTTGGTCGCGGACTCCGAGACCACTTCGAACTTGGCCACGTAGTCGCTGAGCCCGTAATCGAGAATCTGCCGGTGTTATTGGCCGGGGTTATTGGCCGGGGTTATTGGCCGGGGTTATTGGCCGGGGTTAGGTCGAGGGGGAGGCCGAGCGGCTGACCTTGGACAGGGTAGTCGACGGTTCGACGACTATTGGGAAGCCGACGATTTCCGAGATCTTCTCCCAGTGGCGGTCCTTCATTCCCGGATTGCCGAGGGTCATGATGACGGGCATGTGCTCCCTGAACTGCTCGATGCTCGCGCGGACGATCTCTGCCAGTCTGCGCACGGCCGGCTCGCCGAAGCTCTTTTCCAGCTTCATGACCGTGCGGTGGGCCGTGCTCGACTCGCTCTCTATAGCGTCCGGGTCGTGGCTGCCGATCATCGAGTACATCCACTTGGAGTAATTGGACAGGAAGTCGCAGGCGGCGTCGTAGAACTTTTTATAAGGCGCGAGCTTGTCCGCGATCTGTGGACCAGTAGCAGGTGGTGGAGGTGGTGGTGGAGGTGGTGGTGGAGGAGGTGGTGGAGGAGGTGGCGGAGAAGGTCGTGGAGGAGGTGGAGCCGTTCTATCGTCGGGGGACGGACGGCGATCGGTCTGCCAACCTTACCTTCTTTCGCAAGGGATACTGGGATAGCTCCCAGCCAAAGAGCTGCTCCTCCATGTTGAAGTCGTCGATGGTCTGCATAGCGACCATGAGCCGTGAGTCGAGCTTGTCGGCCTTCTTCTTGTAACGGAAGATCTCGTCGACGTCGCCCCACCACTGCATCTCGTCGCAATGCTTCTTGTACAGGTCCAGGTCCTCCACGAATTGCTCTATGCGCACCCTGAGCGAGTGCTGGTACTCACCGGTCTTGTTAGCCACGATCTCGCGATGCTTATTGAAGATCGTCGGGATCCGGTGGTACCTGGGTCAACGACGCCCATAAAAAACCAAAAGGGCTATTATCGGGTAGGGACGAGCTCACCATTGGAAGGCCGAGTTGGTCGTCTTGATCTCAATGGACGTCATGGGAATGTAATCCGAGACGAGGAATATGTACTTGAGGACTTCTCGTAGCCGGTCCTCCAGGTCCTTGGACATCTCCGTCTCGGCCTTCTCCACGAAGGCCGAGAGCTTTATCAGCTCGGACGTGTCCGCGGGCACGGCCAGAGCCCTCGTCGCCATTTGCTGATACTCTTCCGTGATACTGCAATGAGATAGGGTTAGGTAGGCGGTAGTGGTAAGCGGTAGGCGGTATGTGGTAAGCGGTAGGCGGTAGGGACTAGGGTCTTAGTGGCTAGGGTCTAGGAGCCAGGGTTTTGTCGAGTTATAATGAGGAAGACGGTGGTGGTGGTGGTGGTGGTGGTGGTGTAGACCAGCACGGGGCAAGTCGCTCACGTACCCCTTGGCTTTCGTTTGGTAATCCTTGATAAGCTTGGTGACCAGCATGTTCTTGCAGTAATTGGCTGTCTGAATGATATAGTCTAGTAAATCCTTCTTGTTGACCTCGAAGCGATCGAGGAAGGTTATTGGCTCGAACTTGGCGTTGATCCTCCGGCAGAGCTTGTAGTACTTGTCGATGAGCTCCGCGTACTCGTGAAACGAGTGCTTCTCTTTCAGGAAGAGCTCCACGCTGTTTATCTCGTCCATGCTAATGAGATTCAAGTACTTGTGGAAGTCGTGGACCAGCACCTCCGGGCCCTTCTTGTAGAACGACACGAAGTCCACGATTTTCGCCGAATGGTACTCCAAGATTTCGCTCGATATCTTCGGCTGCGCTCGGATCGCGTATTCCCGTCAGTCCCAGCGACAACTCATTCTCTCCCGTCTCTCTCTCTCTCTCGCACACGCACGTACACTCACCCCCATCACGTTTATTTGTTTTGTTAATTAATTAATGCCGGGCGCGTCTTACCTTTAAAGTGCTGAACTTGGAGATGGACTTGGTGACGCTCGGGGCCAATTCCACGTCGATGCGCTCGTACATGTCCACGGACTCCTGAAGCAAATTCAGCAGGTCCAGGAACGTCTCGCCGAACACCTTGAAGGACGGCTCGAAGCCTATGAAAGTCGTCTTCGGGGCCATGTACACGTTGAACTTGCAGCTTCCCTGCTGTTGTTGACGTTGACGTTGACGTTGACGTTGGGGCAGGGGGCAGCGGGAGGGGGATAGAACGGGTCGAGAGGAATGTTTTATAGAGAAGCGAGTAAGCTCTGCGCGGATGTTGCTTACCTCGGAGTAGATCAAGCAGTCCATGTAGTCGTCTATGGACTTGAAGCACAGAGATCTCAGCTGATCCTCCATAATCGTTGCCAGGCATTTGAATAATTTCTTCGCCTGGGACTCGTTCTTGCTTATCACTATCGTCCCCTTCTTTATAGCCTGTGGACGATATGCTGACTGTGCACTGTGCTTTATATGAATTGAACCGACGCTCCGAACGATACATCATCATTGTCATCATCGTTATCATTGTCATCATTGTTATCGCGTAAGGAAATTAAAAAAAAAAAAAGAAAGCAAAGAATCGGTATTGATTTACGTTTTGAAAGATTCGAAAGATCCGCGAGATCCAGAAGTCCTGGAGCATCTGCTTGACGTTGTTGACCATATGGACGAACTGGCTCTTGAAGTTGAAGAGGTTGTACGACTCCCCGTGCGACAGGATGCTAGCCTTGTCTACGAGGCTCGTTAGGCTGCAAGCGTAGGTAAGGTAAACCATGGGCTTCGTGGGAAAATGAGAGGGTAGGAAGGGGGCACGGCACGGATGGCCCACTTACCTGAACTCGCGGAACCACAGGTCCAAGGACTTCCTAATGCACGGATGATAAAGCTTTAGGAAGCTTTTGAGCTTTCGACGCGCCTTACGAAAGCTCCTAAATCTCTCGCACTTCGCCGAGCTCGACGTCTCCTCGGGGCTCTGCGAAACATTCGATTGTTTTTTTTCTTCTAAACTAGGCAACCCCTAGGGGGGTTATCGGGGGTTATCGGGGGTTATCGGGGGTTAAAGAACCTTGTTGGTCGGGGGGCCGGTCTCGGGGCACGACGACTCGTCGGCGAGGACGAAATCGATAATCGTCCTCTTCATGCTCATCACGTAGTTCTTCTTGAATTCGGCCACGAGGTCCTCGGCTACGTCCGGGAAGGCGCTTATCCATTTGTCCGGGACGAGGGCGAGTATGGCGTCAGCGAGACCGGGCGCCATCGGCAGTATGTAATCGTCCCCTAGGCAGCCCATGAGGAACTGGTATCTCAGGAGCTCCTCCTCCTCCTCCGTCAAGCCGCTGTCCGCGTAATCCCTCGTGTAGCTGTCCCGGTTGCTCGCGGCCGCGTCGAGCAGCTTCGACCGAAACAATTCTCTCCGTCGCTTCAAGGACGTGTAGCAGGTCATCTCGAAGACCTTCTCCTTCTCCCTCTGCCTCTTCAGCAGATTGTACTGGCCTCTTTGAACGCATATCAATCGCATGTCAATCGCATTAGGCTCATTCGCTTATTCGCTAAATTGAAAAAATCGTAATTATTTGCTTCTTTCTTTCTTTCTTTCTTTCTTTCGTTCCGTAATACGTGTCCTTATGGACGACTCGTGGGTACGCGAAGCAGAGCAGATAAAATAAGCATAAAATCCACACGGGACCGGAGCCAATTGAAATGTAAGGTTAGTGGGGGGTTAGTGGGGGGTTAGTTATTGGGTAAAATAAAAAAATTATCGTAAACGCGCTGTATTTTCTTTTTTCTTCGTCCCATCGTCTTCTTCGCTTTATTTTATATATACATATATATATACATAGTATTGTCGTAATGTAATGTAAAACCTTGGCATTTTTCCGACGGTCGATTGGAAAACTTGTTCCGTTTCGGGAAAGCAATAGAACTCATTGATAATGTCGCTTATTTCCTGGATACTAATTCTATTGCATCGGCCGAATTTCTGTAATTTGCGCAGATTCGCGTCGTTAACTTTACGGAACTCACTGACCTCCGAGTACATGGCCGCTCGCACGCGCTCCATCCCTATTCAATTAAAAGCTGGCGATTCAATCGTAGGATCGAAACGCCTCGGAACTGATGCGTAGGAAGGACGCGCGACTTGCTCTACGGGACGTATCCCTCCCTCGTTTCCATGGTTACGTTATTGAAATAACTTACTTTGCGGCTACGTGGAAGGTTTGCGCGCGAGAAAATTAATATGAACTTAATATGAATTCATAACTTTTCCCACGTAACGAACGTATTTCAAGTCAATGTCCCGTTACCGTCGTATTAGTACATTTTTTTTTTTTTTTTTATTTTTTATTCCTTCTTCTTCTTCTTCCTCTTCTTCTTTTCTTGTATACCAGTGAATTGGAAGGTTTTGCAAAGAGTCTTTATAAATGAATCCATCCATTTCGTCTTAAGGTGAAAGAACCATCGTCGAGCTTCATCCGCCCCCCCCCCACCGTAAAACCACACGTAAAGTTAATAAATCTCAGGAATACGGTATCAAATAATGCCTTTTCTCCAAACGCTTTGCAACAATTACGATTATAAGTCAATAATAATTAATCGATCGATCGATCGATCGATCTATCTGACTTTATTTGCTTGTTAAAAAAAAAATCTCATCAATCGATAAATCTGAGGGCTTCGTTGACAAGTGCATGAAATACAATTTAAACAAAAGAAATGAAAAAAAGAAGAAAAAAGGAAAAACTAATTATCACGCGATTATTATGCGTGCAAAGAAAAAAAAAGAAGAAGGAAAGAAAGTATTACTGTGTAATAAATTGTTCAGACAGTTATTTTTTGTTTCTCTCTTGTAGTATATTTAGATTTACACTGTACAGCAACTTACATTATTGTTACACTTACATCGTGATGAGGTACTCACGGGTCTACGACCCGAGAGCAATTATCGTTAATTAACCATTACGGCGATATAATAAATATACTGTTTTTTTTTTGTTTTAATTTTTTTTAATTTTTTTTAATTTTTTAATTTTTTTTTTGTTCGTTTTTTTGATTTTGATTTATTCTTTTACAGCTTCAGTAGTCATAATAGTTAACAGTTAATTGATATTGTATCGGTGATTGTCGCTGAACTTGTGCATTTTTCCTAGGTCGTCGATCCATCGATCCGTCTGCGCTGGGTGCGGATCTCCCCGATGCGCACGTCATCGCTGTGCATCGGATTGAAACAACGAGAGCGCTAACGTGACGATAATACCGTGTTGTGAGAATATTATTGCCGAGCAACGATTGCAAAAGAGAGGGGAAATACGGATGAAAAAAAAAAAAAAAATAAATAAATACTTTACGGAAACAGGTCGTGAAGGATAATCGAGACGCAGCATCTAAGACAATGAAGACAATGTCGGCCCTCGGCAACAATAAGTACGTAACAATAAGTATTATTATCCTAAGCTGATTCTTTAGCCGCGAGATTATTGATTATCTCTCGCCCTCCCTCCCCCTCCACCTCCCGCGCCCTTTCCACGGGGCAAACGGTCAATAACCGTTGAGCGCGTGTGTGTCCACCACCACCACCACCACCACTACTCGCACGTACGGCGCTTCACGGTTAAAAGATGAATTTAAGATGAATAAGCCTTTGATCGTGGCTCGTGCTCGCGGCCGGTCTATTTACACCCGCAACGTTCTACCAACTCGGTATTATACATTCAAAATGGTAAACGTGCCACCCGCCACCCGCCACCCGCCACCCGCGCCGTCTACTCGGCGTGCGGTAGGTAAGCTTGTGGCAAGCAGTAGTAGTACGAGTCGCTTTTAGGTTAGGGACGTCCTTTCCCGAGCTTCCGTATTAATCATGATTTATTTATTTACTTTCTTTTCTTTTCCCATCTTTTCTTTGCGCGCTCGCGTGCAGCCCCCGGCTCCGGATGCCAGCCTCTGGCTTCCTTGCGAGGAGAAAAGGTGTACGGCCTCTGTGCATAATAACGCTCTCTCGCTGATAATCGATATCGGAGGAACGCTCCCCTCGTGTACTTACACCTCACCCTCCTCCTGCCTTCCATCCATTAATTATTATTATTATTGTTGTTATTGTTTTTTTTTTATTAACGTTGTTGTTGTTGTTGCTGATGATGCCGCTGCTGCCCCATGCAACAACGTCGTCGTCGTCGTCGCTATCGTTATTACGCGTACACACGGTGCCTGCCAGTAGCACCAGTCAGTAGTCACTCGGATCCTAATTTTACGAGCACTTCAATCGCAATCATGTTGAATCATTGTGATACTTGTCCCCCGTTGTACACGTATACGCGTATTCATCATTGCGTAGCGTCGTCCTGCATCCTCGCCAGCTAAAACTGGGTCATTATTCGGTTACACGAAACGACGTTCAGACTCGTGAGGTCGGATCAGCTGTTTTTTGTTTATTTTCCCGTCAGCCCATTGGATACCGTTGGCAAAGGACCGCCCGCACAATGTCCCCGGGACTTTTGTTCTCTTGTTGAAGAGGTAGATTGCGCGACGTATTGTACGTACGCATAAAGCCCGGGCTTTATATGACCGAATGCAGGGGTCTCGGACGGGGTCTCGAGTACGATATACTTTCGGCTGGACAATCATACAGTTAGTCTTGATCCTTGGATTGCTGGGACGGGTCGTCGTTGTCAATCTAGCGTTTATCCAGAGCGTGACCTCGATCGAGAGGATGGATCTATCTATCTATCGTTTGCGAGCTCTGGGGGTAACCAGGTCTAAGCGGAGCCAGGAATTAATATGGGAGGGGGTCGTCGGGCCGCTCGCTCGAACGTCGATATTTCTTCCTCGAGTGGCGTAGCGACGTACAGCGAGGAAGAGGGGAGGACTGCGATATATATATCTATATATATATGTATGCAGTGTCCGAATGCGTAGAGTTTTGCGTGATAGATCTCGTGCGCCGTCAAAAGGTTCAGCTCCGCGGACGGTTATGGCCTTGTGAAGCGATACCGGAACGGTTGGGCCCAGGCGAGCAATTCTAGGGAAAACAAAAAACAAAAAAACAAAAAACAAAAAAAAAACACACAGGGAGGTATTCGTCAATGTCGGACTGTCGATTTGATACGACCGAGTCGTACCCGTGCTCGAGTCCAGCCAATAATGACACCGTTGCGCGATCAGCCTCGATCAGCCTCGATCAGCCTCGATCACGCGGATAAGCCGAGGCTTAGAGAAATACACGAGGAGCACGGGTACGGCTCGGCTCGGGGCGTGGGGATCAGGGGGATGGACGTTAAATTTTCTAAAACGACTGCGTTCAACAGCAAGCCAACATCGATGCTCACAAATACCAGCAAAAAAGCTCATCTCGAAATGCTCTTGGAAAGACGAAAAGCCCAGCCAACGTGATTCATCCTAATCAGCGCACATTGAAGCTCGTAATGCCAACAACTATCATCATCGTCGTCGTCGTCGTCGTCATGGGTACTCTCGAAGTATCATTGGCCAAGGTGGCTTGAATTATTTACGGAACATGCACGCGTCGAGATGACGTACGTAAATAAATAAAACAACTGGCTGCGTTCGTTGAAAGGAATCGCGTAAAAACTTGTTATTGTTCGTCTGCCGCTTGTGTAGCTTGGCTCGCTTGGTTATTGCGGCCCCAATAACCTTCTTCTTAGCAGGCGTGCAAAGCGCATGCTGGACAATTGACAATTAACCCGTGGTGCGGATCCCGTGGTGCGGAGAGCGCAACGGCACACGGGCTTGTCGGGAGGTTGTCGTGGTTATTGGGGTACTTAAAGGCTATACTACTGGTGAGCCTGCCAAGGTCTCGGTACGGTCATTGATAGTGTTCGGGCGGAGAAGCGACTACGTGTATCTACTGCAAAGTGCTCGTGCTCGTGCTCGTGCTCGTGCACGTGCTCGTGCTCGGTATTCCCCATCTCAGGTTCTCAGGTACTCGGGTCCCCAGGTGTAGATTACGTCGTAGACGTAGACCTAGGGTGCTAATGCCGGTGGCGAGGGCTGACGACGGCGTCTAACGACGAGCACAAGGACGTCTAAGCACGTCGGCACTAAGCTTCAAAAGCTCCGACGAAGCCGTTCGCACTAAGATTTACCATTGCTGTTGAAGCACGGGAATACCGCGTTCCAGACCCGGTTGCAGAAGCCTCGGGCTCGATTGTTCCAACCGGCAATTGTTTCCGATCCCCGGAACTTGGTACCTGCGCAGCGTCAAAAAATTCATCCAATCGAGCAATTATTATTACCTTAATAATAATAATAATAATAAAAACAAAAACAAAAACAAAAACAAAACAAAAAACGCCTCAAAACGTCTAATGCATGCACGTAATGGTATAGAGTGGACCCTTTGGACTCGGTGATCTTCACTGTTCTCCCGCGCTTTCCCTCCCCCACTCCATCTAATGCGCAGCCACTGCGCGTCGAATGCGTGACATTCAATCGTTGCACATTTTTATCGCGACTTTGCATTCTTTCGGATGCACGGAGAGTGTGTTTGACGACAATAAGAATAAGAAGCCAAGGCTTTGATAACGGACAATGACTACTTACCCTCCCCGCTGGCCTTGGCATTCTGTAAAAACGAAAGACAAAAGATAGATAGATTAGATTAGACGAAGGTTATTGGGGGGTTATTGGGGGTTATTGGGGGTTATTGGGGTTATTGGGGTTACGTCGAGGATCAATGAATGTAGGGGGCTCACCTGCTGCTGCTGCTGCTGCTGCTGCTCGGCCCTCTTCGTAGCTTCGAGGGTCGCCGTCTCGATGACCTCGGACACGAACTTGTTCGTCTCCCTCATGAGCTCCTCGTCCTTCTTGAAGGCGGCGACCCGCTCCTCCAGGCTCTCGCCGCCGCTCCTCGGAGCGAAGGTCCTCTCGTGGTCCGCGGCCGCTGGCGACGAGAACGTCAGCTTCATACGCACGCTCATGATCGAGAGGATATTAGACGGGCTTGACCGTGACCGCGCATACGCCTACTCCCGACGCTCGGACCCTTGATCGACCCTCCTCGACAGCCTCCTCGCCCGTCCTCCAACGCTCGTGGCTGCACCTACAAATACATCACTGTGTTTTACGAATTACGTGCCCCCGTCCCCAATAACCCCCGGCGTGTAGGAGACGTGCACGTGCACGGCACCTCACCGCACCTCCACGCACCGCCGTCCCCTCCCGCCCCACCACCCCAACAACGCTATTAGCTCGAAATGGTGGCGGTGGGGGGGGAGGGGGGTAGGGCGGCACGGCACAAACCACGGACCAAAACAAAACCAACTAACCGCGTCCTCGATCCTTTCATTCGTGGCCCTGGGACGCCGAGCGTCGCCCCTACTCTACCTCGAGGACGCTCGAGACTCTACTCTGGAGATTCGGCTCGCGACAATAATAAGTAGGCCAATTGACTGCCGCTTCCGCCACCACACTGCCTCCTCCTCCTCCTCCTCCTCCTCCTCAGCACGACCACCACCTACGCACGACTCTCGACACTCACGCGCACTTGATCCGATTGCTCGTAAGGGACACCGTGTTGGGAGCGGGGACGGAGACGTAGGCTACGATGGCTTGATGGAGGAGGAGGAGGAGGAGGAGGAGGAGGAGGAGTCTGGATCGCGTCCAGTGTCAGAGCGACCGCGGGCCCTCAGGGTCCCGAGGCCCACGACGTCGGCAGCACCACCACCTGTGGCTCGGGCTCGCGAACAAGTCGAATCGGCTGCCGCTGCTCAGGACGCGAAGGAATCGACGAGCCGCGGCGATGATGTACGGGGGAACGTAACCCGATCTCCCTTTCGCTCGCCGTCGCTTAATGATCGCGTCTGGCCTGGCACGTCCCTGACTACTGCCTCGGCTGGGGCTGCGTACGCGTCTTCTCCTCGGCAGCGCTTTCTTCTCCCTCCTCCTCCGCCCCTCCACTCCCCGCCCCTCCAACCCCCGGTCCAGCCCGGACCGGGAGGGGCGCATGCGCCCGCGGACGTACGCACGGGTACCGAAGCAGCCGCCCCTCGGCCAACCCCCGTGACCGGGCGACCCTCCTGGCCCCTGCTGCGCCCGACCAACCCCTCGTTTTTCTCCTTTCTCTTCTCCATTCCACTTTTTTCTCTATTCTCTTTTTTCTTTTTTCTTTTTGTGTCCGGCAATCGCATCGCCGACGGAGAGGAAGGAGACTCAGTGTCCCGAGGTGGCACGTCTTTACGCCAAAGCGCTTTTAATTATCGGATCGATTATCTTACGGCTCGACGGTGCACTTGCTGAAGGCCTAGCTCTGATCGACGAAGCACCGAGTGGACCACCGAGCGAGCACCCCAATAACCTGCCCCGCAACTTTACCACAATATTCAATAACGCACGCGACTCCCCAGTAACGACGACGACGACGACACAGCAGCAGCAGCAGCAGCGGCAAACAACGGGAGCAACAAAGTATTTGGTCTCGATCGAAGCCCGGATTAAATATTATAATAATGATAATGGAACTGCGGGAGTTTTAACCGTCGTGGATGAGATTGGGGAGAGGTGGGGGAGGTGGAATAAATATTTACGGGCTGGATGGTGGGAAAGGCGCGTACGACGTGACGATCTACGTCGATCGAGCATTTCGGGCGAAATTTATAATATAGAGCGTGATCTCGGAGTCACGAGCGGAGCTCGTCGGCGCGCTCGCTCGGCAAATACATTTTCCCAGCAACGCGTCAGCTCGGATTTATTATTCTTTCTTGTTTGTTTGTCAAACAAAAGACGTTGCCGAGGGGAGATAAGGAGTAAGCCGATAAGAAGCCAAGAGGATGATGTGGTCGAGGAAGTAGCCTCTGGCCTCTTGACGACAACCCCTCTACATTATACATGCTCCAAATGGCCTTTGACCCGAGGCTCTCTACTCGTACCAGCACCAGCACCAGCACCGCCACCACCACCACCCTCCCACCCTGTCCCTCCATCCACCCTCCATCCACCACTTCCCGCCGTCCCGTCCCGTCCCGTTCGCCCTGCGACCCCAAAGACGGCTACCTGGCCAAGGGGCATCGATCCGAGATTCCGTACGAGCCCCGATAAAGATCCTTGGCTCCTCGTGTTCCGGACGTCCTTGTCGCTGAAAGGAGGTCAGGCACTCGGCTCCTATTCCCCGAGTCTCGCGTTGCCGGTGTCAAGCTACCGAGGCAGCAGCAGCAGCAGCAGCAGCAGCAGCAGCAGCAGTATCGCCACGGTCGCGCGATCCCGTGGCCTGACGTCGCTTATCCAGCCGAGGAGATCGATTGATTATCCCGACGAATACACCTCCTCCTACCCTACCCTACCCTCCCCCAATGGTTTGGCTAATTAAGAAGGCTGCTCTGCGACTAAAGCAACCGAAGCCTCGGCACGTCTTCCACCACAACAGGTAAGTAAGCCATTCGCGGATGGCAAAGGCTCCTCTTTCTTACTCCATCGAGGGTGCAAACAAATGCGCTACGTCAACGCTACATGTATTGCCTGTAATTTATTAAGAGATAGAGATAGCGAGAGAGAGAGAGAGAGTATATATGGACGATTATTGCAATTACGACGGCACGTCGTGACGTTACGTGAGGATAAAAGCTTTAGCCCGCCTATATTATGCTATTTATTATTATACGTATATAACGAGGACAATGCGTATGTATGCATGGCGAATAGGAAATCAGTCGAGAGTGGGGCAATAAATAATAAATAATATTAAGGCCGACGTATTTTATTGCCGAAGAGGCGGCATTATTCGGATTCCGTTTTCCTGCCTGCCTGCCTGCCTGCCTGCATAATTAATTAATAGCGTCGTTTTCCTACGTCGTCTGCTTCTACTTCTTCTACTTCGTCTGCTTCTACTTAAAGAGACCGAATTGACGTTCCTTCAATCGAATGGAGACTTCAATCGCGGCGTCGTCACTCGCCGTTTCATCATTTTTCCTCATTAAATACGTAACGCTAATTGCTTATTTAACTATTTGAATACTTCCTCCCGCTCCACCCGCTCCTCTCTCTCTCTCTCTCTCTCTCTCTCTCGACGAGCATTACGCATTCCTGCGAAACGCGAATACGAATATTACTCGATAAGTCACGAGACGCGCTCACCCATACGCCCCGTTTAATTTACAAGTTTAATCAATGAAATAAAAGCCGTTGTCGTTGTCGTTGTCGTTGTCGTTGTCGTTGTCGTTGTCGTTGTTGTAAACGTCTCCTCGTTTGCCAGATCTCCGAATTCTCCGAATCCCGAGTCCACCCACGTAACTAATAATACAATACCGAGCTCAAATACATGCCAATGCGGAGCAATAAAGGTTATTGGAGATAAGAAAGAGTCCATCTCAGTCGACCAAAGAAGAAGAAGAAGAAGAAGAAGAAGTATAAATAATAAATAATAATGAATGTCAGAGTTTTCTAGAGTCGTACGTGATTGTTTGCTCAGGTATGCACGCACACCGACTACCGACTACCGACTACCGACTACTGCGGCGCATACATTTTATCAAACGTAATAAGAGATAAGCCCTCTTGACGTTAGAACGTCGAGTTGTTTCTTCTTCTTCTTCTTCTTGTATTTTTTTTTTGTTTTGTTTTTAAATAATAATCTAAAATTAGAACGAGGCGAGAGGCCGTTGTTTCTCACGTCGTCGTTCGTGCTGCTAATGTAATACGGGAAAATGTAAGCAATTGCATGAACGATGAGCGCGCATCGGTTAGCGCGTGAATTTTCTTTCTCAAGATTGTCGCTTTATTTTCAACAATAAATTACTGCAGATGGTCGTGGCCGTTGTTTTTTTTTTTTTTTTTTTTTTTTTTAAGAAATGTTCGACGTTCGTGACAGGAAGGCGATGACGATAATTGGGTAGGATTTAATTTAGATCAGGCATATTTCCATTTTCCTTTTATTTTTTACTCGCTTCCATATACTCTCTCCCTCTCTCTCTCTCTCTCCAACGCAGCCAATCCAGCCAATCCCAGCCAATCCAGCCAGCCGCTAGATATTGCGCCTCGGGGCGAAAGTCCCGTTGAGAGCCGTATCTGCCACCTGTCTCGCGGCCCAACGAGCCGGATAAAGCTCGGAAAGTCCACGATTCCCTTTCAAAATTCAAGGGGGAGCTTTGGGGGGGGGGTGGGGGCGAGTTTAATGGCCAAGAGCTGCCCCCCTTGACGAACACCGTCTCCCGGCTCCGTTTTTCGGGAGCACGTTTCTAAACTTGGCTCGGCTGTAAGAGAAGTGGCGAGTAGCGTCGCCGAGGAGGAGTAATTGGGGTTGGCGGGATGGGGGGGGGGGAGTTGTGCGGAACGACTGTCCCGCCGGCGATCGATATTTCGTGCGAATTAACAAGCGCTCGACCGCTAATAAGCTCGCTCCGTTGTTTTTCCGTTGATGATGATGCTGCTGCTGATGATGCTTTTGCGCGCAGTCGTTAATTACCGTCATAACTACGTCGGACTTTGAGCTTCGGCTTGGAATTATACGACGCGGACCGGATCCATCGGTAATACTGGCCCGGGCTCGTAAAAAGCTACGTTAACGATACGCGCGGCGCGTCCCATGGCCGAGGTCGGCCACAAAAATCTCCCGCGCGACCTCGCACTTCCCCTCGAAATAGCTTTTCATATCGCCGGTTTTCCGAATCGAATTAATTGAGCTCTTTTATTGTGACGGGGGGCCGCGGGGGCCACGGGGGCAGCTTGGCGAAACTAAATAAAGCCGGATACGTAGGAGTCCGGTCCGGTGCAGGCGCGCGTGACGAGAGTACGTTCCTCGGGATGGTCTTTATGGGAGTTGTCGGGAACTTATTGGGGTTATGTGCACTCCGGGTGGAGGGAGTCGGTGCCCGGAGCCACGTATTTAGGAATTACAAGCTAAGGTCGAGCAAGCAGGGATAGAATGGATCGATCCGGGATTAATGGGGAGGCGGGAGGAGGAGGAGGAGGAGAGGCGCTTGATCGTCTCGTGGATGCGTGGGCGTAGGAGGCCGAGAAAGGGAGCGCGAGGCCAGGAGATAAACGAGCCACGGAATCGATCACTTCTTCCTGCGCGTCCGCTTCCTCCTCCTCCTCAGTGACTTCCGGGCGAGATGAGCCCGCCAGGCTCGCTGTATAGTGCGGGCAGCGCGATTCTTCTCCAGTCTCTCCATGCGCTCGGCGAAGGCTTGCATAATCGCGAGCTCCCGTTCCTCTTTCAACTTTACGAAGACAACGCTCTGCACGTCCGATTCGCTCTGCAACAACGGTCGACGGTCAACGGTCAACGCTCCCTTCGCATCTTTTAATAAATCGAGACCGCCTCGGTCTCACCCCCTCCCCTCACCCCCCTTGAATATACGCAAAAAAAAAAAAAAAAAAAAATCCAGGATATTTACTTTTAAAGTGTCGCAGTGACTGCTCGTTACGGATAATTGCGTGTCCAGGGTCTCCCTGAGCTCGTGCAATTTGCACAGATCCCGATCGTAAGCGTCCAGTGCCTCTAAGTACTTCCTCTCCGCTTTGTCACTACGTACAGAAAAGAAAAGAAAAGAAAAGAAAAGAAAAGAAAAAGTCTCTTTATTGAAGCCCTGAAATGGCTATTGCTAATTAATCATCCATCGGATGATGATGGATCTCTCGCAACTACCGAGAATAACGTAAAAAGAATTCACCAGTACTCCCGGAGTAGACGCTCCTCCTCCACGTCCGCCTGTATTAACGTTTCCAGCACCGCCTCTCGGGCCCCCAATTGCTCATTCAGATTATTCTCCCTCTCGGCCACATCCTCTCTTAGCCTACGCAATCTCGTCTTGTAAGAATTCCTGTGGGGCAGAGGTGGGGGGGAGGAGTCGGTAATAATAACAATCGATCGAACGATCGTACGATTGAATATTTGAATTAATTAATCACTTACGTTTCGCGGCCAAGTTCCACGGCTCGTTCGTTCTTAATTCCTTCGATGGCCAAGTTCAAATGAATTATTTCCCGCCGAGACTCGTTAAGCCGAACATTGTAATTCAATGTCTCGTCGACAAAATCACTTTCGAGCTCTATAAAAAGGACATTCGATGGCAAATTTATTACCACGCGCCTCCCATACGAGACGTAATAACGCGCGCACCTCGGCTTTGTCGTATGGCTTTTGCGTACGTAGTCGCAAGTTTATATAAAAAAAAAAAAAAGAAAGAAAGAGAAGATATTCATTCGATATTACTTTGTATGGACTCGTGCGTAATCGTAATTAGAGCTTTGGCGTTGCGTAAGTCGTCGTCCCTTGCCCTCGACTGCTTCGCCGTCATTCCCATTTTCCATTGGACGTTATCCTTTAAGTACTCGACGTGCTCGACAATAGTTCTGTACACTGCCGGTACATCGTCCATCCGTTCCTCTAGCATTGCCTCTATCATTGGCATGATTTTCTCTTTGTATTTCATTAGAAGCTGAAATCAATAGTATCCTGTGCCGTCACTCGTCTCGCCTTCGATTCTAATTGTTAACGACATCGACGAGACGTAATATTTACCGATAACGTAACTGCCAGGCTTGATTTGAGCTTTCGGCACTCGACGCTCGACGCTCTTACAACTCCTGGCGATTCTTTTCGTGCCAACAAACGGTTTCGACGAAAAGCAATGCGAATGACGAATGGCAATGCGAAAATAAAGGTTTTTAGATTTTGTTTTTTTTGTTTTTTTTTAAGATAAATGCTACGTTGATTGAAAATGTAAAAAAGAACGAATAAACGATTCCCACCTTCGGTAAGCCACTCCTTCTTAATCATTAGAAGATACTCGTCTTTGCAACTCGTGCTATTTGGCACTTCCTTCAGAATAATGGCTTCGATCGTTTTTCTATATTTATCTTCTTTTATGAGCGCCGGCACGCAAATCTGCGATCAGCGAGTTACGACTATGTATACGTGCGTTATATATATAGATATAGATATAGATATAGATATAGATAAAAAAATAACAATAATAACGTATAATAACAGTAAGAAAAAAGCACAAGTTTACCGCAAGTTTTAATTTTTGAGAGATCCGATCGATTATTGTTAGCATTCGATTGATAGCCCCTTCACGTGCGTCCATTTCGTGGCTCGCACTCGTAATTTATGTTGCGATTTAACGTCAGCGTTCACGTAAAGTGCTGGATAACATTGTCAGCTCGAGCGCAGGGACATTGAAATTCCTAAAGATCATCGTTTTATACGTGACCTTCTCCGAATGCTTTCGATTACACTAAACCGACACGTATGCGTGGCTTTTATTACGTTATAAGATTACACTTTTTTACACGGACGTCTTCCACGTTAATAAATAATGTATTTTCCTAACGATGATTTTTATTTATTCTTTATTTCACGAGTCTTCGGATACCCTTGAATAATCCCTACTGATCACTGAAATAAGCATTTCCTATGCAATATTGGACAGAAAAAAAAAAATAAATAAATAATAATAATTAACGTAATTTATATACGTAATGGAAACGTAATGGGGGAAAACAAAAGCAGGCGACAAAAGTGACGTACATTATTTGTTGTACTTATTATTAGTTTCGCAAACAATACTCTCCGTAACGATTTGCTCGCTCATTTTGTTTGTCATATTGCTTGCAAACGAAGAAACAAAAAAATTATATTTCCCGCCTTATAAGTTATCGTACAAAAGTTCGTGCAAACGCATCTATAGATCGTTAGTGCGTGCACTGTGTTTACACCGAGAAGCCGAGTTATAATGGTTTTAACGAATAAACTTCATCGGTTATTTGTATTTATGGTTAGTTTACTTGAAGCTTAAGACGCTTGTTTGCCGAGTCCCGTAGTAGTACTTTATTCTCCAAAATGTTCGTCAATAATTACGTTGCTAGACAACTGGCAACGGTAGCCGTGAAAAGTAAACGTTATTTCGATTCTAACCTATATACAATCGAGAATAAGAAATAATGAAATTGGATGGCGTTTGCCTAATTAATTGGCCACTTTTCTAATGAAAATGGATAGTTCTGCCGAATTAAAGATAAACGAAGGTGCTGAACAGTCGGAAAATGATTCCGCAGAGAATGTCGATGTCGCCGAAGCCGATTCTACACAAGCTTATCAGATTCGACCCAAGTTGGAGGAGAAGTGAGTATGCGTGTGTACTTTATACAAAGAATTTAATTACAAACGAAGGTATATACGTGTTTTGTAGATTCAGACCACTGAGTGCTAAAGAAGTCATTCATAATGTTCTTTTTGACCACCTGTCCTCAAAGGAATACGACTGTTATGAAGCACAGAACTGGTCGAAAGAAATCGCTGACACCATTAGAGATAAGATGAAAAGTAAGTAATACTTGTATATAAGAGTTATAAGAGTTATGTAGAAATGGCAGATTCCATAATTGGCTCGGAATTTTTATTGCAGAGTTAGATTTTAAGAAATACAAGTACATCATTAACGTTGTCCTTGGCACAAGAAACGGTGCCGGTATGAAAATGGGAACTAGATGTATTTGGGATGCCGAAGCTGACAGTTACGCCCACGATAGCTTCACAAATGTATGGCTCCCCCATGTCTTCTATATTACGCATTTTCAATTCAGAGATTATACTAATTCTTGGTAAAAATTTACAGGATACAATATTTTGTGTCGCCGCCGTCTATGCCGTCTATCATTATTGATTGTAATTATTGACAAGGGACGATTGTATTGTAAATAATAAGAAGATGTAGGTGTCTCTAAAATAATTGCATTTATTGTAAATCCATGATAATGTACATTAATCAATAATCTTATTTAAGATAACAATTTCTGTTATGCCTCGAAAGTCGTATTATTTATTATTATTACAAGTAGCGTAGTTATTATTGTAATCAATGTGGCACCGCAATTAAAGATCGCTCTTGTATATTAATATTAAAATTATTATTATTAATTTAATTATCCTTGTAAGAAAGTCACGACAATAATCTGCGTGTTCGTATGTAACGCAATGTAATATACGACATACACGATATATGTATGCGCGCGCATAAGTCATATTAGATAGAAAGAGATACAGAGAGATAAGAGAGAGAGAGGTAGAGAATTATTTCAATGTAGTAATTTGTTATTAAAATACTAAGGCTAAGTTAAGTTAAGTTAAGTTAAGTTATTTTATTAATAATAAGTAATTAATTATTAGTTAGGTCGAGTATGACGTAAGGTCTCGTGAAAGCCTCGGCTAAGATGTGTATGGCTGTGTAATGGTGTATGTCAGGCGGCGTTCGGGTATACGTTAAATTAATTATGACAATGTAAAAGCGTCTCGGGGATGATTGATTGGCATCGAATGGGGTTGCGTGCCTGCATGGGACAGGGATCTGCTTGAATCGATCGATCTACATGATGACACAGGGCAAGGCACAGCAGAGCGGCAGACAAACCGGCACGACGGCTTTTTTCGTCTTGACCTTCTCCTCGCTCCTCGCGGATGCTCCGTACTCCCAAGCGGCTCGCTCCTTCGCCCAGCCACCCTGAAGCAATTAAGTGTATCGTTGAGGTTATTGGGGTAGAGGGGGGAAGAGGTTGAGGTTGGGGCGTGGGGGAGGTGCCGTATCAGCTACGTCGATACTTTTAATTGATCGAGAAGCGATTGATGGATACGCAACGTCGACTGACGAGTAAGTACTACTCACGCTGGCCT
Organism: Ceratosolen fusciceps; assembly: GCA_018883505.1. Classification (NCBI taxonomy): domain Eukaryota; kingdom Metazoa; phylum Arthropoda; class Insecta; order Hymenoptera; family Agaonidae; genus Ceratosolen; species Ceratosolen fusciceps. Next base: position 1,445,311 of record RCIC01000019.1, read on the forward strand.
TGGACATGGCGCCCATCGCCTCCTCCTTCTTGGAGAACTCGGCGGAACCCGGGGGATAATAGACGGGCGGCCCGGCGACGTTTTTGCTTTTGACAACGGGCACCTGCTGGGGCACGAAGTCGACCTCCTTCTTCGGCGTCGTCTCCTTCGCCTTGCGATCCTTCTTCTCAATGACCTCGTGGACTTCCTGCGGGGGGGGGTACACGCCTCCGATTAGGACATTCATTACGTTCATTGACGAGGTGGGGGGTACGTGGGGGTACGTGGGGGTACGTGGGGGAAGGAGAGAGGAGCCGCGTTCGCACCTCCGAGTCGGAGAACGATGCCATGAGATCCTCGATGCGCTTGGGCGGCTGTTGCCTCGGACTAGCGGGCCTCTCGCTCGTGGGGAAGGGCTTGGGCAGAAGGGACTGCTGCTCGTCGTACTGCTTGTAGATGTGGGTGCTGCTTGTGCTGTGATGGGTGGACTCGTTGCCCGGGTAATAGGCGGGCTTGGGGGGCCTGCCCCCGGTAAAGTGCTGCTCCTCGTATTGCTTGTAGGTCGTGCGGGTGCCCTCGACGACCGGCGGCTGGGGCGCGGGCTCCTTCTGGTAGATTATCCGCTCGCTACGCTCGGTCCTGCTGCTGTGGCCGTGATCCGGATAGTCGGACCCGGGCGAGGGCACCCGGGTCACCGGTATGTTAGTCTGCTGGAGATACCTCTCGTTACGGGTCGTCGTCGTAGTCGTCGTCGTCGTTGTGACCGGGGGCGGGGGTGAGGGGGCCCGGTAACCACGGCGCTCCATGTACATCTTCTCCTCGCGGTGAACGTGGCTGGTCGTCGTCGTCGGCGAGGGTGAGGGCACGTATTCGCGCATGCCGCTCTTCTGCTCCTCGACCTGGACGACAACAGACGGCCGGTTACGATACGACTTAGCCATTTGGACTTAGCCCGCGTGCAAAGGTACTACTTACATGGTACGTGATGGTCTTCTCCGTGTCACGGGGCAGGGTGTAACTCACGGACTTGTTGTCGACGTTCACGTTCTTCGTGAGGGTGCTCGTCGTGCTCGGCGGCAGATACTTCTCCGGCGCACCTGGCAGCTCGTACGTGTAGGTCTTGATGGTCGTGGTGACCTTGGTATTGGGTCCCGGGGCCAGATTCGGGGGTATCGGTGCCGATGTCGGTATGTACTCGACGTTCGTCAGTTCCTCGGTCTCGTCCGTCCGGACGGTCTTTACGTTTTTCCTCGGCGTCACGGGGCTCGGCTCCCTGTGAAAACCTACAAAACGATTGTCATTGTTGTTGTTGTTGTTGTTGTTGTTGTTGTTATTATGAGAAGAAGGTGCAATAAGAGGAGGAAGAAAAAACAAAAAAAACAAAGCTATCCTACTCGTTTCTTTGACGTATTTGAAATCCCTTTCGGTGGACTTGGTCTCGGTCGTCGTCGTCGTCGTCGTCGTCGGGATGATCGTTGGAATAGTCTTCGTCGAGACATCGGCCTTGTAAATCTGCAATGAAATAAATCACGATCATCGGCATTCGAGATCGATGCTTGGAAAGCCGCTTACGAGATAACGAGACTTACGATTTCCTTTCCTGATTTTCCAAAGTCCGGACTGTCGCGGAACGTTTTCTTCGATGAATCAGACTTTTCAAAAGTCCTCTCGCAAAAGTTGTCGCTAATATTGCAAAAAGAAAACAAAGATAGAAAAAATAAATCATAAACAAACGCTAACTAATTACAAGAAGAACGTGAGCCAGGATTCATTTTCGAACGATAGTTGTACGATAATGTTCGATCGAGATCATAAATGTAAATGAAATTTTTTTTTTTTTTTTTTTTTTTTCTTCTTCTTCGTTTCCTAATAGAAGTAGGTAGTACCGTCATCGTTTAAATTATTTTTACAAATGACTTGCCTCTCTGTCGCATGCATGCATGCATCGACTCAAGAGCTCAAATTAACAATAACAACAACAACAACAACAACGACGACGATAATAATGATTATGCCGACGATAAAAATGTCGATGTACCATGAAGGATTCGTATTATTATTCCGAAAATGATGACGATGATGATGATGATGATGATGATGATACTGCTATATATTTGTATTTGCGATTGGAAATAAATGTTCGGCCAGCCTAATAATAAACGTTCACAAGCTCTTTAGTGGCTCTTTTTGAGGCGGGATGATTTTATTGAAGGAAAACGTTGTTTAACGAAGGAAGGTACGAGCCGCTTTCCAAGATCAAGCTATAAATACAATATACTAATAATAATGGTTCGAACGCCATTTTTTTCCTAACGTTGTGTATTAGAATTTGTAATTTGTCGGCCGTCTTTTACAACAAATGAAATATAATTAAAGGGATACGCGGACTCTGTGAATCACCCGTCACTACGTGTATACGTCCGAGCGTGTGTGCGTGTGTGCGCTTGTGCGCGTAAGCGGAGCAAAATAAAAGTGACCTTGAACGCGGCTACGCATTTTCTTCTTCTTTCGTATCCATTTCACTTTTAATAAGCGCCCGATTTACGAAGGGGATTTTATTTTTACATTGGCGGCCGTTCAATAAATTATTATTATTATTCGGCTGAATTATTATTCGGGGTTATTATTGAGCGCCGAGGCCAGCGGTTTATTATTTCAGGTAGAGCCGGCCATTCGATTGGTTTAATGGCCATTAGACTGCATTGCATCGGCTCAGCTCGGCTCGGCTCGGCTCTCATCTCGGCTCGGCTCGGCTCTCGGCTCGCGTAATTACGTATATGTGCTTCTTTTTTTTTTTGTTTTTTTTTTCTCAAGTGAGGCTCGCGGGATGCCTGCCGACGAAAAATGTGTAATCCATAAAAAAAAAAAAAATCCTCCAAAGCTGATTTACAAATACGGACGAGGCGAATTTATAAATACGACGACGACGACGACGACGACGACGACGACGACCAATAATGATAATGCACCTCTTCTTTGTGCTTCTCTTGTTTTCGCGGCTTCGCGGTGTTTTATTATATTATTATCGCCTCAAAGCCTAACGAGATTATTTATTGCCTCTTCTTCTTCTTCTGTTTTTTTTTTTTTTTTTTTATTTTTTTTTTTTTTTTTTTCTTTTTTTCAAACCAAAGGGGAAAACAAATATTTGAGGTGTTTTTTTTTCGTTTTTCTCGGAATCGTTGGTAAATACGTTTTCTGGTTCAATGCTTTTTCGAGGACGTGACAGAGAGAGAGAGAGAGAGAGAATCCCGAGCGTAGATCCAATCTTGTGGACGTGTTAATCGCACACAGGGACTCTCTTGAAATCCCTTTCCCCATCTTTGTTATTCCTATTCTTATTCTTATTCTTATTCTTATTCTTATTGTTGTTGTTGTTGTTGTTGTTGTTATTATTCCTTATCAATAGGTGAGCCGCGAAGGAATGAGCGCGCGTGTAATGATCGTGAACGAAGGGCAAATGAAAAGCGCTGGTTACTGAAACGGCCGCCCACGCAGCCCTTGGAGGCTGTGAAAGCGATGGCCGATGAAGATCGGTATCGCGGCACTCGCTATGACCTCGCGACCGTTTGTAAATGCTCATTGAGGGGGCGGGGGGAGATCGGTATCGCTTAATAAATGAGAGTACTCACACGATGGAGGTATCGTTTCTGCTGAGCTTGTCCGTCTTCATCCATGGCTCTGAAACGAAGCAAAAGAGAGCAGGAGAAGAGACGGGAGAGATGTATAGACAGTTCGGCGATCCAGTGGAGCGGGAGGGAGGGAGAGGTAAGGTCTCGAAGGTTATTGGGGAATCTCGGTCTCGGGCTACGAATTCAGTAGGAGAGGAAAAACGTGTACGCGGCGAGGATGGAGAAACATTATTGGCGAGGCCAATGCATAACGGATGCTGGATCGTCAAGGTCGCGGCTCGTTTAGCGGCCCGTAAAAGGAGCGGGGCTAACGACGAGGCGAGCCGAGTTAAAAACTAAGGGGATTGCATGCAAAGGAGCCCGGCGCCTACAAACCGCGTCATCGAGCCCCGGTACGGCTTACTTAGCTCTCGGCTCTTACCCATACGCATACGTACCGAGATCCTTTCCTTCCTGCTTCTTGTCGTAGTGGTAGGAGACCTGCTTGTAGGCGACCGTCTTGCTCTGGCCTGGTTGCACCTGCGAAGCACACGGCCGGGGATTAAGCTGCTGCCACGAAGGCTGAGACCCTCGCGAGACCTCGGCGACACGTCCGTACGATCGCTTACGAGCCGATGCCAAGGTCGTAGTCCATCACCCTCTCTCCCGTCTCTCTCTCTCCCGTCTCTCTCTCTCCGTATCTCTCTCTCTCTCTCTATATATATATCTTATCGTCAGGAAACGAGAAAAAAATAGCCGAATAACCTGAGGCAGTGTCGAGGCCTACGTATCCTTGAGGGCAAGGCGACGATCGATATCCTTGCTCCATCGCATCGCTCCCGGAGACCTTGGATCGAGTGCTTGGGATCTTAAAGGCCGTGCGTAACGATCTGCGCTTTACGCGACGTAACCATAAACCGCGCGCGTCCGAAGCTTTCGACGGAACCTCGTCCATTCGAATGCCAAGGGCATCCATCCGAACCGTTCCTTACCACCGACAAAGAATTATAATTGCCATAACGCACGGAACGATAAGCCGCTGAGAGAATTACGGAAATTAAAGTTTCCCCAGAAGCTGGAAACGGGGAAGCTGGCTAACTACGTGCTTTTATCCGCGTCCGTATAGAGAGACGGAGTGCGTGTGCGTGTGTGTGTGAGAGAGAGAGACGGGAGAGACGGGAGAGAGAGGCGCTGGAAAGCGGTCGTAACTTTAATCTTGTCCCGCGCCATGAGCGATGGGGTGGAGGGGCGGGGCCTCGAGAGGAGAGTTGATGGGGGATAAAGTCGAGTTGCGTCGAGGGAGCTGGATCGGTAACGAGGCCCGGAAAACTGAGCGCATACGCAGCCGGACCGGACGCGAGCGAGACTGGACTCTCATTGAAAATCGAGACTGGCACAATGGGTCCAAGTGATGCGTTAGCGTGGGCGTCGCACGCGTGGAAAATCGTGGGAGAGACCGAGCGGGCTCGCGCGCGGCCTTATAGGGCCGAATCCAGCCGCCCCGCACCGCCCCCCTCCTCCTCCTCCTCTTCCACGCTACTCGTGTCTTCGTCAGTCGTATGGGCATCCTAAAAGGCCGGAGGCTCGCGACACTCCACTCCGCCTGTATGAAACGAGGAAGTCTCCCATCTCAATAAAGAGAGCCCTCCCCCCCCTCGCCTTCTTCTCCTTCCCTCTACTCATCTCGCCGCTCCTCGCCGCATCCTCCCACCGATGCCACGCGGAGACTCCTTCGATTTAATTACAGCCTGACACCGCCACCAACAACAACAACAACAGCAACAACAGCAACAAGAACAACAACAAGAATAACAGGAATAACAGGAATGCGCGGGTCCAAAAAGCGGATCTTTGTCTTTGATGATTGTTTTTTACCGAGTCGGTAGATGCGCCGATTAAGTACACGGAGGTATTATTGTTGTTGTTGTTGTTGTTGTTATTGTTGGGTAGCGATCGCCTTAGGCGTCAGGGCATCCGCTTTGGGAATCGATCGGCCACGCAAATAAGACTATTTAGCCAAAGTGCTCCTCTGCTCGGACGGCTTTGTCATTTGAGGAAAGAAGCGAGCAGTCGCCGTCGCCGTCGCCGTTTCATAATTATACGCTGGATCATCGATATACAGAGCGTATATAAATAACGATCTGCGGCTTTTCCGATCTGCTACATTATTTATAATCCCAGATTCGTTCGTTCGTTCGTTCGTTCGTTTCGCGCTTTACGTCACGTCACTCGCTCATCTCATTGGCCACAAAGTCTTTTTTTTTTTTCTCCTTTTCTTTATCTTCTTCTTCTTCTTCTTCTTCTTCTTCTTCTTCTTTTTCTTTATATATGTATATATGTAGAGGGAGGGCGCGCCGGAGGAGAGCAATAAAAATGACGTTAATTTTCTGGTCGGAAACGAGCGGCGAACACGGCGTCCGAGTCGAGGAGCGTGTAGTACTCGTGGCGCCGGAGGAATACAAATCGATCACCGTCTCGTCCGCGAGCGTAATCGTTATTCATAGCGGCCGACTCACGCACGTGTCTTATCCCCGAGTGAGAAAAGTCGTTTAACAGCCGAACCGTGTAACCAATAATAATAAACCCGTCGGCCCCTACCCCCTACCACCGCCTCTACCACCCCTACCCTCTACCACCACCCTCTACCACCCCTACCCTCTACCACCGCCGCCAGACTAACCCGAGATCGGTGCACTTACGTCCTGGAGTTCGGCGTCGAGCATCTCCAGTCCAGGAATGCCGGAGGGCGTGCCAGCCGGCCCGGTGCTCACGTACTTCTCGAGGGTCCTCGTCCTTGCCTGGGAGGGCGATGGCGACCTCAGGGGGGACCTCCTGAACAGAAACCACACGTCGCTGCGTTATCCCCCGGGATCGCTTCGGCCTACGGCCCAACCCCAATAACCCCTCCGCACTCCCATCAACGTTCCGCAGCCACTCAGCTTGGCCGACGAAGGTCATTCTGTGCCGACCTTCTAAGTTCAAAGGCCTCGATCGATCGATCGATCGATCGATCGATCTCTCTCGCGCTTATCTCGCGCATCGTTATCGTTAGCCGGTTCGTTGAAAAAAAAAAAAAAAAAAAAAAAAAGGGTAAAAGCGATCGAGACGTCGATTACTTGGCCGCGAGTTACTGATGGAGGAGGGGGGGGGCACCCGGGTGGTCCTCTTACTGCTTACCTGCTCGACGTTTCGATGATTCTCGTCGTGCTGTGGTGCGGCGTCGGTCCATGGTTGCTCGAGATGCTCGTCTGCAGATCGTCCAGAAGAGCATCTGAAGCGAAAAGCGTTAACTCGGCATTACGGACGTCAAGGTCATCGGATAATCGGGATTTTCGTGGAGCCGACGGCCTTTTATTGTCCAAGCAGTGTACGAGCCGCGCTCGGTGCGAATGAATCGAACCGCGACTCCGTGAAAGGATTGGGGGGTGGGGTGGGGGGGAGGCGAACGATGAATCGCCCGAACAATTAGTCGGAGTATGAGAGGATAGGTGTGTTGGTGAGCGCGTTGGCGCTATTAATTTAAGAGACGTAATAATGAGCTGGAGGAGTGATAGCGCAGAGCGAGAGAGGGGGGAGGGGGGGCGACGCGTGGTAGAATAAATAATCTGGTGAAAACGATGGGATGATGGGATTCGTACGGAGCGAGGACAATGCGATCTCTAAAGGCTCGAGAGGAGAAGAGAGAGGGAGGGAGTGGGGAGAGAGAGAGAGGGAGAGAGAGGAGGGTGGGAGAGAGAGAGGCGGGTAATTAAGGTGAATGATACATGGGACGAAAATAAGTAAGGCCGAGAGGCTCGTCCGGTTTTGGTTAAAGGCGAAAAGTCGGCTGGTGAAGTTGAATTACCTAAATTGTTATCGAGGTTACTGGCCGAGGTTGACGAGTACGAGTGGCTCGTGGCTTTTCGACTTATTGCGCCGCTCGCCATGCTTGAACTCGGGCGCTACTGCTGATGCCGCTGATGCCGCTTAATGCCGCTTAATGCCGCTGCAACAAGTGAACCATATCATCAGCGACGAGGACGTCGAACCGATTCCGCGTCCTAACGTTATTATTAGGCTAATTAAGTGCTTCCCTCCCCGCCCTCCGCCCTCGCCCTCCGCCGCCGTTGATAGCCAAAACGATGACGAGGTAACGAGGAGCCCTGGACTGGAACGACGGGGACGTCGAGAGCGGGACTCTATCCCTGCATTACTTTAAATATACGCGCACAAAGCAGCGGCGGATGCTGCTGACGTCGTGCGTGAGTAGCGCACGTGCGTATAAATGGACCAACTATTTCGGGACATTTGGAAAGAAAATGGCTGGAATTTCGCAAGCCGGGGGAAAATAAACGGATGCGTCATCGTCTCGGGGATGGTGTGCGGAGAAAATAGACTGCCAAACGCTCGCTATCGCTTGCCGTCCCCTCCCCATCCCCTCCGACCCACACACGCCCCCGCCCTTCGATCGGCGACCAGCCCCGCCCTCGACTGCTCGACTCTAAACATCTAAACTACCTGACCACCCACCCCGATCCACCTACCCGAGCAGCCGCTCCATTCGGCCCGCGACACCCACGTCCCTGTCCCCCGATCCACCGCCTCTTCCTTATCCCCCTCCTCGTCCGCACCCAATAAGCCCAATATCCTTGAACGTCATCCACGACGGCGCCGGGAGAGCCGCTTGTTTACGCAACTGCCCCCACGCCCCCACCCCGCCTCGATTTTCCGACTGAAAACGCGGAAAGTGAAAGTGCCGACGGCTGGCGGATAGGGCGCGCGACCGATCGATCCCGATCCCGATCCCGATCGAAAGACGGAAATCTATCGGATCTAGCAAACCGACCGACCTCGCCCCCAGCGCTCGATTAGCAAGCACCCGAGCGCTTCTTATATTTTTTTTTTTTTTCATTTCATCGCTCGCTTCATCTCGTCCCACGAAATCGTCCCCAATAACCCCAATAACCCCAATAACCGTGCAGGCGCGAGGATCGCATAATTGGACGAGAACGAGATTAATTAGGGTAGGGGGGGAAAAAAAAAAGGTGTAGCGAGCCAAGCGTAAATCAGAGAGCTTGAGCTGGCTTGCGGACATTGCGGAAGCAGGAAGAGGAAGGAGGGAGGTTTCGCAAGGTAAGGCGGCGCGTCACTCGACAAACACGGCCTGCGATCGAGTTCAGCGGCTCCGACGCCCCCGTAGGCAGGACTGCTGCGGTGCTGGCACGTGAATCCTCGAGGGAGGCTAAGCTCCCGAGCGGCCGACGACGGTCTCGCGATCGGCGAGTGACAGTTCCCCGAAGTGGGCACGAGGCCGGGGAAGGGGACGCGCGACGAAACTCTGGGTTTCCGCCGCTCCTTCCGAATTGTTACAAGGTCATATGGGTCCGGAACGGCGAGTGGGACAGGGACGTGGAGGAGGAGGAGGAGGAGGAGGAGGAGGAGGAGGCCTGCTCTCGGCACCGACTTGGCCGAGTTCCTCGGAATTCCTCGAAGTTCCGCGGCGACCTGACACACTCGCAACGTTCGCGTCGGCGACCGCGTCCTACTCGACGTGATCCTCCTCCTCCTCCTCCTCCACCTCGTCGTCATCGTCGTCGTCGGGCTATTTTCGGCATCACCGAGACCGCCGAGAGCGAGAGCCAAACGCCGTCCGATGCGCATATTGTCAGCGTCTTTTCGCACGTCTTGGCGATAATAAAAGCCTCCGTCGGGGTGCTTGACGGGGGCGGCGGGAACGAGGAAGAAGGGCCGCGTCCCCGTTTCACCACGACATCCGTGAAAAAAAACGGAGGACGAACCGGAAGTCGGACAACACTCACACGTCTAATCCGGAAGGTGCCTCACTGGAACTCGACACCGACGGCCGGGATAAACAATGCAACGAGCCGAACTGACGGTCTCGAGGGTCTTGGCACATCGGCCTCTGGGAGCGAACAAGGGGCCGAGTCTCGACGGCCGGTGCACCCGCGAGAGACTAAACTCGCGACTCTCACCGCCGACTGTTCAAAGGTCCCTCGTCGACTATCCTCTATCTCTCTCTCTCTCTCTCTCTCGCGCGCGCGCGCGCCCAATCCGGGCGCTCCCTCCTCCTCCTCCTCCTCCTCCACCTCCTCCTCCACCACCGCGGCCGCGGCCGCGGCCGCCGTCGCCGTCGACGCCTCCGCCTTTTGCACCGTCTCCCGCGTCTCCCGCGTCTCCCGCGCTCCTACCTCCGCGCGTGCCGCTCACCCACGCACGTCACACACAAATCTCACTAGCGAGGCAGGCAGCCTCGCGAGCCGCGCTACTCTCCCTCGGGCCGTCTATTTATTACGGGCTTCGAGGGACCAAGGTGAAAGAGAGAGAGAGAGAGAGAGAGAGAGAGAGAGCGAGTAGTTTTTAAGGGGGGAAAAGAAGTAGAGGAAGGCCGCAGCCTATTTACCCGCGAGGTTCTTCTGCTCGGAGAAGCGTGGATAAGACACCTTCCGGCCAGGTAAGCCAGACTCATGGGCGAGTGATGGTGATGGTGATGGGGATGGGGAGGGAGAGGGGATCCGGTTGATTGGCCCGGCCAAATTTGGAGGTGGCCGAGGCAAGGAAAAAGAAGTCACATGCGTCTGGCATATGGGACGCGCGCCCTTCCTCCCGTCGGCGTTCCTTCCCTCGTATTCCCCAACGTATTTTCATTCGCGGATGCCGGTCAAGGACGCGGCCGCGCACACGCCCGCGAAGCCCTCTGTCCGCGCTCTTTGATTCACGAGCCTCTCCCCCCCCGCCCCCCCCCATACTCCCACCGCCATTTATACCTTCCTCTCCTACGTTTTCCGTTGCTTAAGAGCTGCATAGGCCTGGTCGGCGACGTGGGTGACGAGGCCCACCGACGCCGGGGATGATGATGCTGCTGCTGCTGCTGCTGCTGCTGCTGCTACTGCTGATGCTGTTGCTGCGAGTAGGAGGACTGGGAGTAGTAGTAGTAGGAGGAGGAGGAGGAGGAGGAGGAGGAGTGAGATGGTTCTATAACGGTCGAGCCGTCGTCACCATTGCCAAGTCAAAGATTTGCTGATCCGCGCGATCTACTCTGCTGCGTGCTGCGGGCCTTGTTTTTCACCCGCTCGCTCCGTCTCCGTCTCCCTCTCCCTCTCCGTCTCCCTCTCCGTCCAACCTAATTGACGAGGCAGTTCTTTCCACGAATATTTCGCTTGAAACGCCAGCTAGAGAGCTCGTGGGATGTAAATCACGGGATCTGGGATGAATGTGGCCAATGAACATACACGACTTCCGCTCTACATTTTATTACAATTTACCTCTTTATTTATTCGTTTATTTCATTTATTATTATTTTTTATATATATTTTTTTATTATTTTTTTATACTTTTCCTTCCACCTTTATTGTTCTTTTCTTAACGAAAGTCTCCTCTCTTTTCTCTCCCCCGACGCACACATTTAAACACTCTTACACGTACACGTATACAATGTAATACACGTAGGATAAGACAAATACGGTTCGCACGAAGATAGGCAGGCTTAGAAGAAACGGGCTGGTTCTACGTTATTGTGGTTATTGGGGTTATTGGGGTTATTGGGGGGGGGGGGGGGGCTCGGACTCTCGGACCAAACCCAATGAGTTCTAGTATTTCTCTGAAAGCATTGATCGGCATGTGACGAACGCCGCGGCCTATCTGTACAATAATTGCGTAGGATTGTATCGGGTGCCGAATTTATCAATGACGTCGGACTGGCGGCAAGAGCTAAATGACAAAAAACAAAACAAAACAAAAACAACAACAACAACAACAACAAGAACAAGAACAAGTAAGAGCGGCAACCCTCTCGAACTTGTCAAAGCGCAAACGAGACTCAACCTACACGAATCGCGCACGCACGAAATACGTACACACGCAGAGACAGAGACAGAGACACAGACACAGACACTGACTGGCTCACACACACACACACACGGGCATATATACGTATATACGTATAAGGTTTGTAAACACGACGAATTTGACGAAGAATAAGATAAAATAAGGGGGGAGGGGTGTTACGAAGGTTATTGGGGGTGGGGTGGAGGGCGCAAAGGGTTGGTGGGGCTGTGATTGGCCGATCGGCTGGACTGGAAGTCACAAAGACATTCTCTGTGCGAAGAGAAGCGACCCAATCCGTGATCTCGTTAACGCAAGAGATTCTCGCTCCACGGTTAATGCGGACAAGCGGAAGCACCGATTGCGCCCACCCGCCTGCGACCTGTGCTGCACCTACAACTGACACGTATCCATGTCCAGTTGGTTATTGGGGGTGATGGGGGTGATGGGGGGTTGGGAGGATAGTCGAATGTCGCTACGCGATGATAAACTCGTCAGGAAATCCGAGCTCGTTGCGCCGCACTTCGGTAATTGCCGTCGTGGCTCCGGCTACGTCGTCCGTCCGGGGCCTTGAGGGGTGGGGTGGGGGGCATACGCGCGACTCTAAATACGCGTACGTAGGCGAACGCCTGGCGCGGCCAAGAGCTGCTCTTTGGCCAATTTTTATATTATTATAATGGAATTGTAATAGAGGCGCGAGTCGTTCGGCCATTCGGTCGCTGCGACGTCCCTTGCTCCTTTAACCACTTTTCCCCAGACTATTAATAACGTTATTGCCGACTCGCTCTTATAAATAGCCCCGTCAATACTTTCCTTTACGTTTATCCCCGGCCTCGAAAGCCTCGCTCAACGTCCACTGATCCACGGAATCGATACTCGTCACATCGATCGGATCAATCGGATTCCGTGGAAAAAAAGTCATGCCGCCCCTTTACGTATGCAACCCGCGGAGCCCCATAACTCCTCGGGGGGGTCGTTACGACCTTTTTAATAGGATCGATGTACTTGTTTGCGCGTATGCTCGCGAACGCTCGCGTGGGATTCACATTGCTCTCGGAACCGAGAGCAACGAGAGCATCGTTCACCGGACCCTGTTACCACCGGCTCATCCCCACCACTGATCTGCCGGACTTGACTCGATATGCCCGTTCGTTAAAGTAACCGACTGGAACGAGACTTAACTTAACGACGATCACGCCCTACCCCTCGCGGATCCAAGTGTGGGTTGGGGGGGGGTTAAAGTAGAGTAACTAGAGGAACAAGAGCTTCTAACACCTCCATCCCTGTGAGGGGTTTTTTTTGTTTGAGAGTTCCCCCGAGTCTGAGCTGCCCAACCTCTCCGCTCCCTTATTTATTTATTTATTCATTTCGCCATTACTATTATTATTACTATTATTACTATTATTACTATTTAATTATTACTATTAATTATTATTATTATTATTAATAATACTGTCGTGACTATTCGAGACTACTCATTCTTTGCACTACTATAGGTTATTGCTATTATTATTGTTTTTTTTTTTTTTTTTTTTTTTTTTTTTTTTTTGTCGTTCTTGCTATTTATTATTGTTATAATATTATAAGTAGTAGCAGTAGTAGCAGTAGTAGTCGTGGTGGTGGTGGTGGTGGTAGTAGTGGAGATAATGATTATTATTATTATTATTATTAATAATATTGCTGTAATCGTCGAGTGAAGTTCAGCAACGATTTACGTCCCGGCTCACTTGGCGGTGGGGGAGGGGGCGGCGAGGGCGAGGGTGGACGGCAGACTCGAAGTATTGCTGACGGTGCAGTCGAGCTTGCGGGCCTCGTGCTCGAGGAGTACGGCGTCGAGGGACGGCTCCTGGCAAACGGTCCTCAACGAGTCGCCGAGCACCCGTCGGATCTGCTGCATTTCGCGACCCGCGCGAGAACTCCTGCGTGGACAGAGAAGGAGATGGTCAGCCGGGCTCGGGCTCGGGCTCGGTGTGTGTGCGGGTGGGTAGGGGGAGACCCTTGCGAGCTGTCGTCGGATACTCACCTCAGGACGTACAACTGACGGCGCTTAATCTCCTGGTTCAGCTGCTCCCTCAGCGACTGCATCTGCGAACACAAAAACAAATGAGTAGTCTCTCTCTCTCTCTCTCTCTCACTCTCGTGTACGTGAGAGAGAGAGAGAGAGAGAGAGAGAGAATTAGAAAAGGAAGGAAACTTTGGCGCCGACGAGATCTCCGACACTCGAGAGGCCACTTTTTTCTTCTCTCTTTTTTTTTTTTGTTTCATTCATGTTTCTCCTTTTCATTAGCTTCTCACGGCCAATAAAATCGAGGCTTTATTATTTACTCGGTCGTTTTATAAAGGCTCCATTAGCAGGACGGCTTTAAGAGCACGTCGGAGCTCAAAGCGTCCGAGGATGCCCCGAGGTCACTCAGCCTCAAGGCTATATTGATCATGGCCAATCCGTCACCTTAAGGCTCTCGGGTAATGGTTGCGGGGTATTTGGGGTGGAGGTGGGGTGGGGGAGAGGTCAACGGACTTTACCTGTCCCTCGAGCCGAATGACCTGCTGCCGGTGGCTCTGTTCCCTGGCCTCGAGGAGCTTCTCCGCCTGGAGCTGAGCGGCCCGGTACCGCTCCACCTCGGAGCTCCTCTCGCGCGCCAAGTCGAGGACCGTGGCCGAGTGCGTGTGCGCTACCTGGGACTTGAGCCTCGCGATCTCGGCCTCCCTCTCCGTAATCTGGCCCTCGAGTCTGCGTATCTTCAGGCGCAGCTCCCGGTTCTCCTGGTCGAGCTGCTCGGGCCCGTAGCCGCTGCCCAACGTCTCAGCGTGGGCCTTCTCCTGGCGCTCGTAGCTCTTGCTGCGCATGCCACTCGACCGGGCCGAGGACAACTGCCGCTCCAGGCTACGCTTGTCGCTCTCCAGGACCTTGACCTACGGCACGGCCACCCCCCCCCTCCGGGAGTTAGCCGGGATAGTGCGGATAAATCGCATGCCGAAGCCGGATAGCCCTTACCTTGTCGAGGAGGCTGTCGAGCTTGCCCTTGAGCTCGCTGCGCTCGCGCTGCGTCGTCTGCAGCTGACGGAGGAGCTGCTCGTCCCCGTCCCTGCCGGCGTTAACGGGTTCCCGGGGCCAATTGGACAGCCGCAGCTGGGCCTCCAGTCCGGAGCGCAGCACCTCGCTGTTGGCCACGTCGTTCTGCAGCCGGGCGTTCTGGTCGGTCAGCAGCTGATTAGCGTGGCGCAGCTCGTTGAGGCTCTGCTGGACGTTGTCCAGCCGCTCCGTGGCCACGCGCCTCTCGCTGTCCAGCCCCGAGATCTGCTTCTGCAGCTGGACATTACAAGTACGCGGCCCAGCTGAGTACACCGGCCCTCGGCACCCATACCCTTCCACGAGACCCTCCCCTGACGGGGTTATCGGGTTTGGTGGTTTGGGGGGAGGGGGAGGTGGGGGTGTAGCGCGAAAAAAAACCCGGCGAAATTAACGCGCGACTGCGGGCGTGGCGTGGCGTGGCGTGGCGGGGGGAGGGGGGTATCGGAGTTAAAAGCCGACACCGAGTCGGGCGCTCCCTCTGCATTTCAATCCGCGATGCTCTTCATTAAAATTGTAAACACGATAAGAATAAAAGTACAATGAAATAAATTGACGGGGACGGTGAGGTAGTGGGGCAGGTGGCGCGGGGGCGAGCGGACAACGAGGTTGAATAAATTAGCATGGATTACTAAAAGTAATCGTCCTCTGAGGCTCGGCTTTGCCTTTTTTCTTGTCTTCCTTTCTTCCTTTCATTCCTTCTTTCCTTCTTTCTTTTCTTTCTTTTCTTTCTTTCTGTATTCCCCTCCCCCTCCTCCCCGCCCCCAACCGAGAGCACGAAGCGCGAGCCGACGTAAATAGACCGCCGGACGAGCTGAAACGTGCCGATTCGCTCAAATAGCGGAGGAAAAAAAATGAGGATAAAAAGTGGGGAGACGAATGCAAATGTGTGCTCTTACGCGGTGCAGTTGTGTTTTGAAAATAGAAAATGATTCATGAGATAAGCGAGGCCGAGGAGGGCAATCAAAGTGACATAAAACGTTGTTTGGCTTTTCGTCAAATTTTTATTGCCCCTTGTCGTCGTCGTCGTCGTAGTGGTCGTCAACGTCGTCAACGTCGTCAACGTCGGAGATATCCGTTGCGTTTACTACTGGCGGGGTGGGGAGGGGAGGGTTGGGAGGAGGTCGCGGAAGGGTATATAGAGAGGGTGGGCGTCGGGGCCCGAGCCTACCTGTCTTATTTTGTCGGCGTCGCTTTGGGAGTGCGCGTTAATCTCGATGAGGCTCCGGTGAAGCTGATTCAGCTCGGCTTTCATCTCGCTCTCGCTCGTCGAGGCCTTCTCCAGCGAATGATTCATCTGCTCGATCGTGCTCTTGAGCGAGATGCAGCGCTCCTCCAAGCTGGTCACCGTCCGGGCTTGGGCCTCGCAACGCTCCTGCTGCTTCTGCGAACAAACGACCCGGACCAACCACTCCTTTACCTTATCTATCCGTATCACTACCACCACCACCACCACCACCACCCCACCCGTCCCCTCCCCGACCCCACCCCGTCGAGGGCTTTTAAGCTCCTCGAGCTAGTGCGCGCGGTCCCAATTGACGGGATAGGTAAGTAGAGGGGGGGGGAGTCGTACTTGCAGGCTCGCCTCCTTCTCCTGTATTATCATTTGTAGGCGCTGGAGATCACCCTCGAGGGACATGCGGTGCACCTCCATCTGGGTAGCGCGGTTCTCGGTCTTGCTCAGGTCCTCCTTGATCATGCGCTTCTCGCTCTCGAGCTTGCAGGCGACCTGTCGCGCCTTGTCCAGCTTGTCCTGACAATACCAAGGCCATACAAAGGTCAATCGCATACCGTGAAGCCGTTAAAAATTAAAAAGCACTACCCGACTACTCGCCTCGCATTGGCTCTTCTCCTCGGCCTCGTTAGCCACCGACACCTCCAGGTAGCCGACCCTCTCCTTCAACCGCTCGGCCTCCTCGCTCTTATCCTGCAGCTTCTCCGTCTGCGGATACCCAACGAAATTCAAGGAAATTCAACGAAATTTAAGGTGCATTCGACGAACGCCGGTCTACACCCCCCTCCCCACAAATAGCCTGTCCCCCCCCCCGCCCCGCCCGCCTACCTGAGCCTGCAGCAAGGCCTGCTTCTGCACGAGCTTAGACTCGAGGGCGTTCCTCTCGTCCTGGAGGCTGCGCACGTGCAGCTGCAGCCCGTTCAGCTTACTCTCGATCTTGCTCTGATTGTCCTGGGCCTCGATCATCTGGTTCCTCATGCCCCCCAGCTCCGTCCTGTAATCGTCCTGGAACATTCACGAGATACAGCGGCTTAGGCACGCAAGGCTCGCAATAACCCCAAAGGGGCTGGGGCTGGGGCTAGGCCCCATTGGCAGGTAGCATTGAGTCTCGCCTTACCCTCTCCCGTTCGATTTGTGCGACCTGCTGCATCAGGGACTTGACGCCCCTCCTCACGGCTTCCGGGTCCACGTCCAGAATCACCTCACGGCTCCCCTCCCCGTGCTCCTGTTGCACTGAAATCGCGTTCCGATGACTCGGTTATCCGTCTCGAGTTCACGGCGGACCGTGAGGGATGGCGGGTAGATAGGTGGTTGGGGGGAGGTGGTTGGGGAGAGGTGGTGAGGGGTGCACGAGTAGGGCGGGAAAGGAGAAAGCTTACTTCTGACGGGACTGTAACGTCTCGTGGGGCTCGAGAGCTTGAACGGCATGCTGACGCTCCCGTCCAACTGGATGCCGGCAATGCGCCTCAGGATTATCAGGACGCTGCTGAGCTTCTGCTCGACGTCCTTCTTCTGCGCCTCCATCTGTGAGAGCTGAGCGTCGAGGGCGCGTACGCGGCCCTCGGAGCCCCCTAGGCGTGCCTTAAGCTCCTGGATCTGCTGGCTCGCGTCGGCCAGGCAGACCTCGAGGTTGTGCTTCTGGTCCTCGAGCTTCCTCTCCCGGCAGCGCGCGTCCTCGATCCGACCTACGAGGTCCTGCTCCCTACCCCGGAACCTCTCGTCCTCCTCGTCGGCGCGCGAGCGCAGCTTCCCGAGCTCTTGGCGCGTAAGCTCCAGGTGGTTCTCCAGCTCCGCCACCTAACGTCACGTTACCCGGACATGCGTCGACGTTACCTTAACGATAGAGGACTACCTCGCCTACACGCTACTCACCTGCTTCTTCGTCTGGTGCAGCTGGAGCTGGGCGCGCTCCCGCTCCTCGATCTCGTTGAACAGCCTCGCCTGGAGCTCCTTCTCCGCGTTCTGCGCTTGCGAGTTGACGTTGTGCGACCTGTCGAGCTCCTCCTGCGTCAAGCGCAACTGCTGCTGGGCTTGCAGCAGCTCCCTCTCGATATCCCGGAGATTGTTCTGCAGCCGCGTCCGGTCGGCCTCCAGTGCCTGCTTCGCCTCCTCGATCCCTGAAAACCGTCCACCAATATAACCTCCTCCCCTCCCCAATAACCCCAATATAACCCCCAATAACCCCCAATAACCCCAATAACCGAGCACGATTTTGATAAAAAAAAAAAAAGAAGAAAGCCCCGTGCTGCGGGAACGGGCCCCTTACCCGAGACCTTCTGGTACGTCTCCTCCAGCGTGCGGGCCTGCTCCCTCTTCTCGCCCTCGACTTGCTTTATGCGCTCACGTAGCTCCTTGTTGCTGCAGTTGTACTTCTCCTTCTCGTAGTTCGAGTCGGTCAGCTGGCGGCGCGCGTCCACGAGCTCCTTCCGGCAACCCTCTATCGTTATGTCCGCTAAGCAATATCGAGGTTCTCCTTTAAATAGGGGAAGAGCATACGGAGAGAGGGAGAGGGAGAGGGGTAGAGAGAGGGAATAGTCCGTTCGTCCGTCTTACCCTCCTTGAGCTTGCGGAGCGTTTCCTGAAGCTGATTGTGAAGCTCGTCGACCTTGTCCTCGGACATGTGAAGCTGCACGTGCAGCTCCTCGATGTCCTTGAGGGCGTTCTCCCTCTCGGTCCTCAGCTCCTCGATCTTAATCTCGAGCTTCAGTTTGTCCTCGTCGGCCTTGAGCTTGGCCTCGTCGAGCTTACTCTTGAACCGATTGACCTCGTCCCGCAGCTTGTTCAAGCTATTCCGATCCTGATCGGCGTGCGTCGCCGCCTCCCTCCTCACCCTGTCCAAGCTACCCTTCTCCGCCTCCAACTCCCTGTATACGTTTTCCAGCTTCTCCATGAGCACCTGCTGGTCCTGATGGGCTGCAACGTATCCAAGAAAATTCCTCGCTTCACGCAATACTGTGTGTGTGTGTGTCTCTCTCTCTCTATCTCTACTCGGTAGAAGGAGAGGTAGAGAGAGAGGTAGAGAGAGAGATTGACCCAATAACCACAATAACCACAATAACGGCCTTTACCGATCAACAGAGCCTGCTGCTTGTCGTTCTCGGCCCTCAGAAGGATCTCCTCGTGCTGCTGGCACAAGTTTTCCAGATGATGCTGAAGCTCCTCGATCCTCTGCTGCAGCTGATTTATTTCACCGTCCTTCTCGCTACCGAGCTGGGACAAGCTCTGCTGTAGCTTCTTCTCCAGTGTCACCTTCACGTGCTCCTTGACAGAAAAAAAAAAAAATCCCCCGATTTACCCGCCACAACAATTAATGACCATTAAGTGTAAGGGCATAATGGAATTATGTCCTAGCGACCGGATTGACGTACTTTCTCGTCGCTGAGCTTCTTCGTCGCCTCGTCGTTCTGCTTCCTCATAGTGGCTACGACCATTTGGAACTCCGCCTCCTGCTTCTCGCTGAACTGCGACAGGCTCTGCTTCACGTCCCGGGCGTGCTTCTCGCTGTTCTCCAGCTCCTTGCTCAACCGCTGGATCTGGTTCTTCAGGCCCTCCTGCTTTATCAGCAAGTCCTGCCTGTCCTTGTCGAGCTGGACCTTCTTCGCGTGCACGGCCTCGAGCTGGCTCTGGGTGTCGAAGAGGATGGCCTCGAGGGTGTCCTTCTCGCTGCGCATCGACACGAGCAGCTCCTGCAGCCTCTGGCTCTCCTTGTCGCTCGTCTCCAGAAGCACCTACGCGCGCACAACGGGACGGGCCATTAGCTCCTGACTCCCGGGGGGGGGGGGGGGGGACCAAGTGTGTGTCCGTTCGTGTGCCAAACCTGCTTCTCCTCGTTGTCCTTGACGAGCTCCTCGAGATTACGATTGATCCTCGCGTTCATCTCCGCCGCCTGCTCGAAGCGCTGCTTAAGCCTCATGAGCTCCTCGTTAAGGCTCTCCTTCTTCCTGCCCATGATCGACAGCTGATTGCTGAGGTCGCCCCTCTCCCTGCTCACCTGCGACAACTCCATCTCGACCTTGTCCTTCTCGACCTCGAGGAACCGCATCTTCTCGCCGAGGGTCACCTTCTCCGACTCGAGGTCAAGCCTGATCTGCTCAGCCTGCAGGATCTCCTTCTTCAGGGAGCTGAGGTCCGCCTGCTGGTCGGCCGACTGGCTCAACAGCTGGTTCTTCTCCTCGTTCAGCCTCCTCGTCTCGTCCTGGAGCCTCGCTATGTCCTGCTCGTGCCCGAGCCCGACCGCCTCCAGCTTCGCGACGACCTCCTGCAGGTCCGACTTGTCGAGGAGCATGCGCTCGAGCTCGATCTCCAAGTCCGCCTTGCTCTTCTCCACCTGCGACAGGTAGCTCTCCGACTCGAATTTCTGCTGCTCGAGGACGTCCTTGGCCAGGTAGGCCTTGTTCAGCTCCTCCCTAAGGCTCAGCACGTCCTCGCGGAGCTTGCTCGACCGGTCCTCCTCCCCCCGTAGACTCGTCTCCCTGAGCTCGCAGTCCTTGCCCAGCCGGTCGACTTCGCCCTGCAGGTAGGACTTCTCGTCCTCCAGGTTACGGCAGAGCTTCTCCAGCTTGCCGTTAAGCTTCTCGATCCTGTCGTATTCCGTGCTCAGGTTGTCGATCGCGCCCGCGTACTCGACCCGGCTCTTGTCCAGGCACAACTTCTCGCTCCTGACGCTGTCCAGGGCCTTCTGCAGCATCTCCTTCTCCTGCGAGAGCTGGGACGTATGCGACCTCAACGAGTCCAATTGGGCCACGAGCTCGTTGTTCTTGTCGTCGGCTAGACACGCCCGCTCCTCCAAGTTCTCCGACTGCTTACGCGATATCCCCAGCTGCTCCTTGCTCGTGTTCAGCTTCACCTGCGCCGATCAAAACATACGTCACTCCCTCTCTCTCTCTCTCTCTCGTTATATTGTTTTATTTATATATATATATCGATATCGATATCGATTTTTAAGCGCACAAGCGATTATGGCCTTGAACGATATTCATAAATCGCTAGAGTTAAGAAACTTCGGGGGGGGGGGGGCTCTGCTGCGAAGAAGCAGCGTAACATTGGGTATTTCCGGCGCTTGCTCGTGGAAAGCTCGTGGAAAGCTCGTGGAAAGCTTGTGGAAAGACGGCGAGAGACGAATTGGGAACGAGGTCGTGGGAGCGCGTGCCGGGGTCGGTCGACCTTCGAGGTCAGCTGGGATAGACAGTGCGGATAGACCTGGAGCTCGTGTATGGTCAGTTGGTACTTGTGGAGGGCCGCCTGGACAGCGCTGATGGTGCTCTCGGCGAAGGCCGGCACGGCGTTGGCGCGCGCCGACCTCTTCAGACTACCCTGGAGCATCGGGGCACTCGGCGAGAGATGGACGTGGCTTGTCGGCTGGCCGTCGACGACCTCGGCCTCCCGGCTCTCCGCGTCCTGGATGACCGCGTGAGCGATGTCCCGTAGAGCCGACTGCAGGATGTCGAGGTCCTCCTGGACGCGCAGCCTCTGACTCGCCCCGTTGTCGGCCTCAGCGCACCTTTCCTCGAGCGCCTGGACCTGTTAGAGCAGCCGTAGCCAAGGTCAGGCAAAGCAAGCCGACAAAACTAGCTGCCGTTTAAACCGATTAAACTCTCTGAGGTTGTCGTACCTCACGTACGAGCTGCTGTATGCGCTGCTCCTTGTTGCGGATGTCGCTCTTCGCGGCCTCGAAGCTCTCCTTGGCCGATTGGAGCTCGGCCTCGTTAACGAGCTGGACGCGGCTCGCCTGCTGGGACGGGAGCATCGACGACGCGGCCTGGAGCTTGAAGAAGAAGCTCGTGCTGCTGCAGGCGGTCAGCGTGTCGTTGGCCACGCTGTTCATTTCGCCGCGGAGCTTGCTCAGGTCGCGCTCCGTCGCGAACTTCATCTCGGAGAAGAGCCGCTTAACGGACACGACGTCCCGCCAGAGATTCAGAAGCCTGTTGTGCTCGGAACTGTAATACTCGTTGAAGGCCATCTCCTCCTCCTTCCACTCGTCCTCCTTCAGGGTCATCTCCTCGCGCAACGAGTCCCACTCGCTGCTCAGCTTCTGCAGGTCGTTCGTCAGGGCCTCGTTCGTCTGATGGGACTCTTCAAGCTGCTCCTTCAGGCTCACGTTCAGCTGGAGCAGCTTCTCGCACCTGCGCCATCAGAGTCACGGTCAAATCAACCTGACCTTCGGAATCGAACCCTCCTCGCCCCCTCCCCACCCACGATAACGGGCTCAGGTATTGAAAATCAACGCGTATCGACCGGGCAACAAGAGGATTCGTGCCTTGGGAATGCGTTCGAGACAGTCTACCTGTTCCTTTCGTCGTTGAGCTTCTTCAGCGCGGTGTCCAGGTCGCTTATTTGCTCCTCTCGCATTTCGCGCATCGTCTTCTGGGCGGCCTGTAATATTAGTTGGCTCGGGAGTGAGCTGGCCAGGAGTCGGTCCTCGTCCGCGGGCAACGACTCGACCATCTGGTTCTCCAGCTCCAGGCACCGCTGCTTGTATTGGAGTACCTGAACCATGGGTGAGGGGGGAGGTGAGATATAGGAGAAATCGATTAGAGCGACGCCGACTCTCGGCTCTCCTTATGGATTTTTAAAATAAAATATTTCACTTAAAAAATTAGTCGTTAAGGGGGGGAATGTGCTGCCGCATCGGTAAAACGAAAAAGTGCATCCCAATCAATTCCTTCGCGGCTGAAATTCGTACATTTTTGCTGTTTTTTTTTTCTTTTTTCTTTTTTTTTTTATGCTTAGTTTATTTATTATTTATTTTTTGTTTCGTTTTTTCGTTTTTTCCATAGCTCCCCTCCCCCACCCCCCCAGCCCTCATAATTTAATAATGCAAGTTGATATTTAGTTTTGTGCAATGCACATTAGACCGATCTTACTACTTTTTTTTTGTCTGCGCGCGTGCTCTCTCTCTCTCTCTCTCTCTCTCTCTCTCTCTCTCCGTCTCGTTGCGTACGTAAATATCTACGAAAAGAAGGTAAACTGCGAATGTTTTGTTTAAAGGCGTTGCTCGGCTCTGTCACTTATGGCTTCGAACGTTCTGAGCGTTTCCTTGTTTTCGTAATAATAATAATAATAATAATAATAATGCTTTTGAAAACGGGCCGGAGCTTTGCAACGTGCATTCGTGCTCTCTTAGCCGAGTCGAGCCTTTGATCTTAATACGATAATCACGGGAACCCGCCTCGCCTCTCCGACTTAATGCGCAATCGACATTAGTAGCTCGGGGTCTACGATAATTGGCCTACGAGCTGCGGTACTGTACAATTGTCATCGTGGCCTAGAGCGGGCCTATATCGAGGTGCCGATACCGGAGCGGTACATTATTATTACTCAATTGCTCATCAGTTTTTACTCAATCCGCAAATCCTTACTATTTGGATCGTTACTAATTATCGCGTTGCCGCGGACAGGCGTCGTTGATTCATTCATTCGTATTTCCAACTGAAGTCTCGAGGTGTTATTGGGGTTGACCGTCAAAAATATTCCTGCGCCCCACGTGGTTTTCAGCTACAATATACATATATATACGTAGATATATACGTAGAGATAGAGATAGAGAGAGAGAGAGGCAAGACGATGTACTTTGGCCTGTAAACGGGAGACGAGGGCCGCTTGGTGCTGCTGCGCTTGTCGATAGGTATCGAGCCTTCGCTTGTAGCTCGAGGCTTCCTCTTCCAGCCGATGACGTAACTTCGTAATTCTGCTTCATCAACGGGTCCGAACTGAACCTCTCCTCCGCTTCGTCGTCTCCGTTCTCGTCGGAATCCCTTCTACTTGGATCCATTCTGCCGCTCTTACCTTTGCCGGAAAACTATCGATCCAAGACAATTACAACCTCGTTAATAATCAATAATCAATAATCAATAATCAACAACGAAACGACAACGACAATGATAGTAGTAATGGTAATATCGGTATAGCTAGCTATAATGAAAAGATTTAATTTACAATGTTGACGTTGCGTACTGCTCTTGCGTGGTACGACGTAATTACCATAAATATAATAATGACCGTCAAGAATGAAATAAAGAAATGAAATAAAGAAGGATAGATAGATAGATAGATAGATATAGTACAGCCGTACCTCTTTAGGCTTCGGCGAACCCTTGGCTGTTACTGGTCTGCGCCGATTCATCTGCTCCCGTAAAGATATCGAGGCGATTTTCGGTTGTTTCTGTGCCAAGAATTTATCTTAATTCCTTATCTTATTATTATCCTTTTTCTTTTGCTTTCGCTTTTGCTTTTGCTTGGTATACGCGACGACGAGGGTAGAGAAATTAGTGCATAACGAAGCGAAGGGCGAGCGTCGGCGTCTCGAGTCGCGTCGTCTACGAGGGTTGATTTTCCCCGAGGCGTATCAATCATTCATTGGCAGTGGCAGTGGCAAGCGTGCCGGACCCTCGTCATAAAGTTGTTTTCGCGGTAACGTATAGGTGGGGGGCGGGGATAAAGTGGAAAAGAAGGAGAAAGAAAAAAAGAATGAAAGAAAGAAAGAAAGAAAGAAAGCGAGGGAAATACGGGAGGGGTGGGGGTCGTGACTGGCGGTGTCTCGCGTGATTAAAAGGGCGTTCGCGACCCCTCTCTCTCTCACTCTCCTCCCCTTCGAGCCAACGAAGTCGCTCGAAAGTCTTAAAAAAAATGTCTCTCCCCGATACGGGCCTCCTCCTCCTCCTACTCCTCCTATAATGGTCTGGAAATATGAAATACGAGCCAGAAGGAGCAGTGCTGCCTACCGAGCACAATGAGGCATTACTTATGAATAAAGAAATAAAAAAAAGGAGGGGGCGTTCTGGTGGAGTCGCGTGGACGGGATCGTGATCTAATGGCTTTGGAATGCGAGCGTTTCAGCGAATATGGCGAGAGTCATACGGCGCCGAAGGGGGTGGGGGGAACCGTGTCTCGTTATTGCGGCGAAGTTATTATCCAACGGGAGTCGGATAACGCACGTCTACTTCGGTTGCGCATCAGTCGGTGGCGGCGGGGGGGAGCGGGAGGGAGGAGGAGCGGGAGGCAGGGGCAACAATAAATGGTACAGTTAAAGCGGGGGAAATGAAGGGTCGGCGAGTCAATCGCCGTTAAAATTGGGAACGAATTGCCGGTGGGGGGCGGAGGGAGGGGAGGATCCGAGCAAGGCGGTCCCGTGGGACCAACATGAGGATCGTCGGGTGGACGTCGCGGGGCCTCGAGCTCGGACACAGCGCGAACAGCCGGATAAGACGGGCGGCTAGGGCTGCGCCGCGAGGGAGCGAGGTGGGGGCGGGGGCAGGGGGGAGGGGGGAGGGAGGGCGAGACGAGAGATGTAACTGCCCCCGCCGAGGAGACAGACACCTGGTACCGAAAGGTACTGGGAAAATCGATCGTGAACCCGGTCGACCCGCCTTCCAGCCGAGCCAACGGAGCTCCGCCTCCCGTACCCGCCCGCTCCCTCGGAGATGACGAGTCGCAGATATCGATACCCGGCCCCGGTCGATTACCCGGCGTCTGGCTTCCGGACACATCCCTCGGCTACTGCTACTGCTACTGCTACTGCTACTGCTACTGCTACTGCTACTGCTACTGCTACTGGCCGCGCGTACCCGATACATCTTCCAACGATAGCCAAGATTGAGCCAAGATTACGGTTCGAGTTTATTTTAGAGAAACGAACGCTCCTTATTGCTCTTTCCCTCATCCGCCGGCCAACAGAGAGATCAACAGAGATCAACAGAGAGAGAGAGAGAGAGAGAGAGCAGTGAGAGAGATAGGGGGGGTGGGGACGATCGTTAATAAGAAAAGGCTGACGAGTCGCGAGTTGCTGTGCCGGGGCACGGAGAATGGGGAGGGCGGTGGGGAAAAATTAGAGCTTTTCCAACGGAAGATCGTTATTGGGAGAGGAGGGAGAGGAGGGAGAGGAGGAAGGCCGCGATATCGCGAGGAGAGTCGATTCGGCCTATTAACCAGAAGCTATGGGGCGCGCGCGCGAGAGAGAGAGTGAGAGAGAGAGAGAGAGAGAGAGAGAGAGAGGGAGAGAGTGGAGCCTTTGAAAATAGCCAAATGAGAATGGCCGGGTGGGTGTAGGGTTACCAAGTGGAGGCTTCGACGGCGCCAAAGTACGCCGGAGGAGGATTCGCTAGGAATGAGTCCGAACGAGCCGGAGCCGCGCGCGCGCGCGATTAAGGAGTTTGCTCGGCCCCCACCCCCACCCCAATAACTCCAAAGCCCATCCTCTTTACGAGACCCGTTACCCGTTACCCGTTACCCGTTACCCGTCGATGACAAACGGCCTCGAGCACCCCAATAACCTACGTGGCACGTGGGTCACCGGCTCGTCATTTCGCCCAACGATCCATCCCCGTCGATTGATCTTCCATCGATTGGTCATCCAGACCTTGCCCGTCGACGAACAGCCCCTTTTCCTCTTGATCCAAACAACTGTTGCTCCACTCACCATATAATCTTTTCTTCTTCTTCTTCTTCTACTTCTTCTACTTCTTATTCATTTTATTTTGTATTTATGTTCCAAGCGACTACGTATAATCGAGCCTAAATATAAATATCCGCTTGAAAATGCTTTAGTTAGTTATGTGGTCAATTATATTTCTCAGCCGGCGAGAGCTATTGAGCCTAATTGAACTGGTGAACACCATCCTCACCGGGTAACCATAATCTTCCCCAATTTCGCAGCCTTGACTTAGACCGGCGCCCGTCTCATACATTTACCTCTTACGCGCTAGTCTACGAAGCAATTACGTCCTCGATCCCTGCTCCTTCGTCATTTTCATTATATGCACGTTGTCTTGTAGGTTATTGGGCAGGTTATTGGGCAGGTTATTGGGGGGAACGGAAGGAGGAAGCGGCCGTAATTGTGACGTGGCGTTTACGTTGGCGTGCGCGGACCGGCATTCGCGACATTAAATGGTATTTTTTAAAGTATAAAGTACTAGGCCGACTTAGGGAATAGCTCCAATAGAATCGCTAAACTATTTCTAATTCTGGTTATTTGGGGGTTATTGGGGTTGTAATAGAGTCAGGGCAAATGAGAGAGGGGGTGCCGAGGAGTTTGCGCTCGAGTGTTTTTTTTGACGCGCAGACCGGCAGTTCGGGACGTTTTTAAAAGCGATACTGAGCGATGGAGGAGCTTCCCGTCGAGGGAAACTGGCCGAGAGTCCGGACGCCTCTCACGATCCTTCGATCCTCCGATCCTACGGTCGTGAGATAACGGGGCCGATGTTATTAACTGTTGCCGGACAACGAATAGTAATCAATAAAGAGCGACATCGCGTTTTTATGTAAATTTAATGACGTCAGGGATCGAGTAGGCGTTAAAGCCGATAGACGTACAGCCCAAAGTACGTCTCTCTCTCTCCCTCTCTCTCACGCACGCACGCGAGTAGAAACGTACGAACGTAGTGAGGCGGGGGCGGGGGCGGGCTTTTAAATGTCCGGTTGCGTGTGCGGGACCGAGAACGCGCCGGTGTCGTGGTCAGCGGGCCGGGGCCCAGCTGTTTGCAAAAAAAAAAAAGATGGGGAATTGGGGGGGGGGGGGGGGCGAGAGTGGCCGAGGATGGCCGAGGGATATCGACTCGCTCGTCAATATCAATGAGCGCAAGCTACCGGGACGAACTGCTGAAGAACGAAAGACTCACCGGGATCATGGTCGTGGGGTCGGTCGGTAGCGGCAGGAGCAGCAGCGGCGCGGGTGGCCAAGGCACTGACGAGGGACGAAGAAACCAAGGACTCGCTCGTAGGTACTCCCGGAAGCCGAGGGCGCCACCTTACCCTTAGGGGTGGCGAGTGAGACGGAGGGAGGGTGAGGGAGGGTGAGGGAGAGAGAGAGAGAGAGAGACCCCCAACCCCCAACCTAGCGGGGGATGTGTGCACCTGCCGGCGTCCCTCGGCCTCCCACCCATGTCTCTGTCGCTCGGGCAGCCCTCTCGACGAAAACAAACGAAGAGAGAGAGAGAGAGAGAGAGAGAGGGAGACACTACCCCCATGGGGTTGGTTGGTTGATAAGTTCGACCGGTTCCGGTGACTTGCTCGATGTCCCCGGGACTGCGTTTTAAGCCGCCGCGTGCCAGCCGATAAGCCCAAAGACATTGACGGATAGATTTTCACGACACACACCCCCTCGCCGCGAGAATTCATGGGTGGAGGGGGAGGGGAGGAGAGGAGAGAGAGAGATTCAGGCGACGCTGGGCCCCGTAATAACCGTAATCGGCGAGGCCGGCAAGTGCCAGGGGGGAGGGGGGGGCCAATTGATTTGTGAACGTCGATCTAGAAAGCCTTCTCGGCTCTTTATTAGTAAATGCGTCGTCGGGGCGCTCGATTCAAGCTCGATTCAAGCTCGATTCGGCTTAGCCCGAAATAAAAGCCACGATTGCCTTTCGCAATTCTCGGGCGGCCGTAAAAAAGCGCGGGGGACGGCGGCGCTGCGCGTGAAACATTGAGTTTCGGTCAAAGCGCCCGACGTTATTTTAAAACTTTAGCGCGGACTCGACGTAAACACGATGTTTGTTCGTCGTGCCGAGTCCGCTCCCGCTCCCGCTCCCGCTCATTCAATAGCCGTTCCTCTACGCGGGGACATCGAGAGTGTGTGTGTGTGTGAGAGAGAGAGAGAGAGAGATGGAATGGAGTGCGCCTCCATTCATCGAGCCCCGACGATGTTGGCGGATCTACCGGGATCGGCAAGAGTTAGTCTGTTTGGGGTGGGTGGAGGGCGGTGGGCACAAAGTGGTCCGATAAAGGTTGCGATCAGAGCGAGGTGGGGTGGAGGGGGTGGAGGGTGCTCGCGAGCGAGCGAGCGACGGGACGATTGCGGTACATGCGATATATATATATATATATACCCAATAACCACCCAGAGATGCAATTACCAAAGCGGATAAATACCGGGGACGGGCAATGGGGATGGGGAGGTTGGGCGGGAGTAAGGAAGGAAGGAACGGCCGATAGGGCTCTCGGGGAGAGTTCCGTGCCAGGTGAAATTGGCTTCCGCAATCGTAACTCATCTATCTCGAGGCGGTGGGTATCGTGCCAGGAACGATGCCCGGGTAAGCGATACTCGACTAGCCGGTGCATATGCCGCCTGTATATCCCGGGCACCCCAATAACCCAGCACTGGACGTGGATAAGGATAATAACCGCGGTTACACGAGAACGGCGGTCCAATGGCCGAGAAGGGAATGAACCAACGCTCAGAGGAGCCCGGCCGTCGTCAAGGACTCTCCCCGCATTTCAATATTATAATATCGCATGATAAAATTGCATTAGAAGAGGGGCATGTCGATGCGATGCACCCGGGGCGGGGGAGAGGCGCCACGACGACGACGACTACGACGACTACGACGACTGCATTGAACGGATCCATTGGACGGACCCGTATTACCTAGGAGGGGGGAGAGGTATCTTAGCCAGTCGTCGGCCGGTTAAATAACAAATTCATAACTCGACGAAATTTTCCAAGGAAATTACAACGACTGTGTACGTCTACATTACGTAGCCGGATATTGTTGTGGGGGATGGGGGGGTAGGAGATAGCTTAGCTAGGAACTCGGTGAGGTAGCCAACGAGACCGCGTATCGGGGTCTTAAGCCAACCTTTTTTTTTTACCAAAGCGATTAAATTAAATTGTAGCCGGTATTTGAGCTTTTACCCGAGTTTCGTAGAATTCTCGACGTTACGCTCTACTCCCCGCTCCCCGCTCCCCATCCCCCACTAGCCAACGAGCACGAGGTACGTGTTGTATTATTGTACGTATCGTAAGGATTGATTCGGAGGCGTTGAATTAACTTTGGCATTGCGGGAGTGCCGGAGCTTTATAAGGAGTGTCGAGTCCCCCTCTCTCTCTCTCTCTCTCTCTCTCGATACCTCTATGCCGATACTTCAATGATTTTGCGTAAAGACGGATTAGCGCAGCGACGCCGAGAATTTCGAAAGAATGGCAACTGTCGCCCGTATTCTGACAGGTATACGAATACAACGTACGAATATAACGTCCATTCGTAGTCTGGAGTTGGAAAACGGGGGCTCACGATATCACGAGCCACCGCCTCTATCTTGGCATCGGCGGGCTATCGTTATCACCGTTGGTCGGATCGTATCCTATCCGCCACCACCGACGCCACCACCGACGCCACCGAGCGAATCATCGGCTTACCCCGGTAATGCGGAGCAGCGGCGAGATGGGCTATTAACCGACTAATAATAGACCCTGATGAATCGGTCATTAAAAATTACGGGCCGTTTAATAATAGTCGAGCGCTCGCTTCGAGTGGCCACCCTACCTCCCACCCTACCTCCCACCCACTCGCCCGCTATCGACAAGCGATAACAAGGATCCCGATATCCTTGTCGGGGGACGGGGGCAGATGTCGCGCGGGCCTCCTCCTCCTCCTCCTCCTCCTCCTCCTCCTCCATGACCAGGTCCCACCGCGAGCCATAAATCACCGCGTAACCGGAGGAAAAACAATGTCGCAATGGTCCGTTTCGAGCTTTGAGATATTTTAATCCCCGAGCCGAGCGACGGCCGAATTTCTAAGCCCTGCTGCTGCTGCCCCGGTCCATCTATCCTGCCTTTTTTTTCCACCGTGAGCGCAGAACAAGGCCAGCCGACCGCTGCTCCGTGCCACCGTTCGTTCCCATAAAAACTCGACCGATTTAGATTTCACCGACAATTAACCATTTCCATTATTACGTTCCGCTATCAGTGGCAGCCGTCTTTACGAACTCTCCCAATAACCTCCATACCCAACATCTTCCTACATTAATAATTACTTCATTGTTATTGTTGTTGTTATTGCTATTGTTGCTATTTGTCTTTGAATTCGTTAATTTATAAGTTAATAATGCGTCGTAATGGACAATCAATGATTAATGCGCAGGTGTAGGTGTGTCCACGCGTACCTTCGTTATTGGACTTTGAATAATTGGACAACGGTATCCTTATTACTTTATTAATTTTAGTTGTTTTTTTTTTTTTTTTTTCATTGCTCTCTTACCTAATGCAGATGATTCCCTGACGTTATTATTGGGCGTGTGAGTCAGTGTTACAATGTTACTGTGGACTGTTTGTTAAATTTGGGATCAACGAAGTCGCTGCTTTAACTTGGAGAATTTTGATTTGTTTTATCGATTTAACGTAAATTAAATATTAGCGATAAGAATAAATATTCACGGAAATTTATAGAAAATAGAAGAAGTTAATTCAATTATTTAGAAGTCCATAATATTCATAGAGATTAATAATTTTATTTTCAATGACATTATATATATTCGTATTATTCGTATAATAATGATATTATTGTATATTATTGTATAGGAATAAAGATCTTCTAACAATTCAATTTAATATAACATGAGCAGCAGACGAAACGTTTACTCGACATTTTTATCAATTTCTTATTGATTGACGATATAGTAAAATAAACAAGGATTTAATAATCATAAATAAATAAATAGATAAATAAATACTATAATCGCTGTTGAATGAATTGTAATAATAATAGTAATAATATGTCTTGATGATGTTGTATACGGTAAGCTTTTAAATGAAATTATTAATGCCCAATACAAGGAAGGATTTATTTTGTACAACGTATACGTGATTTTAATTTTATTTTAAATTTATTTCAAAGGAAATTAAAAAAACATAAGTTTAACCGAACAATTGAACCCGGATTAAAAAAAAATACCACCCCCGCCCCCCAATAACATTAATATTGAATTTATTTGGACATTCGAAAGAAATGATATAATTATCATTTACGCGTAACAATTATCGAGAATCGATAATTAATAGATCCTTAAGGAAAGGAATCCGTTAAATATTTGTAAGTATAAAAAATGAAAGGGGAAAAGGGAGGATCCGTTATTCATAGTTTAATATCGTAATTAAGGTGGTAAACAAAAGATCATCGCGAGCTCATGGGAAGTATTATCTTGTAAATAATTGTCCGGCAGCAGCGGTAACAACTTTGGAAATTGAAATGAGCGAGTTTTAAAAAAAAAAAAAAGGGTCCCGTACGCTAAGCTCGGACACGTGTCAACGCAATGACAACGCGACGTTGATGGATTCGTGTTATTGTCTCATCGGTGGCGGCGGTCGTATTATCGATCGGTCGTCCAAGTTCTCGAGCCGAGCGTATCCATTCCCCCTTCCCCTTTCATTTTAAGAGAAGCGCGCCCGACGCTCACCCAACCCTCTCCTAACTAATTAATAATAATCATAATAAGAATTTAACATTCGGTGGGACGAGCTCGATGTTGCGGGATTATTGTGATCTACGCGGCTCGACCATGCGAATCGCCATGGACACGACGGAGGGCATGTGGTGGGTATGGTGACATTGATCCGTCGTACGTTCCGACAAACCCTTTGAACTCTTACGATTAAGTCGCGTAATATCGTATTGATCGATTCGTAATGAAATCCTCTCGTTCGTGATGGCGAACGACAACTGACATCGTAACATCGTAGCCATAAGGTTTAGAAAACCTACTTGAGCCTAAAAATTTTTGTATAAGCATGCGACTGGCGTGAACGGACTCGCGGACCCAATGGCAGTTATACATTTGCATTTATACGGCTTAAATCTGCCACGTTAGCGAGACAATATTTTTTTTTTTATTTGTAACGTTTATTTTATTTAAATCGAATCGTTCATAAAGAAGAAGAAGAAGAACTGCTTTACTCATGCTAATGAAATTAATGATTAAAAAGTTCGTGATATGTTTCAACATATATCTATATATATATATATACCGTCGACGACCTGTCCCCCCCTCCTCTTAATCCCCTAAAAAATCTTTACTAATAATCCTGTAAATAAATCTGTCCATGAAGTTACTGCTGCCGATAAATCAATCATATCTTCAGGCTGATAACGATCATCCAATAAAATTATATATAAGAATTGTATTGTGTGTGTATATGTATATTACGTTTTATAAATAATTTCATTTGACATTTTGGAATAAAGATTGTACGAAGAGACGATATAACGTAGAGGTAAACTAAGAAAATCATGGAAATGATAAAAAATTTCGAATCGCCGAGACCCCCATGACAAATGTCGGTATTGGGACAATGTACAAACAGCGCCAACTAGCTTCGTAACTAGGTAACTCCGACGAAACTCACAGATCCAGCGGAATGCACGGGTGGCCTAGTTCCGGCGACGACCCGTAGGTGTCACGCTTCTAGCTTACCGTATCGAGTCGCACAGAGGAGAACGTAATTCAAGCGACGACCAACAGATGCCGCCGCAAATTAGTAAACAACTTTTTTATTAAATAAATAATATCTTAATTGTTAATATGCATTAAATAATACGTCTAGGAATAACAATTACTAAACTTTTAAATAATTATTCGTGAAATTAAAAACATAAATCAAACCCAACAATCGACAAGATTAAAAAATAGCTTAATAACAATAATATTCTCAATTTATTTGAACAATTGAAGAAAATGTTATAATAATAACTCATTATAAATAAGTAATTTAATATAATCTTATTATGCAGTGAAATAATATTTATATTAAAATTATTATTTTTAATATGTCTAAAATTTTATATTATACGTAATAATCCAGAATCAATAATTAAACTCGTAGCCACTAAAGGAATGAACTTTTAGACTAGAATACAAGTTTATATGTAATTACCGTAGACTATTCATAAAATAAATTGTTTTATTTTTTATTTTTCATAACAAATTTTTTTTTTTTTTTTTGTTTCTTTACTTCCGCATTTCTTCACTTCTTTACTTAATTAGTTCTTCTTTATTACTTCTTCTTTTCTTCATTCCATGCTTACTTGATTTCGACTTCTTTTCACTTCTTTTCGCTTCATTTCTTCCTTTTCTTCCTTTTCCTCGGCAGTAACTTTTTTAGCAATGATTTCTGTTACTCTATTTTTTGAAAGTATAATTTTAAATAATTTACTACGTAAAATTTTGTATTTGTATGAAGTAATTAAATTAAAATAGTTGATTATGAATTGTAATATCGAAGATATTATTATCACCGTATTATTTTTGTATATATTTTAATAATTAATTCTTTATGAATTGTAAGTAATTATTTTTATATTGAATATATAATGCGTTGTTGTTGATATATAAACTAATAAGAAAATCCAATCAAAAGAACAAACTTAATTTTTGTATTATCGTCCGGATTGGTAATATCAATAATTATTCTATTTGGGATTCTTCGTACCTGGATCATTATTGGGTAATGATCAATTGTACAATTCAATTCTAACGTGTCATGCTTTTCATTACAGTTATCGCAAGAGGGGGGGAGGGGAAACAGTTATCAAGGGTTTCATACGTTAGAGGTTCAAAAATATTTGAAATTAGAAATAATTCTATTTGTTGCGACAGAGTTATTTTTCTTCTCTTTTCTTTTTTTTTTTTTAAAGAGTATTTTGATGTCGTGTATATATATATATATATAATCTCCTCACGTCCACTGAAGCAATTCTCATTACATTCGATCCATACTTAATCCCATTATTAAATACCATTCCTTATTTTGGTAATGTTAGTAAATTGATTACGATTAGGAGGCTTCTCAGTAGTTAAAGTGGCAATGCCGCTTTAAATCGATTTTAATTAAATTCCATGTTTTATTATTAGTAATTTTGCATATAATATTTTTACTCGAAACTCGATCGTCTAATCCAATAGGGACATTTAATCCGTACTCTTCATTAAAGGATTCTATCGGGGTTATCGGGGTTACAATTTGATATTGCTATAACCTCCTACCTGTCCCACCTCCCTCCCTCCCTCCCCCGCCTACCCCAATAACCTTTCGCGTACGTTTTTTAAGTGACGGTGGTGTTGGTGCGGCCCTTTAAATTCCATGCCGTTCCGTAGGCCGACTTGGTACTCTGGGCCCGTGCGTCCCAGTACCGGGATCGACTTGACGGGAGAGCCGGAGCAGTTTTGCAGTTGCCGAGACATTTTCTGCGCTCCTCGGCCTTCTTCGCCCTACCCCAATAACCTTCCCCAATAACCCCAATAACCCCAATAACCCCCGAGACCACGTAATACTCCAAAAGATTTGAGAGCGCAGATCCCTGATGTCTTATTACTTCGATCGTAAATTCCCCCCCCTACCCCCCCTACGTTTATTTAAGACTTTGTGCAGCCCAGGCGAGACCAGGCAAACTCCCAGAGGAAAGATCTCGTCCTATAAACAATAATTATCGAACAACGGAGTACTTCTTGGTCGCTATTGGGGGGAGTACTCGACAAACGGTTCGGCAATAGAGGCAATATAGAGTAGCTCTTCCCCTCGGACGACGTCATCCTGTCCCCTACAGCCCCTTCATCACCTTGTATTGTGAGCCCTGGATATACGGCTTACCCACATACGGATGTACGTGTCAGCGATAGATCTCTAGATTTTACGAAGCCAATGATGTCTCTTGTACGAATTTCGCGCTCGTCCGCGAGTCCAAGATCGCTACTCCTCTCTCAGTCTCAGTCTCTCTCTCTCTCTCCTGTTATTCGAATGGGACGCGGTTATTATCGGGAAGCAGACGACGCAGAGCTGACGTTTTGCTGGCTGAGGGGAGCGGAGGGTAGCGGAGGGTAGCGTCGCGGATATCGTAGGTATATAGACTCGCGGCTAAGGAACCGGTAAGCCACGTTTTTTAATTGTCAAAAGCCCTTTGGGGTCACGAGGGAAGTATGTCTTCGGATGAGGAGGCCGACGATGTGCGCGACCTGGAATTTATCCGTCAGCAAACGCTTAATCGACCGAAAGGAGATAGAATGCAAGTAAGTGCTTGGGACGATGACGACGATGGTATCGAGGAGAACAGAAATGCCAAAGGTTAGATTGCCCCTTATCTTTCAGCCCTTCCTACGTATGATTTTCTTATTATTCAAGTCCTTTCGAAGAGGTAGAAAAGTGCCAAGACGTCTACCTGGCGAACCTATATATCTTCCCTGTATCCCTAATAGTAGCTTAATTTAATAATTGTTGTACTTTGCAAAACAATTGTTGGGCCTCGACAATGGCATTAAAGCTTTTGCATCTCAAGGTCAAATTGTACTCAAGTCAAGTTTTTGCCCTCGATTGCACGAATGCAAATTGTCCAAATCCTGATGCTTTGCTTAATTAATACAAGATAATAAACAAATTCATAGTGACGTTGTCCTCGTTAATTAGTATTAATATAGAACTTATGGCTTGCAGATCCCATTGAGAAGGCAGTCATGGAGGCAGCCGAACAAGGACAATTGGATAAAATAAAAGAACATTACGCGTCAGATCCTTCTGTTATTAATTGCTCGGATCGCGATGGCTACACACCACTTCACAGAGCGTGTTATGGGAACCACGTTGAAGTAGTGGAGGTAACGTTTCATGGCCTTGACACGAGCGTTGAAAGTTTTTACCTCAAATACGTATGTTCTCAGTTCCTGTTGGAATCCGGGGCAAGAATCGATGCTAAAACCAACGACCACTGGCAGCCCCTGCACTCTGCTTGTTATTGGAACAATGTCGATTGTGCTTCTATTTTATTGCAACACGGTGCTGACGTCAACGCCAAGACTAAAGGGGATCAAACGCCTTTGCACTTGGTATCGGCCAGCTCTCACAACTTACCCTGCTTACAGCTTCTTCTGTTGAATCCGGACACGGATACGCAAACGAAAAATTCCAGCGGCGACATTGCTTACGATATAGCAAAGAGAAGCGGAAAGTATTATCCCCTTTTCGAAATGACCGAACCTTGCTTTAATGAAATATAAATAAGTTCTTGTATCGTTAATTCCAACTGTATACCAGTTATTACATATATTTAAGAGTTTCATAAAAAATAAATTAAGGCTTACATTTGTTGTTTTCTTTTTCTTTTCTTTCTTTTCTTTCTTTTTTTATTTTATTTTCTTTTCTTTTCTTTTCTCTTTATTTATTTATTTATTGAAGTGTAACGCAAATACAATAAATAATAACTTTTATGAAATTATCTTACAATTTTAGGCATACATAAGAATACATATAATAATAGTAAATGCATTTTTGAAGCTTTAGTCTTGTAATAATTGTTTACAATACTATGTAAAGAAGAAATTAAACTAAAATTCACTATTATTGAACGTGCGTGTTTTAATAATGAAATAGTGTTACAAAAAAAAAAAAAAAAAAAAAAAAAAAAAACAAATGTTAAAAATAATACTTTAGTATGTATTTTGTTCATTCGTAAAATACATTTTGTATGCATCTAGAAGTATATTATATGCTTGGTAACGAAACGAGGAACCAAATATCGTATTTACAAACATATTACGCTTCTCCTACATCGCAAAATAAAGATTGCATATTTCGTTTGTTTGTGTTTGTCTTATTTTTTCTTTTCTTTTTTTTTGTTTTGTTTTTTTTTTTTTTTTTTTTTTTTTTTTTCTTTTGACTTTTCGTTTTATATAATTATTTTTTCCTTTTCGTTTTTGGTTCATTTCCCGTGTAAAGCTAATAGTAACAAGAACAACAAGAACAACAAGAACAACAAGAACAAGATGGATTTATTATGAGAAATAACTTTAGATTGATAATTTTTTTTTTTTTTTTTTTTTTTAAACGTACGCTTCGCGGAACCTAATCGTTTTCTTTGCTTTTTTTTTTTTCCTTCCAATAAAGCTTATCGAGGATAGCGTTATCAATGTTTTTAGGCCTTTCATCAGTCTCTCAATTTACATACGTATCACTCCTCTACGGCTCGTGAGATTAGACCTAAAATAATTGGTCACGATATGGAAACCGGAACGGTGGCAGCCCTTTATCAATAGCTTTATCAATGAATATTTCCGGACATAATAATAATAATAATAATAATAACGGAGGCCGAATAAAGCTTTTCGAAGACGATGATATTAGAAGCTTCTGGCATCCAAGAATAACAATTAATATCTTTTCTGCTCTCTTCGTTTACGAGTATGACTGCCGAGACAGACTGAGTGGGAGAGAGACAGAGTGTGTGAGTGCGAGTGTGTGCCCTCGTGACAATATTTGGCGTAACTACTAATGTACGTACGATCGCGAGGACTCGGGATTGGGGTTCAAATGACTTTTATTTTAATCTAACGAGTGCAAGAACGTACGTAACTTCGACTCGATATATATATATATATATATATACACGTATATATGTATATAGTCATTTGCATTGATCGCGTCGAGTATTTCAAGAGTTATTGAAACGTTGATATTGCTTACCAATGCCTAAGGACGTCGACCCCATCCTGTTTGCAAATAAAGCAACAACGTATTCGTTTTATTCGTACATCGGAACGTAAGCGTATTCCAATAACCCCATATTTTCATTGAATTTAACAAGTATGCGGCGGCGGCGGCGGCGGCGGCGAGACACGTTTCGCAATACGAGAAAAAAATAATATAATTCATTGAACTGAAGCTTACGACGAACAGTAAATTGCCGTAATCGCGTACAGGACGTATCGTATCCTAACGGTTTTTTTCCAACCACGATTTAACGTATATTTATTTGTATTGTACGTAACAACCACGTATCGGCTGGCCCATTCATCGTATAACAATGTATGTCCCATTGATTATTGATTATTATCGTCGTATCGCCCGTCAATATCTTACATCTCAATTACAAAAAACAACAACATTTTTACCCTCCCAAAACGATGGGTCGGGTCGGATGGGTCGGATGGTCGGATGGATATTATGACTTACGCTTGAAACACTTGGGGATTCCTTTTCTCTTATTTGTAATAATAGGAAAGTGTATTGATGGGGGGGGGGGGGGCAATGGGTGAGAGTCTCTCGGGGCTCTCCGTGTAACGTATAGAGAACGCCTACAATTGCGCGTGGATAATGTATTAAAGGGTCGAGAGATTAACGAACTTGGGCGTGCCGTTGTTCAACTTTCTCGAGCCTTCCCAAATAATAACCGTGCAGTCTTCCGTTGCAGCGTACAAATGGTGCTGGTCGTATGACCAGGTCATCGCTACGATCGCACCGCATCCTTTGCCGCTATTTATCTCGCGTACCAATCTCAAATCCCAACTACTCCATAATCTAGAAGAAAAAAAATAAGAAGAAGAAAGGTTTTCGTCAATTATTGTATTATTAATACTACAAGGCAATACAAATACCAATTATTATCATTACCTTATGGCTCCGTTATCCAAGCCGGTCGCGATCACGTTGATCGAGACGCCTTCTACGGCGTTGCTGTAACAAAGTGCTGTGATCCGACGTCTCAGTGACACGGAGCCGACGGGCCTCGCGTTTATCGTGTAGACTTTGAGATCCGAGCGGCCGTCGATGGTACTGGTGATGGCCGAATTCGATAACTGATAAACGACGGCTACGTCGCCCAGGGTTTCGCTTATCGATATCAGGCCAATCGACATACCCTGCTGCTCCCTCGTAATCGACCTCACGTAACTCAAGCTGTAAAGTCATCGGTCATCCGGCATTATTAACCCTTCATTAATCTATCAACGTGGGTAGCCACCAACCTGTTCAAGTCCCATATGACCAAGACAGCCTCGCTGTCGCCGGAGACGGCTATGCTGAAGGCACGGGAGAGCTCGATGGCGACGACGCGCTTTCTGTGGGCGAGGAGAACCGACGGCGAGGACGAGCTGAACTCGATTTTCTCGGTAGCCCCGACGCTGCACGCGTAGACGACGATACGCCCGGATACGTAGCCGATCCAGAACTGTCCGCAGTCGGGCGACGACTTCATTACCGTGATCTGAAACAAAAACAATAACAAAGATAAATGATTGTCAATATACATATATATATATATGTGCCGAGCCGAGCCGAGCCGAGCCGAGCCGAGCCGACTTACGGAGTCGAGGCCAGAGGATTTAATGAGCGGCCTCGGCGGTTGCTCCTTTTTCGTTTTCAGCCTCGCGATCCCGTCCGTGCTGTTCCAGGAGGCGAGCGCGGCCCCGAGGACCGACGTGCTGCTCAGCATACTCGCCCCTTTCGAGTAGGCGAGTATCAAGGTCGTGCAGACCGGCAATCCGAACACGTCGCCGGTCGACAGGGGTACGAGCGAGGCCAGCATCACCCTGTGCTTGTGCTTCCAGCATACGAGCGGCTCGTTACCCGGTGCGCCCACGTAGTTGCCCCATTTTATACCTGACGGAGAGGAGGCGGTTAGCGTTAGGGCACAAGTACGTACGTACGTACGAGGGCTGCTATAATCGGGTCTATCGGCCTATCGAAGGCTACGTCGTACCTTCGACGCCCTCCATGGCGTAGGGGGGATTGGCCGGTCCACTGAGGCTCAGGTTCTGAATGGGCAAGGGATGCGAGGCTCTGAACAGCTGGGCCGGTGTTTGTCCGTAGGTCTTCACCATCGTCTCCCAAGCCTGTCTCTCCAACGGGTCGGCAATCTGCTCGACGTTGAAGCCGTAATAGGTCTGCAAGATAACAAGTATGGCGTTGATGATGATCGTGACGGTGATGATCGTGATGAGAGTAGCGTTGAGCTATTGGTCAATTGGTTCAGTACCGCTGGATGGAAAACGTTGATGGCCTCGACTGCTGGTCTGCCGGTCTGACGGAATCCGAAGACGAGATCGATCCAGAACGGCAAGACCTCCCGTACGATCTCGGACTCGAGCGCGGCTCTGTGCGCCAGGATGAACAGTCTCGCGTCACCGCCGCACCACTTGGGCAGCTCGACGTCGCCCACCCGGTTCCCGTTCTGCCTTACACCGAAATTGAAACCTAAATTGCAACGTTAATTACTCGTCGAGATGTTCGTCTGGCGGAATGAGAACCCGGGAATGGACGAACCTTCGAAATTCAGAAGAAACTCCGGCAAGTAGAAGAACTCGGGTATAAGCTCCTTGACGTCGGTCGTCGAGTCGCAGCTCGTCAGTCTCCAGGTCGTCGCCAGAGCATGGAACGTCCTGTCCGGGATGTCGAAATTGTCATCTACGCGTAAAAGTTAATTTTAACAATCTCGGTTGGCTTGCTCATCTTGTCGGCTAGCTGGGCGCGCACGCGCGTTTACGTACCTTGGTAATTCAAGAACATGCTGGTGAAGGGCGGCAGTCGGACGAGGAAGTGCAAAACCGTACCGGAATTACTGTAATGCGACCCGTAATGAAACGGCTCCTGATTAAGGGCGACCAGGTTCAAGCCCTCCGAGAGCGCTTGCTTCAAATACTGAAAGTAGGGACAATCGATGGGTGAGTTTTCATAAAACACTCAGCGCTACGACAAATTGGCTACGAGCCAACGAAACGATAATACGTACGTTGTAATTGTTTATGTAATGCTGCTCGTTTTTCTTATCCTGGACTGCCATAGGCCGCTTGAAATTCCTGAAGGAAAAACGGAAATAAAATAATAAAAATAATAATAAAAAACACAGAAATACGTAGCCCGTCAAGGTCATTCGACTTGACAAACGCCTGAAGCTCGGGTTGTATTGTATAAGGGCCGGCGTTACCTGTATATTTTCGGATTGGTCAAGTCGATCGTTTCACTGGTATAGTCGGATAGAACGAACGGGAAGACTGGATACTGCATGAGATCGTTGTAGGAGCGCCCGGCCAGCTTGTTCAAGCAGGTGATGTACTCCCAATTCGTCAAGGCCCCGCTGCGCCACAGCGCCAGTGCCTCGCCCAAGTCATCCCCTGGCACGCGCCTCGGCAAATTGCAGTTTGATAGTTCCAGCGCGAACTCGTCCCTTTCCTAACATCATGACGACCAGGACGACGACGACGACCAGGACGACGACCAGGACGAATACATGCGTTTGTTAATTATAGAGAGTAAGATTTGAAAGGGCTATTGTGGCTGGTAAAAAAAGCACCTTGGAAGAGTTGAAGGCTAGTAGGTAGGTTCTGCCGGTTATCAAGAAGATTTCGATCGCGCGCTCTTGAAGCTGGTACCTGCGCCGGTGGAGCTCGCGTATGTCCTCGAGGCGCCAAGCCGTTCCCCCGGCCATGGCCAGGTCCAGGCCGCCCAAGGCTATCTGCGAAGGGACAGCGCGAGCAACGAGTCAGTCCCAAGTAAAGGCGAGTGGGGGTGGAAGGAATTAGGGGTTACGACGGGACGGGGTAACCTACGTCGGTATGGAGGGGCATGTCCGGGTTGTCAGGTACAAAGTAAAAGCACGTCTCTCCGATCAAGGCCTCGCCGGACAGCTCGGCTTGGGGCGTCACCACCCTCGTTTGCGACATCTTCCTGATCCGCTCGGTCGTGTGGAGCCTCTCTATCAGGGCCGTCGCCTTGGCGTCCTGCTTGCCACTCGTAAACAGATAGGACAGCGGGGCGTCGAGCTTGCTCGCTTCTACGGACAAAGGCATCGTTAATCAACCAAGTAAGTAAGAAAGAAAGAAAGGGGTATTATTACTCAGTTTATCCGTGTGCTCGTTGAGAAAGAAGCGCCGATCGATGTTGAGGTGGCATCGTTGCAGACGTATTCGTACCCTGGCCGGGCCCTCCGTAGGATCCAGCTCCCAGCTCCTCGAGTAGCTCTCGGGAAAGTGCCAGGAGGCCTTCTCGTGGGTGAGCCTCTTGGCGATGTCCCTCCACTTGGCCATTGCCTGCGCTTCGAGGGCACGGGAATGCTTCAGCCGTTCCATCAGGATCTTCCGCTCTCGATTCTGCTCCTCGACGACCGTCCGCGTTATGGACATCGCGCTCTCCGTCAGCTGCTTCGCCAGTGTATCGAATCTATTCGATATTCTGTGAAATTGCGGACAGGACGGGACGGGGAGGTGGGTTGCGATGGACGTTATTTATCACTTGGCTCTACCTGAGATATCATGGGGCTTGCGATTTTATTGTCATGCGTGTATATTAACCGAGTGATCGACGGCAGCTGATTGTCGATCCAGATGTCCCGCTCCCTCATGAGCTCGCGTCGCAGCAAGGTCAGCTCCTCGATCCACATGTCCGTGTTCTCTTGCTCGACCGCCTTCGCCAACTCCCAGATCTTCAAGGCCTCCCTGAGCTCGGCACATATCCGGGCATCCGCGCTCGGCATCTCGTCTCTTCTCTGCAGCAGGTCCCAGAAGAAGACGCTGAACTTCTGCTCGACCTAATCATCACGTAATCATCACGATCGGTAATCATCACGAGCCTCCGTAGGCTTAAAAGTGAGCTTAAAAACGGCTGGCCCGCGCCTACTACGTAAGAGCACTAGGCTTACCTGGGGATGGACTTCCAAGAGGGTGGAGAGGATCTCGCGAGTCTTGGGCTCCTCCATGAGCGAGCGGACCGCGTAGAGCCTCGTGTTGTTGCTCTGGTGGGGGCTCATGAGCCAGACCATTATTTTGGCCGTGTTCTTCCTGAGGACGGACTTTACCGACCAGCTGTTAATCCAGTAGGTCTTCTTGTTAAGCGGGCTGGATATGCCGTGGAGCAGGATGGAAAAGAGCCGCTTGGTAAGCTGGAGCTCGCTAGCGGATACCGAGCCGTCGGCCGTCGTCAAGAAATCCACGGCTCGGTTCAGTATCAGCCTGAAGCGCTCGTTCGACTCGCCCTTACCCGGCTCCCGCATCATCGTGTTCGAAACGAGATGGAGGCTCCCGTAGCTTGACGACCTCGAGCCCTGGTCGCTCTGCTCGCTCGATGTCGTTAGCCCTGTTGAGGTATCACTCGTCTAGTCTAGATAGCTGGGGGGGTTGGGGGTTGGGGGGGTCCGTGAGTGGAAGGGCGCCGAGGAGGTGGAGGTGGAGGTGGAGGAGGCTACGTTACCGTTTGCCAAGTAGGAGGCCGAGGCCAAGTAGGAGGCGGTGCTCTTGAGACGGAAGCCAGAGTGATTGGAGACCTTGGAGGTGAGAATGTCGAGCTGGCCGTCGAACAGGGCGACCTGGGCGTCCCTCAGGGCGGGCACGCAGATCTTGTTGGCCCCGCACTGGAATCTCTCGGTCAGTTCCGCGTGGTTGAGAATGTTGTGCAGATCCGTGAGGCAGTGCATGTGATGATTGCCCGGTGAGTCCAGGAGTTTCGTCGCTATGGCCACGAGTAAGACGTGTATGTCCCGGAACAAGGATGCGCAGGAGCCGATGTGGGCCGCATTCACCAAACCCCGGACGACCGACTCCATCAAGCCTTGGTCCAGCAGTATCCTCAACGCGTGTTGATTCTACCGATTTCGATCATTTAGAACGAAAAAACGGTTAAAGGGTGGGTGGGATCAAGGAATGGATTATTTTTAACCTTGGTTATGAGGTCGGTGACGAAAGAGACGAGAGGCCTGGCGACGTTCAAGTCGGTCGCGGCCGCCTTCGGTATCATGGCCAATATAGGGGGCATCGCGGCGAGACTCGGCCCCTTCAGCGCCAAATTCTCC
This sequence comes from Ceratosolen fusciceps, assembly GCA_018883505.1. Classification (NCBI taxonomy): domain Eukaryota; kingdom Metazoa; phylum Arthropoda; class Insecta; order Hymenoptera; family Agaonidae; genus Ceratosolen; species Ceratosolen fusciceps. The sequence goes on from RCIC01000019.1 coordinate 1,489,321, forward strand.
AAGGTAACGACCAAGGGCTCGCTCCCGGGATAAAGCGATATCTGATTGGCCAGGTGTATAAAGTACTTTTGCTTGACGAACTTGTTGACCTCCTCGTCGGTGGCTCGCTGCAGGTACACCTGTATGACCTTTATGAGGGCCGTTCGCACCCTCGCGTCCGGATTGTTCGACAAGATCAGCAGCAACTCGACGCGCAGCACCTTCCTGAGGACCGAGCCGACCTGGCTGTCCGGCAGGACACGGAGCGCGTCCCGCAGTAGGAGCAGCAGACCCTCGCAGACCAATCCCTGGCAGGCACGTTTCTTGTCCGACCAGATCGACTGTCTGTCGTTCACCTGCTGATTCGAGCCCTCGCTCGCCGCGATCCCCGAGTCCTCGCCCGCGCTCGTGTCCTGGCCCTGCGACGACGTGTCGTTCTCGACGTTCGCCTCCTCGACCTCCCGCTCCTTCATGATCTTTCCCTTCTGGATCTCTACATTCGTCAAGGACTTGTTCAACTTACTGTTCTCCAGCATACTGATCGACTCGCTGGACTCGCTCTGCATTAGGCTCTGGAACGTTTTAATGGATTCATTATTATTCTTAACGGGTCCGCCCGCTCCCCGACCCATCGCCTTCGACTTACCTTCGCCGACGACTTGCTCACGTCCAGGGGCGTCAATAAGAAATACATGTTGTGCCTCGAATGGGTTACGTAAGTCTCCGAGGCCTGGTGCACCAGTATCAGATAATCCGCTATTAATTCTAAATGCGAGTACTCGGGCGGTGCTCCCATCAGGGCCCTTATCAGTTCAACGACCGCGCTCCCGGTCGTCGCGTCCAACGAGACGTTCACTTCCTCGTACATGAAGTGCTCCTGAGGGCCAAGTGTGCGTATACGTTCATTGTCTCGGCCATTGCGAGAGCGAGTGTTGTCTGATTCGTACGTCGGCTGCTTACCTTGCACATGAGAAGTAGCGCGTCGACGATACGGATGCGATTCAATTGCGCGGCGTTGAACTCCCTCTGCGGGTGCTGGTCCTTCAATAAGCAGAGCATCGCCTGGAGCAGGAGATTTAAGGCGTCGTACATGGCCCAGGTGCGCCAGGCCTCGAGGGCGCACTTTATCAATTCCGGATCGGTGATTATAGCCTCGGAGTTCTGAGAGATCAGGTGATTCTTCGTGCCGACGTCCTTGACGAGGATCGGGAAGTCGCAGGCCGCGTCCAGTATGGCCTTGAGCATGTGCTTGCTCGCGTAACAGCGCGGCGACTCCAAGACCTTGAGGAGGAGCGAGGCCCCGCCCTCGGATCTGTACTGGTTCAGCATCTCCGAGTCGCTGCGTGCCAGGTGCAGGACTATCGACAGGGCCAGGGCTTGTTCCTCCTCGTTCGAGTTCAGCTCCACGACCTGCAGCGTCCACACGTAAAAGACCATCGCTCTCCCTAACCAAGCCCAATAACCCCAATAACCCCAATAACCCCTTCTTTTCCTATTCTTTTTATTTTCATCAAAGAGGCAACGAGGCTACGAGGCTACCTACGAGACAACGGGACAACTCACTCGGGCGAAGAGGTAGAGGAAAACGGGCATGCCGCCGATGAGGCTCGCCGACGAGACGAGGCCCTTGTAATGCTGGCACTGAAGCTGCACGACCGCTATCGGCGGAACGGAGAGGGGCGGCTGCTGGGAGACCGTGTGCTCCGGGGCAGAGACGACCTTAAAGCCAGGCTGACCGGGAAACAACGTCTTGACAACTGCTAAGTAATAAAAGGGAAAAGGGGGGCGGGGGGAGGTGAGTTTTGCGGCAAAGAGCGAGTTTATCGACGAGCTTTTTACCATTGGAATTGGCGACTGCCTGGGGATACAGATGGACGATATTAGGATTCTGCGCTTCGTAAATCAGCAGCAGATTGTCCTGGAGATCGTGGAGGTGCGCGTTGTTGGGATCCATCACCGAGTTCCAGTCGACCTTCGTGTCGGTCACCTTCGTTTCCACCGCGTTCCTCGGCATATACATACCACCGAACCCCTTAGCTTTCGGCTTGTTGTTCGCCTCGCCGTTGTTGTGGTTGTTGTTGCTTGTTGTTGCTGTTGTTGTGGTTGTTGCTGTTGCTGTTTGCTGTTGCTGTTGTTGTTGCTGTTGCTATTGTGGTTGCTGTTGCTTTGTTGCTGTTGCTGTTGTTGTTGTTGTGGTTGTGGTTGTGGTTGCTGCTGCTGGGCCTCCCACCCTCTGAAACGACATGTGCGTTCGTCCATTAATGGATTCGCGCATGGCCACTGTCGGCTCAATGAAACGAGCACCAACCAACTTTTACTTCGAGTGCCCCGTTCAAGGCCCCGGACGCTATGAGTGGCGCGAAATCCGGCTTGATGTTACTCAGCATGCAGTCCGCGAGATTTGTAAAATTGGGCCCGAGGCTCGCTAGGTACAGGGCCTTCTCGTTACTAAATACTGGACACCTAGAGCAATCGCCAGTACAATTAATCTATCTATCTATGTACGTACGTACGTATGTACGCATACATGCGCGTACGTACGTACACGCGTATTACCTGAATATCATAACGTTACTGAGATACCAGGCCCCGACGGCGCTTGGGCCCGTTTGCCCGAGCAGAATGCACGTGGTCCCGGGCTTTCTCACGAGGAGGCCGTCGAAGGGCAGCTGGGCTCTGATCTCCTTCCTGCCGTCGACCCAAATGACGACCTGGACGACGGCGCTGTGCTTGTTCAGTACGGTGTCCTTGAAGTTCATGGCCAAGTGGTGCCAGCGCCCCGAGGCCAGCATCCCATTGACCGACGTCTCCGATATGGTGCGATTGGTTTTGTCGTCGGGCCGGGTTAGCCGCAGCACGAGCTTATCTGTAAGTCGTTGGGTTCGATCGTTAGTCGTGCGGGTGGGGGCGGCGGGCGGGGCTGCGCAAACGGATCTCTCATAATACCGGATCTCAGGTCGAGCCACATCTCCAAGACCAGGGATTCGAATCCAATGGACATCATGTGGAGAATGGATATTGGCGCCGGGGGTGACGAGGAGCCCGTGGCAACTGAAAACGCGCGACACGTGACACATGTATCGGTGTTGGGGGGGGTTATTGGGGTGGGTTTTATTGGGGTTATTGGGCATTTATTGGGGTTGCATTTATTGGGGTTGCATTTATTGGGTAGACGAGCGGCTCACCTTCTCTGCTCCAGTTATCGGAAAGCAGGCCCCAATCGGAGAGGCTGTCGCTCTCGGAGTTGGGCAGGGGATTGCTGTCGGACATCATCTGCTGCGGGCCCCGGCTGCCCGTCTTGTTGGAGTGTCCACGCTCGACGCGCAGCCAGAGCGACGCCGAGCAGCCTTGCAGCCAAACTGGCCAGGACATCTCGGCACCTACGGGCAGGCAAATCGCGTGGACCGACCAAGGGCTGCATATCTCCAAGCCGAGGTGCTTCTTTCGGAAATTGCTCACTAGGTTCTCGGCCTTCTCCAGGCTCCTGTACTCCTTGCCGCTGGACCGCGTAACCGCGGGCTCGATCACGTTCGTCAGCGGGAACGAGAGGATGAAGTTCGGCTGGGGCTTCGCGGTGAGCACGAGCCGGAAGAGCGGCTGCAGTAGCGACAGGAGGGGCGGCAGGGGGACCTTGAAAAATGCCAGGTACGATACCAGCTCAGCCGGTGAAATGGACTGCATGGCCAGCAGGGTGAAGACCTCGAGGGCTGCGTGCTGCAAGTCTGCCGACGACATAGCCCGTCATTGTTGTTGTTATTACCCAACCCCGACAACCCCGACAACCCCGTCCAATGTAAAAGAATCGTCGGTGGGCGAAAGCGTCCTTGACTTGATTACCTTGGTAATTCGGATTCTGAGTCTGCAGAATGTCCTTGAAGCCCTCGAATATTCGGCCGATAACGCCGGTCCCGGCCAATATCGCACAGCTGAAGGCGCTCTCCTTGCAGATGATGGCGACCTTACGCAATCCACCGGTGACGATGGCCGTCCTCTCCTCGTCCAAGCCCCTGCAACCGTAAACCCTCGTCGATATACGTCGACGGGACTCGGGACTATAAACCCCACCCCCCCCCCCCCCAACAACAACAACGCCCGTTATCTGTGCATTTATACACACGCACGCGCCCACACACACACACACGTATATATATATATAGTCATTATAAACTTGCTGTTTAGAGAAGTGAATTAAGAGATCGATGGTTAGGGAGCAGAGGGCCGGGTGAGCGTTCGCGTTCCCTTTCGTCGTCTCGGAGGGTCCGCCGAACTGGTTCATCCTCTTGGAGAGAACGCCCTGAGGGTTCTTGCAGGGTACCTCGATGTCGGCCTCGTAGCCGTCGTCCGCGGTTATGTACTCGCCGGTGCTGCTGTCGTCGGCCTCGCCCCAATCTGTCGAAACATCCATTGTCATTGTCGAGAGCTAAAATTCCATATAGGGAAACTTTAACGAATCTAGGCGACGGAGCGGGGCGCGGCTACTGTCATTAGTCATAATCATAAAGGGTTTTTGGTTTTTTGTTTTTTTGTTTTTGTTTTTTGTTTTTTGTTTTTTTTGTTTTTTGTTTTCATGTGTGGGGTGGGGTGGAGTGGAGGTGGGCGAAGCCGGAAGCGGCTCGTGTTTGTCAACGTACTCTGGCACGGTTCTGCTGAGGTATCGTCTGCTCCTGGCTGGGCCTCAAGCATCGAGACCTGCAGGAATATTTCGACGAGGGCGCCGACCCCCCGGCTCAGTCTCAAGTTCGAGTCCATGAGGGCGGCACCGAAGATCGCGACGATGTCACGCTCGTCTGAAACAGAGACAGAAGAGGCGGACATTTGGGGTTTTTGGCTTGAGCGGGGGGGGGGCGACCGGGGCCAGAAAAAATCATCGCGCGTTACGGCGGTACACTCACTGGATATCGAGGCGACCAGGCAGCACGTGACCACGGCTTCCATGACCCGCAGAGCGAATTTATTCCCACCTGCGGGGAACGTTAAAAACGTTAGGCGGGCCTGGGGCATACATAAGGGCCCAAAAAGTGGTGCCGGTGTTGAATAATTACCGTTGAAGCGGTCCGTGGCGATTGATACAGCGAGGGCCTCCGCGAGGAGGAGGGCATTGTCGAAAACGGGATCGTTCTTGAGCTCCGAGCGAAACTTGGGACTGCAAAGTAATACGCCGGCCGCTGCTCTCCAGACCCCGCTAGCTTGATGGAAGGCCGACCTCTGTCTCAAGCTCTCCTCGATACCCTGGCCACCGGTCTCCTCCTGCTCGGCCAAATTCCTCAATATCTTCAGCAACGTCGTCGTCTCCTTCTCCAGGTAATTGAACAGGGCACGCGCGGCTGCGCGTCTGCTACCTGGATGACCGTCGTCCCTGTTGTTGTTGCTGTTGTTGTTGCTGTTGTTGTTGTTGCTGCCGCTGCCGCTGCGCCGCCGTTTACGCTCGACTCCGGACTGCGGACCTTCATCTCCATTATCACGGAGATTTCCAGGAGCGCGTAGACGCTCTTGACGAAGGCTTGGTTCGGCAATAGCGCGAGGACCTTCTCCAAGCCGTCGAGCTCTATGAACCGCTGGAACATGCTCGGATTGATGATCAAGCTCGTGATGGCCGAGAGACAGGACTGGATGAGGAACTTCAGGGTCGTGAACTCGGCCTTGCTCGACTCGATGGATGCCTTGGCCTTGATGAAGAGCGGGTAGTACACGCGAAAAAGGAGCTCTTGCTTAACGGGGCCGGTCGAGTTCGGCGTGACCTTGAGGAGGTGGCGTATCACCACGTGGCAGAGTTTCGTGTCCTCCGGATTCAGTAGGTCGACGTAATAGTCGAGAAAGTCCCAGGAATAGATGTTGAGGGCGCTGCAGGAGTTGCAGGTGTCTTGGGTGGAGGGGTAGCCGCCGAGCTCCTTGAAGACGGTCTTCTCGATGAGCGCGGTTGCCGGGTAATAGGCTTGGCCGTTCCCCTTCTCGAGGAAGGATATTATACCGGCGAGGAGATACTTGGCCGGGAAGCAGCAGCAGGTCCCGGCCATGGTCATGACCTTGATAAGCCGTATTTGCAGCTCGCTGCTGAAGGAGTGGCTCTCCTGCAGCAGGGACGTCAGGGTCGAGAAAAGGGACGAGATGGAGCAGATGGACTTGGTGAGGGAGGTCCTGGCGCTAACGACGTGGGCCGGCTCGGAGAAGTAAGGCGAGCCAAGGACGTCGAGATGATGATGGGAGTACGTGGCGTCCTGTCCGGCGCAGGCCTTGTGCTTCAGCCGCCTGCAGTGGTTCATGTGGCTGAGATCTTGCCTGGTGCGCTTGAGGGTACTGATGAGTGCGCCGATCATGTCGATGACCTTGCTCGCCCGGTTTATGGACTTGTTGGGATCGGTGCTCGGCAACTCGACGAGGACCAATATCGTCTTCTCGACCAGCTTGCCCTCTTGGCTCTCGATGAACAGCTGAAAGAGCTCCCGGTAGTCCTTGAACTTTTCCGTGCTGGCCCGCTGCTGGACGAGGAAGTAGAGGAAGGTGACGACACCGTGTATCGTCGCGAAGATGAACTCCTGTAGCAGGGAGCCCTCCTCTTTGCTCATCGAGCTCGGCACCGGCTTCGTGCAGGCGTCCTCGAGCAGCCTCAGGGTCATGGGCAGCAGCCCGTTGTGGATGATGGCCGTCGTCGGCTCGTCCGTCTGTAGCGCTCTCTCCAAGCCGGATAGCATGAGTCGGGCGGTCACGGACTTCAAGGTCGCGCACTCGAGACTCGTGAACGATACGGATTCGTTGTTGAACTGGAGGGTCCAGAGGGTGTCGAGGGCGAACTTGAGTACGGGCATCGCCGGATTCGACTCCCGCGACATCTCGTGCTCCTGGAGGCCGAGCAGCAGCTGAATTATCAGCAGACTGAGCTCGAATTGGCTTATGCCGCAGTCCATCACGGACTTGCCGCGCTCGTCCAGCATGTCCTGCCAGCCGCTCTTCGGGCACCTCGTCGTCGTCGTCGTCGTCGTCGTCGTCGTCGTCGTCGTCGTCGTCGTAGTGGCCGAGTGGAGGCACTCGCCGCTGCAGCTCTCGCGCCTCTTCCCGTTGTACTTGGCCGGCTCCCACTGCTTCGCCCGCTCGTCCTCGCTTCGCACTACCGACGTGAAGTACTCGAAATCCATGGGGTTCAGTCGGAATTCTCAGGGTGAGGGAGCGATTCTGGTCGGCGGCGTCGCTCACCAGCTCCGACTCGCTGCTCGGATTCTCACTAAATGACTGTCTCGATTGCTCGTGATTGTTCAACTGCTGCTGGTGTTGATGTTGGGGCTGCTGATGCTGATGCTGTTGCTGCTGATGATGCTGTTGCTGCTGATGCTGTGCTGCTGCTGCTGCTGCTGCTGATGATGATTGTGGTGATGATGATGATGATGATTGTGGTGAGTAGTCTCGATAAGGGATCTACTGGTCATTCGGTAGTAGCTGTGGTTGTTGATGCTGCGCTTCCTCCTCCTGCGGCGCGACGGTGACTCGTCCGTTATCTCCGAGTCCCTCGTCACGAGTCCTCTCTCGTGCACGCTGTTGCCGCTGCCGCCGTTGTAATTCTTCTGCTTCAGCTTCTCCCTTTCCTTCTCCTCCTCCCGCTGCTTCTTACCTGTCCGACCAGCAGCGAGCCCCAAAAAATAATCTTTTTAATTAATACCCTCACTTAATTATTTATTTAGTTATTTATTTATTGATCGAATGTCGTACCGATATTCTTCTTTCTCCTTCTCCTCTTCTTCCTGTGGAGGGTGATGTCGAGGGTGTCGAGGTCGTCGAGGCCGTCGTCGTTCGGGTGAAACCTCAGGTAGGGGTTGCGGGAGCCGGAGGAACGGGCCTCGTCGACCTCGTGGCTCGTGATGAGGGGGTAGAGGGCGACGAGGAGGGCCACGAGTTCCCGGACGCAGGTGAGCTCGCGGACCCCGAGGAGCTGGAGGACGGCGAGGCATCGCCAACCGCGCTCGCGGCCCAGGTACCGACGGAGATTGCCGAGCTCCGAGCTACCGCCCCCGGAAGTCTTCGGACCCGCGGTCTCGCACAGCTGGTGCACGTCTGCCAGGAGTTCGCAGCATACCAGGGTCGCGATGTTACCTTCCCCGACCCAGCTGTCGATCAATCACAAAATCACTATTTTCACTTGAACTTCGGTACTCCTGCTCCATTTAATACGTACACTCAGACCTCTCCCCCCCCCCAATAACCACCATCACCACCCTTACCACCATATACCTCAATTAAATAACGCCTCGCTCGCTTTCCCCGATACAAACCATTTATTGGCTAGTTCATTAAAATTTAATTAATGCAAAGATAAGTTTTCTCGGTTAAACTCCTACGAGAATAATTAACGATCCGTCATTTTTAAAGCAGCACATTTGATTGTTTACTAAAGCACTATACGTGCTTTATTATTTTATTTCTATTTTTTTTTTTTAGATTTATTATAATTTAGATTTATAAATGTAAACATGCCTTTCATTTACTTCCAACAAATAGATAATTAATTCTTTACTTCTCATCGATCGCTCAATGCCAGTAGTATACTTTACATTATATATTATAATATATTATTATTATTACTATTATAATTATTATATAATGTATTTACAATTTTATTTCATGAAATTAAGCAATTGTGGGCAAAAGAGTATTTATAGAAAGGATCGATTATATAATTATTCCGATGATAATGTATTTGCGAATGCAAACGAATACATCATTTCCCTGTTAAATCAAAGTCAATCATGTTTTTGATAAAAAAAGAAAAAAAAAAAAAAAAGAAAAAAAAAAGAAAGAAAAAAAAAAGAAAGAAAACTGTACAATTGAAGTAGAAAATATATTTCATCCGACCGATGTTATTATTGTTAAAGCGCGCAATCTCAAATAGCTAATACGAATTCGTAAAAGTTATAATATAACGAACGGCATGTAATTGTATAGGTGATGAGAAAGATCGTTTTGACGTCTCTTGAGATAATAACGTACTTTGCGTATAATGTTGTCGTGCATTGGCAATCGTGGATTGCCATCGAGTCATCAAAACTAAGAAAAAGTAACGACTTTCGACCGGTTAAGAGCTAAGAAACGTGCGTGCGTGCGTGCGTGCGTGCGTGTGTGCTTAGTTATCAGGAAGGAGAGAAGAAAAAAAACGAAGAAGAAGAAGAAGAAGAAGACGTAAATATTTAAAATAATCAGAGGCAGACATATATATATATGTATATATATATATATTGAATGATTTTCTAGACGAACGCGAAGGGGTGATGATAAAGGAATGACGGCTTACAACTTACGATAATGAATATAAAAATATTTATAAAAACATCATAAAAACATAATAAATCGAGGATGCAACGGCAAAATGAGAAATAAATAAGAGAAATGAAATAAATGAATGAATAATAAACAAACAGCCATTGGTTGTAAAACGAACCCTCGACGAAGAATGATTTATAAAAGCTTTGTATGCGCGTAAAATGTATTCATTGGAACATTATATGCACATCGTCTTGTCTATTTTAAATTTTCTTTTTCTTTTTCTTTTTCTTTTATAATTATAAGCCAACACGTCGACAAAGGCTTATATAATCGAGTTAAAATGCCAAAGTCAATGTCGAAGCATTAATTAAATGCACCGATTCTAGAAAGGCACGCATACACGCACACGTGTACGTAATTGCCCGTTCGGAGTGAGTAAAGGGACGTGGACCCGTAAAACAACGTTTCCTCCATCTCCTCTGGATCTCCATCTTGTCGGCGCAAAAGCACCTTATAAACGAGAGCTTCGTTTACAATTTACTCGTCCACCGTCAATCGAGCTTTCGACATTATTGCCAATAATCGTTTATTATTAATTAGCCAATAGAAATACCCTTCCCGCGGAATCCAATAACCCCAATAAGTGAGTACAAGTACCCTGGAATGTAAAGTACAACAAAGCGCCCCTGAACGTTCGAATTAATTAACTCGATTGTTACACGCGCGCATTTGTCGCTATTATCGACATTACGTTGTTGTATGCCTTCCTTTGACCCGAGGGCACGCTTTATTCGAATTCGCTCTTATATTCTCTCGAATTCTATAAACTTTCGAAATTGTTACCTTTTAATAGGCTCGCGAACCTATAATTATTACGCAATGACTTGGCGCTCGTAACTTTTTCTTCTTATCTCTCTCTTATGACTCTCCATCCCTTTCGAATCCATCCTCGTTTAATCATATTAAAATCCACAAGAATTTGAACTCTTAAGCGTGTGACGCGTAGAGCTTTTTTCTTTTTTCTTTTTTCCAGATCCAGATGCGTTAATAAGCATTGCAGGGCATAATAATAATACATCGGTTACACTACGCTTTCGTCGGCTCGGTCATCTCGCCTTCTCATTGAATCGGCTGATTTAATGAATTTAAGCGAAGGTGGTAAGGAGCGAACAACCGGCCATTATTATCGGCATAATTTTCCACATTACTGGCGAGCTTTCCTATCGTTTGCCACGAAAGCTCGCGTCGGCTGCCGAGCGCGCCGATAGTCTTCCCCTCTATCAAGTCGCGCTAAATTTATATTATAACGATTATTCACTGTCTTGTAATGAAGTTATAACGCGTTTTAATGGCTCTTTATACAAACACGCTAATTATACTGATTTCTCCCTCTCTCTCTCTCTCTCTCTCTCTCTCTCTCTCCGTTCCTTTCTTTTATACTCCGTGCGACGTTTATAAAAACAAATGGGGGCGGGGGGGAAGGGAGAGAGAGAAGAAGAAGAAAAAAAAATGTCAAATATTATGCAACGAAAGCAGAATTAAGTAACGTGCGCGCATTGAAATTTCATGACTATCTGATCGTTCACTTATCTGACCAGCACTTGAGAGAGAAGGTTTAATGCGTGATAAGCTATTGACGTCCGCAAATAACTTAACCATCAATGAGCTCGAAATATTCCATCCATTTCACTGCATCGGACGCTTTGTTTCTTCCCCGGCTCTTTTAAAAACTACTTTAAGCGATATTCCTCGGGCTATATCGCGCGCCCATTAGCTTCACATCAATATCGCGCACCGCGCACGCACCGCGCGCGCACTCATTTATTCCATTCGAAGACTCACTTTATGAAGCTCTGACATCATTATATAAGAAATCCTCCATTAAACAAACAAATTCTCTTTTTGACGACATTTTGGTCTTAAGGAAATATTATCATTATTGTTGTTGTTGTTGTTGTTGTTGTTGTTGCGAGTAATATATGTTATTGACGCGAAAGTTTTTTCGTACCGATTCATTAACCCCTTTATGCTTCAATTGCTGCAAAAACTTTATAATATACTTAGTTACATTACATTAAGTAGCTCGAAGACAAAAAAAGTTAAAGTAAAACTTTAACGTAACGCCTGAATTGAGATTTTTTTTACTCACAAGTTTAAATTACTTTCTCAGCCGATATTTACGATAGATCTTAGGGACGGGCAATAAGTCGAGGATTCAAATGGCAATTAAGCTCCGCATTTATCGTCGCTGTACATTATAAATATTAACAATTTAAAAACTTAGAAGAGACCTTTATCGTGTAAAGTGGGGGGGGACGAGGGGGGAAAAATCGCTTGTTTACTTATTTGCACGCTTACTTTCTAGCCCATTTATTATTATTTTTACACGAATTTTTAAATAACATTCCCTGACAAGTGCAGCTTAGTTTTCTTTTCGCTTTATTTATTTGGCCGTGACGTTTTTAAATCACGTCTCACTGCGAAGCCTTAATACATCCTCACAAGGAGCAGAAGCTCGTAGCCTCTCCAAGTTCTTGTATTATATACGAGTTTCCGACTTAACGCTCGAATAAACACCGCCCGTCAATATTCTTACTTTTTTTTTCTTTCTTTTTACGTATCCGTGTATGCTGTCAAAAAAAAAAAAGAAAAACAGAAAAAAAAACAGAAAAAAGCTGCCACCCCTCTCGTAAGTAACTTTTAACGTTGGCTGCTGCTGCTGCTGCAAAGGAGCTTCTCGCTTTGCTAATCCTAGAGATTTAAGTCGGCAGCCTTCGATATTCATAGACAGAAGTGCATTTCTGTTCTGCATTGATACCCTGAGCCTTGTCGTGTTACGTTATAGCTGCATTATTACATAAGCGTAAAAAAAACCTGTCCGCGCATTAAGGTACGCCGCGCTGGGCTTACTTAACTATTTATTGCAGCGACGAATCCGTCATATAACGTTTTATATATTTAACTTTCCCTTTACTCACAATATGAGCAATTAATAATAATAATTTTTGTTATAATTTCATATTCCATATTGTCAGGAATTATCAATATTCAGTTTCTATCAGTTGACCTTCTCTTAACGAGCTTAAGTATACAAACATTGATCTCTCTCTCTCCCTCTACGTACGCGCACACGCACACGCACACGCACGTCTACAGTTTCTAGAAGCTTTTTCGGCACAGTAGCATTCAAGGAATTCCAAATCTTCTTCGCGCCTATTGAATTACGTATGTAAATAAAATGTAAAGTGGCTAGTCAAAAAAAAAAAAAAAAAGGTCACCTTTTATTATTTTCGTTGCATATTGAACAACACCGTCCTACTATGATCTATAAGCGAGCCAACGAACGCATTGTGGCTTTGATTTCAAGATAGAGCGTACGCGAGTAGTAGTATCGGATTGTATTGATATTAAGAGAAAAAAAAAAAAAATCAACAGGGAATATTAGACGAGAGAGAATCGTGGATATGGAGAGGTATTATAGGCTTGATTTGAAATACGATACAATGTATAGAGAGAAAATTTTCTTTATCGATAAAAATTTATTTTGCTCCAATTTTCATCGGCATTCTCGTGTGCATCCGAACCGCTCGTGTTTACATACGCTTCTCAAATAGCAAATACTTTTTTTTTTCTCTTTTTTTTTTTTTTTTTTTCACACTTTACTACGTAATTCAAAACGACGATCGTACAGATGAGATACGAAGCATTATATTTAACATTACATTATCTGCCTTTAATTATTATCTTCGCTATTCCCACCACTGTTTCCTAACGCCTTATATTTAAATATTACTATATTTATCTTTAATTATTATTATTATCTCCGCTATTTTTCATTGGCTATGTATATGTAAATTTTCACGCATAGGCCGGCTTGGGCAAATCTTCGATTGTTGTCTTAGTTATTATCCAATAACATATACTTTTGCTATTTAATTTACATTTTTTTTTTTTTCAAAACAAATCCCAATTGCCATTAATATTAACTGTAACGACACTCACTGACGTTGTCCATCTAATGGGGTAATAACTCTATTTCGGTTAAATAGTTTTTTATTATAATTTAGAGGGATTAGCCAGTTTTATCGAGTAAAACTATACGAAAACCAAAGTAGTAATTGATTTAACGTGCGGCGTATTTTTGGAATTACGATACTTAAAGGGAATATCCAAGTGAAAAGGTACAAACATTCTACAAGCAAAATGTACTCTCGTTTTAAGCTTTCAATTAAAAAATCTTAAAAAAAAAAGTGCTATTTACATGAGCTGGCTTTATTAAAGATGCACGGTTAAACAAATTATTTATTAATACTTTGATACTTTTATTGATTGCATAAGCATAAATAAACCCGATGCTTTTTTCTTTCTTCTACTTGTTATTATTAACTAAAAAGTTATTATTAGTCCTTGTAACGTATAAGATCCTGTCTGTGGTCAATTGTGGTCACTCGGTTGTCACGTTATACGGGAATGTTTTGCATGTGTTGCATACGTATTTCTTAATATTCTCAATAAACCGATTAATATTCGAATATTAAAGAGTTTCTCGTGATATTTAAATTGACTTCAAATTTACGCAGAAGTCTCCTTTAATCAATAATTATTATACCTTCTTCACAGCTTCATGATCTCGTATACTATTTATTCCCGAGTGCTTATTTAAATTAACTGCTTATCTAATATGCACGTAATATCAAATAGTTTATTTATATTTTATATAATGATACACGACTCCTTTTAATCCTCTCTCGTAAAGCACGTATACATTTCGCTAATAAAGAAAAAAAAAAAAAAAACAATTTAATAATACTTTCCCGTAATAACGTAACTCACGTACAGGGTATTAATGCAATGTAATATTAATAAACGTACTTTTTAATTATGAGCAAGGTAAAGTTTTTTAAACATTTTTTAAATGGGAAAGAAATCAAACGACCGAGCGTATTCTTAACGTTTCTTTCTTGTCTATTATCGAAAAATTACGGATATGATATAATAACGTCTCCTAACCAAGAAAATTGCCGATAAGGTACACTGATATGAAATATGTAATATTCAAAGTATGCTTTTCATTTATGTTAATAGACATGTATGCGCGTATGCAATGAAAACAGAAGAAAAAAAAAACCACTTAGAGCGGAGTTGCGGAGTTTAATAAATCGGCGAGGAGTATCAAGAAGTATCTATAAATTATTTTTATCGCGATATAAGTTGGTAATGTTTAATAATAAGTGCTTGCCTAACCTTCATTTTATTGACCACAGGTTTATAAGTTCTTACATACTTGATTACATTTAAAGCAATTACACACTCGTGGCGATAATTTTTATTTTAACACCCATTTAATGTAAATACAAAGAAACTTGTCGAGTAACATACTCTTAATCTTTAATAACGTATTTAATTTTAAATATTTTCATAACTCCGCTTAGCTGCAGTATTTTTATTGTTCCTCTAAAAAACCGTTAATTTTCCCTTGACGTTATAAGAATAGTCTGTAGCTTCAGTTGTTGTTTAATTAATAATTCATTCTGGCTCATGGTTTGCAATTATCAAAAAGAAGATACTTATGTCAATACATTGTTCAACGGTACACTTATGGTTGTAGCAAAATTGTTATAAAGTCTTGACAATTATATGAATTACATAAAGAATGTTATATAAAGAAACAATATTTTTTGCACAACGTCTGTATATTTTTAAAATGTAAGCAAGAGCTAATGTAATAATCGACAAGCAAGGATACCGTTGGCATTAATAATCATAGACTTACAGTAAGGTTATAAAGACATTTGGCATAGAATGGACAAACGATGCTCAGAACGTGGTAAATGATAGTACAATATATAAGCAGAGAATTATTTACCAGAATGAAAGAGCATCCTTGACGTCATGACCTTCTTTTACCTGTGCCAACAACTCAGCCAAAAAGACATCAAGCCAGCAGGACTTCTGTAAATATAAAGATTAACTTAACTATTTCATTGCTTGTTACGACCGAGTATTGTCAACTGGTCGTCTCATGATTATAAATGGCAGAGAATAGCCAGAATAGCCAGAATAGCCAGAATAGCAGAGCAATGAATGTATGGATTTATATATGAAAAGTTACTTGATAGCGTACCTCGTAGCTTTGAGGCTCTACCCTTATGAAGTGGTCCCAAAGAATTTGTAGCTTATTGGTTGAGCTTGAAGACATCGCCACATATCAGTTTCATCAATATTCTTCCTGTAGGTGAGAATTTCAAGGCACGGTCATCTTTGCGTCGAATGCATCATACAGCTGTAAGAAATTGTTTTACATGTAAGATAAAATTTTCAAGCCCAATTGTAAGGAGATTTCAAAATAAACGTCTCCATGAGCAATGCAGAGCTGAGATTTGTATATTCAAGTAGAGCAGCGTTTGAAACATTGAGTTTGTTCCAAATATTCTGATAGTAGATTGTATAAAATGGGGAAAGCATAACACTATACACAGTAAATGACAAACAATGAAAAGAAAAAAATTAGAAGCACTGCCCAGCGATCATTACATCATGAAATGAGATAAGATGTAATTTTTAATACGAATGTAATAACAAGAAGGAGATTTGATGTATCGAGCGAAAACGCTGTATATATATATATATATATATATATATATGAAATTTAAATGGCTCGTCGGCGCCGAGCCCCACGATTCTCATACAATAATACATCCGTATACGCGTATACGGATATTTATAATATAAGCAATGGAAAAAGGTTATTGGGTTGACGTTCCCATTACAGCGGCTTAACATTATTAAAGGAGATGGGCAGGTAATCGACCGGCCGAACCGACAGTAATAACAAAAAAATTTCATTGCTCCTGCATTCTTACCGTTATCGTTATCGCTATCGTTATTGTTATTACTATCATAATTTTATTACTATTACTATTAGTATTAGTATTGGTATAATTAATGGGAATAAAGTATATAAAGTGTATAAAGTTTTACGTACAAATGTATGGAGATAGCGATAATGCCAGGGAATAAGTATGCGATATTTACAAAATATTTCAATTGGTAAATCACTTAATCAATCACAAACAAAAGTCGAGACCACCAGATTATCGGTAGGAAACAATTAGCCGATTTATTCAACAACTGCCAAGAGAAAATAGGGAACAGAAGCAGAAGCGCGAAACGTTATCTAATGCGAGCGGCGAAAAGAGCGTCGCGACGAAATAAGCGTCTGATACGAGAAAGGGAAGTCGGCGACGGCGACGGCGACGGCGACGACGACGACGACGACGACGACGCCGACGACGATGATGATGATGGTAGCGGTGGTGGTGGTGGTGGTGGTGGTGGTGGTGGTGGTGATCGTGACTAGTCACGGCAAAGCCAGCAAAAAAGGAAAAGGGGAAAGACAGAGAGAGAGGGAGGGAGGGAGAGAGAGAGAGAGAGATAGGAAGCGCAGCGCGTGTGTCACCTGGGGGCGCGGGCACGTAGAAGAGGTAGAAGGCGACGCGTAAGAAACTGAAGAGCCACCGATCGCGCTCGCGGCATTATAGAGGCGCATGGCGAGAAGCTGAGAAACGCTTCGCTCACTCTCCCTCTCCCTTACTCACTGTCACTGTCTCATTTCCCCGCAACTGTTTATCTTCGGCCGAGGGCTCCCCCATGCTTACGTAACTCCTCCTCTCCTCGTCCGCGGCCTCGTAGAAGCCCCCTAACTTCTCAACACGATAACCCTTACCGCGGTATGCCTCCTCCTCCTCCTCCTCCTCCTCCTCCTCCTCCTCCTCCTCCTCCTCCTCCACCGTCTTCTCCTACGCTGCCGTACCCTCGGCGCATTCACCGAAACCGATCGACCGGCTAGTCTTATCTCCCTAATCCACCGAACCCCGAGGCGTCCTCGAAAACTAATGAGCTTTAGGACACGATGGTTTTCGTACGCTACTCGGGGAAAGCCCGAGTGCCCCTAGTGATAGGCATTTCTCCGGGCGAGCGCGACATGATCCATCATCGTCGTCTTATTGTTTGGAAAGCTCGGATGCACGAGCTTCAACTTTGACTCGAGGCGCGGCGAGGCGACTCGTTGTCATCCGTCATCCTAAATTTGTCTTATCGACCCGGCATTATCGCGCTACGTCTCCAACTCAGCCACGACCCCTCTCCCGACCCCCCCCCCGCCATCAAGCACGACGAGCGACGACCCGATTTGAAAAAAATGTCCCGCCAGATATCTAGAGTAGCATGGTTTCTCACGTGATTACACGCGTCTCCTTCTCCGCGATGCTCCACAATGACTCGGGGTTGCGGATGGTGCGCTCTAATGGACCCGATAAAACCGAGAGAGCAGAGCAGAGCAGAGCAGAGCAGAGAGAGAGAGAGAGATCCTTGCGCAACCGATCCGATGAAATAAGAATTCTTTACCCTCGTCTCACGGGAACAAGAACCTCGCGTTGCACACGCGATGCACCAGCTTCTTTGCGTTCGTAATGGGGTGAGGGGGGGGGGGGAAGCGTTACGAACGAGCCACTCGAAGCTCATCTCTTTGACCTTTGACATTTTCCTTTACACTCACCTGGCGCATTATGTCAACGAGAGATCCGTAGCGAAATCTAATGACATACGTCGATCGCCAACGAAAGATCCCGTACAATCAAAGTACATAATTAATCATTACTTAATTAGTCACGATTTCAGAGCGAGCCCATTCGGAAATAAAGACAATAATACAGCTGCAACAATGTCGGATCGTTGCACGACCCCCAATAACCTAATACGCGCCCAACTAATGCACCAATCACTTGCGTCCGCATTATTCTAAAAGCGATCAGCTAAATTATTTCTTTAATCAATCAATCAATCAATCAAGTTATTATTAAACGGCGCCGGCTTCCACGTCCGAGGGTGCGTGCGTGCGTGCGTGTGCGTGTGTGTGAGGGTGGGGGGGTGGAGGGAGAGCAGCGGCACAAGACAATTCGCCTAGCTATCCACACATACGTTTGTATTATTTCACAATTAGTTGGGGAGGGGTGGGGGGGAGAGAGAGACCGACGACGACTTTTTGCTCAGTAGTGCGCATCATGTTTTTCCAAATAAATATATATATATATATAAATAACGATTTTTATAGGCTTCGCTACTTATTTATTAAGCATTTTATTTATTTATCAGCCCCGTTTACTATCAATGCAGTGCATTCTATAAAAAAAAAAAGCACAATGAAATATACGTAATAAAAAGAAACGTGAAATTTTCACAATTGATTCACTTATTCCTTGGTATCTCCTAACAATTATTAACGACATATATCGTCGGAGTCGTCATTGTTGTTGTTGTTGCTGCTACTGGTACTGCTACTGCTACCATTGTCATTGTACGCAGATTAGAACGATTAGAACGTTAAGGGGATTTAGGGACACGTGACCTGGCCAGCCAGTAATTATACCGTTGGCCTTGAATAATTGTACCACCATGCAACCGCTGCCACGCCATGCCGCTGAACGTCCCGGGCACCGAGACGTCGTGGCTTCCCCTTCAAAGCTCGATAAATCCGGAGTTGGTTGTTCCGGGAGGTTGCGGGCACTTCCGGGTCTCTCCGTTTAACGAAAACAATACGGAATCTCGGGTTTTCGCTTTCGCGCGACGCACTCGTGCAACCTTGAATTAAATCTCGGCGTTTATTTTATTTACGGGTAAGTAAATTGGAATGGAAAGCATCCCGTAGCCATACCGTAGCCTCAAGATTTACGTGACGACGCTGCTTTCCTTTCGTCGAGAGGATCACCTCCTAGATAATCGAATAACAAATAATATTAGTGGACTCGGCCTTTCGCTCGACCTTATCGTTTTTCGGGATATTCGGCTCCGATAAAACCCCCGTCATGATTTTCCAAATCCTAAAGATACACTTATAGATCCGTCCTTCTCCTTCTCCTTCTCCATTGCCTTTAAGATCTAACGTAGGGACGTACGGGCCGATCGTAAATTACCGATGGCTTGTTGAACTGCTTAGTAATCGCGAATAGCGAGGGTACGGATGATTTGGATTATCGACGATCTCGCGGAGCGCTAATGATTTACACGTTTAATAATCTTAGGTGCGCCGAGCCGCGCGTGCTCTCTCTCTCTCTCTCTCTCTATGTCTTATCGCAAATGCGTCAATGACGATTATCTGAAAAATTCAAGCGTATCGTCTGAAACGGTAAGGCCGAACGACGTCAGCCGCGTTCCTGGAATCCCTTACTATTATTACCATTACCATTACTATTACTATTACTATTACCACGTATTATTTAAAAACCGTAACTTTTAAGCTCGCTTAGCCGTACCTCCAATCCAATCGCCCTCTTATCTCTACGGGGGAAGTAATAGTAAGTAGGCGCTCGAGCCTGCCTACCTAGGTGCGCAGTCTTAAACGGCCGCGCTCCCAAATACAATTATTATTTATTCCTTATCGTTGTTCTATTGACGCATCGGACGCATCGGGCCACGGGTACGAGGATTCCATACGGACTTGGTTCATTTAACGGGGCTACCGTCGCCTCTCACGTGAATTTTTTTCACTCACCTACGCCTCGGGCGGCCAATCCTCCTCCTCCTCCTCCTCCTCCCCTTATTATCATCATTATTGTCTTTTGATAATTAAAATAACCGCGAACGTACGTGCCCTCCCCCCCCCCGTCGTCGTCGTCGGCCGATCGGATTACGCAACGTGCCGATAAATAAATGCTCTATTCATCTAGATAATAAACGCGAGGCTTTTAAGTAATGACGAGCGAGCTTTTCCATGCTCTTCTGCGAGTCGTCGATACCGTCGCTTGCGATTTACATTGTACGAAGGGTATCTCCTAATAAATACGATTAATCAGCGCCTGCACTCTTTTCCCCTTACGTCGCAATATCAATAACTTACTTCCAATAATTAATGATGATGATGATGATGGGGGAAAAAAAAAAAAAAAAAAAAAAAAAACTAATTAATTGCGTTAATATCAATTGCACTTGTCGATCAACAGCTTAAATTATTTCGTTGCTAAATGATACTGAAAGAGCTAAGAGAGCGATTTCTTCATCATCGCCGGGACAAATAATTAAAGCACGGCCGAAACGAATTCATTTTTATCGCGTACTTTATTTATATTACGTAATTTTTTTTAACAACAATGTCTAGCCTCGCCTCGCCTCGTAAACGATCTACGAGAATTACAATAAACATTTTGTTGCCACTTTGTTAATTGTATAAAAATAATTTTTAGCATTTTAGCGAAAATATATAACGACCCGCACGGAAAATCTGTATATAATTAATAATCCAGGTAAATAAGTATTGATTATCTTCTTAATATACTCAATGACAAAGGCTGTACGAAGGCGTTCGTGAATTTTTGAACGTTGTTTTTTTCATCAAAGTCTATCTTAATTGCGGTAATTGCAAATCGTGCCAATTAAACTGGGCGCTTTAAGTCCTAAACCGACGCACACATGTTCTGTCAAATATTTATCGAGTAATAAGGTCGTTGTTTTGCCTCGATGTTGGTGCCACTTATCTTGCTCGTAAAAAAAAAAAAAGAAAAGAAAAGAACTGAAAAAAACTACTACTACTACTACTACTACGTTAGCCCAATTGTTTATAAACTTACCTACTAATCGTACCCACGCTCTCGAAAATATTTAAGGTCTTTGACTATCGATAAGTATTGCCTTGCAATATCATTATTATTATTATTCTTAAACCATAAGCTGTGAGTACGTAAGAATAAACTACGAACTCTGCAGATTTTTCAACGTCATTTCACACGTTCTTGCAAATTATCAATTCCATCGAGCTTCGTTCGTTGTTGAATATCGTTAATCAAGATTCATTCTTAATATTGTTAATTAAGATAATAGAGCGACTCCTGAGGATATATTTCTGCTCTCTCTCTCTCTCTCTCTGTACTTTCAACAGTCCCTAAATAGCCGAGCAAAAATAATAAATGCACACGTTAACGGAACGCAATAGATATTGTTGCAAATTACTTGAAGCATCATTGTAATACAATTTATCCTCGTAGATAATCTAATAAAAAATCGATAACATACATTAATTAAACTAGCAAAGAATCACGCTTCATTGACGATTTACATGGAATTTAAAAAATTCAAGTTGTACGATGCGCCATTGTACAGCAATTGCTCATTGAACGGTTATTTATTCGCATCTTTTGTCTCATCAATAAATACAAACAAAAACAAAAAACAAAAAAACATTATGAATCAAAACTCTCGTGTAAAAGTACTAAGAGCACGAGGTATCGTCCCTTTTACGGCAATTTATTTTATGCCTAAATAACAATTACAAAAGCCATTACGTAACAAATACTTTGTATCTCAATTATCTGGTTCGATTTAAAAAAAAAAAAAAAAAAAAAAAAAAAATAAGATAATGATAATGTTTAATATTATGTCGGTTACAGCAACTGATTGGCATAAATGATTTAAAAAATTATTATAACTCAACGCCTTCAAAAAAAAAAGAAAATAATAAAAAAAAAAAAAAAAAAAAAAAAAAAAAAAAAGAAAAGCAGTTGACAATGTCGGGGCGCGAGATTTATTCCCTAAAAAGTTATTGAAAATATTTATTAGAAAAATTTGGAGCCGAGAATTTACTTGGGCATCATCGGCGGCTCGCATCAACGCCACTGAATTTGAAGAAAGTCGGTTAACAAAATTAACAAAATGAACACACTCTTTATTGACATATGTTTTTTTTTTTTTTTTTTTTTTTTTATCGTCGACGATGTGTAGTATGGGTGGCCCCGATAAAGGTATATAAATATTTTCATAAAGTTATCGAATTATTTGCAGAAGCAGCAGCAGCAGCAGCAGTTAATAAAAGAAAAAACGCTCGGCTTGTAGTACATGATGTAATATTAAGAAGCTTTTTTTTTGCTTTTTCTTTATAATAATCTCCGTCTATAGTAATAACAATAACAACAACAATAACAATAATAATAATGCCTGACACATTGCGAATCTTTATAGGAAAAGATGCTCCTTACTATTCCTTTCAAAATTTATTGCAACGAAAAAGCTTAGTTGGTATTAGATCAGCAGAGTCTGTCGGAGTATTGAGACAAGAAAGAAGAAGACGCGAATACAGCCTCTCAATGTCTCAATGTTTGGTTCGAACGTTATTCGTAATTTCATTATAAGTAATTTTCACTCTAATTATTGTTCACTCGTTGACTAGTTAAAGGATCGGCAGTGAGTCTCTCTTCTTCTTCTTCTTCTTTTTTAATAAAAAACGAAAGAGAAAAATGTTAAGATCATTGGAGGAGGCAAATATTATGGAGCATACGTAACTAAACTTATGCTCGATGGCCCGCCCAATTAATTCGTTATATTCATTAGCGTATTCGATAGTTAAATCCTAGGTGATCGTTAAGAAGAATTTGACGTAATGCGGTTCTGCACTACATTTTCGCCCGTATTTTAAATAAGCCTTGGCTTTAAAAAGCATTAAAAGGCGACGTGAATTCGCGCGCCCCTCTGCCTTATGCGCCGGCCAAGTCTCTCTCTCTCTCTCTCTCTACACGTTACGCTTACTTGCAAATATAACGTACCCGCTCCCCTCCGCCCCCAGCCCCACCAGCTTACGTGCGATTCGTTTATCTGCGTTTTATACGGCAATGCAGTAATAAACTCATGGTTTATGTAAGAAATTCCTTTTCCCCTTTGGCCATTGACGGTACCCGACAAGTGTAAACTCTGCCAATAAAAAAATCATTTCCCAGTGAAAAGCTCTCGCGATTCGACCACGTAACGGAACGATTAATTAATTAATTAATTAATTAATTAATTAAGAGCCGACACCGCAGTAAAATGTAGCTCGCACATTAATCTTTAGTGAAAAAAATTCCAACGTTCGTTATTGCCGTCCTTAATAGCTCTGCAGCAGCATAAGCATAAGCAGCAGCAGCAGCATAAGCATAAGCAGCAGCAGCTTTTCTCTCGCCAATAACAAAGTATATCGCATTTTAAGTTTACGTGTCCGCGCGGACTCATTCGGGGATTAATGCGGTCCAGCAATCAATAAATACTACTCGTTGACAAAATAAGAAGAATAAGAATAAGAAGAATAAGAAGAAGAATAAGAAGAATAAGAAGAAGAAGAAAAGAAAATAATAATAAAATAATAATACCGGTATGATACGAACGTTCGAACGGAGCATTAAGTACGCCACCTAACCTCTCGTGATAAATATAATAATTTCATAAGCTTCCGTGACCATTTTTTTTTGTTTGTCGATGTCACGACCATGTTAATGCAATAAATACAAAAGAAAAAATATATATATATATAAAAATAAATACATAAGTAAATAAAGAAAAAATACGAAAAGAAATATGAGGCTTTGTGGAAGATTTTTCTGTAACCCTTTTAATTGTCAAGAAGGTGGGGTGAGGCAACTCTCTTTTGATGCCCTCATACCGACATTTACCATACCCTTCTTATTAGTGATTGCCTCGCAAAGCTTAACATGTACCATTGCTGTATTTATCATATCCCCCCTACTGATTTATTACTTTTATCAGCATTTCCTGAGATTTATTATGCGCACAAAATTCTTTCTCATGTGGACTATAACGAGTGTCCTTATATTGCTACTGGTGTTTGAGATCAGTGTCGTTCCACTCTTGGAAATCCTGCCTGAAGAAAATTTGGTTTTCATTATTTGTGTCGTGGGTGGAATTTCCTGTGGTTATAAAACCAAACAGTTTGCGTACAAGCCCACCCAGGAGAATTCTTTACTGCAAGGACTGGAGCTCGGCGAAGGGGATACAGAAATTTGTAATATATGCAAAAGGAGTACGTTTCAAAAGACATTTCACTGCAGATTGTGCCAGACGTGTATATCAGAAAGAGAATATCACTGTAAATGGTAAATTAAACTCTCCCTTCAATCGTATATAAAATAGCCTTACAAGCTTAAGGACAATGCGCTCATTGTCCCAAATAAGTACTCGTAGAGCAAAGTATTTTAATAAGCTAGCTAACAATCTATATCTATCATAGATTTAAATCTAATTAATTAATACAAAATGATATGTGCACGATAAATTTATAAAATAGTTTATTTCTTGTTTTTAAAATAATTTTATTATTACATATTAAAATTATTACTAGATTCATTAGAACATTCATTCGTTTCAGTATATTACGACTTATAAGTCTTATAAAAAAAATATTTTATTCTAATATTAATTAGAACAAGACTCACGATAATATTCATTTCTTAATAAAAGAGAATGTAAAGGAGAATATGATAATACGACTTATGTGATAAAAAACGCAATTATATATTAACATTACAGGTTAGACTGCTGTATAGGTGTCAATAATTTACGATGGTATTTAGGATGTTTGTTTTTCTCATCCATAGCATTTGTATATGGATCTAATTTAACAATGACTAGCGTATGTCATCCGTTTATTTTCATAGGCCCAATACTTCTACCAGACGACTGTACAGACGTCTATTACCAGTTTGAGTAAGTCAACCAAATCTTTCTTGTCTTGCGAGAATACAATTGCAATTAACATATAAATGAACTAATGTGATTGTTTTCATTTTACAGTATCGCAGTTTGTTTTGTAGCGTCGATATACAGCTTACTCGTAGGGCTGATCATTACTTTCTATTTGCTGTATCACTTTTGGCTGATCTGTTTTGCGAGAAAGGCTAACGAAAGGCACATGCTCAGCAGTGAAAACGAAAGCACGGAAGGATTATTGAAGAATACAAGCAAATTACTGTCCGGCAAAACGTGAACGAAGACGAACATTAGAATGTCAGAATGTATATGTACATGCCAAAGACTAATTATGAAAATTGAATCCACTTAAGAGTAACACTGAATTAGCAAGGACAGGTTTCGTTCGACAAGTAGTTGCGAACGAACGGAGACAGCAGCCTTTAACCACTAGAGCAGAGACTGGCTTTATTAGATTGGGAAATTTATAAAACTGCCTATTGGACGAGTAAGAAGGACAGAAATCGACACTTTCGCTCGCGCTCGTAACATGCGCGTGTACGCACTGTAATTGCAACTGTGATACATACAACGCTAGAACAAAACAACTAACCAAGTCACGAATATGAGACAAAAGAGAGTATCGCTGCTGTTACTCGGGCGAGGAAAGTTCCTAGTGACATTATTGTGGCTGAGCAATGTGACGCGGACGGCTCTTACTTTTATAATAATTGTCTAAAATTTGTAAAGTAAACGATACACTTAATAAAGAAACAAATATTCCAAATACAAATGTTCTTTGTAATGTATAGCGGATGTAGGGCTCGCTAGAGCTTCGTCGATTCGGGAACGTATTGCTTGATGAGCATTCTCCAGGCGTCTCTCCTCTTCTCCCTGTCCTTGATATCGTCTGCGACGAGCAAGTACTTCCTCCAGAGGGCAAAGTAAAAGCCCTTTACGCTCTTCTCGTGATGCCGCTGAGCAAGTAGCTCCTTCCTCTGGACGAGGAGTCTGGTGCACCGGTAGACCGTGTGCCATGCCCTGTAGCACCTGGCCTGCAGCTTCATGTCGCAGAAGTCTAGAGCGACTTGGTACTTGTGCTTGGTATCCAGGGCGAGGGATCGCCATTCGTCGTACGCGTACCAGAGTACATTGTGCCGGTGGCACTCGTTGGCCAGGGCGAGCTTCTTTCTCCCTATGTCGATCCACTCGCCCTTCCAGGCGGCAAAGGCCTTGGACAGGAGCGTCGCTTGATAATGCCGGTCCGCCCACTCGAGGCGCTGTCTCGCCTCCTCGACGACGACTGCCAACGGCCTCACGATGTATCTCCGAAAGAGCATCCTCTTGCTGTAGCCGATCGCTAGCTCCTCCAGTCGCTTAGTTTTCTCGCTCTCCTTCAGCCGACGGGCTTCCTGCTCCCTTCGCATCCTCTTGGCTTCCTTCGCGGCCTCGTATCCCCCAGAGCAAATATAATCACGTGAGGACCAGGTCGTCGTGGACCGCCGTGGACTTACTCAGTTATGGGATACTCACTTGGATGAGCTCCTGTCGTTCCGTCTCCTCGGCCAATTGCCGGCTGATCTCTTCGCGTTTCTTCACCTCCTCCCGGCGACGCTCGCGAATTTCGTTGGCCAGCCTCATGCGCTCCTTCCTCGCCTCGGCCCGTTCCTCCATTCTCGTTAAGAATCTCGGCGGGCCCGGAAGTTGCGGCATTTCGCATACGGTACTGTCGCCCCTTTAAAGAAATAGCCCCCCCAGCCCCCCGTTTATTGTAAATGGGCAATGAATACGCGAACGATAGAATTAGCCCCGAAGCCGAGCTCTCCAGGGTCGATAAAGCGACCCCGCGCGTTCGTTCGTTCGTAATTATTAATTATTAATTCATATCGTCGTTGACGAGGATTAATTAGCTTGAGCGGTTTACGGGGCTACTTTCTATCCCTTCGATTAGTCTACGTGGCTAATGGTTGTTAATAAAAATGCCAGGCAACCTGAGTCCCTGGTCCCTCGTCAGGTGAATCAGGCTCCTCTTCGTCCTCTGGTCGCAATCGTTGAAGATTCGCTTGGCTGCCTTGATATTCTCGAGGCTCCTCTCCTTCGCCTCCTTGTTCATCTTCATCAGCTTCATCTCCTCGATGAATTTCCTTTGCTCGGCGAGCTTCAGCCTCTGCTCGTCGATTATCATTTTCTGTGCCTTGAGTCGGTGATGGGCCAGTGTCCCCGGTCCCGGTCCCGGTCCCGGTCTCACCTCCTTAGCCTTGGCGTTGGCACCGGCGGTACTCGCCGCCCTCTGCTTCCCCGTGACAGTCCCGTCATTGCCTCGTTGGGGCGCGCTTCTCGTCCCCTTCGATCGCTTGCTCTGGCCACCCGGTCGCTCCTCCTCCTCCTCCTCCTCCTTCTGCTTCTGCTTCTGCTTTTGAGAATCCGCTATAGCTTTTACGAACAACTCGATCCTCTTCTCGTTCGAGATCTTCTTCTCCCTGCTCTGGGCCTCGCGGATCTTTCGCAATTTCGCGCAGTAATTACGCCACGAGTCAAAGTACCGCCTCTGCCTTCTAGCCGATATTCTCTCGCCGATCCGCAACACGACCTCCCGTACTCTACGCCCACGCACCGCATTCTGTCTCAAAGCTTCAAGGACTTTTTTCGATATCTCCTCCTCCTGCCTCTCCTCCTCGGCTATTTCTTCGCACGCAACTGCTGCTGATGATGCTCCTGCTCCTGCTGCTGCTGCTGCTGCTGCCGGTGGCTTATCCTTTATCGTGACTTTGATTATGTCGACATCGAAGGGCTCGACGACGCTCGGTATCATTATTAATCACTCTATCTACTTGACAATTCGGACAATTGCCATTCTACGCATATTACTTTTATTACTTTTATTGCGCGAAATAGAATTCGTGGCCCCACACAGGACCCGACGCACCCTCGCGCGCCCCGTTGCTACGTAAGTGGACACGTAAAAAAAAAAAAATAAAAAAAAATAAAATACAACACCATGGCTTTGTTATGGTTGCTACGACTCGCGGGACAATTACATATCCAGCTGCTGCCTACGTTTACGTTTTGTCTACGTCGTCTACGTACGTGGTTGTAAAGTTGTAGTTGTTGTTATTAAATAAAGTCCTACGTAAGAAGTAGTATTTTCGTTTCAAAAAATTGAAATTGAAAATTGCTAAATAAAAATCGCCCGATGACTGACAAGGATATACATATATATATATATATGTATATATCATCGGTCGATGGCGATTAAAAAAAAAGTTTCGATTAAAAAACAATATAACGATCGTTCGAATGATCTACAATTCAAAACATTTTTCCAAAACTTTTGACAAGTCAGTCTTACATTATATTTCTGTTTTTGCATTAAATATTGCGAGCAAACGCCTCTTGTTTTTACTGGATTTTACGTAAGCATTTCATCCCTGTTAGGAAATTATTATACAACGCGTGACGTGTATTCGGTGTCTTGATAAATGCAGCTTAAATGCAGCTTAAATGCAGCTTAAATGCAGCTTAATCGAAGCGTCACGTTAAATAATAAAATATTTATCATTTTCCAATTTCCACTTCAATTTTCTAAATGATAAATCGTTCCTGAGTGGTATTTAAAGGCTGTGTATGTATAAAAAAAAAAAAAAACATTCAACAAATAGATATAAATAAATTGTTCGTAGCTCGAACTCGACGAAAAGCTCCTACAATTAATTAATTAATTAATTGAATTAATTGATTAATCGATCGATCGGTATAAATAAATAAATCATACATCGTGAATGGAGGAAAAACTTAGCTCTTCTATAATCTAAACCTATAAATAAATACGGTGTAACGATATACGAGAGTAAAAAACATTGTAAAATTATAAGATAAAATTTGCGATGGAAAAATAACGCGTGTTCTAAATATTGAAAATTTCTCTCTCTCTCTCTATCTATCTATCTATTTATCTATCTATCTGTCTGTCTGTCTGTCTGGCTGTCTGTCTGGCTGGGTGTGTATAATACGCCTCTGCGCGTGTGTTACGTGAAAATCCATAATCATACGTAGAGAGTCGAGACAAGAATTGAGTGTGAAACGTCGAGGCATGATTAAACGAATAAAAAAGAAAAACCAGGGATGAGAATAAATATGTGAAAAAATAAGTTCGGCATTTGTAAGTCGGCAGTTATAAAAAAATTGAAGGTCGCGCACGATCGATCGCCGGGATTAATCAATCCACGCGCTTGAGAAATGGATCTGCACTAGATCAGCGGTAGATTTTGGGGCCGCAAGACCACGGTCTTGCCCAATGGAATGGCAATGGGACGAGAACGTGTCGTGTTGATCCGTCGACGTATAACTTATATCCCGTCCTTTATTCCAGAAACTTAAAGAAGGAACAGCATCCCCTGCAGCTCACCACCTTCATCTAGGATAACGAGACCTGAGTCGACGAGGGGTTATTGGGGTGGGGGTGGGGATCCTTATAGAGGAAGGATTCCCCGCTCGAGCGCGTTCTATGTCCTCTCTGTTAGTTTTGTTATTCTCAATCGTTCGTATGCTCGATCTCGCTTCAATGCTTTCTTTGCGCACGAATTTCATTCCGATCGATTGGAGGATCGAAGCGCTCGGCACGATCCACGCTTTCGAGCATTTGAATTCGTTCGACTCTTCCGCCGGTTACTAAAACGTTTTAATTCTTTTCCCCTCCCTACTTCTTATCTTCCCTTCCTTCTTTCTTTCCTATTTTTTTTTTTTTTCTTCTCTCTTATTATTTATCTTTTATCTACCCACACTTTTACGTATTTTCTGCAATAACGATTTAATGGCACCGTTTTACGCTCGGACATTACCAGAGCAGAGTCTTTCGAGGAGTCTTTGCCTCTCCTCTCCTCGGGACATCCATCATCCTCTCTTCTAGCATCGATATTTATATCTTTATCCGAAATTATCATCATCCATTGTCCGGTAACAGAAAAAAAAAAAAAAAAAAAAAAAAAAAAGAAGATAAGCTAACCTTCGCAGACTAATGCATCATGCTTATACGTACGTACGTTCCTTGCGTGTGTGTGCGCGCGCGCGCGCACACACAATCGTATCGACGGTGCGACGAGTGCCACAATGACAGTATTCTCCTAGCCGAGAGGACAATTTTACAAACGCGTGTCTGTGTGTGTGCGTGTGCATTGGTTATATCGAGAGTTAAGAGACTGTCAATGCAAAAATCGACGAATAATTAAGGACAAATAATTAAGGGAATAGAGAGTGAAATAGGGAAGGAGGAGGCATGCTTGTCCTGCCCGTTAAAACGAAATAGCAGCTAAGTAAATAAATAAATAAATAAATAGGTAAATAAATAGGTAAATAAATAGGTAAATAAATAGATCCTGGAGGGGTATGCCTACCTGGATTATCGGGTACGGAAGTCAATAAGAAGCGGCACCGAGGGTAACGACGACGAGATTGCTTCCGAGCTCATTACTTCCTGTCAGGGTGACTTTTTCTGTCTTTCTTTATTTACATAACTGGCAGATTTTCGAATTCGTGCGAACGCATCGAAGCGGACGGTCCCGCTCGGTTCTCTCGCAGCCGCCTCACTAACCATAAATCGCACTATATATCGTATTTACGTTTGTCTATTACACGACGGCTTAGCGCCCCTCTCGCGCATCCCCACGTACTTATAACAACCCGACAACGACGACGACCAAGACGACGACCAAGACGACGACAACGACGACATCACGAGGACGAGTACCACCACCACCACCACCACCAACAGTATACCGCTGGTGGTGCCGCCGCCGCCGCTGTCGCCACCTCCACCTCCATCTCCACCACCACCACCTCCTCGCCACCACCTCCACCACCGCCACCACCACCGCCACCACCACCAACATCAACAACATCAACATCTATTATAATAACAACAATAATGATGATAATAACGATAATGATAATGATAATGATATAATGTCCTCTGTGCTCTCTCGTGTAAGTACACGTTTGGCCTGCCTGCCGCGTGGTCAGCCAATGCATCCGCTCGGCTTAGCCAATAATCATTATATTAATACGTAGGCCATTATCGTCGATATTCTATTTCGCAACATTATCATACACATTCGTCGACATTGCGTAAACGCGCTGCCCCACACCGATTCCACTAGGTAATTGAATCACCTTTATATTTACAGTATTTTTTACGTAAGTACACAAGACTCTTGCATACCAATGCCAATGAACGTTGTTGCTCTTGTTCCCCGGAAGCTTTAAACGGCACCTGAAAACTCTTCCGACATAATATTATTCTGCATGTCAGCTTAAGGGCTCACGGTGTGTCTGCCCGGTAACCCTGCCCTCCTTATACCTCCTCCACATCCACATCCACATCCACGCTTTCGTCCCCCCCCCCGCAGGACTTTCGTCATGCACGCCTTTATTTCATACGTCTAACCTAAGTTATTGCAAAAAAAAATTTTAATTAAGGTTCAATTTCAGCAGTTAATCGGTATCCTTCCACTGCAGACCATGTGAGCTTGTGGATGGCTTTATTATTCTAGTTGCTTCAAACTCGTGCATAGACAAGGATCTGTCGAGTACTGAAATACCGTTACCATGTCAGATTCATCTGAGAATAAGGAACAGAGCGATGGGGAAAGAAACGTTAATGATGAGTCTTTGGCACAAGTGCCATTGGCCGATAGCAATCAAGTGAATTTATTGAACAACGATGGGACGACATCATTAACATTGAATAATACTTTAAACGAGATTAAAGATCAAGAAGAAAACAATGAGATTGAGATTATGGAAGAGTCGATTGGCTCATTGGAGAAGAAAACAGTTTTGACAGAGAATGTTGCCAAGAGATCCAAGTCGGACGGTACGTCGTTGTCCCTCTTGTCCCAATATTTAAATGGCTCCTCCCTTCATTTCTCATTTAATTACAGATAAAGCAGAGAAGACCTTGTGCAAATCTGAAATTGATTCGGACGAAGATAATAGAAAGAGACAGAAATTGAATGAATACCAGCCAAATGCATCAACAAGTAACGTTACCGATGAAGAATTTAGTAATAAACGAGCAACGACTTTTCGTACACTGGAGCCAAAAAAAAATCGAAATTACCGCAATCAAAAAAGTTCGAACGATAATGCTGATGAAAGCAATGATTATGCAAGCACGAGCTCGGAATCCAACATGGAAGAGAAGTCTAGTTCGTCCAAGTCCGCACAGCTTCAGCCGGATACAAAAGATAGTTCCGACGACAGAAGCGAACTCGCTGAAGGTACTGATTTCTATGGAACGTCCGTCCTATATTTCACATAAGCCAATTAAATTTATTTATTGATCGAACTTTTTTATTTTTATTTTTTTTTTTTTTTTATTTTTACCTGCATGCAGAAGATTTAATAACTATTAAAGGGGTGTATAAATTAAAAAAAAAAAAAAAAAAATACGTAATAAGAAAACGGAAATTTTGCCTTTGATATTTATTAAAGGCATATTTTTTGATCCAAATAATAATTTCATTGCAAATTCAAATGCTTAATTTCTACATAAAAAAGAAAGAAAGAAAGAAAGAAAGAAAGAATGAATTTAGTATCTTCGAAATCATGAGAAAGCTCGTGTGACTTGTATTAACAATAAGTAATGTTTAAATTTGTATAAATTTATGTGCACCGAATAGATAATGCCGAATCAATCGAATGGACCACAGCTAGCGATGATGATACGGACGAGATGCCTGCCGTTTTACAAAAGAAACCATCAAAATCTGACTGGTCTATCCTAAAAGATGTAATTAACCGACAATTAGGATCTAAAAATAACATACCGTCACGATTTTACAGTTCCCTTTACTCGGTTCAACGATTACAACTTCTGTACAAACTCCAAGAGCACAATGTAATTGCCTAATTGTTATTATTGTTAATTCCCTCCCTGCTCGTCCCCAATCCAACTTAATATCCCCTTGCGGATTATTTGTTTTGATATTGTCAAATCACGAATGATTATGATCTTTTCAGGGCTGCGTGAACGCCATAGGCTTCAATCAAAAGGGGAATCTACTTGCAAGCACCTCGGACGATTTGACGGTCGTAATATGGGATTGGGCAATCGGAAAGAAAAACGTCGTCCTTCAAACGGGCCATCGAAGTAATGTTTTCCAATCGAAATGGTTACCGCTCGATATGGAATATCTCGTAGTGACGTGTGCTCGTGACGGCCAAGTGCGCTTAACCGACATACGTACCAGCGTGAGTCGCAAAATAGCTAAACATCGTACTGGATGCCACAAAATCAGTACTCACCTGGACCTGCCGCACCTTGTCCTCTCCGCCGGTGAAGATTCCAAGATCTTATCGATCGATATAAGAGAGAGCAAGCCATCAATGTAAGAAACGTTGTTGTACCAATTACGCATGGAAAATACGTTTTTATTTATTTATTTGTTTATTTATTTATTTGTTTAACGTAGATTACACTCGGTCAAGGATAACGACCTGGAGGTCGAACTTTACAGTATTCATTCTAATCCATTGAACAATTTTGAATTCTGCGTCGCTGGTCGAACGCGCTTCGTTCATATATACGACCGAAGAAAACCGACGACCCCCTTGAAGAAATTCTGCCCGAAGCACTTGGTAAGTATAAGTATTATTGACCGTCGGAGGGATCGATATGTCTGATACGAAGGAGACTGGCAGATTTATTTACATTTACATTTACGTAAAGCTGTCGGAAGAGAAGGCACACATCACGTGTGCCGTTTACAATCACAATGGGACGGAAATCGTGGCTTCGTATAATAACGAAGATATTTACCTGTACGATACCTCGGTGGCATACCGGATCGGGGATTACGCTCACAAATACCAAGGGCAC
Source organism: Ceratosolen fusciceps (assembly GCA_018883505.1). Lineage (NCBI taxonomy): Eukaryota > Metazoa > Arthropoda > Insecta > Hymenoptera > Agaonidae > Ceratosolen > Ceratosolen fusciceps. Next base: position 1,522,919 of record RCIC01000019.1, read on the forward strand.
CGAAACAGCATTACCGGTAAGGATTTATAAAAAAAAAAAAAATTTTTTTCATCCAATGGTTTTGATAACATGGCAGGCAACAAAACAAAGGCTTCGTTTTTTAATGAAAAAAAAAAAATTGTCTCTGCCCGTAGTTAAAGGTGTGAATTTCTATGGACCAAATAGCGAATATGTGATATCAGGCTCGGATTGCGGAAATATATTTATGTGGGACAAGAAAACGGAAGCAATAGCCCAATGGATGCTGGGCGACGAGCAAGGGATTGTATGCTCTACTTGTGTATTACTTGCCCTTTAATTTAATTTAAGGGTCAAGACTAATTAATTTGCCCAACAACTAATGTCATCCAAAAAAAAAAAATGTTCTGTCCAGGTAAATGCTCTGGAGCCCCATCCTCATATCCCTGTCTTGGCTACGAGCGGTCTCGATTACGATGTCAAAATATGGATACCCTCGCGAGACGAGCCGCCAAACATTAAACAGCAATTGCAAACTGTAAGTCTCCGCTCGTATTTCGTTTGGCCGTGCAGTGTTTAAAAGCGATTAATATTGAAGTTTTATTGGATAGTGTGTAGCGAGGAATCTAACGCCTAGAACAAAGAGTATCGAGGACGCGGAGAATGGCTTTGACGGGCACTTCTTGTGGATAATGTTGCGACACATACGCCAGGCCGACCGGCACAGGGTAAAACATCAGCTTCATTATTTACGATAATTTATTAACTAACAATTATTAACGGGCGCTCATTGTACTGCAGCAGGTTGGGATTATGAACGAATTCTTTGAGTTTTTCGAAAATATATGTCTATAGAAATGATGCGTTCGTAAATTTCAAGATTACATTATTACGTTATTGACTTTATGCCGTTATGGTTCTTGCGCACGACGTTCAGAAGACCTTTTTTTTCTTCTTTTTTGATACAAACGCAATGTGTGTTGTTTACCAATACCAATAACCCGTATCCAATTGTTGTTGTTTTATGTTTTTTTTTTTTATGTTTTTTTTTGTGTGTGCACAACCGTGGGCACGATTCCAAAGGGAAAACAAAGAGTTTTGTTTGTTTCTTTATTTATTTATTCCTGCGCTTGAACTTATTGCGCGACTGGCGCGTCCATTATCCATACCTTTATGGATTGAAAAGAGACGGCTGGATAAAAAATCCCTTGATTGTGCACAAATCCATGAACTGTAACGATTCCGATGACCGATTAATTGTCGTTGCTTCGCGTGTGCAAACCTGTCAACAAGAATCCTGTCCACGGTGGGAAAAGAAAAAAAGAGAAAAGAAAAAAAAAAAGAAAAGAAAAAAAAAAAGAAAAGACGATTGCCAGGGGCCTATTATTGATAATATTAATTTCAAGTTTCAATTAAAGGAAATTGATTTGCCTTAAAATAAGATAATATTATTATTATTATTATTATTATTCTTAAATGTTTTTAAATAAATTGAAAAAAAAAAAAAAAAGAAAAAGAAAAAAAGTTCTATCAAGAAGATACTTCTCGTCACTGCAAATTATTGTCTTCTCTTAACATCTCTAGGGAACTCTGTCTTTATTGTTAATTATTGATTTTGTGTTATCGTTGCTGTTATTGTTATGGTGCATTATCTCTGCCGGTACTGGATAATTAGCTTTTCTACACAGACACGTAACTATCATTCGTTTCATTGCTCACTCGCACACATGTCGACGATGCTCTTTAAAAAAAAAAAAAAAAAAAAAAAAAAAGCCGACGTATCATACGATCTCGACGATAGAAGATAGAGATGCCGGCGGTTCGGATGGATGGATCGACGACGGATTCGGTAAGCATAGATTTACGATCGACAAATCGATGAACGAAAATGCCTCTTTAAATAACGACGCGTCGCGAAGGGGGGGGAGGGGGTTGTTGGTCCGATGACAGTTTATCGTAGCAAATATTCCAAAGAAAAAAAATAAAAGTTTGCTGGCCAACATCCGGTTGGCAAGTAAGAAAAGCTTCTTTTTTTCTTTTTTTTTTTTTGTTTTAGCCTAAGAGCTCAACGACCGCGTTGGGGTTATTGGGGGGGGGGTGTGAAGCTGCCGCCGCGATGACGTACTAACTAGCGGCTTATCTCTGATCGATAGATTATAGATCGAGAGGAGGTATATCGTTCTTACGTAGCTCTTGCGTAATAGCCCCGATAACTAGGCGTCGTCTACGTCTACGTCGTCTACGTCGTCGTCTACGTCGTCCGCGGCCCCTCGGCTTATTGGATTAAAGCTTTTGAACGGATCGATTATTGTTTGTCAAGTAACCTAAATATATATAAAAAAAAAAAAAAAAAAAGGCGCAGGTGCGTGCGTCCCTTTAGCTTTCTTTGCTGCAGCAGTTGGAGCTCCGATCGACCGGGACGAGCTCTGGGGTGTCGGTCGGTCGGTCGGTCGGTCGATCCAGGCATCCTCGACACACACTTATTATTAAAAATCCTTCGCCGCGTATATATTATATACGAAAGAGACAATGCCCTCGAATGCCGAAAGCAAAGCCGATAACCTGGTTCGATTCGCGTGTCAGGAGCTGGACGTTGGAAACGTTGGAAAAATCGTCCTTAACTCGTTCTCGAGATCAGCTTCGACCTTGGAGCGAGCATACGGGAACGAGGGTCCGTTCATTTTTTCATAGAAAATGTATCGGCCCTTGAATGGGAAACGACATTCTTTCTCTTATTAACGAGGATATCGAGACGAGTTGCACCGACGACTCAATAACCCCAATAACCCCAATAACCCCAATAACCCCAATAACTAATGTCCGGCCGCGTTCGATCCATCCGTCCATCACTCGTTGCTCCTTATCGTCTTATCGTTTACAAAATCCCTAACTCGTGTAAGAAATTCAATTTCATCTAACGTTAAGAATTCTCTTATACGATATTCGATAAATTATTATTAATTATTATTGTGCCGTTGATTTGTTTAGCAACTTTTAGTGAGAATAGACAATACGAATAGAAACAATGATTCCGAGGACAGCGATGTCGACATGGTCAACGATGACGTAGGAGATTACAATGATGATATTGATGATGATGACGACGACGACGACGACGACGACGATGATGAAGACGATGATAGCTCTTCCAATACAAATGAAAATTCTAGTGAAAGCGATGATCACTTCGATAATCAGGATAGCCGATAATGTCCAGGAGTGAACGAGTATAGCCATGATCGATGATTTTATGTTACAATAATAAACGCCTTTTTAAATTCGTTATTATATTGTAAATTCGAAGAGATAGTCCATTTAAATTTATTGAGCGCGTTATAACAAAAAAAAAAAAAAAAAAAACGATTCCTTAATATATTATTCTCCTTATGTATTTGCTCGATGATTTCTAATGCGAGTTGATTATGCCTCCTTTTTTTTTTTTTTTTTTTTTTGTTTTTTATAATATATACATATACATATACATATAGATATATATATAATTAGTAGATTATAAAAGTCTCTTGTAAATAAATCAAAAAATTTAATAGAACTCTTGAGTAATTAATTACCATCTTTTGAAGAAGAAGAAGAAGAAGAAGAAGAAGAAAACGAAAGTTTCGTTCTTACAAATATCAAAATATTTGTAAATACATTTGTGTAACACGTTACTAAGACTGAGTTACTTTTACGCGTTAATGTCAACACGATGGAAGGTTGTTGTAAAACATAATAGAACACAAAGTTAATAGTTTAATAATATGTAATTGTAAGAAAATGTGTGGTTTAATAAAAACATTGTTTCATAAAATGGTAATTCGGAATTTTCTTATTCAAACAACCAATTTTTATAAATTATAAAGTAAGTTTGAAAAAACGAAGATGCTTTTTATACGCAATATAGTGGTAATGCGAACAAAAAATATCCAATTAGTATTATGTGTATATAAAAAAGTAAATAAATAAATAAAAGAACAGGTGTTGGAAATTTTTTAAAAATTCAAACACTTTATTGTATTTTTTTTCGTGCAATTCAAAATTAGATAACCAAGTTTCATCTAATTTTTATGTAATCTCAGTCACTTTTTTTTAAACGTAAGCTCTATCCTCGTTTTATATAGCTTAATTTAAAAATATATGTATTTACAACCGACATGAACACAAATTTTAAATTATTTAAAAAATTCCTATGGAATAAGCTAGGGCGGCGTATATGTGCAAGGTCAAGATTCCCATTATCGATGCAGTAACAGCTTTAATAAATAAGGCTGACCAAGGTCCAATCATAAATGTAGTTACTAGAAAGTCTGAAATAAGTGGCCTGTATACTGTAAGTAAGAGCATACTAAAAACAACAGGTACAACGGTTTGTTTTAAGTCGTGCCTTGACCAAAGCCAAACGAGGGTTGCTGTCGTAATGTGTTGGACCTAAAGGAATAATTAATAAGAATGAGCTTCGTTAAACGACGAAATCCTCTCCCAATAAGCAGTTAATTCTTATACGTACTAGACATATGTTAGATTCTAAGCTTTTCTGTATATACTTCCAATCAAATTCAGCTCCTCTGGCACCGACCCACAATAATAAAAATCTCGTTAGAATAACTTCAGCTCCGGCCCAGCCTATGCCTGCGGTCAAGACCTTTGCATGACCTTTGCCCGGTATGCCGTTCAAAACAATGTATATCCCAATCAAATCAGCTATATCGATGGTGGACTTCAAAAATTCCTTCAAAAAACGTAAGGAATGTTGATTATTGACTGGATTCGGAGAAGTCAAGAAGAGCTTCATTGAATACGTACGCCAATAATGTCAAAGCCTTTGTATCCTATATTATCCATTGTTGGGAAAAAGGTCGCGAGAATAAGCATCTTTACGAGCTGTGTAAAAACGTAGGTCCCTCCTGCTTGAATACATTTCCAAAAAGCACCGTACTCCGAACTAAATGGAAATTAAAATTTTTAATGACAAAATTGCCGTCAATTATACATGCCTTATAAATAATTATATAATTCTTTTCTTTTTTTTTTTTCTTTCTCTTCACGTAAATACTGCTTGCTACTCACAGCCCTGAGTACTTATAGGTTAAGTAATACGGGACGTAAACTAAAGCCAAACAGTTCCCGAAATGATAGAGAGTCATATTTATTTATTTATTTATTTATTTATTTCACTTAATCTGACTGACTGTCCAGCTGTAAAAAGTACAAAATTTTACTAAATCTCTAAAGCGGGACTTTTAACGGTAATGAAACATATCGTCGAGTGCGAATACGAAGACAAACGGTCGTATCATCGGACGCACGCACGAGCTACTTGGAGATCCCGATGACTTGGGGTTATTATTGTCAGTCACACACAAGTGACCTATAAGTAGAGTATATCACAAGAGGCAGCAAGCAGCACGACTAGCTTTATGAATTTTAATTTAGTGTCGTATTTGAAAAAGCGTGTGTGGCGATGATAATTTATTAAAGGTCTAGATCTCTCTTTGATCTTCGTCGGCCAGAGCGCTCGTCGCATATCACGTTAAACCAATATCAATCAGTTTGTAAAACTATCCAAGCCAAGGCTTTGAAATGTTTAATTTCTATATTTCCATAACGATTCCGTAATTGCTTTTTTTAAAATGACGCGATATGTAAGGAGTGCATTAGCACGAAACGTTCTTGCTTCTAAATCCCAATAAATATATAACTTTTTTTTTAATTTTATTTAATCCTTTTGATTTGAAGCGAAGGGTGGCGATGTTATTGTTTATCGTCGATTCGATTGGTTTTTTCTTTTTTTTAGACAATGTAAACGAAAACCGGCAAAAGAATGCCCTTACACGATCGATCAATAATAACATTCGCCAACAACGTGTTCCTTCAAGGTCAATGGATTTTGTTTTTGTTTTTTTCCCCCATTGAAAAACATTAAATGAAGAAGGAAAAAAAGCCTCTTTAATTTCGTAACAAATAAAATTTAATCGAATTCGTCGAGTTCAATGTAATTGTACGAAACGTGGATTTTCATATTTCTCGATGATATGATCCCATTTATCCCATGATAAATCGTGCATTTCTTATGATTCCAATTATCGTTATACCTTAAAGTTTAAAACCAAACTCCTTTATTGAGAGATGTTATTCGCAGTATTTCTACACTACTGGCAAAGAATTTTCTTAGTAAAAGAAAACATTTAAAAGTACGGTTTAAGAAATTAACCGCTAGGGGAAGGTGTACAAGGACTAGATCTTCTCTCGAGTCCAAAGACTATATATATATATATATACACGTCGTGATAAGTAAATGGCCCGTTTAAATGTAAATAGTAAAAACGTATCGGGAGATTATTGATTATTGAAGGCATTGTGTGTGTGTATGAGAAGCGATGAGTGATTCCGAGGACGACGTGCCTCAGTTACGTCCTGACACATTGGCCGCTTTAAATGAATTCTACGAGGAGAGAAAGGAACGCGAAAGTAAATTGGAAAATTCTATGGAACGAAGAGATAATGATAACTGTGATATTGTTTTCGAAGAAGATTGGGTAGGTTTACAACATACTTTCTACCGAATGATTGAATGTACTTTGTTATTTCAGTGAAGTACAAATGTAAACGTTGCTCTTCCCTTATGTGTTTTACATTAAAGCAATTGAGTCAATTCTGGTACGACGAGAAGACAATTTTATCATTGAGCAGAGCTGCTATCAAATTCACCCACAACGGAGGCAGAATCGCTTTAATTTCATGCCCAACGTTGTACAAACAGATAATTCATATAGCCGACGAGAGGCAAGGTATTCGTAAATGTCCTTTAACGTGTATTATTTATCGTAAGAAAATTAGTTTTATCCTCATGCATATTTTATTGCAGTGAAGCTCTTTGAGTTTGACAAGCGGTTCGCTGTTTTTGGATCAGATTTTATATTCTACGATTACAAATCGCCGCAAGATATTCCAAAAGAGTTAATTGGATCGTTTGATCTTGTCATTTGCGATCCACCCTTCCTTTCAGAAGAATGCTTAATAAAAACTGCAGTAACCGTTAAGCTTTTGGCCAAAAAAGATATTGTACTTTGTACAGGTTTGTCTTTATTATTATTATTATTATTCTTAGAAGGAAATACAATTATTATTATTATGAGATGATAAGGAATTTTAAAATACAGAAACGACGTTAAGAGCTCAATTTTCATTTTAGGAGCAGTAATGAATGGCTTGGCAAAAAAATTACTGAACGTAACAAAATGTGACTTTGTTCCTCGCCATAAAAACAATTTAGCAAATGAATTTTGCTGTTATTCAAATTTTTGTTTTGACAATTATTTAACGTGATAGCTTTGTTTTTTTTTTAAATATCACAAAAAGTATGTGTAAATAAAACAAATGTCTTTTTATTAAACATTGTAAAAAGGTCGTCATTTTAACCTATATAAAAAGATGTACATTACCATAGATGTACTGTATTTAATTGTAAATAGTTTGAATTATTTCTACAATTTTTTTTTAAGGCTAAAATTTCATTAAAAAAAATACATTAGATAGTAATTAGTCTCTCATTTTATTTTAAAAGAAGAATTTCTTACCCCAAGCCGTCGTATAAAGAAATTTTAATTGTAATTTAAGTACATATACAGAGTAATAATAATAATTAATATCCTTTGGCTATATTTATAATTTCTATTGCAATTTGAAATTTGTATTTAATGAAAGTACTTATGATTTAAAAAAAGGTAAAGATAAAAATACGATGAATTTCGCAGCTGAAATTATTGCCTGAAATGAATAGCCTCAGGAAATGAATAATCTTATTTTTATCTTTACCCCTAGGAATTATTGCCTCCGGTTCACGTAATTAAATGAAATGAAAAGAAATTATTTTTTTCTTCAAAATTCCTACTTTAAATATAATAAATGTCAATGTATGATACTTATATATATTCCCTGGCTCTTAGGGATCCATTTACAGGTTCCACGGGTCTTTTGTATTAATTATTTTTTAAAAATTATCGTTACGAAGTACGGGGACTCGTGTAATTTCATTAATACATCAACGACTTTATCCGATTAAGGCTTTTCCGAGATGGTGACCCCTAGAGAATATGGTCTTCCTTACGTTACAAGCTCTATAACGAGATAAAAGCATTTCCGACACTGCCTTCATTTAATGGGGGATGCTAAGTGTCCCAGATCCTTTTTTATTTTACACTTCCTTCCATCTCTTCTTGGCCCATTTGATTATACGGGCTCCACGAGCTCTCACCAGCAAAATTACCATTGATCAATTCGCACACTTCCAAGCAAAAGTCCAAAGCAAAATGATCGATGATCCCCAATAACCCCAATAACCTCGGTTAATATTATTATTTATTTATTTTTTTATTTTTTTTTTTTTAAAAAAGAAAATTAATTCAACAACTCCTTTTTCTCTTTTCCTCTTCGTTTCGCCTTCCGCCTCTTCCGTTCTTCTTTGGAATTCAATGGACCAACAAAACCTTTTTAATATTTATATACTTAATTCACACGGGCTTTTTTTTTTCGTCGGCTAATGAAAAAGTAAATGTAAATATTAAACGAAACGAGCCCAAGTTGTAATTCTTTCGATTGTAACTCGTAAATTTGTTCGATTTTTTCCATCATAACAATTATTTATCGTCTGCTCATCCTTACCGTCAGTCTAATTAATTAATTAACCACGTGCAATTAATGTGCGTTGTGTCCTTTGATACTTTTCCGAGGAAGAGATTTTTTATTTTTCACGAGTTTTATAATTGGCATTGGACGCGGTAATAATTTGAATTCGCCGTCCCTCTCGTCGTTATTTTATTTTACGATAAAGCGAGGCCCAGAGTTTTTTATTCCATGACGAATTAAATATTCATTTTTTTTTTTTTTTTTTTTTTACACAATAAAGATGTTTTTTCGTTGTGCCATCGGGTACAGTCGATCGTTCGCCTAGTGAACTCGTTGAGCGACGAGGGATGGATGGATTTATTTATTTATTTATTTATTTATTTATTTATTGGTAATCAATGCATGGGGGGTGGAGGGGGAATAAGAGCCGATCGTTCGAACGATTTACGAATTCCCCCGTGCCAGTTGACAGGCAGCCACTCGTTTTATTTACTTTTGTTGTTGTTGTTGTTGTTGTTGTTGTTGTTAAAACGTAGTAGCTAGCAGGGCCTTGGTAAAGAGAAACCAACCCTCTCTTGCGTTAAATGCCATGAAAGGAGATTTGACTTTGAGTGAATTATGGGGATCTGGTGTGGGTGGGTAGGTGAGTGGGTGGGTGGGGGGCCGAGAGGTAAGGATTGTGCGAGAAAGGGAGGGAGAAGGTGCGCGTGCGAGCCAGCGAGGCGGAGGAGGGAAGCAGGTGTTCGTGACGTCACGTAAGATCGAATAAGCCAACACTAGTTTCGCGGAAATACAGCTGTTTGGCTTCCTTGCTTACAAAAACAAAGAGATAACGCGAATACGGCGAGTCGTTGGTGCGCTTTATTGCCTGAGTGACCGACACGTCGTACGGAGGAGATCGTACGGCCCTCGAGAGGACGATAAGTGATATATTACGCATTTGGCCAACGGTAAGATATACGAGTCCCCCGATTTCAAAAGCCCTCGCAACTAAATCGACGATCTTAACGCGGCATTCCAATCCAATCCACCGTCATCGACGGCGCCCTCCCCTCCCCCCCCCCCGAGTCGACGCGCTCCCCTTTACGCATATAACGAAGCCAAAAAGGGTCCGCGCGTCTTAAAAGAATTTTTCGAACCAATCGCTACGTAGACTTTAAGAGAAATATAGGACTAACCTTACTTGTTAGCGATCGTTACTAGGGCTTCGCCTACGTCCTAACGCGTTCCGTTACCAGGCTATTGTCCCCACCCCGAGACGATGCTTTGATCGGTAAAGATCTTTGGCGCTAGTATATTCGTTATGAGCACAAGTCGCTGCATCGGCCCCAGTATCACCACACCACTACATAGGCAAACATTTGGCAAACATTCGACTTTTCTCACTCTGCGTTATTTTCCCGACAGACTCTCCTCTCCCTCCCTCCCTCCTACGCCTCCCTGCCTCCTCCACCTGCTCCCCGCTCCGTCAAGCGCTCTCTCTCCCTCTCTCTCTCTCACTCCACCGTCAAGCGCTCTCGCCGAGGGAACCTGGGAGCAGCGGCGACCTAGGGGAAAAAAATGTCCAAGAATAAGCTCCAGCAGCAGGTGGACAGCGGTATCGTTGCCGTCAAGAGTAAGGTATGACATCCTCGTTCCCGCTAGAGAATTTCATTCTCTAGCTCAACTTGGTCCCACTCCAACCAAATCAACCGATTAATTTTATCTCATGTATTTTTTATGGAAAGTTCGATGCCGACATTATTAGATTCTCCGATAATCGTAAACAGTACACGAGCTACGAGGACTTTAGGAAATTATTGGCCGAGAGGCATGACATTGGCCCAGACTTGAACTTCAATATCTGGTACACCGACCCCACCGATGGGGATCTTCTGCCCATAAACAATGACAATAATCTGGCCAGGGCACTTGTGGCTGCCCGACCACTGTTAAGAATTTTAATACAGAGACAAGGTCAGTTTGAGTCTCTTGACCTTTATTACAAGGCCTTCGTTGCTTCATACGTTATAAAATATTCCTAAAGATTTATTGAAAATACATGTCCATGATATTCACAATACACAGGTGATGGATTCGAAGATAATAATGGATGCAGTACACTTAAGCCTAAGAACTTAATATCCAGTATTTTATCTGGAATGCCTGAGAAACCAAAGGCCCTTAAAATATCAAATCCAGTTAATTTTAGACAGGTGAGCTAACACTAACATTCACCATTACTGTTTATATAAAAAAACTGCCTTTATATACATTGCCATAAGTTTGCATCGATTAAATAACTTTTGCACTGAGCACAGGTCTCAGCAATAATAGACGTGGATATTTTACCAGAGACCTGTCGACGGGTAAAACTCTTAAAGCATGGCTTGGACAAGCCTCTGGGTTTTTATATAAAGGATGGGGAGAGCTATAGAGTGGGAGCTACGGGCAGCTTCGAGAAGGTGCCCGGCGTCTTCATAAGTAGACTGGTGCCTGGTGGACTTGCTGAGGGTACGGGTCTGCTCGCAGTCAACGACGAGGTGCTAGAAGTCAACGGCATAGAGGTTGCCGGGAAAACTCTGGATCAGGTACTTTTACTTGAAAATAAAATACAAACGTTGCACAATGAGAATTTGGGTAATAATTCTTAAAACACAATTAGCCATTATCCTGTAATAAAGCATAAAACTTTTGCAGGTCACGGACATGATGATTGCGAATTCGTCGAATTTAATAATCACGGTTAAGCCGGCGAACCAGAGGGCAGCCCTGGAGATGTTGCGTCGAGGTTCTTTTTCACGCAATAGTCGACGATCTTCCGGAAGCCAGCATTCGTTGCAGAACGTAGCCTCGAGTAGCGACGAGGACGGCGACGAGATCGTAGACTTGATGTGAATCTGTATTACGAAGCATTACTTTAACATTTAAGCATTAGAATTAGCCGAGTCATCCAATAAAGATCAGGGTATTTCGTATCAGATTGATTTTTTTTAAATCAACGGACCCTGGACAAGATTTAGAAACCGTTGCAGCTGAAGTCGGAGTTCATTCGTCAATTCAGACGCGTGCGGTACGGAAATTAAATTACAGGATCCGTGTAAGGACATCGTAAATAGGATATAATTTAAGTTTATTATTTCTGAGCTACTTATACTATAGTACAAAAGGCTGTGATTAAGATCTGTAAAAAATAAAAAAATGATTTTTGTATTTTAATAAAAAAAAAAAAATATATTTATACGAAACCCGAGGTAGATAATAATATTTATTATAATTATTTTAAAATACGCCTGTTGAGATACGTGAAAGGTGAAGTTTTATTACAGAAAGATGGCGGAAACGTTGAAATTAAAATGATAAAAACGGGGGGGGGTTTTTTGGGTTCGAGGTTTGAGTGGGAAAGAGGGAGCGCGAGCATGAAACATTAACATCTCATATATACATATATATATACATATATACGTTAGTTTTTGTTTTGTTTTTTATAAACAGTTGAAAATGAGCTCCAAAGAGACTGCTGGGTCGCGTTTTATTATTATTATTATTATTATTATAAGAGTATTGGTGGGTTATTGGGGGTTATACGTTACATACGTCCCAACAACACATTTGTGTTACGGCGCTCTTTTGTTATTTTGGGGTAACGGGGGTTATTGGTGGAAAAGCGGTGGCGGCGTCGGCGAGTTTTCCCCCCGAGTTAAGGACTTGGTAAGGGAGGGATGGCCAGCCGCTTGGGGCTATATTCATTGGGAATGCGGCCCGTCGCGAAAAGAAAGGAAAATAGAATAATAGATGCCAGCAGTTTCAGGCATCGTGCGCGCTGTACCGTCGATGCATCACGCATGCGCTCGCGCTCTCTCTCTCTCTCTCTCTCTCGCTGCATCTATTCATTTGTCCGTGCGAGCGAGAAGCATTTGAAATTAACGAGGATCCGGGGGATTGAGTATATATAAAAAAAAAAAAAAATCGGCTTGATAATGAAACGTTGCGCTCGTGGTAATTAAGTGCGGGTGGTTGGTAAAGGAATTTTTTTTTTTATATACACGGCCTCCAAGGCTCTCTCCCTCTCTCAGTCTCTCTCAGTCTCTCTCAGTCCCTCTCAGTCTCTCTCTCTCTCACACACACGCACACACACACGTTATCTTAACAGATTTCAGAGTTGCTGGATAAGCTTCGTAAGCTTGGTACCATTCATAGTAAGTACACATGTTTGGAAACGTGCACTACTTATATCCTTAGCTTAATGTTTTGTATTTTTTAAATTGTCCTTAGCGGTAAAAGTACGTTTCCGTGATTTACCGTAAGGTTAAGGGAAACCTCGTGTTTATAATATAAACTGGCCATTGACACATTTAATGAAACTGATTTTTTGTTTTTCCTTAGCCCAGTTTCACTCCTTGGATGCATACATTTTTTTTTTTTTTTTTTTCACATTAACACGCGTTCCTTAATTCCTCCCCGTTAATGCGTCCGTATTATTTGCAATATTCAACTTTTTTTTTTTTTTCGTCTTTTCAGAAATGGGTGAGCCAATTAAATATTATGGCAAAAGAAGAAGTATTGTACGACGAATTGGATCATTCTTACCTCTAAGGCCCCCACCGAAGGTTTACATTAGTGTAACACCATTGCATTCAATGAGTAGCTCTATGATTGATGATGACAGAAGCAATGATTTCTCTGACCCTAATGGACTTGGAATGGGAAGGTAGTCGGTTACATAATCCAATTAAATATATACGCTTCTAGCGCTCTTGTTATATAAAATTAATAAAAGTAGGCAAAGGTCATTGTACGATTATATTACCAAAGTATATAGATTCTTATGTAACTGCATGAAAATAGATGGTTTTTTTCTTTTTTTCTTTCTTTCTTTCTTTTAAAAGTAAATATTATTTATATTTTCAGCAACGGATTGTCTCAAAATAAACCAGATCTTTTAGAACCAGTGACATTTGGCTCGGAGGTTCGTTTACTTGCATTGGAACAGGAATTGCAAGATTTGAGGGAGCAGATTTTGAAAATAGTTAAGCCTGAGAAGCAAGGCATCCCTCGTAATATTATATTAATTTCGTTATAACGATAATATGTAACCTAAAACTACATTTCTGAGGAATGTACAATGTTTTCAGAGCCCTGTTTGTCCAATGGAAATGAGTTTGTTCAACCACCGCCGCCTCCGCCACCACTGCCACCGCCAACAACTCCGCACATTGCAAGGAGAGCTAGCTTGCAAGAACACGTGACCGAAGAACGTAAAAAACCGCCTTTAAATATACAAAGGTCTATGGGGGATATGCTAAAAGATATCGATAAGGTCAAATTGAAGCCAGTCGCACGGTAAATAAAATACGAGTTTATTGATTCTAAGGCATTAATGAAAATGTACTGATTCTAAAAAAATTAAATTGCAATTCATATTGAACGAAGAAATGCTATGTTTCGATGTATTAAATAGTGCGTAGACAAGTAAAGAAAGTAATTGTGTCGTCAATTGGATAAAATAATAATGATAGATTAATGTTTAGATCACCAGGTGGTCATCCAATTAGATTGAAAAAAGAAAACAGCCCCTGCAATGATTTACAAGAAATTTTAAGAAGGCGCTACCTGGCTATGCAATCGCCCGAAAGTAAAAATTCTTCGGTTAATGTAACGCTGGACGAAAGTTTTTGAGATTACATGACGATGCGTCAAATGATAACATATTAAAATACATATTAAAAAAGAAATGTCTTGCTAGAGCAGCGCTAAGTTGTTAAAAATGGAACGTTTTTTGTTGTATGAGTGCATTCCATTTTCTATTAACAATTGACTAGGTTAGGCATAGGAACATCATTTTGATTATAAAATAATTATCTTGAAACTGATAAAACGAGACGAAGCGTACGAAAGATTTGATGCAAATCAAATAATGTGCAAATGAGTGCTAATAAATCCCTTATATTAGAGACAAGTATAAAATTACAATACAATAACTTAGATGCCATTTAATAATATAAAATTATATTCGTTCAATTTATCATAATAATCGCTGTTGAATTATTCTTAAATTTTCACTACTAAAAATTGTAATTGTAATTATTAAGCTCAGCGCGAGAAGAAGTGTCAAGTCGGAGTGTTGTGTTCATTTAATAGAGTGCGTAAAAGAGTATGAAAACACGTGAATATTATAAATGTCCATTCTGTAACCCTGTGATAAAAGTTGTGAAGAATGTTGAGGTGACATAATAACACACGTACCCTTTAAGCGATAATCACTTAAAATATTGATAATTTGAACTTATATAGACGAACCGTATGTCAAAATACATGACACGTATGTTATATAATTAATTCCGTGTGTAACATTTACCTGTTACGTCGAATGATTATTGATGCCCGATAGTTAATGAAAAATTTATATATTTTACTAATGTTGTGTGCCGAATATTTTATTTTAATTTTTTTTCGAATGTAAGGATTGATCTCCCAAGCGACCATGCAATGTATTAAGCCAACTTGCAGTTGAATATACAATATTTTTTTGGAGACTGATTATGAAGCGTGTAATCTGCCATGTAACTAATGTACAGGAAGTTTTATACCTAAAATCTTTATTGCGATAAGAAGAATGGGTAAAGAAGGACGAGGACGAGGAGGAGGAGGAGGAGAACGAGGAAGAGGAGAACGAGGAGTATAAGCAAAATATCCAAGTGTATAAGATATAAGATAAAAAAATATAACTGTTAGTGAAATTCGTTGTAAAACTGTACGAAAGATAGAAAGAGAGAAAGAGAGAGAGAGAGATATACATATATATAATTGAATTGAAAAAAAGAACGAAAAGAGTTTCTTATTTAATTTAATTTAATTTGATTGTTTTATAATTTTTTTTTCTTTGCCACTTTTTTTTTAAAAAGAGGAAGAAAAGTTAGTACACAAACAAGGCAACGCAACGCAACGCAACGCAACGCCCCCACGTTTGAGGTCTGGCGCGTGCCGGAATAAATTGCCTCTTCTCCTCTTTGCTTTGGCATGAAATTCCATTGACAGGTCTGCCAGCCTACCGGACCTCGACGCTCGGTCGTCGCGCGGACCAGACGAACACGGAAAAGTCGCGGTGCGATCGTCGTCCACACCCGCTCCGCTCATCCCGGAACCGTCAACTCCGCCAAGTACACGTTCATAAATCATAGAGTATTTATATAAAAAAGAATAGAAAAGAAAAGAAATGATAATCGGGTCAAGGTGAGCGAGGGCCGCTCTCTCGTTCTATTCCCCGTCTCTCTGTTCCCCGTCTCTTCACCTCTTCCCCGTCGATGGCAATTGGCGTCTGCTCCTGCGCGGTGGGCAGGAAGCCCGAGTTCTCCCTAGCGAGGAGCCTCGCGCACGATGTGTAAGTTCGCGTGTGGCCGGCTCCCGGTCAGCTCTCCCCCGACTCTTTGTTTACACGTTATTTCACGGGATTCGAGGAGAGGGTGAATCTGCGGTGTAATCTGCCGGCGAGTCGAGCCAAGGGAGCCAGCCAGGGCAAGACCGTCGGGCTACACGTCGGGCTGCACGTCGGCGTCGGCACGTCGGCATGACGGCTATGACGGGAGTGGAGGACAACGATCGGAGGAGAAAATGACCCGAGCCCGAGAAGGACTGACTGACCGTCTTGTCGATAGCCCCTGGCCCAGCGCTCCAGAGCCAACGGGCACAAGCGCCGTGCACACATATGGCTGCTTGGTCTATAGGGAAGGAGGTAAAGGCTGCGAGTTCGACGTAGTAATTGAATGGGAGTCGTTCGCGGGGGCGTGTAAATACACGGAATCGAGGCGATTGTCGGCGGCATACGTAGCGCCGAGTTAGGTTATGTCGCGCCCTCGACTCCTGGCCAGCTTCGTCGAGCACTCGTTGCCAAGGCTCGGGGACGATACGAGCGCCTATCGTCGCTCCGAGCATTAACGGCTCGGAGGAGCTACGTGGGGCCCTCCCTCCCCTACCTCCCTCCTCCCCAGAGCAGAATAGGCCCGAGTCGCGGAAGGGCGGCACGGAGAACGGGGGGAGCGCGCGGCCCGATTCAATGGTATTATTTGGGTGTCATTAACCCGGGAGTAAGAAGGCTCGCGGCGAGAGAACGAGTCGCGTCGACCGGGTCTTATGATAATAATAATAAAAAAACAAAAAAAACAACTCAGCCTTGCCGTGTAATAAAGGAGAGGCGAGGTCGCGGCTCCTCCGCCCGGAGCTCGCTACGGTTTATTATCGCCGGGATCAGCCGCGTTGTCGGCCGCCCTTACCCATCCGCCTTCGTCGTGCTCTGGTTGGAAGCGTGTTTAAGGAACAAGTCGACCGAGAGAGTGCTTTCGCTTTATTATCGCTGGCCGTGCGCGGAGAGAAATAGAACGACATAGAGCCGATGGTGAGAGAAAAAACAAAATAACGAGAGAGGGGGGGGAGGGAGGGAAATGCTTGCCAGAGCACGACGTACGGCGGTTAAACATTGTATTCGCATTATCGCTTCTGGACTACCTGGCGTGCGTGATGCGTGTGCGTGCACGGGTGCCTGCCTGCGTGTATTATTGACCCGAGTTCGTTCCACCTCCACCTCCGCCTCCATCGCCACCTCCGCCTCCGCCTCCACCTCCAACCCCCCCAGGCCCCGCGCACGCACTAGAACACCCACAGCCACGACCACGCAGGCATGTTTTTCTCTTCCTTACGCACAGAAGGGGATGAAAGCGGAAAAGGGGGACGAGGTGGAGGGAGAGCCACGGACGGCTCGTACGAGCACACAAGTACACACACGGTCGTGGCGCGGCCGTATTATAAATTACGCTATGCATTGGCGAATTACGCCCTTCTTGGCTTTTCTGAGCCACGCCGAGCTCACTCGCGCCTGCCTCTCTCACCCAATAAACAATTACCCCTTTTCTTTTATTATCGGTAATTAATAATGCCGTAATGCCGTAATGCCGTAATACAGTTACACACGGCCGAGGATTTACAGTAGATAAGACGGGGGGGGCGGGGGAGTAGGCTCGGTGTCGCTTATCCACCCTCTATACACTCGCCCCCGCCCCCGCGGACTTGCAACGTACGTACGTACGTACGGTGGTGGTTGTGGGGGGGGGGGGCTGGGGCCGGAGGAAGAAGAGGATATAATCGTTATAAAGCTTCGTCGTTATTTGCTTGTTTCAGCCCGACGATTGAAAGACTATTGAAATTATTATGATGGCTTTACCGAAACTCCCACTCGATATTGCCGTTCCGCCGGCAGTCCTATGCCGGCGTGGTGGTGTCAGCTTGACTGGAATTATTATTCGAACCTTCCTCCAAGTGAGTTTAGTAGTGAGTTTGATTTTTCACATTTTTTTTTTTTTCATTTTTTTTCATTTTTTTTTTTTTTTTTTTTCATATTTTTTTTTTTTTTTTTTTTTTTTTTTTTTTTTTTTTTTTATTTTCAAATACCCCCATACACTGTAATTTAATCAACGTCGGAGCTTTCCCTTCGTTACTTTCCACCTTCCACGTATCTGTCCATCAACTTACCGATTTATCGATTCGCGTACCACTACTGCTACTGCTACTGCTGCTACTATTACTACCGCGACCACCACCACCATCACCACCATCACCACCACTACTACTGCTGCTGCTGCTGCTGCTGGTGCACTCGCGCCGCAGCCATAAAGATCGCGATTTCTATCGATGGCCCCGCATCGTTCGTTCTGCATTACTTTGCATTATTCAATTATAGGATTTTTAATGTACAACAACAACAACAACAACGTTAGAATGTCTTCTTAAATTACTCGTATTGTACCGTCGCCGAGAGGATTTGCACTTACGATCCCCTTTTCATCTACGCTATCTATCGCCATACGCTCTTTCTCTCATTGCCTCGTTATTATTATTATTACCATTATTACTATTATTGTCGTGCGAGTCGTAGTCGTAGTCGTAGTCGTAGTCGTAGTCGTTGTTGTTGTTGTTGTTGTGGTTATTACCGATACTCATTACGCCATTCGACGTGAATTTCTAGAATAACGTTGGAAGAAGCTCTTGGAAGGTATTTATGTAACGGAACATGCTTCTTCTACGCGTTATAATTTCTTTTTCGGCCAAACAATTAAACCAGGGACGTGCATTACGAGCTCACCCAATAACCCCAATAACCCCAATAACCCCAATAACCCAACCCGTGCCGAATATCTCCTTGTTTTTACTTTGTTGGGAATTTTAATGGTCGCAAATGTCAAATAAGTGCCGGAAGTAACGCACCCGCACAGACGTATCGAAGATGCACGACACTTACCTCTTACTACTACTACTAATGCTCGACCAATTATTACGTACCAACGTTTTTCCAATCTTTTCTTGCTTACTCTCTCTCTCTCTCTCTCTCTCCTCTCTCTCTCTCTCTTATTATGCGCTTATTAAAAAAAATGACAAAAAAGAAAAACAAAATAAATAAATAAAAATAAAAAACGGTAAGGCCAATGGGTAAAGCCAAAAATATTTACAACGAAGCTCGTGAAAGCTTACGAAATCACATATCATTATCGTCGTCGTCGTCGTCGTCGTCGTCGTCGTTGTCGTTGTTGTTGTTGTTGCTGTCGTTGTTATTGCTCCCCTTCAATTTCTCATCGACGACTGATTAAAAAATATTCCCATTTATCTTACTTGTCCGCTGCTGCTGTCCCCCCCCCCCCCCCCCGCTTTCAGCCTTCCAGCGTACTTGATGGAGCGAACACGAGAAAGAATAAATAAAATAACGTAGAAAAGCTTCTGCCGCTATTCGTTCGGCTCGTATAATCTACGAGGCGACCTTATACGTCATGCGGAGAGCACAAAAGATTTTTGAGCGATATTTCTCGTGAAATACACGTAAAGCACTTATGGATCGGGGAATTGAATAATTGGCTCATTGAGGAAATGTATTATTGAATTGTAGTACGGGCGGGGGGGCGTTAGATGTCGCGCGCGGCCGACCGGAGAGACGATTCCGCCTCATCGACCATATATATATATATATTATAGTATAACGTATATATATATATATATATATAGAGAGAGAGAGAGAGAGAGAAAAAAAAAAGAGGATGAAGGAAAAAAAGTCCCTCTGCTCTATTTAACAAACACTCGAAATCGTTATCTAGAAGTTATTAAAAAAGCGCATTAATTCCTCGCTCGGCTCGGATCTCGAGCCGAAAGCGTCAGAAATAAGCAAATGCTAAAAAAAGCTTTAAATAATGTTTAATATTTCCATCCGCTCGGTAATTCTATATTTCTTCTCCTTCCTTCCTTCCTTCCTTCCTTACGTACGTACGTACGTATGTACGTATATAAGGACACGCGCATACGACGTGCATACTACGTACGTGACACATACGTGTCCTCGGTATCTTTGTTTTAATTTTAATAAAATAACGAATGTTTGTTTACGGCCTTCGAGTTTAAATCCAGTACGGGCGACTGTAAAATCCAAAACTTACGTATTTTAATGGCATTCGGGTATTACAATATGAGTATCGGCGCATATAAAAAAATTAATTCCCCGAGCTTCGAAAATATTGAAAATAGATTTAAAGGTTATAAAAAGCGTACTCCTCGGACATTAAATGCGGCATAAAGTACGCTGCAGAATTTTCATTTGCATTTCATAATGTTTGCCGTTTCCTTAAACTTCCTCGAAAATCCCTCGATATAACGTGTTGTACACTTTGTAATTGTATTATTGAAATCGTTGGCGATTCAAAACGAGTCACTTCGTCTCGTCATTTCAATTATATATATCCATCGGTAGCTTATTTTTTTTTTCTTCTTTATTTATTTTTTAATATTTTAATTAAAAACATAGTATTTGTAATACATTTGCAACATGTCGATTGCGCCTCTTTTGTCACTTTTTTTTTTTTTTTTTTTTTGTGCAATTATTATTACACGTCGTGTGTGCCTCGTTAGATGCTTCACAATAGATGTGCATTTTTTTTTACATAATTTTTTATTTATGTAACTCTTTATTAGGTAGGGTTATTGTTTTTGGTATTGAATAGAAGTGTAGTACAGACATTTATCGTCATTTTTAATCTAATATAAGAACGTGGAACTAACAGTTTTTATTGAAAATAGCCAAGCTTTTTGTTGGAATTAAAATCGCCGTAAGCCTTTGTCGGCGAAATGTTATTAACAATAAATGGAATAATATAAAATAAAAATACTATTTAGCGTGGAGTTTTATTTTATTAAATAAATTATTGGTGCATATCGCCCACTTAAAAATACACGGCATTTAGATTATAGCATTCGATATTATTTTTTTTTAACTACGCAAGATATAATTACTTAAGTGGATACTAACGAGCTTAAGTGCTTCTTGTCAATTATGCTTTCACATAATCTTAAAGATTATAGACTAATTCGAAAACATATTTATCTTTTTTAGTAAATAGAAAACGTTAAATCAAAGAAAGAAAGAAAGAAAAAAAAGAAAACTCGATACATCCATCAGCAGGTCGTAGCCTTTAGATATACTTTTTATATACTTTCCTCGGCCGAACAGGAATCTTTGCTCCTTTGCTACTTAATTTATTAAAGTGCACGCATTTAACACGCTCTCACTGCATAATTAATATTTTCACAGAAAGTATACGTTTCGTAAGAGCTCTGTGTACGTGCGTGCGTGCGTGCGTGCGTGCGTACGCGCCCATGTATTCGTATTACGAGGTGTTCAGCGCTTAATAAATATTATCGAGAAATAATGGAAACCGCGGTCAGTTTTTGTTAAATATTCCTTTGTATGTGTGCCCGTTTTAACGTTTTCCCGCAGAATGGCAATACTTAAAATTAAAATTAACCTCTCGACACATGTATTCTGTATTGTTAGAGAGGAGCTGTGCAAGGAAGTCGCGCGTATAAAAATAGATATGATTTGTATATAACCACTGCAATATAAAAATATCCTTACCACGTGAAAGAAAGAGTATTTATAGCGTTATAACTATTTATTAATATCCGTAATCGCTTATAGCTGTACCAAAAGTGTCCAAAAAGAAAAAAGAAAAAGGTATCGCGCCATACATCGATTAAGGCACTTTACTATTTTTTTTTTTTTTCCCGCAATAACTAACTTTTACGTTCTTCGCGTTCCGAAGCTCATGAACGGAGGACAGCGCAACTTTTTCTTTCTTTATTTTTTTTTTTTTTAAAGCTGCGGACGCAGCTCCGATTTAAAAATATATGCATTATATAAAAAAAAGCCACGCACCTTTCGTTCGTTCGTTCGTAGTAACGGACCGCCCGAAATTTCTCCCTTCCTTCTCTTAAAACATTCCGCAAAGCTTAATATCCCGGATAGCTTTTACGAAAATAAAAGCAAAAGCTGTCGCGGGAAAAAACGTACGAACTGCTTCGAAACGAGTTCTATTCATCCGACAGAGAACGACACATCTCTCTTTTTGCTTTTGTATTTAAAACCCCCTTGCACGGACCGCGGCACCTGAATTTCATAAGATAAAGTAAGGAAAATATACGAAAGCCTTTAATTTGTCAAATAACAAACATCTTTTAATAGATCTCATTTATACCGATTCAATTGATTTATTGATTTATTTATTTATATTTTTTTATTCCACTTATTAGCTTTAAAGCATGTATCTGGACAAGCCTATATGTATTAAAAATGATAGATTGGCCAACGCGAGCAATAATTTACATGCAGTGTATGTATATTATTAACATTTATCTTGTTAACAAACTTTAGCCGGGCGTATGTATTAGACGAAGTGCCAAAATTTTAATGGGCCTTTAAAAAATAATATTTATGCAGAGTGACCACATGATTTTGCACGACACTCGATACTTGAAAGCGAATTTCGCGAAAACGTTCGTTACTCGTGTTTTTTTTTCATTTGTAAGCGATAATTCATAAACAATTATCTAGACAAGAGCGCGCTCGCTCGCTATTTATACATAATGAAACTTCAAAAATAAATTTATATCTTAAAAATAACGGTCATTTATATCCTATCGAGTAGAAGGAATTCGTTTGCAAGATAACTATTCGCGACTCGAAGGTCCCCGTGCATTTTACTTCCAAGACGCTTGCGTCATTGAAGATTTTTTAAAAATAAATAATATGCTTTAGAGGTTTCGATAATGCTCTCGTTACTTATTTTGAAAATTCAATGTTTTCCCGACGCCGAGAGACTCGTCGATTTCAATGTATCGGCGATACATTGTGAAAAATATCAAATGGCTTTGAAACTGCCGTGTAACGCCTATTACATAATAACTCGTAGTACTTTTTTTCTTTTTTTTTCTCTAGTAGTAGTAGTGGTAGTAGTAGTGGTAGCGGTAGTTTATCAAGAGTTACTTTGTAGGGAGATAATAAACTTTCAGAGAGATCGTAAGATGCGCGATGCGTGTAACGTAGATTTAGCCGAGATAGCGATAGCGCGGGGAACTTAACGAATTCATTCGTACGAATAGATTTTTAAAAAAAACTACTAGTCACCGGTGATTGATTGAAATAAAGAAAGAAAAAAAAATTATTACTTAAACGAAATTTTTTAAAGTCCTAAAGCAGTCGGGCGCGGAATTCGATCGGCCGGTAGTTACATGAGAAAATGGATCAAATAATATAGTCGGAGCAGCGGCAGCAAACGTATATTGCCATTCGAGAGCTTTAATTGATTTCTATTAAATTTAAAGGCATTACACGTTGATTTAATTTAACCATGTAAAGTGCACATTTCGTTTAGCGATTTTTAATTGAGCATATATGGATGTACGCGCAGTTAGTTAGCTTAAGCTATTAAAACTACGTACGAATACGTACAATAACCCCAAAGGATTCTATTGCAATACTAACGTTGCCGCCATTCTTATATATATATTTTTTTTTTTTTTTTTTCTTTCCCGACAACGGGTAACTTACGCATAACAATACTAGCAATTGTAAAAAAGACGACGACGACGACAACAACAACAACGATAACAACAACGATAACAACAACGTGGTCTTTTTAAAAGGTATTTTAAGGCACAAATAGTGGTTTATCTCGGAAACTGTGGTCTATTAAAATGAATTATGACTGGTGAGATTCACTATTGGGTAGAAAGGAACTACTAACTACGTACTAAGCGTATGTGGGCTCATCGGAAAGAATTCGTCTTTCGTGCGGCTTATATTATTTTCCTCGTTACCAAAGCCACTTTATGAATTATGAAAAGAGCGTTTAAGATATCCTAAAGCAAAATTAATACGACTATCTGGGCATTTAAACACAATTCTTTTATCCTATTCCCCAAGTTTAAAATTTTATCTTTAGCCCAAGTCACTGTCTCCTCGAGTATCTTTTACAAAAAAAAGCAAGAAATAAAGAAAGAAAGAAAGATAGATAGAAAAGAAAGAAATAATAATAATAAAGATAAAGATTAGAATTATTTTTATCTTAATGGATATAATAAGTAAGTAAGTTTGAGAAATTGATCGCTCACGACTTAATAGAAAGTGCAATGCACGATGTAATACGTATACGTCTATTCGGCTCGTGTTTATCGTTGCCGATGTGTAAACAATTTTTTATACGCTCGGAGCGATATGTGCGCGCTGTCGCGCCTGTGCGTGTTGGACGCGCGCGCGCGCGCGCGCAGGCGTAACACGCACGCACGGGCGCGTGTAACAATATCTAAAAAATTCCAATATTTGTTGGCGAGTGAGTGTGCGAGAGAGAGAGAGAGAGAGAGAGAGATGCGATAAAAATTTCAGATCGTTTTCTGTGATTTATATATATTTTATTTTTATTTTTATTTTTATTTTTATTTTTTTTTTGTAAAGCAAGTAGGTCAGCCGTGCAGAGTGTACCATCTTTAATGTCTCTTGGTTGCTCCGAGAGACTGGGGCGTCAAAATTACACGAATGCGATGTAAAATAAATGAATGTGTCAACTGTAACAATATCTGGGATTCTTGACGTAACGCGAGAAAAGGCCGCGGGCGCATACGATACGCGGATAACGACGACGACGACGACGACGACGACGACGACGACGACGACGACGACGACGACAGCGGCAGCCAATAGTTAATCGTATAATAATAATAATAAATAATACGAATGATAAAAACGGGGCAGAGAAATGACAAATAATAGGGAGGAAGGGTAGTAAAAAGAAAGAAGAGAGAGAGAGAGGGGGGGGGGGAAGTGGATCAAGTGGCTTGGATAGTGTTTTGTTGTTGGCAGAAGTTGCCTCTGAAATTTGGAGAGCAAATGAAAATAAAGTAGGTAATCGATCGCGTCAGCCGAGAGCCGTTGGAAAGCCAATAAATATCAGGGAGACTGAAAAATTTTTTGGCCGCCCCGCCGTCGTCGTCGTCGTCGTCGTCGTCTCCTACTCTCGGTGTCCTCCGATCGTTTCAAATCCTTTCATTTACAAGCGGCTGGCCAAAAGAGCACGCGCTCCCTTAAATAATAATACTTCTAACGACAATAACGAAAGTAATAAGGGCAATAAGGAAGGAAGGAAGGGAGGGAGGAAGGAAGGAAGGGGGATGGATGGGCCGCCGTGGGTTGGGCCGACGGGACGTCCTCGACGCGTACGAGGAAATGCTCCGAGGAGGAGGCCGGTAGTAGTGGTAGCGGTGGTAGCGGTGGTAGTAGTGGAGGCGTGGGTGGGCCGAAGGAGCTCGCATGCACGCACTCCACGTGCTCCGG
The DNA here is from genome assembly GCA_018883505.1 of Ceratosolen fusciceps. Classification (NCBI taxonomy): domain Eukaryota; kingdom Metazoa; phylum Arthropoda; class Insecta; order Hymenoptera; family Agaonidae; genus Ceratosolen; species Ceratosolen fusciceps. The sequence continues at coordinate 1,548,168 of RCIC01000019.1, forward strand.
GGCTCGGAGTATCTCTCGTCGGAGCCCGATGAGCGACAAGAAAAAACAAGCGAATGTTTACCGAGCGTTAGGGCTGCCCCCTACCCTCCCACCCTCTCACCCACCCTCCCCTCACCACCAATAACCCACCCGTGGCCGGCACGTTGCAGCTTTGCCTAATTTGATCGGGCCGACCCTAAGTACACGGGGGGTGGGGAAGGAGGAGCTCTCAGGGCCGGGCGTAATAATGCAGTTGGCCGTCCGTCGACGCCACTGCTTATCGTCAATTAAATTCAGCGGGGAGCCGAGATGGGACACGTGAGATCTTATATACCCAAGTGTAAGATAAGTAAGATAAGTAATTTCGTTGATGGCCGGGAGCAGCCGTTGCTGCAGCCACCCGTGACCAAGAGGAGCTCCCCCCCCTCGAAGTCACCGTCCGCTCTCCCCCCCAATAACCCCAATAACCTACCCAATAAACGTAAATATCAATCGCTCCCGTATTGGTTCTTTGCTTGGTAGTGGCGCTGGTAATCCCGGCCGCGGCCGCGCTCAGCGTCACAAGCGCTAATCAGATGAATACGAGATCCAGAGAGATAGAGAGATAGAGAGAGATAGAGAGAGAGAAAAGTAGACGGCGATCGATTGCTCTTCCCCCATCATACCATACCACACCATACCACACCATACCCCAATAACCTCCAAAAAAGAGAAAAAAAAAAGAAAGCCCTTGAAAGCTCACTTTAATATTTAAATATCGTATTTGGTCGAAGGTAATTTTGCCATCGAGCGGCTAACGGGTAATAGAAAGTAACACCTTTTCCTCGAAAAGCAATATATGTACGTACATATATATATATATCCCTGTAAAGGCAGGGTGGTAGGGTGGTTTATCTACTTTGGGCCGTAGTAAAGAGCGACAAATTCACCTGCGCTCATTATAATAAACGTAGCCGGTCGCAGCACCCCCCCCCCCTTTCTGCTTTCTATTATATTTTTCTCTCTCCGCAATTTCGAGGCTCGTAACATACATTTAAGGGCTTGCGCTAAAAAGAAATGTATACTCTACGTATACGATATACGTATAGATGTGGATACAGACCGACGAGTCGATTGTGGCAATTAATTCGTGTTTAAAGGGTCTCGCTCTTATTATTTATGCCGTAGCTTACTGGCAATTTAGTTTGGCCTTTTAAAGCAGCGATCGCGGCTCGAAATAAAAAAAAAACGGCTCGGTCAATTAAATCATTTCTAGTCTAATTTCGAGCAGTTAACAAAGTTTTGCCGTGCTTACACTGCTTGGCATTCAATTAAACAGAGCGTATGAACTCATTGGCCGGCAAGGAAAGTTACCCCTCGTGTGTGTGTGTGTGTACGCGCCGCTACGCGCCATAGACAATATATGCTGCCACGAACGTCCTAGGAAACGAATAAAGCCGCACGCGTCCACGTCTCGACGATTTTAAGGAATAAAGGACCGTTTAGCTGCCGCTGCTGCTGCTGTCGTGGTGTCAAGGAGGGAGGGAGGGGAGGATCCTCCCCCCTTATTCGCATGGATCTTCTCTCACAGTTTTCATTCTTGGAAATTTTTTGTTCTATTTTGTTCTATTTTGTTTATTTTGTTTGATGTTTTATGGTTTATGTTTTATGTTTTTTCGACCCTCCATAATCCAATCAATAAACTCCAGCGAGAGATTATTCTATTTGCCCGTAATGCCGCACGATTCGCAGGCGCGATGATAATGCCACTCGCGGCCAAAGTCTTAGAAATAATTATTTTACGGCCTTGTAAAATAACGTTTAAAAGGATACAAAGTTTTGGAGCAAGAGCCAAGCGGTACACTTTTTTTCTTTTTTTCTTTCTTTTTTTTACAATTTTTTCATTATTCCATCGATGGGCTGCGCTGCGTACACACGATGGTTCATTTATATTCGAAGCAAAGGTACGGCGAGAGCTTATTACATTATATTACATTTTATTTTCTGTGAGACGATCGAGAGAGAGAGAGCTCGGTATTTTATTTTACAACGACCACGTGGTGTGGAGATACTCCCAGCAGACGCTACGGACGACGAGTCATTCGTTGCATTAAATCCACAATGCAATTATAACCGCCTGTCCTTCTTTACTTCGCCATTGATTCCGGTTATTTTCGCAGGCCGTTGGACATAATTAAAGCGCGCCGGGGTTTTTTTTTTTTTTTTTTAATAATAATACCTAAAACTCGGGACGGATTCATCATCGAAGTTATTTAATCGGCGTCTGATCAATAACCCTATTTCTATATATATATATATAAACGGCTGCATAAGTCACGATGTGTCCTATAGTTTCTTTGTAAACGCCGGCTGACCAGAGTTCCCAGATCGTTCCGTTCGGCGTCGCTCGGACAACAACGAGAGCCCCATTTGAACATGTCATAAATTTATGACAATATGCGTGCGTGCGTGCGTCGTCGTGTTCGTCTTGATCTCTTGATGGTACTTTGAGTTAAAGAAAAACTAAGGATACGTTTACGGGGAGAATAGAATCTTTTCACGCCAATAAAGCTCACTTCCTATATTTGCTTTTTATCGATAATCACAGGCTTTGGCATGAGAAGGCGGACATTACGCATCGGCATTAAGAATTTCGACTGCATTTATACCGATGTATTATAATAATAATCATCATCATCATCATCAATTTTACCACCGTTCCATTACGAATGTATTATTTGTATATCCGTAGATAAAAAAATTTTTTACTCCGCATTATACAAACTATTCTGTAATGGGATCGAGCGGCGTAATTAGTTAATTTTCATGCTCTTCGCGATAAACGATGAATATTGTTAATCACAAAGTTTTGCCCTACCCCCGGTTTCGTGAAGCGCAAATACATTCGTTCTGTTGGCGCTACGACGACGTCCATTGGCTAAAAGTCCGATATCGCCAAAGTTTACGCAAGCATTCCGTATATAATGCCATTTTAATTAATTTATTTATGCGCCTCTGGTTTGATTTATCAGCCGTGACGACGCTACGATCCTCGCGAATGAATATTTCCCCGCCCCCTCACCCCACCCCACCCCAGCCCTCGAAACATTCGGTATACTTTATTATTACATATCTCTACTTCTCTAATAAAGAGGTCGCGTTGTTTTTTTTTTTTTTCCCACTATTTTTTCTCGGTTTTCCTTTATCGTTTTTCTTTTTTTCTTTTTTTCTTTTTTCTTTTTTCTTTTTTTTGACGTAAGTCGCCGACAATGTAATTCTTAGCAGGAGAGAAAACATTGTGAACATTTAGAGTGTGGGACGGCGGGTCGATGTTCGAGCGGAGTGACACGACGACGACAGTGAAGGATTCACGAGGGCGAGGGAGGAGGGGGGGGTCGGGCAGATTAATAAATTCGCGAAGACCCGTTTGAAGCGAAGACGAGAGGATTGATTGTAATAACATTGAGAGGAGAAAACTTATATTATAATAGGAGAAAGCTGTGGGGGGGGGGGGAGGGGGGCCGTGCGCGCGCGCTCGCGCGCGCGTCTAAGCATCGACAGATAATGCCATCCGTATCTATAAGATTTATATTATCATCGGCAAGATATTATAAAACAGAAGGTCGAGGGGAAGCGCCGGCGATAGTAGGGCAAAGAAAGTATTATATCGCGCATGAAAGAGAATAAAAATGCAAAATTGCACGAAAGTAAAGTCGATACGGTAAAGTAGTAGTAGTAGTAGTAGTAGTAGTAGTAGTAAGTACGAAGCTCTCGGCCGGCGTGAGAGGTGGTGGTGAGGGTGACGGGGCGCCTACGTCCGAGAGTATGAAGAGAGGTGTGGGTCGGTCCCCGCTTTCGATACGGTAATGCTAAGGCTAAGAAGGTGTGCGTGGCGCTTGGCGAATTCGCCGTTGACTGCAACTCAATTGAGAGACGATAACGTATAATACCGCTCTCGCAGACGGTGCGACAACTCTTGATATAATTGAAATGTCGTCCCATGCCGGCAATATACATACGTATACGTAAAGAGGAGCGCCGTCCCACATAAAACCTGATTCACATGTATTTCACGTTATCGCGTACGAAGAATATAAATGAACGGGGCCTCCTCCTCCGTCGCGTCGATGCCTCATATTAACGATTGGCTTTGAAATTGAATGTCGAAATAACGCGCGCCTCTCCTCACTAGTACTATTACGAAAGCCCTCTACCGTCGCTCTCTCTCTCTCTCTATGTCTATGTCTGACTCGAGCCGAGAGCTTGAAAAGGAAATAGACATTTAGCTACTTTCGGAAACGTACTGGCTGGCGGCACATGTGCGTGGGCGGCGTACAATAGTAAAAATGAACAATGTCTCTCTTTATCTCGAAGCTTTTGCGTATGAATTTTAAAATCTCTAAAGTACGTGGCGGCCGTATGTAAAATGAAAAAGGGCAAGGGACGCAAGGGGGGGCTGGCTGCCACGGACGGAGCGTAAATAACGAGTAAATAAGGTATAGGGCTCTCGCGAACCGAGTATATTATTGTGGCTCGGCTTCGGGTGGGACGGCGGAACGGTTTCCATAATATTTATTGAGCGACGGCTCTTTCGGGTCAGGCTCGCTGTGGGTAGGGGGGGATTGGGGGGGGTAGGAGGGAGGTCGAATGTTATTGTCGCAGTCGCAGATAATTAAGAAAACGCGGCGAAATGAATTCATTGACATTACAATTCCGTGATACAAAGTGCTGAATGAAAATACCCGAGGCGGTGCGTGTGCGCGTGTGCGTGTGCGTGTGCGTGCGTGCGTGCGTGAGCGTGCGACCGCTAGTCATTAATATTATTACCACTATCTCTGTTTTCCTTTTAAAGAGCCGGGAGTAATTAGCATTAAGCGAGACCAAATATTAACACTTTTCTCGTATTGAGTCATAATAGCTTTTGTTTCAGCTGTTGGGGTAACCGAGTTTTACAATAATATTTGAGTTTACACAGCGCGACCCGGTTAAAGGCGCATTAACGACGGATCGCATGAAATCATCTTTGATAATTCAGGTGATAATGCAGCAGCCGGAGTGCGCGCGCGCGCGTCGCGTATTACTCCAGCACGTCAGGGGGAGTCGGTGGGTGAATGGGTGGGGTGGGGTGGGTCGGGGTGACGAGGGGTCGGTCAAAGGGTTTCATTTCATAGTACATGGCTTAGCGGTGAGAGGGGCGGCCGCCCGCGGAAGGAAGGGCGCCGGAGCTGGCGATGTGCCGAAGATGTATCGACGGGCTCGGGGGAGGGATTATATATATATATATATATATTGGCCGCGTCGGGTGGTGGTGGTAGTAAGCAAGCAAGCAAGCAAGCAAGCAAGCAAGGAAGCAAGCAGCGGGCTAGACGTCGAGGCATCGATCCCCATCTCACCAAGAGCCAGCCGTCACCTGCAGACGCGCTAAATGTATTCTCACTCGTGCGAGGAAAGCCCGAGGCGAGAATCCCCAAGCAGCCGATTGTCTTCTCCGGGACGCGCTCTCACCTCCCGCCACGAGTTCCTCACTCCCATCGGTCGATTCGTCGTTCCTTCGTTCGTTCGTTCGTTCGTTCGGTCGGGTGTTATTGGGGTAGGAGGGAGGGGGGCGACCAATTTCTCTGCATCTTTCGACAGACTATTTGGCCGTCGAATGGTCGAGAGGGTGGCGGTTTACAGCTCGCCAACTGTTCCTCGCGGTCCCGTCGATCACTGCTCACGTAAGCTTGCTGGTCATCTCGAAATGTCTGGTAAGGAGACGGGCAATCCCGTGGTCTCCCTCTGTCGATTGTCGCTCCCTGCGACTCGAATGACGAAGCGCTCCTCGAGGAGTAGGAGGAGTAGGAGTAGGAGGATCTAGATATTGTCGCGGTAAACGTCTCAGTTTCTGCGCTATTAATATTTTCGAGCCCGGGTAATACGCGCTCTCTCTCTCTCTCTCTCTCTCTATCTCTCGGTCTCATCCCCATTGCAATGTATTATTGAGCCCGGTCGTCCATTATTAGCGAGCCATCGCCAAGAGTCGAGCGGCCGCGACCTCGAGGACGTTAGCCGAGAGGAGAGAGAGAGAGAGAGAGAGAGAGAGAGAGGCGATTGCAGAGGCGGAACGAGTAATCGCCGGGAGCTGGACGTCGTTGTATTATGAATTGGATGAGGTCGACGGGTCGAGCGCCGCGTACATTATTAGCATACGCTTGTTATTCAGGATGGAGATAATTGCGAATGGAGCGACCGGCCGCGAGCAAAGACTCCTATTGCCGCGCTGTTGCATTATCCGACTGGACGTGCAATGCCATCCCTGGCTCGGGTATGCCAATTATGCGCCTACCTCGCCATAGCACTCCTGCTCCGCCTTCCTAAGTAGCTCATCCTCGCAGCAGAGGAGAAGCGCATTGTTCCCTCGGTGCAAGCGGCCGGGGATGAGGTGATGGGTGAGGCGAGGTGTGGTGAGGCGAGGTGATGGGGGAGGTGATGGGGGAGGTGATGGGGGAGGCGAGGGAGTTACGAGGCGAGAGGACGGACTCGACGCAATCTACGTTTTTACGCACCGATTAACATTTCCCGATTAATCTTTCCCACCGCTCGGCTTTATCCGCGCCTTTACCCACCCCCCTCCCCCCTCCCTCCCACCCCCACCATTCCGTTCTCTCCCCCCCCACCACCTCGCTCTACAGCCGACTATTTATCCCCGTCGCGAAGCCAGCCATTTATCGCTGCGGAGTAAACGTCCCGTCGCGCTCCATTATGACTACGAGCCGTTCACGTCCACGTCCACGTCCACGTCCACGTCCACGTCCACGTCCACGTAACCTGCCCCGGCATCATCCCCCTCTGACCCGCCCTAACGCCCCGGAAACTTTAGCGCAACATTTTGCGGGAAAAGCCGCGCAGCAGTTGACGCTCCATTGTACCCAACTTCCACCCTCCTCCGATCATCGTCCTCCCCCGCCCCCCCCGCCCCCGCCCCGGCCCGCTTATTCGGCTCTTATTAGCCACGCTCCGAGCCAATATACGCTCGCCGAGACCTCTATTATAATGGAAATACGCCGGACGAATAATAATTAGCTGCGCCTATCGTCTCTCTATTATTGTTAGCCGAATGACGACTACTGCCCGTCGTCCCTCCCTCGTCCCTCCCTCCTCCTCCTTCTTCTCCAGCGACGATTTTAATTAATCGCGATTTACCATTCCACCCGAGTCTTCCTATCGACGGACCACCGCCCTCGTTACGTACAAACGCGCGCATATAAATAAAGTAACGAATCCGCGACAGCCGACTTTCCCAACTATACCTTCCGGCATTCCTGTCCCTTTTATTCCCCACATATATACACGCATACGTACGTAGGTAGGTAGGTAGGTAGGTAGGTAGGTAGGTAGGTAGGTAGGTAAATAAATACGCGTACGACCATCCAATGGCCCTTTACAGAGTCATCGGTAGCCTTGAGCGTTACAATTTTTACTCCTTCGATTACATTATGTATTTTATTATTATGCTCTTTGTCCTCGTTGCGCACCGAGAATCTCATCCGTGAGATCTTGTGATCCTTTAGACCCTCCTCGGCCAACAAGACATCGCCGAGCCCTTCGAGGAGTTCCGAGCTGTAGCGACGGCAGCCGATTTCGCCAGCCGGAAATGATAATACTCGCAGGCTTTATTTACGCGTGGGGCTCGCCTGTCCCCCAGCCTGTCCCCGTTGCCCTCCCCCACCGTCTCGCACCCGGGATCGGAGTGCAAGCACCACCGCTACCTCCTCTACTACCTCTACTACCACCACCACCACCACCACCACCACCACCACTACCACCACCACCACTACTACCACCACCACGACGACCACGACGACCACCACCACCGCCACGACCACCACCACCACCACCCGGGTGCGCTCGCCGAGCTTTCCCTGGAGGAGGAAGCGGCATCTCCGGCACGGTGCTGCGTTATATTGATTTGCCGGCGTGCGCGGGCGCGAGAAGATCGGGCTCTTCGCTGTAACGGGGAAGGGGACTATTCTCCCCAGCTGCGTTTCTAGCCTCGTCGTCGTGCGCCGAGGACAGACGCGTACACATCCGCGGGATTTTCTGGGACGTTGCCGTTGCCGTTGCCGTTGCCGTTGCCGTTGCCGTTGATGTTGATGTTGATGCAGGTCGTCGAGGGACGCTCCGAGCACGGATATCTTTCCTCGGCCCAACTCGGATATACATTCTCAATAACCCGTGCCCCCTCCCCCCCCCTCCCTCCCTACCGTACCCGCCCCTCTTATGACACGCTGCGATCGGTAGTCGGCCGAGCGTCGCCGTAGCCGAGCCCTGGGCTCCTCGCGGTCCGATAGTCCTGGAGCCCGACCCCTGCAGCTCGACACCTTGAGGATGGCGAGTCCGTGGTCGCGGTGCGTGCCGTGCTGCCGGCCGGCATGCGCGCGCGACTTCTATCCTGGAGAAGGGAAGGGAGAGTCGTCTCTCCTCTACGGGGGAGTTGGAAAAAGTCGGGTGACGGCCCAGACCGGAGAGAGGAGCGTGAGCGAGCGCCGTGACGCCGACGCCGACGCCGACGCCGACGAGGACGGCTAAGGCTACGGCTCTGGCTACGGCTCTGGCTACGGCAACGGCACTCTCGACAGCCTCCGAGGCAAACTCGTCCGGAGCTGGCAGTCAGTCGCTCCTCGATCGCGATACTCCGCTACGCTTCGACGCGCTCTCGGACAGGATTCGTCGAGTGTCCCGGCTCATGGGGCCGCGACGTCCTTGACGGGCGGGCGGGGGTGAGGGCAGAGGGGGGAGGGGAGGGGAGGGAGGGCTTGGAAGCCGCGCGTCGTCCCTGGCCAGCACAGTCGCTCCGAGGAGTAAATACGCTCGGGGCTCTAGCGTAGCGGAGGTGGGCGCGAACGAACGGGCTTGCGATCGAGAGTCCGAGCGGCCGCGAGAACTCGCAGGGAGGGTGGGAGGTCGCTCGAGTGTACGGGGGGCTGCCGCGGGGCTAAGAGGGGCGGAGGGGTGGAGGGGCGGCGGTCTGGAGGAGCTAGCGTGCGAGCGAGCGAGCGAACGAGCGAGCGTGCGAGTGAGCGAACGACTGAGCGATCTAGAAGGGCGGCGGGTGGGGGGACGTTGAAGGAAGAGTCGGCGGAGTAGGAGGAAGAGGAGGAGAAGGAGGAGGAAGAAGAAGAGGAGTAGGAGGAGGAGGAGGAGGAGGAGGAGGAGAAGGAGGAGCGCGTTCTCGCTCGGCAGCCAGAGTAAAAATACCGTGGAGGAGAATGACGACGGGGAAGTGCGCGCAGGAGCGGGGGGACGGTGCCGAGTACGAGCGGAGGGGGGAACGGTCGCCGATAGCCCGGTGCGCGCTAGCAGCAGTAGCTCCCCGCGGATGAGAGCGGAAGGAGACCCGGCTGCCGAAGACGAGAACGCGACTTGAGCGGAGCACGTGCCGCTGCCGCCCCGCCCTCGAGCTCCCTACGGGTTATCGGTCAGCTAGTGCGCGCGGCGACGAGGCGGACGCTCGTTTCGACATGAGGGGCCCCGGGCCCCGATGAGGCGGCGGGAGGCGCGCGGCCACCGGCAGTGGCCCGGGCCGGCGCCACAGCAGCCCGACGCCCTGACGACGAGGGCCTCCCTCTCGGGCAGCGCCACGGGCATGCAGTGCGGACTCTGCGCCCTCGTCGCGGGTCTCTTCCGCAGGGCCATGTGTATCGCGGGCAGCCGCAGGGGCTCTGGTGAATCGGCCTGCTACCAGGAACTACCGCCCCAGCCGGAGAGTCAGGTAAGAGAGTTAGGAGGACGCGATGACATCGATACCCGGGAAAGCAGTCCTCGCTCTCATCCCTTGGGCGTTCTTGGGAGAGCGAGAGGTAGCGAGAGGTAGCGGGAGGGAGCGAGAGGGCGTGAGAGAGGGAGCGGGAGGGAGCGAGAGGGAGCGAGAGAGGGAGCGAGAGAGAGAGAGAGAGAGAGAGAGACCGGTAGGGAGCTCCAGAGACCTCTTTGCTCCTGTACTAGTGAAAGCAGGGACGCGAGGTAAAGGGCGAGCCGCGAGCTATAGCGTACCTAGAAAAGCCTCGGACTCGGTCCGACGATCGACGACGACGACGACGACGACGACGGCTCGCTACGGGACTCGCGTCTCTTCTTCTTCGCTCCTCCCCTCCCACGGGCCGCTGGACCGCTGCTGCACGGCCGCCTCGCAATGCCCTCCACGTCGTCCTCGTCCTTCTCCTTGGCCTCCCTTTATCGGTCCGCCCTCGACCGCTCTCTCAACAGAGCCTTTGTCCTCTGAGCCGGGCTCTGCCCTCCGAGTACGATCGTGCTCAGACCCCGTGGTCGCCGTGGTCGCCGTGGGTCGCCGTGGTCGTGGGTCGAGAGCAGACGGTGAAACGTAAGAGATCCGCCGAGAGCCGTTGCCGTTGGATTGGATGACAGTCGCGAGGCTGGCCACGGTGCGTGACGGGAGGGCAGGGGGTCGGAGGTCGGAGGTCGGAGGTCAGGTGAAAACGTGCGATTGTTAGGTCGGATGCCAGGCAGCCGATCGATATAGCTCGGCCGAGGTAATCGTCGAAAAACAATGACGATTATTGGTGCACTCGCAGGAGATACCGGAGCCTCGCCCGCCGCTCCCCCCCTTATCTTTCCCCGGCAGCGGAACTCTTTGTCTTTCCCTCGGCCGATCGTCGTAATCGTCGTAATCGTCGTAATCGTTATTTATTAATTTATTAACTGCGCGTCTCGCTGGCCTTTGATTATCGGCGCTAACGATCGCCCGTGAGAGTCCCGCGAAGGTGTAAAGGTGCGTGGGAGGCAGGGGGTTATTGGGGTAGGGGTAGGGGTAGGCTCCGGACGAGGGGGATTTGAAAAAAGCGAGGGACGGCTTTGGTGGCCCGGTAGCTCTCGTGCACGAGCAGCTGGTGCTGCACGAGAGCGGCGAGCGCATAATAACGAGCCGAGAGGCACGTGAAAGCACATTTCGTTATTTCGAGTCGTCTGTTTGTTTGTTGATTGAGCGAAAGTGTCGCCCCGGCTATTTATAACCCATTTATAAGCCCCCGACGAAGTCAGCTTATCGCCGAAAATAGCACGACACGACTCCTGGGGCCTTTATCAGCCGGCACTCCCGCGATTCCCGCAGACCTTTTACACACCGTGGCTACCCAACCAAATTCCTAACAGCCGAAGAATCCAGCGGCGGTGGGGGGTGGTGGTGGGAGGAACGTCCTCTCGGCAGGACCCGGTCCGTCGAGGCAACGGCGTCGAGGCAACGGCGTTCACCTGTCGTCGACGTCGCGACCCCTTATCACCCCTCGTTCGATCAGCCACGTCCTCCGCGACGGTAAAAATCCTCGGTAACGAGCCGTCACCCTTATTTCTTTTCCTTAACAGGGACAGCGACGACGGTATTACACGAGTACGATGACGAGGAAGGGGACGAGCTTATACGTCGCATTTTTTTTTTTATTTTTACTATTCCTGGGAATCCGAGGGCCGGCGGACTTGTGTAACGGGTAGCGTTCGTGCCAATTGTTCCAGAGCTCGGGATACGCGGCTCGCGTTGACGTATCGATAATGGCTCGGAGCGATTTTCATCCATCCCCACCCCCACCCCACCCTGCCCTCACTCTAGCATAGCATCCGACCCGGAGTCGACCCTCGTACGTTTGTCTCCCTCGATTTTACGATTTGCCCGCGGGCGGGAATACACGCCTTTTTATTGCGCCCCTTTCCCTTCGCCGTGGCCTTTAGCTCTTTCGGGACACGTTCGAGCGTGCCCGGAGGTTATTTGGGGGGTGGGGTGGGGAGGGGGTACGGGAGCCGCCAGAATTTATCGACGTCGATCCCTCGATCGTTTCGCAGAAAGCACAATAACGCCTCGGCATTGGAATTAACAATTCATGAATGCCTCGACAACATTACGAAACTTTAAATGCTCGTTAGTGGAATTAAAGTACAGAATCACGTGCCGCTTAATCGCTTGATTATTATCTTCATAAAGCTCGTGCTCCTATTACTTTGTAAATAGAAATTTATTTTTTTCGCGCCTAGTCAATTGTTTATCTTTACGGTATCACCGCATACCGGCATTAACATCACTTTCGCCGTCGTCGACGCTGCTGCTGCTGCTGCTGCTGCGTTGTTGTTGTTGTTGTTGTTGTTGTTGTTGTTGCTGCTGCTGCTACTCTCGCCGTTATCCTTCCCCTCCTCCCCTCCCATCCATTCCATCTCGTCGTCGTCGTCGTCGTCGTCGTCCTTATCCTTGTTATTCTTCTTCTACTACTCCTTCGTATTATTATTATTGTTGTCATCGTCGACGCTGTTGTTGTTGTTGTTGTTAGCCTTTACGCACACTTGGCTTCAAAAAGAAGCGTTCGCAAGTTACGATGCCGCGTGCGATTGTTCAACCGCTCTTCCCCTCCCTCCCCTTTCTACCAGCTATTGATATTATTAGCCCCGTTATAATGGACATTGCAATGATTAAATACAGGATACATATTTGACCAAAGCTTCCGACGCTTATACGTTTAATAATTCAACGGATTTACTCGACTTAGCTTTACGAATTCCCGTGCTTCCCCAATAACCCGTGATCATCACTACCGAAACAAACTATTATAACAAACGTATAATAATAACAATAATAGCAATAATAATAGCAATAATAATATTGTCGAGTTAATTCCGAGCCGATAAATTATATGGAATATTTGAATGTGGAATCGCATTCGATACCTCGGATTTGAAGCTTTTTACACGTTGTTTTTTTTTCTTTTCTTTTCTTTTCTTTTCTTTTCTTTTCTTTTCTTTCTCAAGCACGTGATAATAAATTACCGCCGCGCAGCTTCACGTGCTGCATTAGTGGGAGGAAAATTTTTTTTTTTTTTGTTGATTAAATTATCGTATGACGCCGATGGAAAGGAGTTATAATTAATACGTCGCTGGCTCGCGTAAATAGATAAATCGAAAGGGATAAATAAATAAATAAATCCTATTAATTGGATAAATATTGTCGAGCGTGAATGCAGAAAATGTGTTAAAAGTATATAATAAATTCATCGGAGGAAAAAAAACAAACGAAGGAAATTAGCGAACTACGGGCTTTGATTTTAATGATTTTAAACTAATTCGGTTAAACTATTCCACGGCACGACGTTTTTTCTCCTCTTTTCTCCTCTTTTCTCTTCATTTCCCGTCTTTTCCCGTCTTTTCTTTTCCTTTTCGTTTTACGACTCGACGTCTCTTAAAAATTTCCACGCGTTTACTACGATGGCCGCACAAGGATTCTTTATTATGAATAACGCTTTAGCCATGAATAAGAAATTCTTATGCATTTTCAATATTATAAAATTTATGCAGTAATAGGGAAAAATTCTATCCTCAAACAAAGCGTTATTTCACTCCTCCATTGGAGATGAACTTGTCGGCGGGAGGGGGAGTGAGTGAGTGAGGGAGAGAGAGAGAGAAATCCTCGTAACATTTTTCCTCACTTTAGTCGGGAATAATAAATAAAAGCGAATACAATATTTCGAACGGAATTGTCTTAAGCAGATGCTGAGAAGAAGAAGAAAAAAAATAAATAAATAAAAAATCACGCTCATTGACGCTGTCCGTGCAGCCAACTCCTTTATAATGCACGTGTGCGTGTGTTGTTGTTGTTGTTGTTGTTGTTGCTGCTGCTGCTTAAATGCCGAGCCTCCGGGTTGTAGAGGCGAGGCTCGGACTGCAAGGAATTTACAAAGAAAAAAAAAAGAAGAAGAAGAAGAAGAAAGATGAAGATGAAGATGATGAAAAAAATTGGCAAAGCTAATTGACGAAAATATCGAAAAAGCAGGTAAATAGCAAAATAGTTGTGAATGATTTATTTATTATTAAAAGTCTATTGAAATGCTTTGGCTACCGATACTTGTCTGTCGGTCGGTCATAAAAGCCAAACCTCTTTAAAACGAGAAAATTAAATGTATTCCGCTGTAGTACGTATTTATTCGTCGCTTTGTCCGAATAACTTGAAAAATTAAATCTCCACCTCCATATCGAATAATGTAAATAAATAAACATATATATATATATAAAAAAGAAAAAAAAAGGTAAGCGACACGGAGAAATATAATTTTTCAGGCTCCGAGCGTTGCGTTACGTAAGCCACGATTGAAGTTGCTCGTTGTTCAAAACGCTCTTCAAAATTTTTATATTAACAATCTATAGTTTATAACTTATCGATACGCGAGTAATACGCCGCCTATGCCTTTGAACTCATCGCTACGTACGGTCGTATAATCCAAGCAAGCAAGCAAGCAAGCCGACTTATACAATATTTTCCTTTAGCACGAGTAACGAAAATTTTCATTACCGACTGGACGATCCGATAGTTTATTTATTGTAAATCGCGGCTGATCGACAGTCGTCGGTTAAAGTCGTCATTCATCGGATTATCATAGGACGAGAACGGGATTCAACGTATCGCGAATAATTTGAAAGAACGACGCTTTTACTCGAGCGTTAAAATAATTGCGAACTAATAATCCTCCTCCTCCTTCTGTCCGTCATTTATAATAACGTGAATTTATTATTATTATTTTTTTTTTCTTCTTATCATTATTCGCGTTTAATTATTAATTATCGCTCGAAGGATGAACGGAACCGATCGATCGCGTTGATCTCGTTTCTGCGCTTCGTGCTTTATCCGTAATATTTATTAAGGATTTCTCTGCAAAGCAAATACAATCGATCGTTATCGAATGAAAGGGAGCTTAGCAAATAAATACGAAGACGGATTGAAAATATTTATATATACATATATATATATATATATATTTATATATCTAGAAATGTTTAATGCATAAAAGATATAGATTTACGAGCTTTTCCATTTCGATTATCGAACGATATTTCATGAAAAATAGCAATATCAACGACAACAACGACAACAACGACAACAACAGCAGCAGCAACGACAATAAGAAAAGCTGCGAAACATACGTACGAGGACACGATCACTACGGTAGCCAATGTAATTATTATTTAAGTTTTCGAGCGGATGCGTCGATTTAATTAGGCGCACTTTCATCTCTTCCCCCTATCGATATGTATAACGACAACAACAACAATAACAGCAACAACAACAACAACGGATAACAAAGGATAACGAGGAATCATTAAGGAGAGATGCTTTGAGTCCGGGAGTCGCTTATGCGGATACTACGACGTCTGATTAGTTCCGACGACGATTCGCCATAACACGCGAAATTTGAATTTCTCGATCTCATATTTTTTTTCCTCCTCCCCTCCCCGACCCCGCTAACCCTTCTCCCCCGACCCACCCACCACCAGCCTTATCTTTTTCCTTTTCTTTTTTCTTCTTTTTTTTTTTGTATTATAACGATGAATCCAAAGTGGAACAAGGTGGCTGGCTTGGGAATTTCGAAACGAATTTATGGTGGCAACGGGGGGGGGGGGGGTGCTCGCGTCGGAGGTGGGTTCAAGGTCTCGAGGCGAACCGTCATAGATTGCGCCGAAAGTATACGAAAGTTTCGCTTTCCATTGGATTACGGGGATCGATTCGTTTTAGCCAAAGAGCCAAGTGCCGACTGTAATCCGGGTGACGCGATAAGGTAGCGAGGAGGTGGCGAGGTGTCGGGGGGGGGGCTCCATCTCGTCGACGGAGATGTTGGGAAAACGATAGGCAAATCCCCGCGAAAGGCTCAAGCGGTGAATTTTCGTGGGAATTCATTTCGACGGGATGGGATGAGGCTCGCTAAGGAAATCGGCAGAGGCTCGGAAAGAAGAAGTGGGCCGCTTAAGCGATAAGCGCCCCGGACGACCAAGACGACGACGACGACGACGACGAACGAAAAAACGCGTTATCCAGGAGTCGAAGATCTCACGTAAAACGAGGCGCACTTTTTATCATTTCTGCCTCTTCTCGTATCGTCGCTATTTACACAGCTTTCATTCAGCACTACGTTGCCCGTTAATTTTACAAGTTTCTATGCCCCTCGCCCCCCTCGCCCCCCCGTCGAGTTATTACTACCGGCGTCGGACAAGCAGAGGTTCGTCGAACCCTGGCTATTCAATGAAATTCATGAGCAGCGCCAAGCCCAGCATCAATTATCATATATAAATCCCCGATGTGCTTGTGTAAAATTGATAAGGAACGCCCGTGTGAAAAGCTCCCGCGCCGTTACGGCGGCGCTTGACGCACCGGCTCATCGTCTCCTTTGTATTTTGACGTTCTCACCTCTTTTGTATCGGAGTGAATAATTAGCCGAGCGCGGCTCACAAGCGACGAGCCGACTCGTAGCGAGTGTATTTATCGGCCGGTCGACTCGCTCCCACGCAACCGCCCGGAGGATCCGTGTACTCGTAAGAGTCGCGCACCCGCACCCGCACCCCGCGCTTTAAATAAGCGATGTAATAATATAGCGGCTATAAATTCATGTACTTTGCCTGTTTAGCGAGGTTAATTAATTAATTTGGTCGAACTTTGTAGGCGTACTTTTTAGTTGCCGGTAATAACGACGGTAGGAAGTAGCGGCTGCGGCGGCAACGCGACGAAAGAGAAGGGATGGGGATAATTCAGGGCGACGGCGACGCTGACGGTGGCGAGGGGGAGCGCAGGAGAAGAAAGACACTATATAATAATGGTCGTGAAATTTATAAAGCCGGGTGTAAAAGTTCTTGGGCGAGGGTATGTTGGGGGCGAGGGGATGTCGGTGGGCAAGGAGAGTTACGGGTAAGTTATGTCGCGCGGGACATAAAGGCAGGAGGACTTCGGCTTAGTTACATAATTAAGTGAGCGTAGGTAATTAGCCGATGCGGTTAGGATCGGATGCGAGAGACAAAATAAAATTTAAAACTGATCGCGTTAACGGCTACGAGGCGGCGCGGCAATTAAATGGAAATGTAGCTTAAAAAGGGTTAGCGGGTCAACTCTTCCATTTTCATCAACATTATTTATATCATTGAGCTACCGACTGGCTTGTGCACTTGGAGCGCTAACCACACACAT
Organism: Ceratosolen fusciceps; assembly: GCA_018883505.1. Classification (NCBI taxonomy): domain Eukaryota; kingdom Metazoa; phylum Arthropoda; class Insecta; order Hymenoptera; family Agaonidae; genus Ceratosolen; species Ceratosolen fusciceps. The sequence goes on from RCIC01000019.1 coordinate 1,565,101, forward strand.
GGGCTAATAAAAAGGCGGCGGCGACGACGACGACCAATGACAGCGCGGCTAGCCGTCGTCGTACGTCGTCGTCCCCTTAGTCGTCGTCGTCGTCGTCGTACGTCGTCGTCCCCCCAGTACGGCCGTCGCGATTAAACGCACTTTAATCCCGCGTAGCGCAATTCAGGCTGCATTGAAGCGCTCGGCTCTTTTTAAATAAGGCTCGAATCTTTAGCTGAATTCAAATGGCCATCGTGGACGTACGCGGTGGGGGGGGAGTGTAGAGGAGGCGGTGGAGTGTAGAGGGGCCCGGAGCCGCGCAGATCGGCTCGGGGCGTCCCCGTGGTCCCCGGGTCGTCTTTGTTGAATGCGCTCGCGTGGCGGTGCGCGGTCGCACGCAGCCGCGCACGGTCGGCGCGCGATATAACGGCGTCGCGTCGGCCTCGTCGTAGCGATAAAGCGCCGCGAAACGCCGAGCGAGCGGATAAAACGGTAAGTGGCGAGCGAGCTACGGCCACGATCTAAGAGAATTCGAGCCAGGCCTTTAGCTGTGACGTCTTAGCGACCTGTAAACCAGGTCAATCGCTCCTCGGATCTATCGAACGTGCCTCGCATACAAAATACGAGCATAACCGAGGCTGCTATGCAGACGTAAATCTACCGCCCCCCAACCCCTCCTCCTCCTCCTCGTCCGCCCTCATCCCACCCACCGACGACTCCTCATATTCTCGATACCTTCCTCCACGCCGCACCCCCCCTTCCCCCGGGCGATAGTCGATGATACTACTACTACTACTACTACTGCTACTACTACCTACCTACCTACCTACCTACTACTACCACCACTACTAGTACTATTAATACTGGTGTGCTACTGCTACTGTTGGCACCGGGAGCGCGTCGCCGAGGACGGGTTGAAGCTGGAGCCGTAGCCAACCGGCGGCCCTCGAAAGCGCCCCAAGGACATTGTTTGTTTCTTGTTATTCCGCTCCGAACGTGCCTTTTCCCGCTCTGGACGTGGACCCCGACTCATTGTCCCGCGTCGCACATTGTCGCCGTAGATGAGATTGTGATTATTGACTCTCGTCCCGTATGCGGCTGAGCGCGGAGGGTCGCCGATGTGGAGGGAACGTTCCCGCGCCGTCCGGATCACATGCAAACGGCTGGACTGTCGTGGCCGCTGCTTCAAGTAGGAGGACGTGTGTGAGGGAGGGGGAGGGGTCATCGTCGTCTTCGTCGTCGTCGTCGTCGTCGTCTAATTAAAAATAACGAAGAGCGGGGGGAGAGCGACGGAGACGGTGGCGTCTTGGGGTCGTCACGAGTCTCGAGCTTGGGACCCAGTGGTGTGGCGGAGGGGGGGGAGAGTGGGAGCCGAGCGAGTTGATTCACGTTCCCTTAGCGAGGCGCAATGTCCCTCCGGATGCCGAGGGACCCCGGCCCCACTCGCTCGAGCGATTCATCGGCCAATCTTATTTTAGATATTGTTTACGATGACGGGAACTCGGGCCGGGCCGATTCGGCCCGAGCGTGTCATCTCTTGCTCCATAATTCCTAACCTTTCGCCTCGGCTCTCTCGACGTTGCGTCCCTTCGGCTCCATTCGATTCGATTCCATTCGATTCGATTCGATTCTCGCGCAACGAGTCTCGATTTACGAAACGTCGTTTCGTCTTGGCGCATTCCTTGGCGGGCCCCTTTCCCACAATCACCCGAACCTCTGTGTACGTGCGCGCGCGCGCTAAAGAGAGAGAGAGAGAGAGAGAGAGAGAGAGAGAGAGAGAGATACACGGGATCGGGTGGGGGAAGCCACCCCTACTCCGTTCCACGTCCCCTAGTCCCACCTCCTCCCACCCTCGGCAAATATTTAGCTCTGATCTTTTTGCGATAATTAATTTACGATCTATGTCCCTTTGCTATTATTGACCGAGCTCTCTCTCTCTCTCTCTCTCTCTCTCTCTATAACGACAATGTAGGCGTGAAATAGATACTATATTCTCGTTCACTACGACCCAACAAAAATAACACATTGTAATTTTGAGACTATTATATTAATCAAAAACTATTCTTAGAAATAGTCAATCAGAAATTAGTGGCGAAGGAAGAAAGAGCGAGCGGCACCCCCTCCCCCCCCCCTGCCCCAAACGTAGCGTTGGATTAGCCTTGTTTTGGCCTCTGTCGATAAGCTTTTTTTCTTTTCAACTGGCTTTTAAATATAGATATTGTACTTGGGCATTATCTACATTATACGATCAGTGTCAAATATAAAGCCCCTGGATGAAATTTCATATAGCAGCGATTCGATAAAAAAAAAAAAAAAATTTTATTACATTTTATACCGCGTACGCGCGCTACGCCGACCCACGATCCTCTCTCCCAGCGCCACCCCCGCCACCGCCACCGCCATCCCCCGCCTAACCGCCCTAACGCGGCTGCGAGAGCGAGAGAGAGAGAGAGAGAGAGAGAGACCGGGTCAGACAGACGCTCTTCTCTCTTCTGGTTTAATACCGTTTCACCTCCCGAGCTCCATCCTCCTGCAAAATGACGTAATCCCTTATTTAATCCACTTAATTAACTAATCCAACAGTTTCCCTTACAACCGTTATATTTTATTTAATCTTTTTTATTCTCTGTCGATAGATAGAAAGAAAGAAAGAAAGAAAGAAAGAGAGAGAGAGAGAGAGAAAAGAACCCCCCCCCTCCCCCAATCCAAAATCAATAGCTTTTCGTTTGCGTACCGGCATTACGTTTTATATCCTTTTATTAAAATCGATATATATATGTATATATATATATTATATTTTCAAATCACTACGCTCGCACGAGTGTTCGAATACACAACTACCTACACGACCACCAAGGCACTCCGTCCCATTATTACATTACGGAAGGGAAACTGTTATCATTATGCTTGTTAATAAAGGATCATGCACGTAAATACAGTTTTATTGATAAAAGCTACTTACGTGATATCTGCCGCGCGCTGCTTATAGATCTCGCCGTTTCGTTATAAATTCATATCGCGAGCGTGCAGCTTGAAGTTTAACGGGTCTTAACGGCGTTTTCCATGCCGTCGTAATATTCTTACGTGGATCGCAAGCTGTAGGAGAAAAATCGACCGATTTTGCGACAGATATTGCGGCCGGGCCGATTGTAAAGATAGTCCCGGACCCCAATAACCCCAATACCCTTTTTTGCGCAAAAGAACGAATACATTAGGAGGAACGTCTTCTTGGCGAATCGTCCTCTCGAGGTGGACACACAATTTAAAATTCGGCCAGATAAACAAAATAAATAATGCACGGACATATATTTCTTTACTCGCCGAGCGGGGCACGGGGGCGGCATATGATATACGTGATGGTACTGAGCGACTAATTTCATCTCTTGATAAATCGTCGTCGAATCTTGTCGGGCAATAAATAAGAGGGGAAATACAGAATCCACGGCTGAATACGGAATTTAAAAGGCTCCAGCTTAATTAGTTAATTCGGTTATTGGGGTTATATATATATATAAAAAGTAAAAGAAACCGCTTCCATTTAAAACAACGACAACAATGACAACAACAATAATAAATAATAAATAATAAATAATAGACTCGGGATGATTTCGTGAATACTTTATGGGAAGGGCCTCGCTCCCTTGTCCGTCTCGATCGCCCGGACTTGGACAGTTACAAATTCGACGGACGAGGGTTTAAATTTTCAGCTCCAAAAGTCCATTTACTTCCCCGGGTATTAAAAAATAAAAAAGTTCCCGGGCATTCGCATCCTTACATCGGGAATTTTTATAACATTACTTGACAAATCGTGTTTACACATCATTGTAAACTTCTTAAATTCTGATAAATAGCCCTTGGCTCGGGGAGTACACCTACTCGCATACACACACACACACAGGCACGTTCACATAATACATACATATATATATATATAAATAAATATCAGTTTTTGAAAATAGCAATTTATCGACTATCGGTATCAATTCTTTATTACTTTCGAAATAAATGGCCGCGGTTATTCACTAAATCTCTTCCCCCCGCCCCCAGCCCCCCAGCCGCCCGGGGCGATCGATAGTTTATTTATTAAATTCAACTGCTTAAGGGTAAAATGTATTTGTCGAGTATGGGCGCAATACGTAGTGAAAATAACGAGGAAAGACGGAGGGCCGGTAAATAAATAACGAGAAAGGTGTACAATTACGGGGGTAGGGGCTTAAAAGTTAAATTGAGATTCGTTAAAGGGGGATCGATGAGAGTTGCAGCGCAGATCGATCGTTGCGGGAGGCTGCGAGCGTTTTAAGTCGGACGGATCCCGAATCGAGCGGGTCCAGCGGGTCCAGCGGGTCCAGTGTCTCGTCAGCTCGTCAGCTCGTCAGCTCGTCAGCTCGCCCGACATCGTAGTTGCAGAGTCGTCCGATGCTTGGACTCGTCGTTAACCCGCCCGAGGCCTGCTTTATTTATTATTAGAATTTTATAATTGCCCGGGAAGTTTATGGACTCTGGCTAAACTAAATAAACGCTTTAGATCGGTTTATCGGTAGGGCCCGGGGCACTGGAGCCCCGTAGCAGCCCCGTAGCCGCCGGTCCTACGTGTTTCGTTAGCGGCTCAAAAGCTCGGCTCGTCCCCTCCCCCCCCTCCCCCAAAATCCTCTTAAGAGAATTAGAAATTAACATTTACAAAACGGACGGAAAACGGAAGAAAAACAGAAGAAAATCACGTAGGACTTCTTGATCTTGACAGCCACTAAAAAAAAATAATAACGCCATAAGAGCATCCGTCCGTCACGGCGGTAGGTTATTGGGGTTATTGGGGTTATTGGGTGGTGGTGGGAGAGTCTTGATTGATTTAATAAGAATCCATTCATTCATTCGGCACTTCTGTCTCGGTATTATTTCCCGGCGTACGTACGTACATACGCAAGTACGTAAGTGAGTAAGTAAGTAAGTAATGGGCGACAGAAGAGCCGACTCTCGACTATAATTGCCAATGAAAGGTCAACAACGTCTCGGCGGGTCTATTTTTAAATAATAAATATGCCCGAGTAGCCGGCGCCACAGGCGGGGGGGGATGCTCGCCACCAATTAATACGAGAGGATGCCGGAACCCTCTCTCGTATTAACGCATTAGCGCGCTAAAGGGCTAAAGAGCCCGCCCACGCCGACGGACCCTACCTTCCACCTGTCAATATCGAGTGACGTGACGTTTCACGTCTTGACGATGCGCACGACCACGAGATTAACCCCGTTCATCTTCCACTTCGTCATCTCCAGCACACGAACGCTCGCCGTAATATTAATATACAAAAAGATCGAGTATGTCGGTAAGGAGCTTATCTAACGAACGCTTTCGTAATGACGAAAGCAATGATACACGCCTAACACGCCTTCTTCTCGGCCTCTACGCTCCATCGATAATTCTCCCCATTTATCGATTAACCTTATAGATTATTTATTAAATCGTAGCTCGTTCATTGGCGAGAACGAGAGATCACGGGCCGTCTGCTAATTATTCTATTGTTTATGAGCCAGGGAAATCAAAGCGTTGTCGGAGGCGCCGACTAGTTACCGACTATTGCAAATACTTCGTTTCTCTCGATAAATAAACGGAGAGTCAGAGAGAGAGAGAGAGAGAGAGAAAACTAATCACTCCGGCGCATCTCTCGCACCACCCCACCCCCACCCACAATCCTAACGCGTGGCCGCTGGCGTTTGTTTACATTGCGCGAATCCTCGAATCGGACGCGCACCGCCAAATTAATTGTCCCATTAAAAGTGCAATTATCACTTTTATCATACAAGTATTTGCAATAGTCGGTTGGCCGCCTTTCTTTATTAATGATTAACGCGATAAATGTCCACCGGCGATGCGTGGGAGTGGAGTATCGAAAATCAGGCTTTATTATCCTGAAGCAATTAATTAGTCCTCTCGATACGAAGCCTTTTGACTCGGACGACAGATGCAAGACGAATGCCGGCAAAAGGGGCATTTTCTCTCTTTCATCCGTACGGAATCTCAAAGCTTCCGTTCCTCCAGCCATTACGTACATTACGTACTTTATTATGAATTAATAATAATAATAAAAGAAGAAGAAGAAGAAGCCGGAACTTAATCGATAAAAATGCATTTGACGAAAATTTACTCGGGCCTGTGAAAAAGGGGGGGCTCGCTCCTCGAATAATCTCAAATTGACTCTTCCCTCGTCTTGACACATCCGCGTCTGTATTGGTGCGCTCTCGCAGTAGGGGCCCGCGCCCGCCCGCCCGCCCCTTACACGTCGAGCGAGACTAAATTCCGCGGAGGATGTCGGAATCGGAACTGACATCGGAATCCTCTCGATGCTGCTGGCGAATTTCCCGTGTCTCTTCTCCTCCTACTCCCCCTCCTCCTCATCCTGGCTCCCCCCAATAACCACCTTCCCCGCGCTCCCAGTCTAGCCTATTAGGAGCGGATACGAAATCACCCTCGACGCCGGAACGGTGAAAGTCAAGCGGCTTATTGGGCAAGCAATAAGCTCCGTTGCCCGGGAAATAAAAGTGGCCGCGCTCTTCACTCGGGATCATTATAAAGAGGGGGGCGGGGTGGGCGAATAGGGAGGGATAGGAGGAGGGATATAAAACGAGAGCGGGCAATTGTTAATAAAGCCGCTCCGGGCTAAAGAGCTCGCTACCCCCGCTGCCCCGCTGACGACCATCTACTACTACTACTACTGCTGCTGCTGCTACTGCTGCTGTTGTACCTGCGTGCCGGCCTGCCGGCCTACTACTCGCGTGCGTGCCAGGGTGACCCCGGGAACCACGTACGGGCGGGATTTCGAGGCCGTCGTTCAACCGCAACGAATATCTTCACATCGGACGGATATTGCGAATTTTCCATCCACTTCCATGCAAAGCCGGGTACGGGTACGGGCACTCGGCTTCTATTATTATAGCGAAATACCCCCCCCACATCCCATCCCGTTTTTATTTCTTTCGTCCTTCCTTTCTTTCGTCCTCTTTAAATTAATCGCCAATAAATAATGTCGGCGAGCGCAAAGAGAATGCGCGCGAACGTCTTGTCTTGGCTCCCTCGTAATCGTGTCCGCGTAATCTCCTTCTTTGCGCTCGTTTCCGCTTCTCGATGCTCGTTACATGCCTGCCTGCCCCCCCCTCCCCGCGCGCTCCCCGTCATTATCGGCAGCCGTTCCTCCCTCGGCTCATTAAGCGGCCCAGTCATCATCTCCTCCGATAAATATTGCCGCCGCCATACTCCTTTTGAAAAATACCCCCTTCCGCTTCCTTTCGTCAGAGTAAGACGATTACTCGGCTCGTGCGCGACTTTTTACAACTTCTTTTCCCCATTCCAAACGCTTACTCTACGTGTACGCGCTCGCCCACACGCTCGCTAACTCATTTGTCACGCTTTTATCATCGTCATCATCATCATTATTATCGCTATTCGTTGTTGCTGTTGTTGTTGTTGTTGTTGTCGTTATTTAATAAGTATTTTCGTGCAATCGAAGCGATTCGTAAGTGATTTCTCTCACTCTCTCTCTCTCTCTCACTCTAAACGATCGCATCCTCTTGCGGAGTTGTTCACGCGAGCACGTGACCGCGAATGTGTTTATTTACATTTATCGTAATCGAACAGTAAAAATTCTTATTGGCACACTAACTCCCGGATTTTGACTCTCTCTCTCTCTCTCTCTCTCGCTCTCTCTAGTAATTGTATAAGCTAATTGACGATAAGTAGTTGGTTGTCTTGGTTATTGTCTTTGTGTTGCGTAGGTTCTACGTACGTTGTGCAAAGTTCTGATAATGAGCTACATTAGTCAGTCAGTCATTGGAAGTGGAAAGGAAGAGGCTCGAATATTCTTAAGTCTTAAGTGGCTGGTATACGCAACGGAGCCTAGGCATATAAGACGCAGTTGTCGGTAACGATAAAAATACTACCGACCTTACGCGTATCCTTACCGTAACATTCGCTCGGCGTAATTACAGCCTTTTCAATATACCATGGCTGTTGATATATAATGATATTTAATTCATATCATTGCCAATCATTTAATTGTCCCGCTACTATTACCCGTTCGCGGGTTTTTTCAATATATATATATACATATATATATATATATTTCGTTCAATTAATTATGAATGATCTTCGTTGCGTTACGTTACGTTACGTTACGTTACGTTATCGGCTCGTCGCCAACGGCTTTCCTCCTTTTTCATTTTCTTTTTCATTTTCTTTTTCCTTTACTTTTGCTTCTCGTGAAAATCCTCCGGGGCCGAGGGTTTTACCAATCCACCTTTTTAGGAAAAGCATTAAAAGTAAGCAGGAGCGTGATATTTTATAATTTGATAGGAAAAGAAATAAAATGTTTTAGGTCAGGCGGGCATATACAAAGGAAGGCTCTGCCAACTTCGTCTTAAAATACTTTTTAGTGCAGGTGCGCGTTATCAAGATAAAAAGTAGAAAGGGAAAGCGTCGCAACTGCTAATTCTATTATTTTTTTTAAGCCCGTACTTTGCTTTACTTTACCGTATGCCGTATGCCGTATGCCGTACGCCTACGCGCTTACGTATATTCAATATTATTATTTTGTAAATTATAAGAAATACGTATTGCCCGTATTTATTAGAATTTAATTTATTATAATTTATCTATCGAGTCGCTACGAGCGTAGAATATCTTGGCTTTTTCCAATAATATGCAAAAGTATTGGGCAACGTTTTGGCAAATCTTTGTATTATATCATTTTCATTTTTCGCACTCGCTACGTTAATGGATATTTATTACTCTCTAATACTATAGTTTCGACTAAAATGATATATATATACATAGATTTACGTATACGCTTAGCACCTGTATATGCATATGTATGTAAATACGTAAATACGTAAATACGTACGTACGTACGTACGTATCGTTCTTCTATTATTAAATAGGCAATTAAAGTGGCAAATTAAAGATTTATTTTAATATAGCTCGATGTTTTTCACGAATGCAGAATTTTGCATTGTACACGCATTCTTTTTATATGATTAATGGCGACCGCTTTTGAATGTGCCCGCTGCTTGAATTCGCCGCTGCTCAAATATCAAATTAAAGGTGGTAAATTAATATTTCACCTTAATCACCTGCTCTGATATTCACCGGGACGTTAATAAATATAATGCAGAGTTTTTTTTTTTTTTTTTTTTACAAAAAAAAACAGCTCCGTTATTATTGTTGTAGACTCGTGCCTCCGTGTGTTTGTGTGTACGTGGGCGCAGAGCTCGTCAAGGAGACGAATGTGTCAGCTTTAACAAGCGTATAGAATGGAAATTGAAAGGAGCTTTCGTTGTTAGTCAAAGTTCTCAAAAAACTTTCCCGAGCTCCTCCCCAATATATACGTACACGTAGCCTGCCAATTAAATAATTAATTCCACAAATAAATAAATAAATAAATAAATAAGTTAAGTAAGTAAACGAGTAAACGAGTAAATATCAGCCGTTAGCGTTGGAGTTATGAGTTATTATGTATTCGCGGCTACGAGGATTTTATCGTCGAGCCTCGGCGTGAAATCGGCAAGTTTTGCAGCAACAAAAAAAAAAAAAAAAAATAAAAAAAAAAAAAAAAAACCTTCCCGATGAAGCATACACGAATTCAAGGAGAAGAGTACAAGACCTCGACATCGTGCGCAGCTTCATCCTTCTTCCTTAGCTGGCTGGCCAAGTGTCACTCCGACAGAGGCAGATTGAATGAATATACATATTAAATAATTCAGAATGCCGGAGTCTTATTACCATATCGATTAAAGCCCCGGACCTCACGAACGTAAGAATATATAAGACGAGATAAGATCCTCGTCCGCACCCTATAATAAGAGGTAAAGACTTTAGTGGGGTGTAGTAAAAATGTACGGGGAGGGGACCGGAAGAAGTAGAAGTAGAAGAAGTAGAAGTAGAAGTAGAAGATGAAGTAGAAGAAAACAACGATCGAGAAGAAAAATGGGCGGCGATGGAGTCGGAGCGGGAGGAGGGAAGTAAGAAGTGGAAAACGAGAGGCGGGGGGAGGGGGAGCAGGAGGGGCGAGGCTGGGATGGCTTCTTATTTAGCCGACGATTCATGAGGGAGCGATAAGGAAGGAGGACGTGGCGTTGAACAGCATTTATCGGTGGTCAGGGTGCCATGATCCAGAGCTCGCGCGCGCGCGCGACTCCCCCGGACTTTGGGTGGGAAAAAATTATAAAAAAAGAAGAAGAAGAAGAAGAAGAAGAAGAAGAAGAAGAAGAAGAAGAATGTAACACGTCGAAGCTCAGGATCGAACCTCATCATCTACGGCCTCGGTGCTATTCAGTCGTGCTCGCTCGTGCCCTCCTCTCCTCTCCTCTCCTCTCCTCGCCACTCCTCTCCTCACCGCTAATATCTCACGGCCCGATTCTAGATTAAGCTGCTCCGTTCTTTCGAAATCGCGACTCAGTCGGAACGAGCCTTCTTTTACGTGGGACAGAAATATTGATTCAACGTCGACGAAAGATAGAAATAAATAAATAAATAAACAAAATAAAAAAAATCCCTATTTAATGTGAAGAAGCGGCCCCGTCGGCATTTACAGCTACTGATACGATCCCGATTATCCCGAGGGATCGCGCGAAAAAATTCGATCGAGCTCTCCTCCCGTGGATTTTCATTGCCCTCGGTCGGGTGAAAATCATTTATACACAGGCCACGCCCCGAAGCTTGTTGTAACGAGCGAAGGAAATAAATACGTTCGATGGGACAGCTTTCTGTTATTTAAAACTTGGTTATTGGCCGTAGCAAGCGTTAGTGCTTTCCTTGGGAGATTAAGGGATTCTTCGTCTGACTTTGTAAGTGAAAAAGTGGGTCAAGTTGGTAATGCCGCGGGGCTGCTGCTGCTGCGGCGTCGTAGTAGTCGTCGTCGTCGTCGTCGTAGTAGTCGTCGTAGTAGTCGTAGTCGTAGTCGTAGTCGTCGTAGTAGTCGGGGGAGGGGGGGGGCGCGGGGGCGACGGCGGAAAAATACAAATACTTTAGAGCGTTAAAATTAATTAATTTAACCTAAAAGAGAAGTGGGATATCTGGCTTTTACGTGTGCCCCCGGGGCGAGCGTCTTTGTCCTTCCTCCTCCGGATGTATCACGACGAGTGCCGTCCCAAGCACATACAAGCACATATAAAGTCAGGGAGGGTGGCTTTTCGGCACTCGAGCGACAAAATAGTACGAAACCAAAGAGCTGAAATTGCCGGGTCAATTATATTTTTCTTAGAGGGCTTAGCCCTCGGCCACGAACGCGACCCTATCCCCCAGGGGATACGTGGAGGAGGAGATTTCGCTTTTAAAGCGCGGGGCTAAGGGGTACAGGGGGTTAGGAGGGAGGTCTATGGGGTTTTTACGGGCTTTAGGGGACCGTAGGGGTGGGTGGCTTCGACGGTAAGCCCCCCCCCCCCCGCGCGGCCTACGCATTAGCCCATTAGCCATTTTCGAGGACGCGTCAAGGAAATAATCCGCGACCATTACGGCCCACGGCAATTTATTATGCCTTTCGCGATTGCCATAAGTGGCGGAATTATACATTTATCCTGAATACGGAGCTCGAAAATTTGACATCCCACGGGCATTCGAATCCCATTCGCCAATAACCGCTCGACACGAATTGCTACTGCCGCTGCTGCTGCTGCTTCGGTCCCTCGACCATCCCCGCCCCCCGCCCCTGCCGTACGCGCGTGCGTCCATCCCCTACGCCCCTCCATCCCAATAACCCCAATAAGCCAGTGGGCCTTTGGGTGCAATCATACCGAGCCGACTAATATACCCCGGCCGTGTTCGGGGACTCTGTCAACAGATGAATGGAGGAGTAATTATTATATCGCGATACGTGGCAGGATTTTGAATAATTGAGAGCACGTACTGATAATCGGGCCTCCAGCAATCACGCGCCGGCTTCGCTTATTCGGTCGGTTACAATGCCCGCTATTGAGCCTCGAACTCTCTCTCTCTCTCTATATATATATATACATATATAACCGTTGTGTACGTACACACGTTTCTGGGAGCGTCGAGTCGACGGGAATAATAAAAGAAAAAAGAAGAAGAAGAAGAAGAAGAAGAAGAAGAAGAAGAAGAAGAAGAAAAAAAGTCGAGTCCCCTAATGCATCGCAGTGGTGTGCACCACTCCCCGTCGGTGCGACCTACATGAGAACCGCTGAGTCGGCGGCAGTCGGCTGCATTCGAGTGTCTGTCTCTCTGTGTGTGGTGGGAGGGAGGTGGGGTGGGGGTGGGGTGGCAGCGTTTGTCTAAGGGCTCTCTCTCTCTCTCTCTGGAAAGAATGAATTCCACGCGAGCGAGGTGTGGAGCCTCGAGACGGACACCGACTACCGTTCGACTGACAACTTCGACGGCGCAAGCACCCCGCCCGCTGATTACGGACTCGCCCTTCTTCACGCCCTCCGCGGTCACGACGGATCTCCAAGCCCGAGCCCTCGTCGGGAGGATTCGCGGGATAGACGGGCACGAGATTGAGAGCCGCGAGCGAGCGCGACTTTGGCGATAGACGAGCCGAGTGTCGACCTGGATTCCAGTGCATGACCCGAAACTCCGTGACGTCACTCACCTCGTGGGGGGTGCGGGGGAGGCGTAGGGGGGGTCTCCTCTCGGTCGGCAAGCCGCCAACCCTCCTCGCGGCCGCACTCGATTGCGGGGCTTTCGGATAATAAGGGTCGAGGAGAGGGTGGTTGTGGGGGTGGGACGAGCCAAGGGCCTGGGCGGAGTGAGCGCTGCTATCGATTGGCGAGATTTCGGGGCGGGGGGGGAGGGCCCGTTCGTGCCCGGCGAGCATTAAGCCGCGGTGTAGGAAAGGAGGGAGGGAGGGTGGTCGGAAATTTCTTTTACCCAAGCCCGAGCCCGAGCCCTACGCCGTCCCGCGTAAGCGACGTAAGCGACGTAAGGGGAGTGGGTGGGCGCGGGGCGCGGGGCGAGTGGCCGAGTAACGGTTTGCAGCGGAACGGGTTCGCTCAATTAAGGAGTCGTAGAGCCGATTAGACTCAATTGACCCGGGAAAGAGAGAAAATATAAATGCATTTAAACGATATTATTCGCCGGGGGCGGACGGACGATTAACGGAAAATATCGACAACCCGCCACCCGCCACCCGCCACCCCACGAGCAGTTCGACGAGAGTGGTGGTGGGGGTGGGGGGGAGGTGCCGGCTCATGCCCGTGTCGAGCAACTCGTGCCTCACGTGACGCGGACATCACGAGCCACGGACGGGAGCGGGTTGTCGCCCGCGCGCCTCTCGCGCACTCTAACTCGGCCATTACGCATCTCGCCAAATCATTCTTTTCATCCCGATAATCATTCGATGTTGCGCATTAGTTTAAGTGAAAGATAACTCGGCGTTAAGCGGATGGAATACGAGCCCCAGTTCCACTCGGCAATTCCACCCGTCGTCTTTCCCTCTTATTTCCATGCGCATTTCTATACTGTGTCCCCTCTCTCTCCACTCTCCCACCCTCCCTCCCAGCCCCCCACATACCCCTGTATCCGCGCCTGTAAACAGAGAGTACACGAAAGCACATACCGGGGGCGCAGCCGCCTCTCCCTCTCTCTCCTCACCTATCATTCTTTGATGACGTATTGTATTAACCGGCGCTGCGTAAACTCTCGGGGACGTCGCGGGAGGTCTGCTCGAGCTCTGTCGAGAGCGCTCCATTATATTATCTTGCAACGTCGCTCGGATTTAGAGTATTTAGACTGGAGGAAGTGCTTGCTTATCGGCCTCGGAAACTAGCGCAACTATTACGGCGGGACTTGGGCGCGCAAAGTTCCGTGGGCTGCATTAGCGATATTTATTTATGCACGCCAAAGTGGATTAAGCCAATGAATGCCACGGGGGATCATTAAATCTCGTGCAATATAATATTAATTGTCCGTCGGGCCCTTTCAACAAAAGCCTTTCCTTTGCCAGAATAGATAAAAAAAGGTAGAGAGATAAGAGGAGCCGGGCTGTGCGGGGGTGGGTGGGGATGTACAGGTAAAGTAATGAAAAACGCACGTCAACTACGTTATTATATATTGTAAAGCATCGCCTTTCGCAGTACTTTTTCGCAATTCATTAGAACGAAATGGTAACGGCGCAGTATCGTCATTTTCAATGGCCGAGCCAGTCGGTTACGATTTCATTAAAATTGATGATTTCGAGATTCCGCGGTCCCGATTCGTAAATTAAATTTAACTTTCCGATTAAATTCCGCAACCGTCCGACCGAATACAATAATGATATCTACGATATCGTGTGTGTGTGTGTGTGTGTCCCACCCCCACCCAAGCCCGACATCAACACGTTATCGTTGTTATTAAACGCGGCTTATTATTATTATTATTGTTGTCGTTGTCGTTGTCGTTGTTAATGTGTTTGCCGTTGGCTTTTCTGTTACAGAGCCGGACGTCCGAGATTATGTTGGACCACAACACCGAGCAAAATGCACTGATACAGCGAATCACCGGTACGTCCACTTTTTTCCGTCACTTAAACGAAAACTTACCGACCGAAAGGATTCCCCCCCCCCTTTGTAATCGTCACGTTTAACGGCACGGAATAGAATTAAAAAGTTACGTCCTTAGATAGATAGACAAGGTTAGGACGAATTCTTTACGATACGATACGATTGCCTGTGCGTGATATACGAGAGATTTTATTGAAACGGTGGACGTAAGGAGGATAGTTTGCGAGTATTTTGCTAAGTAATTAACGATTTTGTATTTCGTCAGGAGAGCGTTGAGCTTGAGCTCGGCAACGCAGATAACGTGGGACGTTTCGTCTATTTTGTAATCGAAGCACAAAATCGTTTCCGTTGCGCCATTAGCGTTTCTACGAACGGCTTTTGAATATTGGGTGGATTGGCGTTATTGGCGTTATTGGGTGGGTGGGAGCTGTAAACATGGGAGCCTTGTGCCTTGTGGCTTTATAATTTTATGGTGAATCGCACGCGACCGCGCGCGCTCTTTGCATAAATGCGTGGTAAGAACTTATTCGGGGGGCGGGGGGGGGATGGATCGGAATGATTTCTACAGAAGCCGGCGCTCTAATCGTCTAAAATATCGGAAAGCCATTGTTTGCGCTGCTCTGGGACAGCGCGTGTACCGATTGATATCAAAACGTGACGCCGGTGCTCGCGCCTCCCTCACCTCCCGCCGCGTATTATTTCTTAAATCATTTATTAGCGCGAATCCCCGACACGTAATCGACCAGCAGATAAAAATAAAAGGTGTCGCAAGAGGGTGGGAGGGAGGTGGGAGGGACGCTCGCTCGCTCGCTCGCTCCTCGGCTCTTAATGACTTCTTTTAATTTGTAACCTCGACGGTCGACGGCCGATGGGGCGGGGGGAGTAGCAGCAGCAGCAGCAGCAGCAGCGTCTTTCTCATACCCGCGACGCAGCGGCACGGAGTCGAGCTTGCCGTTCGAAAGAAATAAAAGTAATAAAAATTAATTATTCCTCCTACGTCGGGATTGAAGAGGAACTTTTTTGCCGCCCTTCCTCCGCACACACCCCCCCTCCACCTCTCCACCACCCACCGGCTGCGGCTAAGAATACACGCGGTCACGGGGCGCGGAGGGACGTTTTCGTCAGAAAAGCGAAAAGAAACAGAAGAAAAAAGAAACAAAAAAAAGAAAAAAAAGAAAAAGAAGCCAAACGGTCAAGGATTCCCGAGGGCGAAGGGCGAAATAAAAAAAAAAAAAAAAGTCGAGCTTACGAAAAAGTCGTACGAGGGTCTCGAGGATCGGCTTAAAGCCCTTCTTACGAGCGACCGAGCGAAAACCCCCTATGCTGATTTATCGCGGGGCAGGGAGGGGGTGGGGGAGCGGTGATAAGCCGCCGAGCTCCCAAGTTAGTCCGTCCGTCCTTCTTTCCGTAATTTTACAAATTTCGAGCTCTCGGCCCGGGATATCGGAATGGGATCGTCGATGCCCTCCTTCCCTCCGTCCCACACATTTCCGCGGATCACTTACTTGGCCATCCCACGTAAACCGGGTCGTACCCCATAATAACCTCCCATTGGACGTGGACGTAGAAATCGCCGTAGGGATCATCGCCGTAGGGATCGTCGCCTCTTGACGAGATCAAGACCAGCGCTTCACGTACATTCGTACCCGGACGGATGTCGACCTAGGCGTCGCGTGTCCGATGCCCGTCAGGTCGACAGTCGCTCCTTTATTCGCTACTCCCTTTATTCGCGGCATTCTACGCGTAACCGAGGCTTCGGGGCGATGTTTTCGTGTACCGCGGCCGTAGCCCCGCTCGTTTAAGGGCGGCTCGACGCGTCTCGAGACATTTTTAAAAACATTAAGCGCCTCCTCCGCGTGTCGTCCGCGTGAGTAATGAAGCGAATGCCCGGGGCCGGTGGAGAGGTGGAGGGGCGGGAGGGTGAACTGGCGGAGATAAACGGGTGACGCGTAGCTTGAGGGGCGGGGCTGAGGATGAGGGAGGAGGAGGAGGAGGAGCCCCCCCCCGGGCGCACCGGCTCTTAATATGCCTATAACGTCGCGCCGATTCCAGAGGAAGCTAACGCCCTGGTGGCGAAGGCGAGCGCGAGCGAACCCGAGGAGACCGACTCCTGTCCCGGACTGGACGAGCTCGAGCGGCTCCTCCTGGCCAAGTTCGAGGTCGGACAGTATCGGCCCAAGCACACGGGCCGCTTCCTCACCATGCACAAGCGCAGGCGCAAGCGTCTGGTCACCAGGTCCCTCGACCAGGAGCCCGGACTCCTCGACGACGTCACTCACGGCCAGGTTCAGGTAAGCAAACTCGACGCTCTTTTTCTCTCTCCCCACCCGCCCCTCCTCTCGCTCCCTCCCTCCCTCTCTGTATCACTTTCTCTATGTTTGTCTTGCTTGCAGTGCGTCCTGCAGAGGGTGGCCAATTGGAAATTCAACGCCTTCACGCTGGAAACCGCGACCGGAGGTACGAAATGGGAGCCGTCGATGCCTCCCCCTAGCCGGAGGGCGATGTCCTCCCCCCGTTTATCCATACATATACTCGACTTTATTTGACATTGTTTATTTTGTCGCGAGACGCAGCGCGAGCCAAGTACAAGTTTCAAGGACGAACGGCTGGAAGAAAAACTTACGCGCTCCTTGTGTATTTTTAGGGCGATCCCTGGCAGTCTTGTGCGTTCACCTCTTCCACTGGTACGGACTCCTCGAGCATTTCAACCTGGACGTCGTGAGGGTCTGGAAGCTGTTCAGTAAGTGAGGCGTCGGGGTGACCACCAGTGCCACTCGGTCCCTTTATCCCTAGCTTTACGCACGCAACGCGTCCACTCGGTCCTTGGCTACCTACCGCACGTAGTAGCACTACGTGGAAAGCGGTCCCGAGGCTCCGTTTCTCGCTCCGCGTGCCTATATGTCTCTATAACCTCGTCGCGTTCTTCCGGCCCAAGTATTTCTTCTCCCACGAATTTTTATCGCCGACCGATTTAAAATAACCTTAAAAAAAACTGGAAATTCTTCTTATTCTTGTTGTCGTTGTTGTTGTCGTTGTCGTTGTTGTCGTTGTTGTTGTTGGGCGCGCAACAAGTGTCCGGTGCCATTGTTAAAAACGGCCATTGTATTACATCGGTCGCGGGGAAACTTATTGTATAATTCTCCGGCCGTCGCGGGACTCGTTAATTTTATTACGTATTCATTAAAGGCGTGGGGATGGGGGGGAGGGGATCGTCGATAGGTCGTCGGTAATGGGAGCGGTGCTCGCGAGCCGTCGGCTAGGGTGACGTCCGAGGGGCGATACGCGGACCGATTGACGGACACGAGACGGTACTCGGGTATTGCGTGTCCGTATAGGCTTACCGGGAATTGATACTCGGAGCGGGCGACGTAGATCGGCGACGAAGGGCCCGCCCGGGCGGTCCTATCCCTCGCGCGCTGGTAATCGATCCAGAGAATTCGATTACTCGAATGCTCCGAGGACGGCGCTTCCCCAAAGAAACGGCACAACTGTCGAATCGAATCGGACTCATTGAGTAAGTCATAGGCCGCGTTGACGGGCTGGTGGGGGTGGATGGATCGGTATCGGTATCGTACGCACCTTCCTGGACGTCCTCGCGAGCTCGCCCCTACGGTACACGTGTACGAGTCCTCGTGTTTTTCAGCTCTGATCGAGGAGGGCTACCACAGTACAAATCCTTACCACAACAGTATACACGCTGCCGACGTCACGCAAGCGATGCATTGCTTCCTGCAGGAACGACAGGTCCGTATAAATCTCACCTCGCCTCCCTGACATGCCACCCCCCTCCTCCCGCCTCGTCCACACAGTCCAGACAGTCCGCGCCAGCTCGTACTTTTACGTGTCTCTACGCGCTTTCAGATAAGAAGGCACCTCAGCTATCTCGAAATAATGGCCTCGCTGATAGCCGCCGTGACCCACGACCTCGACCATCCCGGCGTCAATCAGCCCTTCCTCGTCGCGACCAGCAACCATCTCGCCGCCCTCTACGAGGTAAGTTGGCCATCGCACGCATCCTACGCATTATTCTCAAGGCTCGCCTTTGCAATCTCGTCCTCCTCCTCCTCGTCGTCGTCGTCGTCGTCGTCGTCCTCGTCGTCCACGTCCTCTAGTTCCCTGGTCTGCCGGAGCTCGGAA
The DNA here is from genome assembly GCA_018883505.1 of Ceratosolen fusciceps. NCBI lineage: Eukaryota > Metazoa > Arthropoda > Insecta > Hymenoptera > Agaonidae > Ceratosolen > Ceratosolen fusciceps. The sequence goes on from RCIC01000019.1 coordinate 1,583,698, forward strand.
TCGAGGCCCACTCCCGACTCCTCGAATTTCACGTATTTCATTGGGACGGCGGTAGACGAGTGGACGGATCGCCACACAGGACCTGCTTCTTACTTTAATTAAATCAACCAGCTTACATCCTCCTTTCCTTAATTACTTTTTTCTCGAATTCCTCCTCACGGCCAAATAAATCTTATTTCCCCCCCTCCCCCCTCCCAGTCCCTGGCCATCCCTCTAACGAGTAGAAGGATAATGCTTTGCCGGAGCCCAGATGTCATAAAAATATATATCTTGTTTGGTGGTGGTGGTGGTGGTGGTGGTGGTGGTGGTGGGAGGGGGGGGGGGAGGAGCGGAACGGAGCGGAGCGGAGCCGAGCGGAGCGATTCGGCCTACAACAATACAATAACAATGAAATTGCTTATTACCAATGACTCGTGGTAAATCTTTAATCCCGTGTTTCTTCTCTCTCTCACTCTCTCTCACTCGTACTCTCGCTCGTACTCGCACCAACGCACAGACACACACACACACGCGCGCCCGCGATTTTAATAGCTCATCCGAATAATATCCGTCGTCGTAGCTTTTTCCCCGTTTTTACTGCCGCTTCGTATTCTGCAAATATCACGCGACTGGATTATTTCGAAAAGTTTTGTTTTTAAAATTTTAAAGACCCGCGTACTTTAGAGTTAACTCCCCTAGAATAGCCTCGTTTTCTGTGCTCTGTCCCACTTCTAAAATACGCAGTTATAAACTAAAATTTAAAAGCAATTAAAAACTTTCATGTATTAGATCTCGGCGGGGCCGTCAAAAAGCCCTCGCACCGACGGCGACATGGCCGACGGCGAATAAAAAAACCTTTTTGTCAAATTCTCATTCGAAACGCTGGACGGGCATTCCGATAAAAGGGGGCGAGGGGAGACATTTCATCGATGCCCCCCGACATTCTCTATTTAATCAATTTATTTTCATTTGGAATTATTATTTAAAAAAAAAAAAAAAAACAATCATTGGCAATCCATTGTTAATTAAAACGTTAAGGTAACGGGAAAATCGAGAGGAGCGGCGGGAGCAGCGCCGCCCCCTCCCCGCCCCCCCGTCATCCGGTACGAGCGTCATTTTTCAGCCAATTAGGATAGGATGTATTTATTAATTTAACGATTCGAGGAATTACTTATCCGATATTTCAAATACGCGTTCAATCGAACGGGAAACCGATTAATTGCTTGCTCGGCTATGGAGAAATTCGTATTTAAAAAAAAAAGAAACGGTCCCGCGCGATCGAGATCTCGATCGCGGCCACACCGTTCTATAAAATATAAAAAAATAATTGCCATTCGATTTACATAATTTATTGTCATTGCGCGCAAGCAAGCAAGTATGCAGATACGTGGGTGCGCGCATAAATGACATTCGAAAACATAATTACTAGATGTATATATATATATATATATATATAGTGACGCACGAGAATGCCGGCAAGATGACTTCCTTGTAAGAATCATTATAAATATTTATAAATCCGATGAAATATTTACGAAGACTTTTTACAAGGAAGTAAGTCCGAATAAGCTCGTACAAAGAGACGTAATTAACTGCGGTGCACGAGAGCCGATAAGTTATCCATGCACATCGTCACATCGTCACATTGAGGTTATTGGGGTTATAAACGCTTTTCACTCGCTCGAAGGAATGAATGATCTGTCGGATGCTTCCTAGCCGGGGCCGTACGGAATCAGGAAAATAAAAATAATAACGAAGAACTAGTGTTTATTTCCGATTCGGACGGACACGAGATTTGGCAAAAATATTATTCACCGATAGAACTCTCGATCCCGTTGGTTTCGGCCCCGTTTTAAATAAAAATTCTATTTACGATGAGAAATGAAAGAGAAATGAAAGAGAAGAGAAGAATAAATAAATAAATAAATAAATAAAAAGAAAAGAAGAACAAAAGAACACGGGCTGCACGCATACACAGAGGAATGTTAAAAGTAATGAAAACAAAATTTCATCGCGAGCTATAAATATTCTCCTTTTTAAACGACGGCCATTTGAATTTCACCTTTTTTTTTCTTCTTCTTCTTCTTCTTCCTTCGACCTTTAATAAAAGAAAACCAAAAAAAAAGTTTAAAAGAAAGAGATTGGAGGTATCCGGTAATATTAATTTGATATAACAACTCCTTTTCCTCTCGGAGAAGTTCGTATGGTTGTAAAAAATTATTTCCATATCGTATGCGCCCATCGTTATTGTTCCGTACCCATATAAAATTTAAGCATTATCGTAGCCGCTTTCGTTAATATTACATTACATTATATTATCTGTATTGTTCGTCGTCGTCGTCGTCGTCGTCGTCATTCGGTATTTCTTCGGGACTCGGTAAGCCAAGATTTTTCCGTATTTCTTTAACGTTTTTCTTGTTTCTCTCTCTCTCTCTCTCTCCCGTTATTCAAATTATTATGCTCGTACCTACGGAGGTAAATAGGATTTGTTTTTCCCAGATACTCGGCTTGACGACTCGGTAAGAAGATACGTTTCGTTGATCAATAAGAATCCGCACAGGGGCTCTGCTGGAATTAAATTTGCTCGAATCCCTCTCTCTCACACCCACACCCACACCCACACACCCACAAACACCGACTCTTTTGTTTTGGCGGCCGTGTCGGAAGCATGAAAACTTACGGCGAGGGAAAGTGCGGTCGGCCTGCCCCGGCAGCGTGGACCTTAGTCACCGTAAAAAGACGTGGACGGAAAGGGGGGAAAAAAAAAAAACGCCCGAATGTCTCGGAACGGCCGAACTGAGACGATATGTAACGAAGAGGCTATTTTATAGAAGGGACGCGCTCCAATGGCAACGATACGACATGTCGTTTTTAAAAGGTCGCGCGCGCGCCCAATTAGTACTACGTGTGATGGCAGCAGCGGTAGCGGGAGCTGATGATGATGACAACAACAACAACAACAACAACAACAATAGTAGTAGTAGCAGTAGCAGTAGCAGTTCAAAATAAAGTTAGATAGGCAGATAGACTTTGTTAACAATTACGGCATCGTGATTATGATTACCGATTACGCGTTGCCGCGATTACGTTGAACGTACGGGACGGGTGATTTGTAGGTCCAAAGGACTTCTTGGCAGTCAGTAGTCGCGAATTATAATCCCCTTCTGAGGGAGCTTTATAATCAGGCAAAGTAAGCGCGCGAGATAATTATGCGATCGATACTCTCGCAACGGATCCCCCCCCCCTCTCTCTCTCACTCTTAATAAATTACCGAGTCCCGTGATGTGGAATGGGGCGGCGGTAGGGGCGGGGTGGAGGGTGGAGGGTGGAGCAGATCTCGCGCAGCCGGGGTCGGGTGCGTCTTAATGCCCTTATTGCGCCATTCCCGCTCCACTCGTACGGACGTAATCTCGTTAATCGAGAGCCGGATTCCTGGAGATTTTGCAAGAGCCCTCGCGAGACCCGGGCATTCTAATATCCACGGGACGTAGCGAGTGACCGGATAGAGCGAGAAGTGCCGCCTCGGAGCCGCCTCGGAGCCACCTCGGAGCCGGCTTTATTTAACGGCGGGGAGCTCGCCTTCCTCGCCGGGAAGTTTTGCACTCGGCTTTACCGAGTTGCGGCACGGATACGATTGAATTCGGTACGGCTGTAGAGAGGCTACGCGGGCCGCTTCCGCGAAGGTTATCACGCTCACTGGGTGCACCGGAGCCCGGGGAAGCAACCTGTCCTCCCCGTTCCGGGACACGGCATAGCTCAATGTAATTTTAAAAATAATAGCTCGGAATTTAATATCCCCGTCGGCTCGGGCTTTTAGCCTGACGGGAAACGTTTATTGGCGTTATTGGGGTTATTGGGGGGGGTGGTGGGGTTATTGGATAGGTGGATCGGCTACGGGGAATGCTGGCAAAAGGTCTCTTCCCCCGTTTTATATTGGCGATTGCCTTACGTACAATTATGCTAAGACGGGGGTGTAGAGGGAGGGGGGCGAGCTTTGCAATTTCGATGGAATTATTTTATAAAAGCCGAGCTCGGCCCTTAAACGCAAACGCCCTAACGGAATTATCCCGAAAATTAACCTCCTCGTCCCCTGGAATAGCTGCTAATATTGGATTATAATGCTAGCCTCGGCGGCTCCCCCGTTACCATTTTATTAATGCTCCTAGCTGCTGCTCCTAGCTGCTGCTGCTCCTAGCTGCTGCTACAGGATATACCACTACGGACCACTACCACTACGACTACTAATGTCACTAGCACCGTCTTATCGTTGACCCAGAAGAAAGGCTAGTGCAGCCCTAGGGCGATGTTTTCTCCCTCCACCCTCCACCCTCCATCGTATATGGTATTAGCGTCGTAAACGATCGTGGCTTTCATCTACTTAGCTTATAGATGTAATGCCCCTGGGCTATCTACCTACCTCCTCCTCCTGCTCCTCCCGCTGCGGCTCTTTCGCTCCGTCGTTTACCTCATACTCGAGTCCTCCTTATCCCCTCGAAGGAACGCTAAAGTCCATTTGTCCACGCTTACAAGGGGGTTATTGGGATCGTGGCGAGGGCTGGGCAATCATAAAGAATGACGGTGGGAGGGAGGCTGCTAGCCACTCGCTTCCCTTGCAATGAAATTAAAATAACGGCGGGTCCGAGATATTGTAATGCGGATACTCCCGATAGCGAGTAGCGCTACGTACGTAGGTACTTAACCAGTGTAACTAACCTCGTTTCCAACGTGAGCGGCCCGAGTTCACCGCGTTAATAAGGATTAATGCCCCCTACGAATGCAGCGAAAATAGGTAAAAGGGGGAAAGGGAGGGGAGGAAGGGGCACGCTCGGTACATTACGTATCAATTTTCTCTACGTCTCGCTTGAATTTACACTCGGACGCGTATTCGCCTTCGCCGATCGTTATTCATTTGGCGAGAAGACCTTCCTCCGTATAGAGGAGGTGCTGAGAGAGAGAGAGAGAGAGAGAGAGAGAGAGAGAGAGAGCAAGCTCTCGCCTGCATCGAAATGGGGGCAATCTTAACGAGTTACCATCGGTGCGAAAACACTTTTTTTTCTCTCCTCCCCTCGCCTCACCTCTCATCCACCTCACCTCACCTCACCGCTCCCCCCTCCACCCCTACCACCCTCTGTACGTTTCGACAAAGGCGCGTAGCTTCGCATATAATTAACGCGCTCGAGGACGAATACCACGAATGTTGACTGGGGCGCTCAGTCGGGAACGAAGCGGGAATATTTGGAAAGTCGTTTTAATTATCAGTCGACAACTATCTCCGGCTATCTTAATTATCAATAATTCAACGTATAATTCAACGAGAATCGCCAACACATTCTCGGCCTTCTCTCTCTCTCTCTCTCTCACCCTCTCTCACCCTAATTCATTACATCGTGCTCGTTCGTTACCTTTCATTCAAATAATATTCAAAGAATCCATTGGGGCTAATTAATTTTTGACTAAAAACGGTCGCGAGCACTCGCCTTTTGATTATTTTTAAATATACATACAATCAATGGGAATGCGTCAAGTATTTAGAATTTCTATTTAAAGTCAAATATTTCCGGATCAAAGACTTTTTTTCGCGAGTAATAAATATAACGGCGATGGCATGGCGGATTTTTACGTAATTTACTAAATAGTTTGAATACGGGCCAGCGATACGGAGATAGAGAGAGAGAGAGAGAGAGAGAGAGAGAGAGAGTACCTGGACATTATTTTTTTTTTTTTACGCTTTACGCATTTCGATGAAAGGGATTCGTTCGAAAAGTCCGCGTTCGTCAATTGGAAATGGAAAAATAGGAGAATGCCAACAAGTGGATGGCTGGTTCTTTTCAAAATTATTTTTTTATAATCCTGCCCCTTTTAAACGCTCAAATGCTCAGTGGTATTGCGAAAACAAAGGCGTCCTACGTCCTTAATAATAATCGGCGTTGAATTGTGAAAGAATTTTATCTTTTTTTGGCCGACCGAGCCATCCCTCGCCGCTAATTGTATTCCAATGACTAAAATGACCAATTAATTCGACGACCGGAGGCGGGGTGGGGGTGAATTAATATTTTAAGGAGAGAGTCGATTCGTAAGATCGTCACTTGGTCGGAAGCTATTTTAAAAGCCGTCCCCGACAAAAATATCAAATAGATATCGAATGCTTATATTAAAATTGTGTAAAAGAGTACGGATGGCTGCTCGCGCGCTTCTTTCTTTCTACTTTTTGGTCTTTCGATTTTATTATATTCTTTTACAAAACTGACAGACTTCATCCCGACGAAAGTATTAATTTGCTTATTTGGCTTCGCGGTCTAAAAATATGTGATTATTGATTGATTGGCTGCGATTACGATGTACGTGACGAAAATTCCCGAACCCCAAAGCCAATAATTTAAAGTAAATATGCGACCAAGACGATTAGAAATTAGACGCGCGTTAGATTCGTTATATATATATATATATATATAAGACCAAGTGTCTTCTTTTAATTGACAATTATTCGCGCAAAGTAGATAATGGCTATTGATAATAAATAACACAATTAAAGTAAGAAAGAGGATTTGGAATTAGAAAAAATATCGAATAACGGATAAATAAAAAATAAAAGTAAAATATAAATATATGTAAATATATATAAGTAAAGAAGAGAGTTGTTTCATTGGCCTCTACTATGGTTCGCAATGGGAATGGCTGAAATACACGTACGGCGAAGGTATTAATCAGAACGTATAACGTTGCAGTGGCAAGAAGCATTAATTAGAGCGTCTTTTGTGAATATCGTTATATAAAGTATAAAAGGTTTAAAAAAAAAAAAAAAAAAAAAAGATATAATGATATAGGCTTTAAGAAGCGAGTGAGCTGTCGTTGTATTGGCCGATCGGAAAAACGATATTGTAATTACAACTCGCTAAGTCTTGTTAAAACGTATGGCTTAGAAGTAATTAAGGAATTAAGGAAGGGAGAATAATAAGGGGTAGGGGGGGGGCGGAGGTGCATCGAGTAGAGATAAATAACGGGCGGGAGCTACGGACAATAATAGTAGTAGCCGCGGGTGGTTTCTGGCATTATCCGAGCCGCGGGATTGGAAATTGATTCGTTCGATTGTGTAAGGAGGTCAGGATGAAGGAGCCGCATCGTGGAAAAATGCCCCCCCCCCTCGCGCGCGCGCGTTTGCAATTTCATATTTTTTAATTAATATTATCAGAAATATCGGCGCCGGGCATCAACAACGATCCTCAACAATGCGATGCTCTGATTTGCATGGTATTTGCTCGGCGGTTATTGGGGACGAGGGCTTATGAGAGAGAGGGGAGTGGGGGGCAAGCGCAGAAGGGAGAAGAAGAGGAAGAAGAGGAAGAAAGAAGAAGCGCGGCAACTAATCTTCATCTCGACTGATCGAAAACTAGCGCGACGACTTTTCCAATGAAAAGCCTGCACTTTGGAGCGACAGAGAGAGAGGGGGGGGGAGATACGGTCTCCGAGGGTTGGCCAGGTGCATTGGGTCGTACGAAGGGGCGTAGTAGGCGCGGGGAGCGTTGATCCGACCAAGTTTTCCAGCACCAAAGCTCCCCGAAGCTCGTTGCTCATGTCACCTCTTATCGGACGAGGTCGCTCGGGCGTATCGTCCGCGGCCTCCGCCGAGAGCATAACTTACTTTCGCATTACGCTAATGTGCCTGGAATTAATCGAGAGCCCGATTGTATTACAGTCGTCGGCAGGGCTTTTCTCTTAATTTATTCCAGAGTAACGCCTATCCGCGGTAGAACGTCTTAACGTCTTCGCCCGGCTTTTCTCCCACGCCCCCCCCCCCATCAACGACTATTCATTCGGCACCTACGCCCCAACAATTAAACACCGTATTCCATTCGCCTTATTATAGACTAAAAGGCGATCCTTATATATGTATTGGCTTCGGGTTATTGTAATGATAATGATAATAAGCTGCTCGAGTGACGTATGTGGGATATTTTGCTTACAGAACACCTCGGTCCTGGAGAACCACCACTGGAGATCGGCCGTCGGCTGCCTCCTGGAGAGCGGGGTCTCGGAGCAGCTTCCGGATCGAGTGAAGCCCGAGCTCCAGCGCCACATAAGTTCCCTCATACTCGCAACGGACATAACGCGCCAGCAGGAATTCCTCACGCGCTTCAAGGTACGCAGAGCCACGCGCCTTCCCTAAGCTGGGAATAATATCATGGGAGGGAGGGAGGATGTCTGGGCGAATCGTAAAGGAAGGGAGGGGTGTCGCGCAACGAACGCGTCGTGGAGACGTCGTGGAGCTCTCCCGGGGAGCTTGGGTAAGGGACGCTTCGAGATTTACGAGACTGGCGAGACGTCGTCGTCGTCGCCGCTTCTGAATCCGCGGATCCCCGGCGTTAAATTTGAAAATACAATGCACTCCGTTTGGCATAACCGAGCTCTTGGCATCCGCGCGCTCCCCCCCCCCTGCCGCTCGTTATTTTGAAACTCATTTGAATAGCCATAGCCGTAGCTGCCCGCGACTTTTACCTTCACTCACGCGCCTACACCCAGAGAGAGACAGAGAGAGAGAGAGAGAGAGGCGTGGGGGTGGGGAGCAACTTGAAAGGGGCGCGCTGCGCTAATAGTAAGCTGTTGGCAACAATGTTTGGCTACTTACGTGCATGCGCCTCCTCTCCTCCCTCTATATCAATTGTACAATATAACAATCCCTTTTAATTATCCGCTTTCGTCCTCGCCCGAGAGAGAGGAGGTGCTGATTACGATTGGAGTGGGGCACGGAGCATTTGGCTTCCCCCCCCACCCTCTCTCTATACAGCGCATCTACGTTTTTAATTAGTAAGAACGATAAATCTTGCTCTAATAAGACGCTGACACGCTTTAATCGCCTATACTTTTATCGGACGATGGTGTCTCTCGCGCAAGTCACGATTCTTGCGTCTCTGTAACCTTAGAGTGTATTTTTAGAACGGAATTAAATTAGAGATTATTACGTCGGCGCGCGGGGGGGGGGCTCGGGGCGGCGAGGGAACGCTCAGATCCGCATGTTCGAGTATACGAAATCATGGAACGAACGATGAATATTAAATATCGGCGGCCACAGGTTAAGTAAATACACGTACGCGCGTAGAGTTGACGCGTAGCGTAGAGCGCAAGTATAGCTCGATCGCGTGCTTCAGGCAGAATTAAAAGGTATTTTTTTTTTTCTATGAAAATTCGACGCGGCAAGTACGTACTTGCGATACATTGGTAACGAAAAAATCATGTACCATAGTTTTTATTACCGAGAGTAATGTGTGGACACAATGAATGATTAGCAGGCGCATTTATTCGAGAGATAGAGAGAGAGAGAGAGAGAGATTAATAGGAATGTTCATGAAGCCCGTCATCCGTAAGGATCGTAAGGATCGTAATTAATTACGAATAATAAGCCTTAAAAACCGCCCAAAGTACTTTAAAGAGTCATAATAATTAGCCTCGGCTGGAGTGGAGGAGGGGGGGGGCTGAATTTTTGAGGAGGAAGATAGAAGAAGAAAGAAAAAAACTTTTTACAGCCCCGGATGCTCTCGGATACGTCGTCGCCGTGGTATCTAGAGATTATTATTTATGGCCCTTTATTCGCGAAGAATTCAAAAATAGCTGCAGAGCAAGGATTTTGAAAATAATCAGAGAACGAATGTACACGAGAATTCCATTAAACCCGCTCCCTTCCCCTCCGCCGCCGTCCCCTACGCCACGACCAGAGCAGCCTCGTCTCGTTAACCTCAGAGCGAGCATCCTCTGCGCCGAGAAATTATTTATGTAATAATTAGAATTTATTGCAGCGGGGCGCGTAAGACATCGCCGATCGACAAGTAACGGGCATTGATTATCTTCCAGGCCGTCGCAATATTTATAGACTTAATTAATAGTGAGCAGGTTATCTAATCCATCCGAGCCATGACGATTCTCGTAACGATAATAAGAGAAAAAAAGGCTAAGAGGGGGGGGGACAAAAAATAGAAGAAGAAGAAGAAGAAGAAGAAGATGAGAAAAAAATGTCAATCGCTTTATTGGCAGGTTATTGGTGACGTCTGTATTATCAGAGAAATATCGTGTCCGGGGGCTGGGGGGGAGTGTGTGAGAGAGAGAGAGTGCCCGGGTCCCTTTTTCACGAGAGACATCATACGTACGGCCGAGTTGTTGATGATCGGACATTACGATCGAGCTTAGCGCGGATGTATGTAGGCCAGGTTTCGTCGCCCGTGAAAAATGAGCCTATCTCGGAGCGCATCGGGCACACGATTTCCACCAGCCGACGCTCCGTCTAATAATAAACTGACGGCAAACGTAGGTGCGGTGGCGGGGTTGCGGGGTTGCGGGGTTGCGGGGTTGCGGGGGGGGGGAGGTACAAATACATTGCACGAGTAATTGAATATCTGGCCCAAGTAGCCGCCCTTACACGTATCTGATTCAAATTTGTTCCCGTCCCGACCCCAACAGAACTACCTGGACAACGGGGAGCTGGACATGCAGTATCCGGAGCACCGGCACTTCATCCTCCAGATCGCCCTCAAGTGCGCGGACATATCGAACCCCTGCCGACCCTGGGACATATCGCGCAAGTGGTCCTACAAGGTCTGCGAGGAGTTCTTCCGCCAGGGCGACTACGAGCGCCAGCTGAATCTCCCGGTGACGGCCCTCTGCGACCGGCACACGACCAGCATACCCAAGATCCAGGCGGGCTTTTTCAAGTTCGTCGTCATGCCCCTGTACGAGGAGTGGCACCGTTTCCTCGACGACGGCTTCAGCCGCTCCCTCATGCGCCACCTGCGGGCTAATCAGCGCCAATGGGAGGCCCTCATACAGCAGGAGATCGCGTCGGCGACGGCAGCTGCAGCCAACGGCCAGGACGTCTCCGAGCCATCGCCAACGACGACGACGACGACGACTACGACTACGGCGACGCTGCTCGAGACCATCGAGACATCCGAGGTCAGTGCCGCGTCGTCGTCCCGATTGGCGCGATCCCCCGGGCTCAAAGAAACTCCGCCGAGGCCGGTCTGGCTGACGAGCGAGCGACAACCGCGTTGCATAATTACCTCGCCCCGCTCCTTCCTCGAGGCCTCGTACGTCTCGGCGCACTAGCCGAGGAGCGCCAACGTTTATCACAATGCGCTCGCGCGACGAACGGATTTTTCGCGAGGAGGCCGAGCCACTTTAAAACCGGTTCTCTCCTCTCCTCCGCGCCTCGCGCCCCCTCCCCCTCCCCCGTATCCCGTATCCCGAGGCATCGCCGCGAGCCTCCAGAGCTTCGTGGTCTCCGTCAGCACGATGAGTCTTGCGGATAAGGGCGCGGCGGCTCCGCTCCTCGTTGCTCGAAGGCTAAGGCCGAGAGGTGGAGGACGGGCATTAACGGAAAGAACGCGTCGGGCGATATAATCGCGGAGTCCGAGACACTTGCTGCCGCCGTCGCCGTCGCCGTCGCCGTCGCCGCTACGCTCGTTACGGTACGGCGCGCGCCCACGAGGCCGACGCCGACTCCGACTCCGACGCCGACATAAATATTTGTAACGCGTGGGGCTGGGGGGCTGCCGTGGGGAGGATAGAGAGGAACAAGGAACAAGGAATTCACTGGGTCGTTTACGTACGCGGCCTGCCGAGGAAAGAAAATGCCATGCAAATTGCTACGTGAACGTACGCGGACCGAGATGCGAGTCGTCGGGGAATCCACGCGGACGCTCTAAAAGGCCTCGCCTGCCCTGCTGCTCCGTCTCAATAAAATCCCCGCAAGCCCTTGCTCCTCTCGGTAATAATAACTAATAATAACTAATAATAACTAATAATAATAACAATAACAGCGACGGCACTTCCCGGTGTATTAACCGCTCGCGGCAATGACAGACTCGTCGTCCGCGACCTTACCACGAGTCCGCTCTCGGCGCTCGATATGATGAAGTATGATCGTAAATGAAGGAGAAAAAAAAAAGAAAAAAAAAGAAAAAAAAAATGGAAAATATTTAGTGCCGATAAAAATGCAGGCTCGAGCTTTATTAATACGGCGGATCTATAGCGGCGAGTGTCGCCGTTCTTAAGCGCCACTTAATAATCTGAGCCCCGACGGCATTCCTTCCTCGTATATCACTCGCTTCATATACAAAAAGCATGCGGTTGGAAGAATAAATACAAGAGAGAGAGAGAGAGAGAGAGAGGAAGTGCCAGGAATGCCGGAATATATTTTGGTGGCACGAGTCACCCCACCTCCTTCGTATCTCTCTCTCTCTCTCATCTCCCTCTCACCCCCCTCTCTCTCATCTCTGATTTAATGTCTTTTATGGCTTTTCCGGTCAAGCAGTGCACGGAAGAAGACTCGGGTAGCGTGGAGCTTCCGGTAAGCGTACTCCCGACACCGAGCCACGAGGGCCGTCGGCACTCCGTACCCCTGGGTGTAAGCAGAAGCCTGTCATTGGCCCCGCGGCCTACGACGGTGCGACGGGAGAGCCTCCCGGGTGGAATGAGCCTCGCCCCCTCGAGACTCTCGTCCCGTATCAGTCTGCACCACCGCTCGGAGCCGTCCCCGGCCACGGCCTCGTGCTCACCCGCCGTGCCCGAGAGGCCCGTCAGCGCTGAGAACCTACTCCCGGACACGAGCATCGCCAGCATCGCCAACAGCCTCGAGGCCTCGAGGCTCAGCAGCCTCGTCCAGCAACAGCTGCAACCCTGGTAAGAGACCCGTCCTCGGAACGTGAAGCTGCTGGCACGCGGATCCCTTCGGTCCGTGGTCAATTACGGTCACCGACCGGGATCCCGCGGGAACCCGCGCGGATTGTCCAGCGCCCGGGTGCCAATGGCTTAAGGGCACACAGATTTAATCGCGTAGATATTACTTTGCACGAGCCGAATAAAGGCTCGAGTCGGCGAACGAATCCTGGGATCGGGCAGCCCTTTAACGCGCCCGGGATCTAATACGGCTTTTAATCGTCTCCGAGCCCTGTCTTACACCCCCATCCCCCCCCCCACCCGCGCCACTCGCTACATTGCCCGCCGGTAATTCTTTATTATCGAGTTGGCGATTTCCCCGAGCCCTAAGTCTTATTTACGGCTACGGAGGATATCCTTACTAATGGGCCTCCGTACCCCCCCTCCCTCCACCCGCCCATTTCTCCTTCGAATGCTACGATTACGAAAAAAAAAAAAAAAAAAAAAAAAAAAAGGACGAAGAAACGAATGACAAAGAAAAGAAAAAGAAGTCAGTTCCTGTAGACTACTATAGACCTATAGACTATAGACCCGTAGGGAGGGGGGGGAGCACGTAAACAGTTCTTTTTTTACGTAGACATTTCTGACCGTAATAATGATCCTTACGGGAGGATATAGGCTTTCATTGATTTCGTTGCAAATACGTAAGGAAGGTCGCTGATATTTCGTGGTCTCAAGTCTCTTGGAGGAGGGAGGGGTCGGGGGGAGAGGAGAGTCAGAACAACGAACGAACAGCTGTAACGAAAACTGAGATTATTAATAAAAGCGAAAGCCGACGAATGAGAAAGAGGAAATTAATTTCTCTTTAATCCCGCGAATCGTTCATTATATTAATAATAACCTCGGCAATTAGCGGCGCTTTTTTTTTCTCTTTCTTTTCCTTTTTTTTTCCTTTTTTTTTATTTCGTAAAAATAAATGGCGACAAAAAAAATATCTCGGGATGGAGTAAAAAATTTGATTTGCCATTCCGGAGAGTAAAAGGGGCCGAGCGGGTGTCGAGGGTCGTCGGATTAATCGGCGTGGTCGGTGGACGGGGGGGGAGGGGAGTACAAGGGACCGTATAATGGACGGACAGTCGCGTCAAGTGCTGGGCCACGTTAATATAAATTATAAAAGAGCGGCTAATTGAAAATTATATAAAAAAAAAAAAAAAGAAAGAAAAGAAAAAGAAAGAAAAAAACCTTTTCATTCGACAGTTCCAGCCGTGTGATCAATAATTAATAGGGGCGGTCGCGGGGTGGGGCAGGGCGGGGGATGAGAGAACTCGTTAGATGAAGAAATTGCCTCCTGATTTGGAGGAATTGTTACGGAAGGTCGGCCCTACTCTCTCCCCCTCCCCCCCGCCAGCGGGGAGCAATTAAAGCGAAACGAGCGAGTCGGTTCCTAGGTGTTATTAACGGCCGTTCCTGCCTAACCGGAGCGTAGCTCAAGGCGACGGCGCCTCTAATGCTGGCGAGGGTAGACATCTGCCCTCTTCTCTTCGGAGCGATAGATAACACGTGGGGAGCCGACAGCCGACGGAGCCCGGCTTCTCTGGTCGGCCCTTGGAGCTCCATTAGAGGGTGCCGAGTGCCGTTAAAGCCCGATGGGCTCGAGGACGGCTGGGGGGCGGGGGTGGGGTGACTCCGGGTGTCCGAGTCGGGGAACTTAATGGGAACTTTGAGAGGGATGTAACTGAGATCGGCCGTTGTTTTTCGTCCGATGACCGTAGGGATCAGCAGATGATGGAAGAGCAGCCGACGACGGCCCAGCGGCAGGCGACCCTCACGCGTCAGCAGACCTTCCCGCCCGTCCAGAGCTACACCCGCATGCGTTACATGTCGACGACCGTCGAGATGTCCCAGTGCTGCACGGAGGTCCTTCTCGAGGCCGACAGCTCAACCTCGATATCGAGCTTGCCCCAGCAGCAGCAGCAGCACCAACAGCTGCAGCACCAACAGCAGCAACAGTACCAACAGCATCAGCACCAACAGCTGCAGCACAGCAGCAACAGCAGCAGCAACTCGCCGACGAGCAGCTACGGAACCTCCGTCCGGTAGTCGAGCAGCGTCGGCACTCGACCCCCGCCCAGTCCAAGGCCCGGACCGGCTCCGGGCGACGATTCACTACCATACCCCTTACCCAGGAGGAGGAGGACGGCGGCGGTACCCCGGGCTCCGGGAACAAGGTCTTCTTCATCGGGAGCCCGCCTGACTCGCCGCCCCGGCAGGCGAGCGCCACGCCCTCGAGCGACAGCGGCGGCAGCGGCAGCGTCACCGGGGAGCAGCCTCGCCGTAGCGTCGACAGCGTCAGTCTGCCCGGGAACAAGAGGGACTACGGGGACTGCGGACGCGAGAAGAGCTCCAAGATGCTCAAGCTCATGAAGGAGAACGTCGACCCGAGGCTCGGCGAGGATCTCGCCAAGGCCTCCCACGCGATCGCCGCCCGACGCTCCAGTAACCAGGTCCGCAGCAGCTTTCACCCCTTCCTCCGTCCTCCGTCCGTCCGACCATGGGCTCCACTATCCGACGTATCGACAAATCCTTGCCGACCATCGTACTCTCTACACGCGTATTCAACGTACCCATAGCGCGATTGATCTTGTAATTGTGTTATTGTTATTAGTTATTATTATTATTATCGTTCGGGTTTCCTCGTTGTCCTCGTCCCCCCTCGGTGGCCCGCGCTCGTTTCACCGGGAAGACTAAAAAAAGTTCGCCGAAAATTTAAGGCGAACGGGGATTCGCGTGGCCAATGTAGGTCGGGCCGTCCGGGCAGGAATGCTCCGCTGCGCGAACGCTGCAGCGCTTTCAATGCAGCGATTCCGTATAGGGTCGGTATGGACGGGGCGGCCGGGTGGGAGGGGCGAGGGTATGTCGTCTTTGTCGAGTAATACAATGCGATGAAAAGGATGAAAGGCGCGGTTCGAGGCGGTGGTGGTATTACTTTGAGATTCGTATGAAAATCTCGGTAATACCGCGCGCGAGGGGGGGGGGCGGGGGGGGAGAGAATGAGAGCGGCACTTAAAGCCGAGCGGCAATTAGAATCTTAATGCCGGCTCGCGCTACGTCGGATAGGATTACCGGGACTTTGGTGGTGGCGGTGGCAGGGGGTAGGGGGTAGGGTGCAGGGGGTAGGGGGCGTTAAATGTTAATCGGGGGACACTGTATGACGTGGAACTTTGTAGGGGTTGGCGAGAAGGAGAGGCTCGGCGCCTGTGGGACTCCTGGCCAGGCTGGACGACGCATCCTCCCTCACGATCAACCGTACGATCGAGCCGCACTCGAGGCGCGGCTCCGTGCCAGCCGACATGACCGGACATCCAAGTCTGTTGAGCACCAAGTCCTTATCTAACGCGAAAAAACGTCATGTCCCGCAAGCTCACCTATTAACGCTTGTTTGCGCAGATGGTGGGGTCAACAGGATCAGCCTGGGCAAGGTATCCGGCATCAGGAGGCGCTCGAGCCTGCCGCACGAGGCGGCCCTCAGCAATCTCATCGGCAACCTCGGCCAGGATGCGGGTAAGACCAATATATATATATATATATATGTGTGTATGTACATCGATTATTCATTATAATTCTTCAGTCTTTATCCGTCTATTTATCTCTGTGCGTATGACCGCATTACAATGTTGAATACTCGGAAACATCGGAGGATTACGATTGTTTGTTTACCTCGATTGCGGTACGATTCATTCTTATTCCATTCGGTGACTTGCTCCACCCCCCCTCTCTCTCTCTTTGTCTCACCCAATGAATAATATCGATATCAAGGAGCTCGCCGAATTCCGGTAATACTCTTCATTACAAACTTTTCCTCCTGCACTAATTCTCCTACAGTGTCACGTTATCCTTAATCCTCGCAATTGGATTCGTCCAAATATTCCAACATTTTCTGAAAATTTCACCCCCTTCTATATTACATTCGGACCCCCCCCCCCTCCCCCCTCGGACATTCCCCGACATCGTCTAATTAATATATTAACGCGCCCGACGACTCCGTCTTATTACAAGGATTTCATTCATTTTCAAAACAAATTGAAAGCATATATATATATATACACATATACAAGCACGCACGCACGCACGCACGCACACAAGTATGAAACTTGCTCGTTCGACAAAGTTGAAAGATTTTTATTGGGAAAAGTTTAGCAGCTCGTTGTTTGCGATAAGATTTCGTTGGCTTCGTACCGTAAGATCATTTCATTAATTTCATTTGAGGATAGAATAGAGATAAGATTGATGAATCTGTATGGAATTGGAATTGCAATTGGGGTTCCGTTACATAATAATAATTTTATAATTTTTAACAAGCTTCCTTACATTCCGTCTCGTTAAAGCGACAATGTCTGCGCTGCCTACCCATTCCTCAATTCGATATATTTAATTATTTAATAGTTTAAATAATGCGCACATACGCACGTATATTATTACCCGCTAATTCATGATTCTCTTAGTTTACTTCATGTTTTTCTTTCGCATACTTCTTGGGAATCGCTGCGTTTTATTTGTTTTTGTTTTTGTTTTTTTTTTTTTTTTTTTTTTGCGTAATACGCGGTGTTTGTATTCGCATTGTTTGTGTATTGCGAATGTTTATTTTGAAACCTGAAACGCAATACCCTACAATTCCTAATTTGCATTATTACTACTGTTGTTGTTGTCGTTGTCGTTGTTGTTGTTGTTCTTGTTATTATCATCATCATCATTATCATTATCTACATGATCATCGTGATCATCACCGTCGTCGTCAACGTCATCGTCGTTGTCCTCGTCCTCGTCCTCGTCGTCGTCAAAATAATTATTATCATTATCAACATCGTCGTTATTGTTACTATTATTATTATATTACAATAAACCTCAGATGAAACTTGTGATGTCATTGTATTAACGGGGACGATTAATTTATTTAATAGGTTATTTAATAGCCTGTTTGACATTGTTCGCATAAAAGCTTCTCCTTCGCTATTAAGGTAAAAAAAAAAAAAGCAATTTGCAATTTTTTATTATACTTGGACGTTATTATTTTTTTTTTTTTTTTATCGGCGTGGCGCCCTTTTCGTGGTGCTATGCCTGCCTGGTTTTATTAGATATTAATTTTACATCGAATTCCGAGCCGCGATAATAAAAACAAAATCCGATCTATTACATAAAGTACAATTAGCAGTTCAGCTTCAGTGACGCGACCCAAGTAAAAACGCATTATAAAAAGATTGAACGTCGTCGTCCAGCCCCCCCCGCCCCGCCCCGCCCTCAGCTTTCGCCGCGTTAATTATCATCGTTATTCTCAAAATTAATGTTACCCGACACATGAGATAAGACTTGCGCTTGAACGGCGGCTCTCCGCGACTCCCGCCCCGCGTTGGTAAAAACAACAACGAGGCAAAGAAGAATGAGAAAAGCAGGAAAAGGACTAATCGAATATCACTTAACTTTTACAGACGATCGCGAGAACCGGCCGCTCAACAACAACAACAACAGCGGCAACGGCAACGGCAACAACAACAACAACAACAACAGCAACGGCAGCAGCAGCAACAATCGCGGTGGCGTGGGGGGTGGGGGCAACAACGGCGGCAACAACGTCAACATCAACAACAACAACAACAACAACGGCGGGGGCGGGGGCGGGGGCAACAATAACGGGCTGGTGCGGCTCGGTCATCATCAGGAAGGGCTGAACTCGAGACGGGGTTCGGTGCCGTGCGACCTCCTTGGCCGGGGCCTCGTCGCCACGACGAAGACGCGTCGCAGTAAGAAGCTGCTGCGCAGGCGCAGCAGCGGCGGCCCCGAGATGTTCGCCAGCGGTGCCGACGGCAACGACAACGGGGGGGCCTGGCCGACCAGGTCGAGGCGCGACCTCCCCAATAAGCGCGAGGCCCTCCACAGCGCCGACCCGACGCCCCTCCTGGCAAAGCGCCGGGGCTCCTTACCCATCGACATGCTCACCCTCTCCCTCAGCGGGCGCTACATACACAGATAGGGACGACGAGCCTCCTGCGGGAGACGCCTCCCACGTCGCTCCCCGTGTCCCCGCGGCCGACCTCCCGCCTGTACATACACGCAATAACGGGCTCCGATTATTCGCCCGGCGTCGTTTTACCGTTTTCATTACTACCTATTTAAGTATTTAATTTACTCTGTGTTTTTATTACATTACACCCTCGCACTAAACACGCCTCACGATACGCGCGCGCCCGACACACGCGACACACACACGTTCATTCGCTCAGTCACCCACTCGCTCATTCACTCACTCGCTCACTCGCTCACACACTCGCTCAAAGGCTTAGGTTAGTATTGTCATTTAGTTATAAATTTTCGTTACTCTCCTCCGTTCATTGTTTCGCGCATAAATAAATAAATAAATAAATATATATATATGTATATACACGTACATGTATACATAGAATGAGATGATGGATCGTCCGAGAGGCCGACAGTCGTTGTACAGCTCACGATTTAGTATAAAAATTTTTTTGTTTTTGTTTTGTTTTGTTTTTAATTAATTAAACGCTATCCTCGCTCTAGAGTAGCATATTATAACGTTGGAGCTTTTGGCCTCCTTCATTACATCGAGAACCAACGCAAGTATTAGTCTGTCCCGTTTTGTTCCGTTCGCTGTGTAATATTGCTGTGGATTATAACGTGCCCGGGCATGTGATGAGGGCGGACACTTTTTTTTTTTGGCTAACTAATAATGAAATAACTCAGGTTTTCCGTTAAATACGCTCGCTCGCTCGTTACGGGGGGGGGGGGGCCGTTTAACGACACAAGGACGTTTAATTAACAAAGTGCATACGAAGCAGCGAGAATGTAATGCTTCTGCGCGCCATTGGGACGCAACAAGGAGACTTATTTCCGGTAGAATCCGGTGGAGACCCGAGGCTTTTTCCCCATCAGCTTGACAGCGCGAGCTCTCGGCAGACAGACCACCCATAAACCGTGGACGTGAACTAAAAAACCGATGCCTATGATGGATAGATGGATGGATAGATGGATAGATGGATCGCGTAACAATGATCCAAAGGACATTATCGGAGAGCGTTGATCGCGAACGTTATTAGGTTCGATGCTTTTCTTCCAATGTTACGCCCAAGCACTAGCAGGCGGAACCACCACCACCACCACCACCTTCACCACCACCACCACCACCACCGGCAGCATCAACTCCGTAAGCTCGTAGGCATCCCCTCGATCTCGAATAATACCGATGCAATAAAAGACGAATCCATACACAGTTGTTATTTATTGTTTTTCTTCTTCTTCTTCTTCTTCTTCTTCATTCGTTCAGAAGATCGCCGAACGAAGCTCTCCTCCTTACGCTAACGATTTGTATTTGTATTGTCTGCGACAGGGTTGGACGATTTTTACATCGGACACGAGCTGGCTCTTTTTAACCCGTTTAAACCCAGTGAGAGAGAGAGAGAGAGAGAGATATGTGCTATTGAACAATGTTGCTGGGTAATTGAATGTTGACCGGCGACCATGTAACCCCAATAACCATGAAAACGTGTATAGAATGAGAGTGTTAGGATTGGGTGAGACGGGCCGGGGGCGAGAAAGTACCGAGGCCCGTTCGCCTACCTCATCGAGCACATGGAGTTGCAATTACTTTTTCGACCGTCCGTGTCTGTTTGGATCAATCGATCGTTGATATCAATGCGTAGAGATGCTCGTCGGCACTCGTGCACGGGATCATCCTCTTATTACTGTCTTTCCGGTATTCGCCGATGCAAGTCGCGACGACGACGACGACGACGACGCGCGACCAGAGTCATAGCGAATTAGCGAATTATAATTAATGTAATAGCGTTAACGTTCGTTCGTTCGATTGCAATGGCAACGATACCGAGACTACTGAATCGAAACATTCTGTGTAACGTTCGTCGCTCACTTTGTAATACGACAACCCGCATACACCTTACCCGCCACTACATTTTTACAACCTCTTGTTAACAAACCAACTCGTATCGGTAATAGCCATTCGCTTGCATGTGTATTGAGCATCGAAAGCTAATTCATTAAACAAAGCCGAGCCCATCGTTTATATATATATATACATACATACATACATATACATATACATATACATATACATATACATATAATAAAAGCAAAAACGAAAACAAAAGCAACAAAAAAAATAAACAATCTATATAAAAGCAAAAAGAGTGAAAGAACAACGGCAACAACAACAAAAAAAAAAAACACTTTTTGTACAAATGAATGACATTTAGCTTCCCTGACGCGAGACGACATTATTAATATTCAAGTTTATTAAAAATTGCTTGTAATGTAAACGTGTGCATTCCCATATGTGTTTAACGTAATGTGAAAGTCAGATATCTGCGCCCCCCCCGTTCCGCTCCCTATTTATTCAACGCTACCATCATTATCGTAACTATTATTACCATTGTTGTTGTTATTATTACTATTATTAATATTAATATTATTAATATTATAATTATAATTATTATAATTATTATATGAATCAAGCAAGCTCTTAAAGTCTTCCCACGAAAAAATTACGCGAGTCTTGTCACAAGAAAAACATGTGCATGTTCATTGCACGCCAAATTCATGTGTGCCATATTTCTTTATTCCAATCTTTAAAGTTGCACCTCAATTCTTCTTTGCTACCACTACTACTACTACTACTACTACTACTACTACTACTACTTGCTCAATGTAAATACCTCGATCGACTTGTAATTAAAAAAAATACGAAAATTATGTAAACGCATTATGACTATTGGTTAGGCGAGTGCTTAATAACTAGATTATTTCGTTCATTCGCGATGAGTATGCGAAAGGGGGATGGGGATGGGGGTTGGAGAGGAGGGGAATGAGTAATAAGATTCGAATGAATTGTTAAATCTAGATATCACGAAGGAACAAGACTGCTAGAAAATTATACGGGCTAAGAAGCCGAACGTTAAGTAATATAAGTATAGTTTGTCAAACGACTTCGGCTGACACACGTCACTTGTTAATAGTAAGGAAAAACTTTGTTCGTTTTGTTTTGTATACGTTATTTTGGCTCTCTGCATTTAATCCGATGCGTAAAGTTATTGTCATCGATCCGGTTGATTGTGCCAGCGAATCGTAAGGATTGCGACGAACTTCATTGAAACCGACGAAAGCCCATGATTGGTCGTTTCGTTTAAAAAAAATTTTCTGTTTGAGCCGGGCCAAGGGAGCATTAAATGGCTAATGATAAATAAATATATTATAAAAGATTGTTACGTAAACAAATGGTCTTTGTAGGGAATTTGTGAACTTTACCGGCTATATTTTTCAATGAAGGGTTATTTCCTTTAAACTAACTAACTCGTATTTCAATATATATATACATATATATATATATACATATATATATATGTGTGTGTATATACTAGATTGTGTGTTACATGTATCCAATAACCCCGCAATATGAGCATGTAGATATCGTAAGAAATATTGCTTACATTGCCGTTGCTTGAATTGTATTGTCGCGGAAGCCTCAAGTCCATGTGCGAAAAGATATAAAAGCAAATCGGTCTAAGCTCGTACCGTTTAAAGTCTGAACCTCCGTAGACCATCCGTTATAATGTCCAACTTGTAATTTGTCAAGAAGAAGAAAAGAGAGGGGGAGAAGAAAAGAAAAACGAAAAGAAAAGAAAAGAAAGAACGTCATTGACTATGTGTAAAAACCAAATGTGTATGGTTCCAAAGTAATATAATTAATAAGAACATTTTCCACGGATTCATTATTATTATTGAGGAAATTCATAAACTAATTAAAACCTACGATATTTTATAAATAAGAACAAAAAAAATAAAAATAATAAATACTTTTTTCATGATGTAACAAACAAAACGAGAAAAAAAACGAGAAAAAAACGAGAAAAAAACAACAGCAGATATGTACAAGAACGTGGTATAGTAAGAAATATTATAATGAGCCGCAAAGGGTTATTGTGCACGATAACAATTATTAACACGAGGAACGATGCTTAAAGTAACAATTATTATATACAAGTTAGAGTGAGAGTAATATAAATGCAATTGGTAAATCCATTTAAGGCAGCTTACAATAATAAACATAATTTATCAATCCACTTGCAATGGTAACAGTTATTCTTTGTGTCATCATCATCATCATTACTGTATTGAACAATACCTCAAAACAAAATAAATAAATAAATTACAAAATAAATTACATAAATAAATAAATAAATGTTTGTACAAGTAGACTTAGACGATTAGACAATAGAATAAATATCGTGTGGGGGAGGAATCGAAAGGTTTGAGATGAGCTAGTTAGTAGCGAGATAATGATAATGCAAATGATAAATGATCAAGGAGTGAGAGACGAGAGAGTACATTACCGATTGTTACGTAATATTATGATTTTCTTCATACGAATCCATACGAAGTAATGATACGAAGATTCGCAAGAACTACGAATGAATAATTGATCAATTTTCGAAAGAGAAAGAGAGAGAAAAAAAAAACAACAACAACAACAACAACCAATGTCTTGCCAATTACTTATAAAAAACGTGTATTTCAAATATCTCGAATTGTTTTGGAAAACGCAGAAGATTTGAAATTCGAAATAAATATCTCAATATCCGTCTCGTTACTTATTGTATAAACTTGTCTCATCGAATGTACCAAATTAATTTCACTCGCTAATATATATGTTAACGCAATGGGATACAACCATTAACGCGTAACGTGGATCATTTGACTTAGAATACACGGATACTGCACTGTATTCCGTGAATACAGATGACCTTGTGAGAATCGTCGTTCGCGCGGAATCCAATGCCGTTGACCTCGTTCGACGATTTACTTTACTTTTCTACTTTACCTTAGTATGATAATGGTAAAGTAACGAATCACCCACGGTTATCGATACCTTTCATTAACAGATCAATTGTCCGATAAAGCATCGCAACGACTAGAATTTCAAACCAAAAATTAATTACCTCCAGTAATATATATACGACGTAAGGAAATACATGGCTTACTTACTTACTTATTAAATTTTAATCGACACATCAACGCAGTATTTTTATTTTATTTTATTTTATTTTCTATCACGTTCCCCGATTATGTATTTGTTTAAAAAAAGAAAAAAAGAAAAAAAAAAAAAATTTTTTATATCTAACTAGAATGTGATCAACAACGAGACAATTGGTTTTCACGGAATTGATCGATTATACACGCGTACGCGCGTACGTATTACAATCTTGCTTGCGACGTCGTTACGTCTCCCTCCCACCCTCACTACTACCACCCCTTCCCGCCGCCCCTGAGACAAACGGAGACTCCTTCTCTCTCGCTCACATTGTTTTCCTCGCTTTCCTTCAGTCATTTTCTTTTCTTTTTTTTTTTTTTCCCCCAAATTTTCAGCCCTTCGAGCATCTTCCGCCTACATACACACATACATATAGCAAAAAAAAAAAAAAAAAAAAGAAACATAAGTATTTAAAATGGAAAAAAAAAGGATAAAAAGGGATAAGTTAAGTGTAGAACTGCGTGAGAGGCCCTTTATTATATTGTAGATATATCGGTAAAATCGGTAACAACTTGACTTGTCAACCCGTCAAGACTGATATGATAAGCAGCAAGCAACTCGAAAAATTACAAACGAATAACGGGAGCGCGTGTGTATGTGTATGCGTGTAAAATGACTGCCCTAGTTAGACGATTTCATTGAATACAATAAAGAATGGTTTGAAAAATCAATTTTATTCAATTGCTTTTCATTGTAATTCTCTTTTTAGGCGATAATTATCGGATCGTTAGGCGTAATAATAATAATAATATATTCATGAAAATTGGCTAAAGCCAATATAAATATTATGAATTCCACCCTCACTATCCCGTTCAATTGACAATTCGATATTTCTTGCACGTATACTTGTATACTTGTAAATACAAAGGGTAGGGTAGGGTAGAAATTCGCCTCAAGCCAAAGTCTCGCGTTGTTGTTGTTGTTCTTCTTCTTCTGAAAATGGCGCAAAATAGAGGCGCAAAAAGAAAAGGGGGTAATTTATTCAGCCGTCGGGTAACGAGCTTCGTTCTTACGCAAACAACAACGAGAGATACTGTATACCGCGAGCACGTGATTTCATCGGGTCCGTTCTTCCATTGCGATACGTTTACTTGAACCAACGAAACGAAAGGGAAGGAAATTGCATATTGTCATTAAGGTCGGCCACGAAGAGCAATAACGCACGTGCACCATCGGCTTTACATTCCGGATTGATGAATTCAAAATAATTAGATAAGTAAATGCTTGGTGGAGCCCGACGTTACCCTCAACGGCTCCTCCGTCATCGCCAGGAGGAGACTCGCGTGCTCCAATAATAATAATAACATTACGACCCGATCAATTGTTCCTGTAGCTATTAAAAGTTATTAAAGAGAGAGAGAGAGAGATGAGTAGTCGGCTCGGTCGTCGTCGTCGTCGTCGAGACTTATTTACCTGAAGACGCTCTCCCGAGCGGGGGAAGGGAGAGATAAAGGGGGAAAAAAGCTAGAAAAGGCGATGCTAGGGCAGGTGGTTTTAATTACCGATTCACCGCGCGCGCGCTCGATCTACGTTATAAGACTTTCAATCGCCTAACTGATATATTACCAGCCAATCACAATCAATGAGATTGTGATTAGTCCTCGCCCTCGTCCCACCGCCACTGCCAGTCTCATCATTTCGATCTCATTTACGTCCATTTACGTCCATTTACGTCCATTTACGTCCATTTACGTCTACTTACCGCGCCCCCATCTACGCGAGGAGCCTGCCTCCTCCGTCGCTGTGCACGGGGAAACTTACCTTCCCCAAGGTAAGTAAAGCTAGGTGGATTGACGATCGGCGGGGAATCGTGGGAGGGGGGAGGAGGAGAGGAAAACGCGACTGGCCTATGCCAGTATTGTAGGCTACCGCGCCGCTCCGCTCCTCTCCTCTACTTGGCCACCTTTCGGCTTTCATGACGTACCTAACGCGCTTCTCTCCGGAGCGACGATCGATGGCTGACGATCCAAGGGCAAGATGAACAGATCGGTGCGGGGGGATTTACTTTCAATACCGACGTCGATCACCATTAATCTAAAATACCCTTGTTGGCTCGTTCCTGGCTGGCTTTAAGCGCGGATGGCCTTGTAACGTACGCGATTGACTGGCGGACCGGTGACGGTGGGGCGGCAGGGTGAGAGGGGGGAGAGACGTGGAGACGTGGAGACGTGGAGCTCGAGTGCCGAGTGAAATAATACGTGTATTATAAGGGACAAGGGCGCCGAGGAGCGGCTTTGTCTAAACAAAGCGAGGAGTAGTCGGCCAACCGCGGCCGTCCTCGTCGTCGTCGTCGTCGTCGTAGTCGACTCACCTGGCCCGGTTTCCCAAACAAAGTCTGCTCACGAGTCCGCTTCGCTTACTGCGGGTAACCTTACGCTCGGGCTCTACCCCGCTACCTCCCCCCCCCACTCCCCAACGATCACGACCGCGGCCCCGGCCACCCGATCGCTCTCATTGTATTCGGAGCCCCGTACGCCTCCTTCCCGACTACCCGACTACCCGACGACGACTCTCTCTCGCTCGCTCGCTTCGTCAACATTTTGTGGCGCGAACGCGCCTCCGCTCCCATTGGCTCTCCTCTCGTACTGCGCACCGGGCACCCGAATCCATTCGACACCGCACCCCACCCCACCCCTCCGCTACTACGCTGTGCCACCTAGCGCTGCGAGTCGGACAGTCAGCGCCAGCCTCGGCTCTCCCCTCCCCCCCCCCTTCGCCACGGCTGGCTAAAAGCCCGAGCTCCCGCCGCTGCCTCCGCCACCACCCCCGCAGTCACGACCAATGGCGCGTTGCTGTGCACGCTCTCTCTCTCTCCCTCATCTCTCTCTCTCCGTCTCTGTCGGTCGGTCGTCGTCGGTCGTTCGGTCGGTCTGTCGGCCTGTCTGTCTGTCTGTCTGTCTGTCTGTAGTAGTCAGCTCGGGGCGCTGAGTAGCGGCGGCCTCTCGTCCGTCTCGCTTGCACCCGCGACTCAGTAGGCCCAGTGGAACGGCCGCCATACGAATCGTGCGGACACATGCCGCATCGCGCTCCGTGAACGGGAGCTCGAGTAAAGAGAGAAAAAAGTGCCGAGGGCCGCGGAGGACGTACTCGCGGACCGTCGTCGTCGTCGTCGTCGACGAGGAGAAGGAGGAGTTTTTGCAGGGTACCCGCGCAGGATGCTCGCCCGCGCGAGCCGCACCGCATCGTCCACGGGGTATTTGCGTCGCGCGCCCCGCACTCCGTAGGTCAAAATGGCGCGAGGCTAGTCGATTCTTCCCGCTTTTTAAGGTTATACTGCTAGCCAGCCCCTCACACCCCTCTCTCACGGACCCGTCCAACCCACCCTCGATCTCCGTCGCTCACTCTCTCTCTCCCGCTCTCTCGTACTCTTCTCCGTGTTCCGTATAGTGCGTGCGTGCGTGCGTGCGTGTGTGTGTGTGCTGTATCGTCCTCGGACGTCGGAGCCGCTGCAGCCACCGTCGGTCGGTCGGTCGCAGGCTCGTTCGTTCGTTCGTTTAGTCGGTCTGCCGCTCGCTCGTACGTTGGTACGTTCGTTCGATGCGATTGTTTACACGGGCCCGTAGAAGTTCGCGTCGTCCCGTGGCCGGCCCTCAGGCAGAGCAGCCGTACCACGGAGCGCGTATCCACTTGGGGTTGTATCCCCGGCTGAAGGCCCGGGCGCTTGTGTCGTTGCATGAGTTATGAAGACGGCGGGATGCCCGCAGGCGGTAACAGTCGCTTCCGCGGTTACTCAGCGCGGATGTCCGAGCGCCAGCAGCTCGCGCTCCTCTTGCAAATGACTTCTCAGGAGATGACATCAGGTGAGGCACCTAAGGGACGTACGTACACGCTGCCACGAGTATCCGCGCTCCGACGCCAGCCTACGATGTGCTGCAGCCCGAGGTGTGCAGTGTGCAGTGTGCAGTGAGCGAGTGCGAAACTCGGGCCATTATCGCCACCAGCATTTCGCTCGCCTTTCTCTCCTCTCCTCTTCGTTCCTCTCTGCTCCTCTCCGCTCCGCACCACTCCAACGCCCCCTCCCGTACCCTCCTACCTCGCGCGCTCGCTCCCTCCTACGTCCTACGTCCTACGTCGCAGCCCGCGCTTTACACCCCAGCACCGAACCAAAACAAACCTCCAATAGCACACAACACTGCATACCTTGTCTCGTTCTCGTTTACCTCGATGGCCGAATTTTCATCGTCAACCCTTTTTTTACATTCCTCAAGCAATTGCAGACTCATCGCTCGCTCGTCGCGATTGCCATTTCCTGTCCTCGGACCATCAGTCCCGAGTGGCATGGCACGATTCACGACAAAACTAGAGCCACGAGTTTCTTTTCTCTCTCTCTCTCTCTCTCTCTCTTCTCTTTTCTTTTTCTCATTGTCTCATCCGACCACGACGTTTTACGTAATTCACTATAATAATTTCCAACCGGGCATTTTTTTTGTTTTTTTTGTTTTTTAAACAGAACCAATGAAATGATAATGATACGATGACTTATTTCCTTATCATCATTATGTTCTACTTCTCATGATATTTTATTAAAATCATTTCTATTCTATAACAAATCTATTATCTTGAACGTTATGCAATTTTAACGATCAGGCTAGATCTTCTCGAACCCAACATCAGCATATTCTTATGTTCTTGCATGATTTCCAACTTCTCGTAGCCTAATTTTTTTTTTTTCAATACTTTAATTCATAACGTTTTATATGCGTTTCAATTCTTTTGCCTGGACGTTATTCGAGTATTCTCAGTCCAACCATTTCTACAAGATTCATTATCAATTAATAATTTCTTAAAAATTATTGTTCATCGTGTAACGTAGATAAGGACATTGAATTAAAAGTGTATTCTTATTGATTACCCAAAGTATTTGAAGAAGAAATAATTATTTACATGGTTATAAACGCATGGATAATTTACAAAAAATATACAAATAAGAGATTATATAGACCTTAACCTAGTCAAAATACAATATTATGATTGGCATTTGTTCATTTATTGAAAGAAGTTACTGAAAGAAAAAGTAAACTTTTTTTTATTTCTCTAAACGCCTGCCCCTACCTTTTTAAAGTTTATGGCAAATTTCACGTTGACTCAGTTGTAATTTTAGTATTAGGTATGCTTTAATCATCATTAACGCATATATTCCTAAGCTTGGAATTCTTTTTTATAAATTGGTAAGGAGGGTGTATTTTGTATGCTTGAATATGTTGAAATAATATTTACTTACACATTGCAGATAAACACATGTAATGAAAGCAATGAAAATATTTAAATTCTTAATTGCCATTCTTATATTGAATAATTGACATATCTGTGCAAATACAGGTAGGTTTACGTCTGTTTACATAGTAAAGAAGATAATTTTAAACCCGTAACTTTACTTCCAGTTTATTCTTTGCTCGTCGTACCTTCATTAATGGAACAAGTGCTACTTCTATTAAGTACAATTGTCAAAAATGTATAACTAAAGTTATATTAATACTGATTGGGGTATAGGTTATTGCGTGTATGGAACTGTTAAGCGAGTAAAAAAGACTATGTATAAGTTGAGAGGACTGTGTATTGTTTTCCCCAAATGGCAATCACGTATCTGACAATTATTAATGAGGAATCGTCACTTGTAACCTTATAGCTTTTCATCTTTGAGTATAATAAGCACATTATGTAATACCTTTGATGTTTCATTTCACTTAACGAAATGCTAAAATTCTTATCGGTAACAGCTTGTATGTAATATCATAATGATTAATTGGACGATAGAGGTTTGCCATTACGTCAAGTGAATCATTAGGATCAATAGAAACGTTTCGTCCAGATATTAAATGGAGCATGAATTTATACGAGTAAAAATGTTATTTGCCAGGCACATCGACACGCTCTGAGAGTACAATCCCTTTGAGTAACGCAAGGTCATCCCCGTTACATCAGAAGACTTCCAAGAGCCGTTGGGCAAATAAAAATGCCGATCTACTGGACGTGAACAGTCCGCTTAATCGACAAGACGAACGTCTGCGCCTTGTAAATGGATGCGCCGGTGATTCAAAGGATCGTAATGGTAAATTTACTTTATCCATTATTAATATTTTTAATGTAGTACTCTCGAATGCCTGCCCGAGACGACCAATGGGGATTTTATGAATTAAATTACTGACGATATTTTTTTTTTCCTATAACGCTCGTCCGAAGTAAAAACTTGTAGGCAGGCGTAGCTTGTTTTTAAAAAGAACCTTCCACCTTCCGTAGCCTGGACCCATTGGTTTTGGATAATTACGTATCGTAAAGATTTTTTTAGTCAAATAATCATACAACTCGTCAGTTTTGGACTGCTTTCCGGTCGATAACATTGTATTTCGGTTTAAAAACAAAAAAGAAATTAAATACATTAGGGTACGCGCTTGTCGACGCATCCGTTCGCCTCGTTTTAATAAGTATCGAAAAGCGTATTATCTCAAGACAATCGCGTTGAAATGTTTAATAATTTAATAATTAATGTAATGGATTGTACGCTCTCGGCGCGACGTGGCGCCCTCTGTCGATACATTTGAAGAATCAACGGGGTGCGAGTTACATTGTCGCACGTGAGCCGCGTTCGATTAACTCATCGAACCCCTTCCGGCATGAAAATACGAACGGAAGCTCAATCTATGGATCAATTTTCATTCCGTTCAACGTTATTTTCAACTTCAGTAAAAAAAAAAAAAGGGGGCCCAGTTATCGAACGTCGTTCTCCAACAACCATTAGAATTAATTTTTCATCTCCTCTCTCTCTCTCTCCGTTTTACTCTATTCGATATCAGAGTTATGCGTCCTCACGTAAAATCTTTTCTCACCGCTTATCCTTTACTGCGAGAATGTTCAATACTCTGCCAGATCAGGGCGCGATGTAATAGAATTTTCGGATTTCTATAGCCCCCCGCGACCTTTACGATTATTTTCATTTTAATACTTTTCAAATTTACATTCGGTATTTCCAAATCCTATTGTAACGTTCGACGTATTATCCTGAACCGAAAATGGGGAGACCCGACACTCTCAGGTCACTGGCAGTGTGCGATATCGGAAACTTTTATTATTCTCGGAGCCGATGATCTTTACCGACGCGAGTCTTCTTTATTGCAATTGGAATTGGAATTCTTTTCGTTATTTTATATTTTCTTATACAATACAGTCGAATCATCCGAATGGCATTTATGATTTTCAATAAATAGAACGGAACGCCGATAGGTTTGACAATGTTTGCCAGCCACACGAGCTTGTGAAGAAGTATCGGAAGCGTCTCATCGAGTAGTTGTTGACTGAGATCATGAGAGAGAGAGGGGGTGGGAGAGAAGGAGGAGCAGTGAGAAGGGACAAACGAGTAAATAGTTTAACGAATGGTATGGAATTAGATAAAGGGGTTGATTTATTGGAATAAGCGATATTGGAATCGTTTGGAATGAGAGGCAGGCAGGCAGGCAGGCATTCATTCCTTATTCTTATGAAAAAGAACAAGTTCCGAAGGGGGAGTGAGTTTTTTTTTTTTGTTGATATTCCGAAGATCGCGGTAGGAATGTCGAGGAGAAGACGTGGTCTAGTGATCCACTACTGATTGGAATGGCCTTTCGTGAATTCGAGGGCAGCAGTAGGTGACGGTGGAGTAGTCGCGGTGCCGTCGTGTCCAGCGTATACCCGCCCTCGAGCCAGTCTAGCCAAAAAAAGTACTTTGTCCTCTGGGCGGGCGTGGTAAGGGCGGGTGGGACGCGCGGCGTGGGACACGATCATTAATCGGCCAAGTGAATTCCGCCGGCGAAATTCGATATCCCCCCCTCCCCCACCCCCGAGAGGGAGAGTCCCTCGAGTTTTTACGCCAACGTCTAGCCGCTCGACAGTATATAAAGCAAACAATCAAAAAATAAAGAAAAATAATAAAACGAAAAACGAAAAACGAAAAACGAGCCGCTCGTTAATCGTTGGGTCGATGCGCGGCGACTGCGTGCGTCCATCATATCCATCCGTCCGTCCTGCCTGCCATGGTCCGGGCAGACGAGCTACGGGATCCCTCCGCGAGATGCCGCCTGCTTACCACCTCCGCTTTAGCAAAAAGTCGTGGTGGCTGGCGGCGGCGGTGCTGGTGGCGGAGGTGGTGGGGGGGTGTGGGAGGAGAGGGAGGAGGCCGGTCGAGTCCGCAGTTAAATCGTCACCGCCTAATCGAGACCCGAGCGAACACCACCCGCGTGTGTGTATGATCGCGAGCACGTCGACCCGGCTGATCTTGCTGCTTTTCGGCTCAGGAGACGAGGGGGCCGTAGCACACGGGACTGACCGTGAGAGCAGAAGATACCGAAAGTAGGGAGGAGCCGATGTGTGCGTGCGTGCGTGCGTGCCTGCGCGTACTACTAGTGTGCTGGCAGTGGTGCTGCTCGTGTGGCGACGCTTGCCTCGCCTACACCGTAACTCTCCTTTATTTACACGGGCGAGAGAGGGACGGAGAGAAAAAGTCAAACGGCACATTCTCGGCCAGAGCAATATAAGACCGACCGGTATAAGTGCACCCGAGACGGAGAGACAGAGAGAGACGGGAGCGAGTGTGTATGTGTGTGAGTGAGCGAGAGCGAGAGCGAGAGGCAAGGCTGAGCGGGTGGGAGAAGGAAAGAGGAGAGAAAGAGTGAGAAACGGCA
The DNA here is from genome assembly GCA_018883505.1 of Ceratosolen fusciceps. Lineage (NCBI taxonomy): Eukaryota > Metazoa > Arthropoda > Insecta > Hymenoptera > Agaonidae > Ceratosolen > Ceratosolen fusciceps. The sequence continues at coordinate 1,616,083 of RCIC01000019.1, forward strand.
AAAGGGAGTACGATGGTAACGGTAAGGCCAGTCGTGCGCCGATTAAATACGCGTACGCGAGCTGATGGCAGTCACGTCGCTTAGATTTTGAGGTTAAATATTCGCCCTCCAGGGCACTCGGAAACACCGCATTCGCGCAATATTCGATTACTGCTGCCATTTTACAGGCCTAGTAGACAGGAGAGAGAGAGAGAGGGAGTAAGAGAATCCTAGGCAGAGACGTTGAGAGAGAGAGAGAGAGGGAGCGAGTGTTAGCGGGTGGGAGGGGCGAAGGGAGCAGTGACGGAAAGCGGTGTAGGAAGGAAGGAAGGAAGGAAGGAAGAGTCTTCTGACCAGCCGACGGACTCGATTCCTGTCCGCTAACCTACGCTCCGTTAATTATGCGCACATAAAGAGTTGGGAGCGGCGAAGGCGGTGACGGCGCGGTGACGGCGGTGACGACGACGACGACGAGGACGACGACGACGACGACGACTACGACTACGACTGGCTGCTGTCTGTGGATACTCAATCCCGCTGTCTCATACGCGTACACTTTTTTACTCTCTTTCTCCCACTTACTACTAGCTCGCTCGTTCGCTCGGTTTATCCTATACGTGCGCGAGTGTGTGTTGTGTGCATATACGGGTGCAGGCGCCCGCGCTCGCCTTGCGTATACGTATCGAGCAGTGCGATACAAGGCCGAGAGGGCCGCTGATTAAAAGGACAAACGAGGGTTCGCAGGCTCGGATTTGTCGGACGTGGTAATAAGGACGGCCACCGGGGCGAAGCGCTGCCCCGTTGCCGCTGACTACTCGCCCGTCTAGCGCGTCACCACTGAGCGCGGCCATCCGGGGACGAGCCCTCCTCGCCCTCTAAGGTCGTTGTCGTCGTCGTCGCCCTCCACCACCACCTCCACCTCCACCAGCTCCACCTCCAGCACCACCTCTACCTCCACCACCACCTCCACCACCTCCACCACCTCCACCACCACCTCCACCTGCTCCAACTCATTATTCTCAACCTTGTCAACCTCTCAAACTTGCACTTGTAAGCGAGCAGCCGCTTGCTACAGCAGGCCGAGGGCGCTGGAACCCCCTATGAGATGCGCAGGACACCGCCGCAAAACAAAGGTGAGTCCCTCCTGGCCCTCGAGGGGCACGCCACCTCCGCGAATCGTCCTTCGTCGTTGGGGCTGCGGGTGGGCTCTCGAAATCCTCCGGGAGGAGGTCTAGCTGACCATGATCTAGTGAGCCATGATCGACCGCGTCGTCCAGGGCACGGAGATACATTGTGAGAGGGGGAGAGAGGGAGAGGGAGAGAGGTTATGACAGTCCACAATAGTCTGACGTTTCGACGTTTTGGGGAGCGTAAGCCAAGCCGGCCCGTCGCATCGATGACGATGCCGTTGACGGTGCCGTTGATGGTGCCGTTGACGATGGTGCCGTTGATGGTGATGGTGACGGTGCCGGCGACGGTGCCGGTGCCTGAAGTCGGGACGACAGCGGTCAAGGAACGTAAACGACGGCCGACGCTGGATTCGCGGACGGTAAGGTGGTTCTTAAATCTTTAGGGAGGCGACGGTTGCGCGTAGACGTTAACGTTGGCTCGTTCGTAGTCGTAAGCTCGAGTCGTGTTCGAGTCGCAGGATCTCGGGAGAGAGAGTGGAGGAGGCGACGACGGCTACGTCTACGTCTACGGCTACGGCTACGGCTACGGATGCGGCTGCGGCTGCGGCGAGCGCGGCTGTGTAGGCGCTGGCGGGGGGAGCGGGTTGGACACGAGCCTCGCCGCGGCTTCTGGAGAGAGAAAAGGAGGAGGGGGGGTGGGGACGTGGAGAGTAAAGAGCCGTCGTCGCGTATCGGCGCCCGTACTCGACCGACTCGCAGTCTCGCGCTCGCACGTACGTACGTACGTACGTACATACGTAGGTAGGTAGATAGGTAGGTACGTACTGACTGGACCGTCAGGCAAAGAGACAGATACAGGAGTGAGCGGGTGGGAGGTAGAGTGAAAGGGGTACTACGGAAGGACGGACGGACGAACGGCCGGCTCGACTCGACTCGACTCGACTCGGCTCGGCTCGGCTCGGCTCGGCTCGTACTCCGTGGTCTCGGATAAAGGACAAAGGAAGAGAGGAGCTTTGCGAGGCTTGATCCGCAGCCGCGAGGATCTCTCTCTCCCCGCTGTAATCTGGATCTTGTTGTTTGGCAGTGGACAGACAGGCGTCGGGAGGAGGCAGCGGACAACAACAGCAGTCCGGTGGCGGAGGCTCGGGTCGCGTGACCCTGCGGCTGAATCAGGTGCGCGCCACGAGGGATGAGAAGAAGGGGACGAACGCTGGGGCCCAGGGCACGAGCGCGACCGTCGGAGCCCAAGGGAACGCCTCCTCGCGCCAGACGTCAGGATCCTCTTCGTCGCTGGTAAGTACCGCGCAGTAGTATCCCCTTCCAAAGAGTCTCGGGACATTTTTTACCATGGGCTCTGTCGTGGCTCGCTCACCTTGGCCCGGGGTTCGCTCGTCTCTCTGCCTCCCCGTCGAGAGCAGAGAGAGAGCAGAGAGAGAGAGAGAGAGAGAGAGACGGAGAGAGAGAATGGCCTTTAAAAGCCCGAGAGCACCTTGGAGATCCCATTAAGCATCCTTATCTCTCGCGTATGCGGTACAATGTCTCGCGCTACCTACCTACCTACCCACCTACCTACCTACCTACCTACCTACCTACCTACCTACCTACCTACCACAAAGCAACTCTATAAACTCTGTAAATAAAGTATATACCGCCGAGCGTGGCAATTAGCGACTCTTTTCTTTCCTCTCGATATTTATGACCCGAGCTACGCTCCTTGCCACGCTCTAAGCGCGCCTCTCAAACAACTCGCGATACTCTAAATTTCCTTATCTCCACCCCCCCCCCCTTCATCGTTATTATAGCCGAGGATCGTTCGTAAGGCCTTATCGCCTCCTCCTCCTCCTCCTCCTCCTCCTCCTCCATACTTTCTCATCCAAGCCATTATAAAATATACTTGTACGCGGATAGTTAAAAAAAAACCTTCAGTCCACGAGTTCACGCCACCCTTGACAATTATTATTAATTTAAACGCAACAACAACAACAACAACAACAACAACAACAACGACGACGACGATAAAGGGACGCGCGCGCACACGCGCACAGTTGTAAAAGATGGAGGGAGCCGCCGTGGCCGCGATAAATACCGATTGATTGCAATCACAATGTTCGACGGCAAAGTTTGCGGATCAATTCTTTGTTTGTTGCGCGCGCTCGCTCGCGTAGATCATTGCAGCCGGGAAACTTTGTATAACGTTCCCGGATTGAGGTGAAACGTGCACTTCCCGTCGATTGGCAAATAATTACAGAGTCGAGCTTCGATCTTTCGCCTCCATGGCTCCTATCGTATTATAACGAGAGAAGAGCTGTTATTGGGAGGGGGAGACGGGTGGGGGGGAGGAGATGAAAAAAAAAAAGAGAAATTAATTTTCGTGATTGATTTTGTGCTTGTAATCTTATCTCGCGTTTTCGTCAAAATGGCAGTTGCGACATTTTCCTTTTTTTTTTTTTTAGTCACCGCGGCAGCTCAGACTACGACGATCTATCATTATTTCATTCTAAATAAATAAAGATCTATCCGTCTTTGCCCTGTTTGCTCGTCTAGCCCTCCTCCACCCTCCACCCTCCTCCCCATTCCATAATTGGACCCAGGCTTTACCTTCCTCGATAGCACGACGCGTATTTCCACGACGTAAGTGACCGAGTGACGACAAAGCCTCGCTGCTGTATGTTGTACCGTTACACACCTCCCGACGCCGCTTCCTCCCGATCGGCCGATTACATTATTGCTAATAAACGTAAGCTTGGACGACGCTCTCTCGGATTCGCGATCCCGGTTAACGAATAAACGCGCTAATAAGAACGCGTTCGTTCTCGTGTCGAGCTCTCGGCCACTTTCTTCATTATTCCATCACATTCCGTCGGTGCTCGTGCCGCGGGTCTATTTACTCGTAGCAGCAGACTAGCCGCCCTTTTATCGACATTATTCCTTTGGACCAAAAGACGTTTTTAACGTGGCATATGCATCGGTATTTGGGTTTCGGGAGTCGGATCGACGTAACTTATTACTAATGCGCTCGGAACGAACGTCTTCGCTAAATATTAAACTTAATTATACATCATGATAACGCTCGTCGGCTGCCTCGGATGGGACGAAGGGACGTACGGAGGGGGGGGGCGCGAGGAATGATTATGGGGACGACGCCCGGTGTAAAGGGTCAAGGGAATCGATCGCCTTGCGCTTCTGTTATTATTCGAAAACGGCGGAATGTCGTGGAGTCCGGAGAGGGAGGGAGGGTTAAGGGGGAGAGAGAGAGAGAGAGAGGGACCCCTCCGCCGACTAGAGAGACGCGACGTGGTGTGGGTTGAGAAAGGCCGTCGAGATCGTGGAACGGCTCTCGCCGAAGGACCAATTTAAAGCGCAGCGTAACGCCGAGACGCGTTTCTTGTTCCCTCTCTCGGTCTCTCTCTCTCTCTCTCTCTCTCTCTCTATCTCTCTCTCCCCTCCCGTGACCCCTGACCTGACCCCCCATCCACCTCGATACGCCCCCTACTCCCTCGTGGAACTCGAGGCTGCAGCAGGAGCCCTCCTTGTCGAGTCCCGCTCGACTCCTCCCCACCCCCCCTCCCTCTCCCCCCCCGCTGCGCTCTCTTTAAGCATTAAGAAACAACAAACACGGCTTTACAGAGCTCGAGTCAGATGGAGCCCTCGCAGGGGAAATCGTCGATCGGTGGCGGCGCGTCCCTGGCCCCTGGCTGCGTCAGCTCCGGCGGCGGGACCGGCGGCGGAAATAACGGGGGCGGGGGCACGAACAGCGGCGGCGGCGGCGGCGGGGGCGCCAACGCCAACGGCAACAGCAACGCCAACAACTCGTCCTCGTCATCCTCGTCGGCCGACGGTGGCGACGTCTACGAGTTCAAGAGCTCGAAGGAGGCGACCCCCGTCAGGGGCTCGAGCTCCTCGCCCAACCCCAATAACCCCGAGAAGGACAACAAGGACGGCGCCTCGGCGGCGCTCTCGGCCTCGTCCGCCGGGGGCCAGGGTACCGGTCCCGGTGGCGTCGGCAGCGCTGGACCAGCAACAGGTATTGTGTAGCCTTCCCTTTCTTTCCCTGCCTCCCTACCAATCATTCGTCCGTAGCTCGGGGCCTGAGCGGCATTGTTACGCGTCTTATCGCTTATCGATTCGTACAGCGGCGACGGCGGTGAGCGGCTATGGCGGCGACTCGGCCGGGGGAAACGAGTCGTCCCGGTAATTAGCGCCGGGGATAAAAATCCCTCGATGCATGTAAAAGCAATGAAATGCAATGCAAAGCAAAGCAAAGCAAAGCAAAGCAAAGCAAAGCAAAGCGAATCAAGATAAAAACTAAAATTGAATGAAAAAAGCGTCGGAGCTCGCTCGTTCGTTCCTTTGCCCGTCCAATGGACTTCGTTGCCTGTGCAGGGTGGGAGGGGGCCGGGGCCGGAGGGGGGGGCTTACGACGACAAATTCAATTGGCCCGTCGCAAAAACACTCGAAAGCCTCCATGTTTAATTAAAGCATTAAAATACCTTTGGAAAACAAGGGCTACTTAGTCCTCCCTCGCCCGCCCCCACCCTGCCGCTCACCGCCCACGAGATACTTTAACAAACAAAAAAAAAAAAAAAACAATCAAATTTTATAGCCGACTGACTCCTCCTCCGCTCTCAAGTCTCTTGCTGACGCGCACTTTTCTTTTTAAGATTTTTTTTTGAAAACGGGTCGCGTATAATAATAACAACAACAACTCTGTACAATATCAGAGAGAGAGAGAGAGAGAGAGAGAGAGAGAGAGTTTTTTTTACGTATTTGTTCTTTTAATTTTCATTCGCTTTCCCATCCCGTGCATTGCATCGCGTAAAGTTATTGGTAATAAAATCCTCATCGATGAGGCGTAGTAGAACGTTAGAACGTACGCGATAGAACAAATGCGATTTTATCCTTCGGCTCTCGTCCACGTAATTGTTATCGTTATAATTCGTTACGATGTAGCCACGAGCGCGTCAAAGAGTCGAAACGATGCGAGCGAGTTGCATCGTGTCGGCTTTCATTAATTTCCGAAAATGAATGACCCTCTCAATCGACAAATATATCCATACACGAATGCATTGCCTAATTGTTCGTCAATTGAATAATAAGAGCGAGTGAGAGAGAGAGTAAGGGAGCGAGCGAGTAGTATGTAAGGATACTCGAGGTAATTAAAACGACGATACCAAAGGCGAACATACTCTTAAACGTTGATTTATTATTATTATTATTATTATCTTAGCGAGCTTTCCGCCGCGTTAGTGCCACTATATATTCTATAAATAAACCGAGGGAAAAATAAAAATAATTCACGACGATGGGCGAACGGCATTAAAGAAAACGATATGGAATACGTCACGTTGACACATCATAGTATCTCGTTATTAAGAGCTTCTCTCTATATATACCACGACACGGTATAATTAAAGACAATTATAAAAGTTATTAAAAAAGAAAAGAAAAAATGTACGTACTTTAAGCGTCGCTTATCCGCGCAAAAAAAGCGCAATTTCGTTAAACGGCCTTATTTATCTCTCGCGGTGGCTATCCTACATCTACATCTACATCTACATCTACGTATCTTACAAGTATCCCGAGTAATTAATTCGTCGTGAGTAATGTAATGGAGAAAAAACAAAAAGGGGGTCCCGTGGCAAAGGCAGGGCAGGGCACGACACACGTCTTCTAATAATAAAATGCGTGATTAGGAATCAACGTCGTGGAACTCTTGCGCGAAGCCTTTTTATGCCTTTATATTCGTACGTATTGTGGTTCGTCGATGGAAGCGAGTCCATTGGTTTGCAGCCAAGCTGCGCTCTCGATTATTTATCGATTGACTGACGATTGACTGACGATTGACTGACGATTGACGCAGGTGGATCGGGTAACGTCGGCCCCTGTACGACGAGTTCCTCGGTGGTGGCCTCCACGTCCACCCTAGGCGGTGCCCTCGGCGTTGTCGGCTCCTCGTCGAATAATACCGGCTCGGCGACTGCCGGGGGGGTCGGCTCGTCCGCCGAGGCTGCACTGGCCTCCTCCGTATCCACGGCCATGTCCGACGAGCCCATGATCACGACGACGACGACGACGACGGCGGCGGCGGCGGCGGGCTCGGTCGCCGGTTCAGCCAGCGCCGCTTCGGCGGCCAAGCGAGCTTTCGACAGCGACGGCCCTCAGACCGACGAGCAGGACGAGGAGGGCCGCAAGAGGAAGAAGAAGGACAACGAGACGGGGAAGGACACGAGCGGGACGAAGGGCGCTGCCGGGGGCAGACAAGCCGCCGGCAGGAACAACCCGGCTATTGCCGAAAAAGTGAGTAGATTGCTTATCTCCTCCTCCTCCTCCCGCACCCTCGACAAGCTCGAGTACCGCGCGAAATTCAACCGAACCGAACCTATTTATCGATTTATCGATTTATCGATGCCACTTATATAATTGGCATGTTTTTTTTTTGTGTTGTTGCTTAAAGTATTTGCTTTGACATAGATACGCGCGCCTCTTGCTCGAAGACGTGACGTATCTTGGCCAGTTTCAAGGAATCGACGTAATTTTTTTTTTTTTTTTTACCAACCGATGTTTTAAATAACAATAATATATATAAGCGGCCAGTTATTCCGTCTCGATAGAGCCAATTTATTCGCCGACGTATGCCGCACAGCGGGGATACGTTACTGTTACTACCACTACCACTACTGCCACTGCCACTGCCACCATTACTCGTTGGAGCTCGAGCCAAACGTGTAAGCGGAATACTAGTAAAATGCATTGGTGGGAATAAGACGTTGGCCGGGGTATAGGACGGGGTGGACAGTGGCGGTAGGGAGGGAGGGAGGGGTAGGTAGGTAGGTAGAGGTAGGTAGGTAGGTAGGCAGGCAGGCAGGCAGGCAGGCAGGCAGCTCATTTGCATTTGTATTTCCAACAGTGTGCCAAGTCAGGGAAGCAAGCGGCCGGCGGGGCCATGTCGGCGAAAGGCGGCCAGAACAGCGGCTCCGTGAACACGGACCGTAAGAGTCCGAGCGCCAGCTTGAACGCGGCAAATAGCCCGAAGCCCTCGTCGAGCTCGTCGTCGGCCACGGGCGCCAACAATCCCAAAGGCGGCGGCGCACCGTCTACTAACGCCGAGTCCGACGGAGAGGACGACCGTTCAAAGAACTCGGACTGCAACTCCGCCCCGAAGGTACCGCCCCTCAAGATCGTCATACCCCAGAGCACGACGTCCGAGCAGGAGCAGGGCAACCGCAACGGGAAGAGCACCTGTAACCGGGGACACCAGCTGCCCTACGTAGTCGCCAGCTCCAACAGCAGCAACGACTCGATGGACAAGGAGCAGCAGCAGCAGCAGCAGCAACAGCAGCAACAGCAGCAGCAACAGCAGCAGCAGCAGGGCACGTCGACCGGGGCAACCGGTAGTACCGCGAGCACCATCGACAGCGCTGGCGGGGGGACCCCGGCCGCGTCCAAGAGCGACGAGAAGAAGGACTTTAGCGGGACTCTCGACAACGAGTCGCGCTCGACGCACCATCAGCGCGTCCTCAGGAGCTCCCATCGTACGGGCAACGGGGCCAATAACGGGTCAGCGGGGAACCGCGAGGCCGCCAATAGCGGCGGCCTTTCCGGTAACAACGGCAGCTACGCGAACTCGTCACCCTTGCCGGCGAGCGCCCCCGACCGCTCCAGCAACTCCTCGCCCCAGCAGAGGCACCACTCGCCTATCCCGGAGACGGGGGGTGGCGGCAGCGGTGGTGGTGCTGGCGGTGGCGGAGGAGGTGGCGGTGGCGGTGGTGGTGGCGGTGGCGGTGGTGGTGGTGGCGGCGGAGGTGGTGGCGGCGGAGGCGGAGGCTCCGAGGCAGGGGGAAAGTCCGGGTCGTCGGACTCGGCCGCGCAGAGCAGCACAGCCGTAAAGTCGGGCGGTGCCGGGGACAAGTGCGAAAAGAACGCGGAGGTGAAGAAGGAGGCAGGCGGCGACACGACGGACGCCGGTGCCAAGAAGGACAGCGGTGCCGAGGCGGCCAACTCGACGGCCCAGCCTCCGGTCGAGCTCCATCCCCGTAAGCGTAAGATGAAGCCGAGCAAGGAGGCCCAGCAAGCCGCGGCAACAGCCGCCGCCGCAGCCGCGGCAGCTGCCGCTGCCGCTGCTGCCGCCGCGAACGAGACCCCCGAGACGACGAGCACCGGCCCCGAGATCCACCCACACGACCAGCCCATCACCAACTGCTACCAGCTATTCCTCAACATAAGGAAACAGGTCAGTCGGTCAGTCGGTCAGCCGGCCCCTTAATCGTTATGTATCGCGTAGCCTTATATAAACTTTTATGTAAACTGCTGCTTTGGTTTTGTTCTACGAACCACGACAACAGATCGAGCGTAGACGGAAAGGCCTGTTCCCGGTGCAGCCGAAGCCGCCCCAAGGCTTCAAGGATTACCTGATGAATCGTTGCACGTACGTTCTGGCGGGTAACGCGAACAAGGAGCCGAACATCAATCCGCCGGTAAATCTTCTGGGCCCGATGAAGGATCTATACGTCGATCAAGAAAAGGAGCGCTACAGATTGCGGATGCAGCACGTCGTCGAGAAGGAGAAGCTGGTGCTGTCGGTCGAGCAGGAGATCCTGAGAGTCCACGGGAGAGCCGCGAGGGCCCTCGCCAATCAATCACTTCCCTTCTCGGTTTGCACGATCCTCAAGGACGAGGAGGTTTATAACGTCATAACGCCCGAGCAGGAGGAGAAGGACAGAAACGCACGAAGCAGATACAACGGCCGGCTGTTTTTGAGCTGGTTGCAAGACGTCGACGATAAATGGGAAAAAATTAAGGTCCGCGAGCACCCCCAATCATCTCCTCTTGTTTCACGTTGTTTCTCAGCCGCGACCGAGTTTTACATAATTACAAAGAACATTAATATTTGCGACTTAAAATTAACTCGGAGATCTTTAAATGGATTTTGACAAAAGCCTCTTTTTTTTTTTTTTCTTTTCTTTCTACTATTTACCAACTGTTCATTGTGCTTGTTCATTCGCGCGCGCGCGCGTGTGTGTGTGTGCGTATATATATATATTTGAATAGGCGCGAATCTATGAAATCCAAATAACGATGTATTCAAATTCTTTTAGGAGGCGATGCTGCTCAGACATCATAACGAGGCAGAATCGTTACACGCCGTTCAGCGCATGGACTGGGAATGGAAACTAAAGGAGGTCGGGCTCTGCGAATTCAAAGTTACCCCCCAAATAGAAGATCTCCACGTACCGATGGTACACGTCTCCGATGACTTTGACCTTTTGCCAGCTTAAAGCATTTCTCGAACGAATTTTTATCTCGATAGTTCTTGCATCATTGCCTATGATTTGACTTTTTAATCTGTGCGTTATCTGTGATCTTGTCCTGCACGATGTGTGCGTATAATGCGAGTACGTATTAGTGATAAACCGTCGAGCAAAAAAAATGTTGCATTTTTCAATATCACGTCAAAACGACTGAAGATCATGGTAATCGTATTTTTTTTTTACCCCATTTATTATTAAAACTTAATAATAATCGTAATGTCTGATGTGATTGAGCCTTAGAAATATTATCAATTATTTCCGTAATTATTGATTCGCGAGTGGATGGGTATTATTATTTGTAAATGAACATGTTCTCCTATATGATTAAAATTAACGTTTTTTCATCATTAAAGTAAGAGGAATTTTTACAACTGCCCTGCACAGAAATTCTATATAATGTACATATATTTTGTAATTAGAATGCCTCGTTGCAAGGTTAAGTAAGACATAATAAATCAATCTGGCGACGAATGTACAGTTACAATAAAAAAAGTATGACTAGAACTGATTGGCGGCTTATTATTTCTTTTTTATATTAATATCGTCATTGTGTTGATGGTGGTCGTGGTGGTGGTGGTGGGGGTTGGGGTTGGGGTCGTCGTCGTCGTCGTCGTCGTCGTCGATGGCGTTGTCTGTAATATCTATAGGCTTATCGTATCCCATAATTCTTATGTAATGATTTGGATCCTTAAATTGATTTGCGTCGATAAAAACATTGATTTGTTTAATGGCGCAAGTCGTAAAGGCCCCAAGAACAGTTGGTATCGTTATATCTTCGGGGGTGAATTCGATCTAAAATTCACAATCAGACTTATAAAGCATTTTTAGCACTTTGACGCACCCGACAGACTCGAGTGCAGATAAATCTTAAATTCTTTACGTGTTTCTTCATTCCAATGAAGTTGTAAGTGGTGGCAATGTACTTGTCCTCCTTGGGAACCCAATCAATATTTATAACGTATTTCTTGGTAATGATGTGCATGAGTACGGGGGTGGTCAATGCAAGCATACCAATCAAGGTACATAATGGTATGGTCAAGCTAGAGCCAGTCGATTCGGTTTGGACCTTGAAGTAAAGCAGCGGCTGCATGGCTAATCCTATGCCAGACGTAAGTAACGAAAAAATCTTCATGAACCGTATCCTCTTCGACAATATTGCCGTATAAACGGTTTCCCTCTCATAATCTTCACCTGGCCTGTCATTACTAACTACAGGCTTAACGCCACTGGCAGCGGTATTACGATTGTACGGGATCGAGTGAATGTGCCGGGCACTCGGCGTTAAATGAACTAACGTCTAAAAAGAAAGATGTTGAGTAATAATGAGAAATGTGCACGTCCGAGAGCGCAGCGCGTTATCCTGGACTAGAAATGTTTTCTCTCTCTCTCTCTCTCTCTCTCTCTAAATCTAAATCACGGTTATGGAAGACTGTGGCAACCTAACCTTATAATTAGAGTTGGCGAGCGACGTTGACGGGACGATGATACACCTAGGCGGCCTCAATATATTCGTTATACTCGGCACCTGCGAACAGAATCTCCTGCTTATTAAAGTCGCTTGAATAATCAACGACATTGTTTTCGAGCTCGCGGACATGCGACGACGTACGTATACGACTCTTTTTGCTACGCGGAGAGGTTAAGTCCCGAGTCCGGTTCATGAAGCTCCGCCACTACCGTTCGCTGGTACTCCTCCCCCTCCTCCCGCGGCGCAGTCTCCTCGCAAATATACTTGGAGAATGCTGCACAACGTTACACGTGCATCGTTGCAAACATTGTAACAAGGCATACTGTACACTGCACGTTGTATCACGAATTACGAATTAAATGAGAATAGACGACTACGACAGCCCATTTAACTATATATTGTATTTGTACAATGTATGTAATTGCACTATGTATGTACGTACGGAGGCTGCATTAGGGTTATTGGGGTTATTGGGGTTATTGGGGTTATTGGTAATTTATTGACAGTTGAGTCCGAACGACGGTGTAGTGCTCGCGACGACGACGCTCATTTGCAATGAATAACCAGAGCATTTTTCTTTCTTTTTTCTTTTTATAAACAAGCTTTTTTCGAGCCGAAAGAGATTATTGTTGTCGCTCGGTGCCACGCTCAACGCTATTTACTGACCGTTGATTTACTTTATTTATAATCGGCAGGGCTTTAAAGGCATCATCCTCCGATCAATTATACGTAAAGCGATTGCTCTTATCATCGCCCTCCAACCAACGAATGTCCTATAAAAAAATACGTACTTTTCTCTTCTTTTTCTCTCTTTTTTAAAAGGAAATTTTCGAATTCGAGCAGCAAAGGTCACCACGAACGACATAAACAGACTATCTCGAACGCTAACGAGGGTCAGCGACAACGACAACGACAACAACAACAACAACAACAATTGCGGTGATAACAAGTACGAATGTATTACAATTACCGGTAATCAGAAAGTGTTTATTAGAAACGAGTGATGAATTAATGTTGAGAGTCGAGTCACCGTTTACTCGACATCATCATCATCATCATTATTATTATTATTCTAATAAAAATAATAATAATAAGAAGAAGAAACAAAACGGATACGCGTGCGTTGCGGTGATTTATAAAACTGGCAGCGTTCGATTTGTCATTAATGCAATAGATTATTGTTTTAATCATTTTGTTTCCCATCCCGAGAGTACGCTCCTGCTATCGATGACATCGCGAGTAGTAGTAGTAGTAGTAGTAGTAATTTAGCCAGTGAAAAGATATATATATATAAATAAAAAAAAAAAAAAAAACCGTGTTGGATTAAGAGGAGGGCCGGATGGGCTCTTGCGATAATAAAAATAAAGTCAATGAAAGTAATAATGGAGCGATAAGCGAGAGGGAGACCCTCCTCCCCCCTCCCTCGCCCCTCACCACAGTCTGGGCTTAAAGCCTTTTAAGGTCGACGGCTCGCGGTTATTGGGGAGGGAGACCAACAACGAGCCATTGATAATTAATTATTGACCCCTCCTCTGCGAGGGGATGGGATGGGATGGGATGGGAGGACGTTCCTTACGAGTTAGCGGTTAATGCAGCACTCGAAGCCCGGCGTAATTACGGAGTATTACGGAGGAGGTAGTTGTGTAAGTGGTAGTGGCGCAGTAGTGGCGCAGTAGTAGCGCCGAGTGCGCTCGCGTGTCGGAGATAATTGTTGTGGTGGGGGGTGGGGGGGACGGTTCAGAGCGAGGGATGATGCTCGAGTATAAAAACGCAGGAAGGAAAAGCCGCGTCAGATGAAAAGCACGCGGAACGCGCTATACGAGGGGGCCAATGAGAGCGGCCGGCCAAGTCGCTTGAATCGGATATCGGCGGGAGTCGCGAGGCGCATTAACGTCGGTCAGAGGTGACTCGCGCCTACGACTTTGACTACGACTTTGACTACGGCGACGACGACCGGTGCGCCAAGTAGTAGTAGTAGTAGCAGCAGCAGTAGCAGTAGCACCAACACCAGCAGCAACACCAACAGCAGCAGCAGTGAATCGTCGTCCTCGAGAGCCAGGGCGAGGGGATCCTTAATCAGCGCCTCTGACGTCCGTCAGGACAACGAAAGCGGATTAAGGAGAGGAGGAGCCGCCGTCGTCGTCGTCGTCGTCGAGCGAGCGAGCGAGAGAGAGAGAGAGGATCTCGTCGAGTCCTCGTGCTGGCTGGGCCCCGGTCTCACAGCGGTTAGAGCGCGTGTGGGCCACGCGCGCCTCTTTCCTCTATGCCCAAGGTTAGCTAGCGGCAGCCTAGTCACGGGCGACGCGGCCGGGGGAAGAGATTCTTGCCGTCCGCTGCTGTTGCTGCTGCTGTCCTTGACTCGCTCGGTTAACGAGCGTCGGCGTGGAAGGCGGAGCTAACCCGTTGACTGGGTACGCGTCGCGCGAGTGGTTCGTGCCTGCCGGCGGAGGTGGAGCTGGAGGAGAAAAGAGCAGACTCATCGCCTCGGGGCTCGGCTACGGACACGCGGCTCTCTCTCACTCTCTCTCTCACTCACTCTCAGTCTCTCTGCCCACTCTGCCCACTCTCGTACCGCTTATGTACGTGGGGGACACCCGCGAGCGCTCGCAAAGCTTTCCAGCTCCTCACCTCACCTCTCCTTTGACCGGCGGGAGGCTTATTTTGGCTAGTCATCGATCCGGTGCGTAACGAGCCTCCTCCGTCTCGAGCACCGTCTCCGGGCTCTCTCATCCACCGCCCCTTATCGATTCGGATGATAAGCTGCCAGAATGATTCTCGAAACGGAGTACTTGACGCAGGAGCACCTCACTGGCTTCGACAATTACAAAGTAAATCTACTACGGCCGGCCTTGAGCCGATGCCTCCTTCGCTACACAACATTCGCTTACACCCCAATAACCCCAATAACCCCAACACGCCTCACACCCCGCACACGACACACGACACACGACACACGACACACGACACACGCCACACGACCTGCCCTCCTCCCCCCCCACGTTAATCTCGGCCTGTTATCGTTACAGTACAGCTCGCTAGATACGAGCCCACTTAGTATATACGTTATGCACCCCTTCTGGGACAAGGTCATACAAGTAAGTCGAGCTCTCGCCTCGTCCTCGAGTATTATTATTATTATTATTATTATTATTATTAGTGCAGTCTTGTCTGCCAGGGGAGTCCTTTAATCCTTGTTGCTTTGCAGTACTGTCCGAAATGGGTCGCACCGAATGCCCTCACCTTCACGGGATTCCTCTTTACCGTTGTCAACTTCATCATGTTCTCAAAGTACGACTACTACTTCTTTGCCTCGAGCGACGATAATCCTCAGTATCCTGCTATACCAAAATGGTTCTTTGCTTTGGCCGCCTTCAATATATTTATGGCTTATACGTTGGGTAAGTCCAGCCAGCCGGTCCACCGAACCTATCGAGCCTCCAGTCTCCGTCTAATATTGCAGATGGAATAGATGGGAAGCAGGCAAGGAGAACCCAGTCCTCGGGGCCGCTGGGCGAACTCTTTGACCATGGCCTCGACAGTTGGACGGCCATGCTAATTACCAGCTGCATGTATTCCATATTTGGCAGGACGGAGCACAGTGTCTCGCCGCTAAGGATGTACTTCATTTTATGGAACGTCTTTGTGAACTTCTATCTAAGCCATTGGGAGAAGTATAATACCGGGGTGCTCTTCCTCCCATGGGGCTACGACATCTCCATGGTAGCAACCATCTTGGTCTTTGTCCTGACCAGTTTAGCTGGGCACACTGCTTGGAAATTTGATCTGCCCGGCGGTATATCGTCTGGCACCATGTTCGAGATGCTTCTGTACGTTAGTGCGCTGGTATCCAATCTGCCAGTCGTCCTCTGGAATATCTACAAGTGAGTCCAATAAGATTTTAAAAACCAATGGCTTTAACGGTTATTGAGGTTTAGAATGGCTTTTAATTCTTTTTCCCCCCGTCTCTAGATCTTATAGGGACAAAACTGGAAAAATGCGAACCTTCCCAGAAGCGCTAAGGCCACTAATACCATTAACCATCCTATTTGCGATAGCCACTACTTGGGTGATGTATTCTCCTAATGAAATAATCAATCGAGATCCCAGAATCATTTACTTTGCCATAGGAACAATATTTTCTAATATATGTGTAAATAACGATGTCGTTGTGTAATCAGTCCTCTTTATCCAGTCGGTTGACTGTTGCGTCTAATGGCAGTCTCAAGAGCACCCGTTGTACTTTTGGTTTTGCAGTGCCGTCTGATAGTGGCCCAGATGAGCAGCACCAGGTGCGAAATACTGCCCTGGATACTCGTTCCCGTTTTCGTCGCAGCCTGCGCCGCCCACGTTCTACCATCCGCAGAGCTTCACCTCGTCTACGCCTTGGCCGCCCTCGCTCTCCTTACCCACGTGCATTACGGCTCGTGCATCGTAAGTATTGACCGACTTATCGCTTTGCGCCCATCTCCTAAGAAAATATTCTTTCTCCGTCTCACCCAGGTGCGTCAGATGTGCCGTCATTTCAGAATCGATGCCTTCCGTATAAAAAACCATACGGAATGACTACTCGTTGACGATACATGTTGAAAACGAACGAAGCTTTTTAAAACGTGAACGGACTGTAAGCAGCATCAGCAGCAGCATCTCCAGCAGCAGCATCAGCAGCATCAGCAGCATCATCAGCATCAGCAGACAACAAAGAAAGATCTGACAAGTTTTATATTAATTCACATAGCAATCGGATAAAGTCACTTATTATTACCCCGGGGCCTCGGGCGAGGACCTCCTCCCCCGAGTCAAGCCGACACTTCCTATTATTTCGCATTATTACAATTACAATGATCTATTTTATAATGATTATTATTACTTTATGTGATTCGACGGAATGCCATATTACGTATACTGACTGTCCTCGTGCTATTACTGTGATCGTAAATCGTAATCGCTTAGAGAGAGAGAGAGAGAGAGAGAGAGAAAGTAACGTCGCGCATTAGTACAATTGCAGAGTAAAAATTTCAATAACTCGCGTGTCCTAATACATATACATCCCTATACATATATATATATATATATAGGCATTCGCCATAAAGCGTCACTTTGAATGTCACGGGGGGTTGGTTGTCATATTTACGGCATATTTACGCTCATTCCTATACTTTCCCGTTTGGTCGTTGGCTCACGTATAGGATAATTAAACCCATTCGTTTTCCTTGTGTATCGTCACTCGGATACAAATTTAGTTCCACTGCGTTTGTTTTCTCTGTTTAAAACTCTCTTCACAAGAGATTACAAACAAAACAAACGCCTGTACATTATATACATATATATATATACATATATACATATATATATATATATATAGAGAGAGAGAGAGAAGTAAATAAACTATCGAGGATCTGATCGATATTGTCAGACTTATCATAATAGCGTATGATAACGATCTAAAAGCTAATGGTCGATTCGATGGTCGATCTGATATCGGTTAATCCGATTATCCAGGCATTAGTCGTAATTATCCTTTCGATTCATTCGCTAATAAAGCTTGGCGAGCATTATTAATGCATGAAACTCGCAAATACGATTGTCACTGTCAACATATCGATATCAACCGTCAGCCGTAACTTCTTCCCCTTGCTTTCGATTCTCTCTAATCATCCCATCGGGATGTCTAATCTATTCTTAGTAATAAAATACAAAACATTATCGAATGCAATGATGGAAGAGGTTATTGAAATAGCAGCTACTTTGAGTCATCTTATAAATGACTAATCGGTGTACTATATATATATATATATATATATACACGCATTAAAACAAGAATAGCGAGTTTCTTGCCTATTGTCGATATTTGATAACGTGCTCGTTTGCGTATATTTAATTCACATTGTCACAGTGTTGATAATCAATGTTTTATTTTAGCAAGTATTTTTTTTTTTGAAGGAACATACTTTAAATTTATAATGACTAGCTTCTCTAATGAATTCCATTAGCTTTCTTAGTCAAGATAGTGTTTTTTTAAAGGCACAATACAATCAAAGTGTTTACTGAGAGTTTACGAAAATTCTGTTGTAACGAGAGGATTCGATAGGGAGGGAAGGCATTATGTATGTAATCGCTAGTCATGTAAGATGATTACCTTAATATCTTGGAAGTATTTCATTTGAAGTAACAACGTAACTACTCGGTAGAGAGTTTCACGAGGTGAAAACCTGAATTTATATTTATGTTCCAAACGCCTCTTTATCGGATAGATCAGACAAAGGGAAAATAGCTTAATTAGCATCTATAATGTAATTTTAATATAATTTTTATGTGTTCAGAGATTCATCCAGTCATTTAACAAGTCCTTTTAAGATACAATTCCAAAGTTTATTTCAATTAACAATTACATTCTATATAATTTATACGATTGCATCTTAGAAATTACGAGTTTCATGATATCATTGCTTAATGAAATCGTTGTTAAACTAATTCAAACAAAAAATAAATAAATAAATAATAATAAGAAGAAGAAAACAAAAACAAAAACAAAAACAAAAAAAAGGAAAAGAAAGGGAACGAGTTAAGAAGTAAAATAACATGTACAAATTACTTGATGCATATTGCGTCATATAGTGTATATATAAAATTGTAAAACCGTTTTTTTTTTTTTTTTACACGTGTATGTGCAATTCTGTAAATGTCAATATTACCGCTTCGATTTTTCGTGCTTTGTATTCATGGCCATACAAACACAAATTCCAAATAAACAAATTAACTTGGATTGCTTTATACATGCATGCGTATACATATATACATAAATATATATATATATGTATGTATGTATGCCCGTTATGTATAGTATCGCGACTTCAATAGCAAGCGAATCACAATATTATTCAACTTAAATAATCATTTCAGTAATTATACATGCAATTTAATATACACAATTTACACGATTATTATTAATTATATTAATTATTTTGTAATGCATATTTATCTGTTTTGCAAAATATTTTTAATGACAAATAAAACGAGATGATTTTGTATGTCTTCTTATTAAATACAATTTAGATATCAAAAAGTGTCTTATTAAAATATTTATGTAACAAAAGTGTATATGTTAAATATATAAATTCTACAAAATTATATATATTTATTCATAATACGTTTATACTTTCTACATATGTAAGTAATTGTAATTTATACAAGACATATTAATAAAAATCCATTTCAATCTAAATTGATCGTTCGTTCATGTACTGTAATTTAATTTTTTTCCTTTCTTCGTAATCTGGAAGCGCTGGCTCAATACCTTTTGTAGCACGGGTCTGGCTTACTCCCATCTACCAATAACCAGTTATTCAATTTACATTGAAGCTTGCAATTGATCTCATGGCATACGTACCCAAAATTTCTTACACAATCTATAATTTTCAAATTGAGACATACATTTGTCCTTATCGTAGTTTGAATCTTCTAAACATTGAAGTGAAATGGTTTTCTCCTAAAAAATAATGTACAAAAAGTAAATAGAAACTTGTAGTTCTGCGCGTTGGGAGGACAGTGCGAGATAAAAATTTAAAAACCTCACTGCACGGATCTTCTGAAACGTACATTGATTTCAACTTTAATTGTTGAACTTTGGTTTCCATATTATTAGCAAGAATGCAAGAAATTGCACGATCTGGACGAATCTGGCCTTTTGTTATTCCCTTATTCAAATCCCTAATCCTAACTCCAATGGAATTAATATTAAATTCAATTTGCGCATGGACTCATCATTGAAAATCTATGAATTGAATTATTGATATTGACAATATTGCCACAGTCGATAATTACCTTTAAAAATTGTATGTCATTTGTGCTTGTGGAGTTTTAAAACTGAAAAAAAAAAAAAAAAAACAAGTAAGGAGTTGTTACACAACGTTTCACACATGCCAAGGCTTATTTATTAATTAGTTCTCTAGACTTCCAACTGACTCCAACTGAAATATTGAAATGATATGGCAAATACAAAACGTACGAGGGACGATAAAGAGTAATCGTTGGACTAATGTCAAGGCTAATGCATTATAATTATACGTTTGATGATATTATCCTACCTACGTAATTATATCCGGCTATTTGCAAATTGCCAAAGCGATGTTTAATACTGGTCGGTTAAATAAATATGCAATCCCAACCGCCGACTGGATACATATATACATATATACAATTGCTATGGCGTGTAAGAACCCGCAGGAATAATATAAACTTTTTCTCGGCTGCAATACGATTCGCGATAAATTGTAGGTTATAGGAGTCCGGGACGGACAACGAGGCCGTTGTCTCGTCTTAATCAATTCCGCTCGTAATATATATATATATATATACATACATACATATATATGTACGTATATATATATATATATTATCGTTACGTAACGTATGGAATGCGGGACAGGGTATATTTGCCATAATAATAAGCTGAGACGATACGAGGATGGTTTTAATGCATTATTATTGCGTTTAAAGAGCCAAGGGAGAGCTCGTTTCTCTACTCGTAACCTAAAAAAACGGTGAGTGAGCATGTCATTATAACGAATGGATTATAAAACCCGCTGATTCTTATTGTTAATTGTAACGTTCTCTGGGACAGTTGGGAGCAGGAAGGAGATGCTGGTGCCGAGGAGATGGCATTGGCGGTGGTGGTGGTCTGGTGGTGGGGTGGTGGTGGTAGGTAGCGGCAGCGGTGAAGGAGGAGGAGGAGGGGATTGATTTGAAATATTGAAGAGAGGATGGTAGGAAGGGAAGGAAGGGAGGAAGGAAGGAAGGAAGGCAGGCAATTTTAGGATCCGGGTCCCCGGACAGCTCATAGATATGGCGCTCGGCGAGCAGGTCGTTCTCGTAAAAGGGGTTGTAAAAATTAAGAAAAGTCGAGAGTAAGATGCAGGAACGGATCGGTCCCGGTGAGGGAGTAGCCAAGGAGTGTCCGAGCCGTCGCCGTCGTCGTCGTCGTCGTCGTCGAGTGGTAGTAGCGGGTAACGTACGCGTTATCCGGCCTGGCGAGAGAGTAGTTGGTCGAGGTGGGGTAGGGAGGGAGGGGAGGGAGCGGAAGAAAGCGAGCCGTAGCCGTAGCCGTAGCCGTTGCTGCTGCTGCTACAGCTACAGCTACAGCTACCGCTGGTGTTGGATATCGCGGCTGGTTGGCTCGTCGCTGGCCCCCGGCGTTAGTAAGGCATTCCAGGTTGGAGCACACACAAGGCCCGGAGCAGCTCGGCGGCCCGTGTATGTTTACGATGCAGCGACACGCACACTGGGCCGCGGTGGCGAGCGGAATGCAGGTCCGTGCCTCGTCCTCGGCTCTGTGTAAGCTGGCACGTAGAGCGACGAGGCCAGCGCGAGGCGGTGGAAGGAAGGCGCGAGCCGAGGCTAGTGCGCGTCGATAATCGGCCGATAAGCCATGAGCCCCGTCTGAGGAAGTGACACCACCACCACCACCACCACCTCTTCTTCCTCCTCCTCCTTCTCATCCACCATCACCGCCACCACCACCACCTCCTTCTTCTCCGTGGTCGTGGTCGTGGTCGTCATCGCCGTGGCCGTCATCGACCCGAGGCCGTTAACCACCAGCAGCAGCAGCAGCAGCAGCAACGGCAACGGCATCATCATCGCTCCCCTATAGCCGATCTAGAGCCGTTGGAGGCGGCTGCTGCTACCGCTACCAACCAACCAGATTGATACCAAGTCCACGTAGAGGGCATACGTAGGACGGGTAACCGAAGGTCGGAAGGTCGGAAGGAAGGAAGGAAGGTCGGAAGGAAGGAAGGAAGGAAGGAAGGAAGGAAGGAGGGAAGCAGAAGCTGGAGCGTTATACCGATAGGAAGGGAGAGATAGAGAGAGTGAGAGAGGGAGAGAGGGAGAGAGAGAGGAAGCAGGTGTCGGTGACGTCATGCCGCTGAACACCGACGCCAACACTCATTTCATCGAAATGCGGCTGTTTTGATTCATGCCAGCGAACGCCGAGGTCAAGAAGCGATATTTTAGTCGTGCGGTGGCTGGCGGCTGGCAAGAAGCGGGCAGCACACCTGGGAGCGCCTCGAATCAGCTACAATAGCTTGGGCACGTCGATCCCGAGGGGGAGTCGATCGAGAGCAGCTCCCGCTCGCGCCAACGGTAAGACACTTTCTTATCCTTATTGAATAATGTCCCGCAACACCTCCTGCGGTGCATATTAAAAAATCCTGATCTCTGATCCAAGACAATTTGAGGTGACGGGTCGGGTCGGTCGGTCGGTCGGTCCGTCGGTTCCTGACGGTGGAGTTGGCGGACGTGGTGGTCGGTGGTGCTGGTGCTGGTGCTGGTGGTGGCGGTGGCGGTAGTGGTAGTGGAAGAATCGGCGGCAACGACAGCAACGACAGCAGCAGCAGCAGCACCACCACCACCGGGAGCAGTAGTGACGGTGGTGCTCGTGGTGGCGCCGGTATGCAGGCGGTGGTGGTAGTGGTGGTGGTGGTGGCGGTGGTGGCGTGACTGCGGCAGCGACGGTGGTGGCCCCGATACGGCTGCGGCCGCTGCGCGGCGACGGGGACGGGGACGGGGACGGGTACGACCAGGTGAGCGGTGGGGTGCGCGGGCCGGAGGGAGAGCCCTCGGTGCTCATTATTTCCATCGCGGGGCAAACACGCTTCTATGCCACCGAGCGAGCGAACGACCGAGCGAGTAAACGAGTGAGCTCGGCGGGGCGGGGCGGAGGAGGGGGGGCAGGTCGTGCGTGCGTTTACTAACCGCGTAGAAAGAGACTAACCTGACTCGGTGCTACCTCGTTAGTAGGGCTTCGACGTCGGACGCGTGGGTATTCGCAGGGAATTTTCCCGCTACCTCTACGCATATCTACGTGCACGGGCACGCATATGTGCGCGGAACGGCCCGAATACCTGTAAATTGTCCCCCCCCCCACCCCGAGACGATGCTTTGATCGGTAAAGATCTTTGGCGCTAGTATATTCGTTATGAGCACAAGTCGCTGCATCGGCCCCAGTATCACCACACCACTACATAGGCAAACATTTGGCAAACATTCGACTTTTCTCACTCTGCGTTATTTTCCCGACAGACTCTCCTCTCCCTCCCTCCCTCCTACGCCTCCCTGCCTCCTCCACCTGCTCCCCGCTCCGTCAAGCGCTCTCTCTCCCTCTCTCTCTCTCTCTCACTCCACCGTCAAGCGCTCTCACCGAGGGAACCTGGGAGCAGCGGCGACCTAGGGGAAAAAAATGTCCAAGAATAAGCTCCAGCAGCAGGTGGACAGCGGTATCGTTGCCGTCAAGAGTAAGGTAAGCTAAATCATGATTTAGGGCGCTCCAGCTTTCCAATAATTCATCATTATTCATACGACTTTCCAACTGATTGCTTTCCTTGTGTCCGTTCCTATGGAAAGTTCGATGCCGATATCATTAGATTTTCCGTCAACCGAAACGAATCGACCAATTACGAGGACTTTAGGAAATTATTGGCCGAGAGGCATGACATTGGCCCAGACTTGAACTTCAATATCTGGTACACCGACCCCACCGATGGGGATCTTCTGCCCATAAACAATGACAATAATCTGGCCAGGGCACTTGTGGCTGCCCGACCACTGTTAAGAATTTTAATACAAAGGCAAGGTCTGTATCATATTGTCATCGTCTCTTACAAATACCGTACAATGTACTTTGTAATACCGAGTGCTTACAGACGTCTTAATAATGATTATATTCACTGTTACAGGCGATGGTATTGATGATATGAACGGCTACAGTACACTCAAGCCAAAAAACATAATATCAAGTATTTTGGGAGGTACACCCGGGAAACCAAAACCTCTTGCTATATCAAATCCTCATGATTTCAGACAGGTCAGTTAAGTGAATAATAAAAGTGTTGCTTGCGTGTGCGTTGCCATAAGTTTGCATCGATTAAATAACTTTTGCACTAAGCACAGGTCTCAGCAATAATAGACGTGGATATTTTACCAGAGACCTGTCGACGGGTAAAACTCTTAAAGCATGGCTTGGACAAGCCTCTGGGTTTTTATATAAAGGATGGGGAGAGCTATAGAGTGGGAGCTACGGGCAGCTTCGAGAAGGTGCCCGGCGTCTTCATAAGTAGACTGGTGCCTGGTGGACTTGCTGAGGGTACGGGTCTGCTCGCAGTCAACGACGAGGTGCTAGAAGTCAATGGCATAGAGGTTGCCGGGAAAACTCTGGATCAGGTTATTAATTACATGATGATATTCAGCATGAAAAGCCTATGTTTATTATGTATGGTTATTATAAATTGCATTTAAAAGATGTTAAAGGCATTGAGTGCAGTGGAACAAAAGGCTCACGTATAATAAAACGAATGTCGTATATATAATGTGATCGTTAATTTATAATCAATAAGCCGCTCGTAAAGTGTACGTACGTTTTTATCGAAAATTTTAACGTTCCAGGTCACGGACATGATGATTGCGAATTCGTCGAATTTGATAATCACGGTTAAGCCGGCGAACCAGAGGGCAGCCCTGGAGATGCCGCGTCGAGGCTCATTCTCGCGTAACAGCCAACTGTCGTCCGGAAGCCAGCAGTCGATGCAAAGCGCGGCCACGGGTAGCGACGAGGACGCGGACGAAATCGTCGACCTGACGGGCGTGAACTTGCACGAAGATGCGACGACCGGCAGCTCACATCACCATCACCATCATCACAATCGATTCAGCCACCACGATCAAGGTGTTCTGCATCTATGATGATAAGGGATCGCTCGATCCGCGAAACACGAGTGACATCCGTTCTCCACTCCCCCCCCGTCGTCGTCGTCGTCTTCTCTAGCTTAATCACACGAACGCTCGCCAAGATATTATACACACGCGCGCACGCACACACGCACGCACACATATATATATAGCTGCGAAGCCCTCCCTCCCCTCCCCCCCCTTCCTCTTCCTATTGCTTTTCCTTTCCCTCCTCCCCCTTCTCTCCGTCAAACTTGAGGATTGAGCTTCCCTCCTCTCCGCCCCGCCTTAAACCCACACACACACACACACTCTCTCTCTCTATCTCTCTCTCTATGTCTATCTGTTAAAGAGAGACGCGCAAACGTCGTCACACAGGGCTCTCCGTCGAGTCCGCCCCCTGCCCGTCCTCCCACCTGAAATTCTTACAACGACGATAAGCGTTAAACACACACACACACACGAGCGCGCGCTTGATATCTCGCGTGTCCGTTTATGCGATTAAGCCAAGATAATAATAATTCGATACTTGCATATGCGCGCGTAAACTCGTTCCTCTTGTGATTGGATACGAGCCCCCTGGCGACTTGTTGTTGGCTAGTCACGCAAGGAGCAACGAGGAGAGCGCGACTATTAAACATTCGACGCCTGTTAAAGAAAAAAAGAAAAGTATTTTCATAAATGATATACATACGCGAGATCGGTGAGGTGAACTCGAATCGATACATTTTATACGGAACTTGTAAAGGGACACGGCACCCTTCTCCAATGAAGAGCAGCCGCGTTATTGCGCTGACGTCGACAGTCACCACACGATATGTACAATAAATAATATTCTTATAGCAATAAAGGATAATGAATAGGGGGGCTGACGATTTATAATTTATTATATTCGTTGTATGCGTTATATGCGTTATAATAATAATAATTAATAATAATAATTAATAATTAATAATTAATAATAATAGTCCGCTGCTGTCGAACCATGTACTTATCTAGGAAGTAATGAATTATTCGAAAACGTTTGTTAAATAAACATTATTTATAAAATGCAAGCATTTAAGAGAATTAAATTATACAAAGAGAATCGTTGCACTCAAGCGGTCACGCGTAAAATTTATTTAATTTATACTTGACGTGATCGATAAGGAATTCTTTAAAAGTATTATTATATATTGTAAAAAAAAGGAAAGAAAGAAGGAAAGAAAGATAGAAAAAGACTTAGCAATTTTTGTATTTACATCGCAATGGCTGCTGATGAGAAATAAAAATATTTTACCGTACACGTGCACGTTTACGTTAATTAATCCCAACCCCCCTTTTTTTTTGGCAAAAAAAAACTTGTTCGAATTTTGTTGCGCAAGGCCTCCGAAATACTTTTAAATAATTATACAACGAATGATAATTCACAGGAGTCAGGAGCATCTCTTTCCTTAGCGTCGAGTTCAAGGACTCGAGGCAAGAACGTTCGACCCGCTACTCCCAATTTAACAAGTAGAAATATTTATATATATATATATATGTGTGTGTGTATACACGTAAAGAAAACAAAGAAAAGCACGGCTCGAGCCGTTGTAAAACTTTTACGTTGTAAATGTTTTTGTTACTATGGCTTTAAAACAAAAGCGGCGCGTCAATAGTATTCGGTAAATCGGTCCAAACCACCTAACCACTTTATTTATTTATTTATTTATTCAATTTACTTTACTTTACTTTACTTATTTACTTATTTACTTATTTACTTTACTTATTTACTTATTTACTTATTCGTTAAAAAAAAGTCGAGCCAGAGCATTTTCGATGTATACATTTTTTTTCCACCTCACTTTACCTTCGCCGAGCTACAATAATAATAATAACAACAACAATAACAACAATAATAATATCAGGAACAAAGCTACAAAGTGATAATTGTAGATAACGATATGTCCTTTATTGATTATGGCCTCGAGATATTTTCAATCGGCCCAGGCGACGCCAAAGCCGTTTACCGCTCGTCCAATGATTATATAATAGCCGAGGACACTTGGGACTCAAGCCTATTGCGGCCCGACTGCGTACACGAAATTATCAATCACCTCATTAGCTTGGGCTCTTGCACCGAGAAAGAGCTCGCCCACGCACGCAAAGAGCTCCACTACTACCAGTCGCTGAAACTAACCAAAGAGCAAATCATTCAGTTGAGAGACGTAAGCGATACTATTTTTTTTTCTTTTTTTTTCCGTTACCCGGCACCATCACGCACCATCACGCACCATCACGCACCATCACGCAATCGTTTTCAGATCAAGCTCAATTACTTTGACGTGGAGAGCGACAGATTTATAAAGAGCTCGAACTTGGAGGGGAGCTGCACGTCCTTGATTATCGGTGAGTACCACCTACGGGGCCAATAGATATCAACTCACAATTACTACCCTCCCCAGTCCTCTTTTATATTCCAGACAACTCGAACAAGGGCAACGAGGAGATCCTGCAGGACAAGGGCGTCTACTGGGACGTAAGTATCGGACGTAAGGTTATTCGGGGGACGTTATCCCGGGGATAAAACACGGAGTCGCGATTTCAGGATGGAACGACGACCGTGCGCAAGAGTCACGGGGTCTGCTTTGAAAATACTAAGCCGACGCTCTCGGAGCTCAGGGACGAGTACGTGTCCCGGCAATGGATCAGACCCTCGGACCTTATCGACGAGAGCTCCCGGGTGATAATCATACGCATGGACTCGGAGATCATAGCCTTGAAAAGCGAGAACGCGGTCTGTACCGCCGAGGTCTTCCTCGGAACGTCTCGCTCGCTCGATCGCTGCTTAAATCACCTGCTCTCCCCCCCCTGCCCCGCCCCGTACATCATTTAACGGTGCATCATTTGCAATGAGAGCGCGTGTGAGAGAGTGGGAGAGAGCGATCGAGCAAGCGAGACGTTCCGTTCCCCACCTTTGTTCGCAATCGAATATAATCCAATGGTTTTATACACCATGTATGAAATACGCGCCTGGTCCCGGTCGCTACCCCAGGCCAAGGAGATCGAGCTCAAGGAGTACGAGGAGCACAACCGGCACCTCGAGGGCTACATCCAGGAACTGAAGAACACCGTCGAGAAGCTCAAAAACAATGAAAAAGTACGTCTCACCCTTTTCTCGTGTCTTACGTGTGTACGTATTCGCGGTATTTAATGTGGGCGCGCGAGTAACGCAATGGTCGTCGGTTGTTGCAGGCCTACAAGACAGAAATGGAGCAGCTCGTCCGCCAGCACAGTAACAAAGTTAACGCGGTAAAGGATCGTGCGATTAAAAAGATACACGGCCAACCCCATAATCTAATCTAACCCCAATAACCTTCTCTCTATTATTATTATTAATTATTAATTATTAATTATTATTATCAATTGTTATCAATTATTGTTATTAATTATTGTTGTTGTTGTTATTCTCTTGGGATTTAGGGTGAGAAGTTGGAAGAGGAGTTGAACGGGGAGCGATTGTCGCGACTCGCGGATGAAGACGAGATATCAAAATTACAGGCGGGCATCTGTAAGAGCGAGACCTTGCGCCAGAATATTCTCGTACGTATTTTTTATTTGACATTGCGCGCATCCATGCGGATTTTGGGCGTTTTATATTTGCACCGTAACGTGCCCTCGACCTTCCCTGTAAACGTGTAAACGAACGTCTACCCAACGACGAATCTCTACCTCCAATTAACAATAACAAGTGACTCGGGGCGAGGGGTGGTGGTGGTGGTGGTGGTGCACGTATGGTGCGAGCTTATTACGCGGTAATGGTATGGGGATGGGGATGGGGATGGGTGGGTGGATATTAAGTAAGGATATGAATTGTAAGCTGAGTAGAAAGCCGAGGATTTTTTTTGATCTAGGAAGAGCTGAAAGTGACGAAGCGCCGGGTGGAGTCGCTCGAGGGGACGAACGTCTCGCAGGCGACGATGATCAAGAAGCTGCATCAGGAGTGCGCCAACTTTGAGAGGCAGAACGAGAAGAAGGACAACGAGGTCGAGAAGTTGCTCAACATAATCGAGCGGATTAACGAGAAATACGACCAATCGAAGGTAAGGAGGGATGGGAAGGTAAGGAAGGACGGAGGAGGATGGAAGGGCTCACTCCCTCCCCCCCCCCCAAATCACTGTTATGTTACGGAGAATATCGTTAGAGGGAACGAAATGTTTTTGAAGGACGAGATCGTGGCCAACGAGTCGAAGATGCTCGAGTGCCGGGAGCAGATGATGACGATGGAGCGCGAGGTCGGCAAGCTCATAGCGAACATGGCCGAGTGCCTCGAGTCCAACGAGGGCTGCAACATCGTCTACATGGAGGAGGACACCTGCGCCCAGGCGAAGGAGCTCAACCGCAGCTTCGCCAAGATCGTACGGGAGCAGGAGAAGTATCGGGAGAACCGGGCCGCCCTCCTCAAGGAGATCGAGCGTCTCTCGGCAATGAATCAGGATCAGACGAGTGCGCGGCCATTACTTAATCGTTTATACAATGATCCCAATAACCTCGTCTCGAGTCCTCGGCTTGGCGATCATCATCCAGCTTGCCACCCTTGCTTTTTACAGGTCTCGACAAGGTGCAGGCGAGCGTGCACAAGGAAATCAACAAGTTGAAGGACACCATCGAAAATGCCGACAGCATCAAGAAGCTCAAGGTTCGTCGATACCACCCTTCCCATCTTAATTAATTAATTAATTATTTTATTCTTAACGACGCGAATAATTAATCCCTCGGACGTTTTAGCATAAATCGTGACTTGGATCCTCGGTACTGACCCGTTAACTCGTTAACGTTCGATCGAGTCTTGCGCCGCAACGTACCCCCCCCCCCAATAACCCCAATAACCTTTCCAATAACCTTTCCAATAACCCCAATATCCTTTTAATCGCTCACGCAGAACGAGTCCAAGCATATATTCAATAACCTGAGGTCGCTGCTCAATTATAAGAAGCACGAAAAGACGGAATCGTCGTGCCTGGAGGCGGAGCCGGCGTTCAACAAGTTCGACAACGCCCACAACAAATACCAGGATTACGGGAAATACGAGACGTTACTTATCGTGGAGTTCGACAAAATGCTTAAAGTCCCTGTCGGGGGTTGAGAAGCTCTTCAAGGGTACGCTTATCGATTTAAGACCCATGCCTATGACATTATCCACAAGACCGTTGTTATTAGCAATTAAGATTAGCAATTAAGGCTTAGCCAATCTTGCGATGTATGTATGGATAACGTATGGGTCTTGCGCGACTTGCAGATAACAACAACGAGGAGAACAAGAAGTCGGGTGCTTCGGAGGAGAAGGAATACGTGGAGGCCGAGCACAAGAAGACGATACCCAAGAGAATCCTCGAGCAAGTTGACAAATGCAACAAGAGCCTTATCAAAATTGCCAATAAAGTACAAAAAGGTAATGAGGGAGGTGGGGGTTATTGGGGTTGGGGGTAAGCGGGTCAACGATTGGCATGTGAGTATTAGCGAGCGAACGGCTCTTAATTAGACGGGGACGTGAAGTCGCGCTGCAAGGAGCTCGAGGATAAGCTGCAAAGGACGATAACGCTGAACGAGAAGCTGACCGCGGAGAAGCTACACGTGCAACGGCAGTACGACGATTGCCAAGAGCGATGCGAGGGTTTCATCCGGGAACTCGACAAGCTTGAGGTGTCGCTGCAGCAAAAGTCCACGGATCTTCTCAACCTTCACAACAAGATGCAAACGAGGTTAGTTTCTCAACTTATTGGTCCATCTCGGCCGAACTGGACGTGATTCGTTTTTACCCGTTGAGCGCAGCATCGAGTGCCATCGCCAGGAGAACGAGGGCCTCAAGTCCGAAATCATAGCCGCCGAGGCGAAGTTCCACAAGAGCGCCAACGAGGTGCTGTCGCTCACCCAGACCAGCGACGAGCTTATCAATAATTTACGAAAGGAATTGAAACTTAAGAGTTCCAAGTGCTCCGAGTCCGAGAAGAAGTACGAGATACTTAACAACAGGCTAAGGCAGTCGGAGAAGTTGGTCGAGCACTTGCAGGGCGTCCTCTGCAAGGACAAGGAGCGCAAGCTCGACATTGAGAAATTAGTCATGAGCCACAAGACGGTGCTGAATCTCATCAAGGACAAGAACGACCTCATAATGCAGAACTCCAACCTCAACGGCCAACTGCTCAAGCTCGAGAAGGACAACCACAAGGTCCAGGTCGATCTTAACAAGATACAGGAGGACAATCAGACCCTCGCCCACAATATTAATTACCTGAAGCGCGAGAACGAGTACATGGCCTCGAACATGGATAAGCAGGAGAGGAGCGTGAACGTCGGGGCCAAGTGCAACGAGCTCATCGACAAGGCCGAGAAGATATCCAAGCTCTCGTCCAGTCAGAAGAGCACGAGGCGCTCCTGGGAGTCGGAGATCAAGCTTCTCAAGGACAAGGTGAGACGACTCGATGAGTCTTGACAGAACTTCTTCCTCTCTCTCTCTCTCTCTCTCTCTCTCTCTGGCCTTCTTGGGCTACTATAATAGCAGCCGATGTCTCTCTCTCTCTCTCTCTCTCTCTCTTTATATATATATGCCTGGGTTACCTGCCTGTCTACCCCCCCCCTACCCCACTTGCAGATACAACTGCAGCAGAAGGAGATCACGTCCAAGGACAGGGAGATCGTAGCCAAAAAGAAGAGCATAGACCTGCTGAATAACGAGCTCGAGAAGAAGACGTACGGCGAGGACAAGAGCACTCAGCAGATTCGCTCGCTCTACACGGAGAACATGAGGCTGAAAAACGAGCTGAAGGTACGCTCCTACCGATCGTCCCCCTCGTCCCTATTGTGTAGGGCTAAGGGTAGGATGATGGGTGATGGCGAGGGACGATTTAAGGGACGATTTAAGGGACGATTTAAGGGACGATTTAATAAGCCGGGGCACGGGAACGTTCCAGCAAACGCTGATGAAGCACGACGACAAGCTCGCGGAGATGCACGAGCAGTGGAACCGGATACAGATCGAGCTGCACCAGAGGCACGACGACGAGATGGCCCACCTGGAGAACAATTACGGGGACGCGAAGGACGAGGGAAGGATCCTTTACAGCCACACGAATTGGATCGAAGTAATTGCTCTTAACGCCCTCTTGGTTTTTAAGGGATTTAATGGGGAAATTAAATGATAAGCTCCCAATGTGCCCTTAGTCGGGTAAGAGGAACGACATCCTCGCGTCCCAGGAACAGCTCTTTAAGAACTTCAGCATCTCGTACGAGAACAAGACGATCGAGAACCAAAAGAGGAAGTTCTTCAACAAGAGCAACAGCATATGCTTCAATCTGAAGAACAAGGCACCCAAAGCAGGTTAGCTATTATATACAAAGGGCTCGTCGTCCTCGTCGTCGTCGTCGTCGTCGTCGTCGTCGTCGTCGTTTACACCACCACCACCACCACCACCACCACCACCACCGACGACGACGAGGACGACGAGGACGACGCCTCGATGGCTTAACGACGGGAATCGATTGAACGTCGTTGTCGTCATCGTCGTCGGCTTTTTACAGAAATGAAAACGGCGAAGCTCGGCTCGGCCTCCATTCTCAAGAGCACCAACCACCAGCGCTACAAAACAAAGGAGTCCTTAAGCAGCCGATCGATAGTTAATGCCGATAAAGAGCACGCGTCGAAGAGCCAACTGCTGCCGGCCAGAAAGAAATTAATGATTTAGCGGTGAAATTGCTTGTGAACCGGTGACCGACGTCAATTAATCCCGTCCGTTATATCGCGTCAATGGTAAAAAGAAAAAAAAAAAGAAAAGAAAAAGAAAAAAAATTTAACCGAATCATTCAACGTCGAATTTCAGTGGCATAAAGAATTAATTAAAAAAAACTTAATTAATTGAATTAAGTCGTGTAAGAAATTTTTTTATAGATTTACATGTGATTCCCGAAAAAAAAACTTGCCTGCCACAACGCACGCACGCCCCCCTATTTCTTATACATTTATTTATGTATTTATTTAATTTATTTATTTTTGGATTATTTAAATTTGTCACAAAAGTCTTTTTAAAATAAATAAAATAAAATAAAAATAAAAAAAAAACAAAAAAATAAAATAAAATAAAATAAATGCCGTTATTCTTGAAGCGTACTTTCCTTGATCTTGGTGAAGGGTTGGTGAGAAGGGGGAAAAGGGGTGGTGAGAAGGAGGAGCCGCTTTTGCTGCGAGTAAGCGCGTTGTCTCGCGTCTTGATACTCGTACTCTTAATCGAGCCGAACCGTATGCAGCGGCGGCAGCGGTGGCGGGGGCAGCGGTGGCGGTGGC
This sequence comes from Ceratosolen fusciceps, assembly GCA_018883505.1. Taxonomy (NCBI): domain Eukaryota; kingdom Metazoa; phylum Arthropoda; class Insecta; order Hymenoptera; family Agaonidae; genus Ceratosolen; species Ceratosolen fusciceps. Next base: position 1,648,984 of record RCIC01000019.1, read on the forward strand.
GGTGGGAGAGGGGCGGCGGTGATAAGGACCGGGTCCCGTAGATAATAACAGACTGCGGTCGTCGCAGGCGCGCTGTGATTAATGCAAGGAGCCCGCACCAGGAGGTAAAAAAAGGCGTTTGGCTACGGAGGCTGCTCTCCTCTCTCTCTCACACACACACACACACACTCTCGGTCCGTCGCGTGGACGAGTTATTAATGACACCTGCTGAGTCAGTAGGGGGTCTCGCCCGCCACTCCGCTCGATTCACTCGATTCACTCGAAGAAACCTTTAATATCCGTAGGAGTGGCGCGAATGACTCCTCGCACGGCTCAGTGGACAGCAGAGCCTCGGGACGCGAGCGCGCGCCAACCACTCCACGATATATTACAAGCGAGTCCATTGGCACGTGCACCACGACGAGTGTCACCGCGACCTCGCCTCCTCCTCCTCCTCCTCCTTCACTCGTCCTTCTGTATACTCTTTGTCCCGTACGTACGACATACACATCCAATGTGCTCTCCTCGACTCGCACTCTCTGGCCCACCCCCCCGACCCTTGGCAACCGCGGCTCGAGGATGAAGGACATCGTCGCCGGCAATGGACGAGTCTCTCTCTCTCTCTCTCTCTGGATCTCGTGACTTTTGCTCCGTCGTTCCGCTCTAAGGCAAATAACGTGACTGTTTGCCCGGTGTACTTGTCTCGGCACGCTCCTCTTCCGGCCTTACGAACGCTTCAGTCCCGATACCGAAGCGCTTCCCCGGTGCCGCTCCTCCGCCATTGAATTTCTTTCTTCCTTTCGTTTCGGCTCGTCCCACGACAAACACAGCGCCACGTTACCACGTCTAACCCCAATAACCAGCGTATATTCATTTCACGGGCTTGAATTTTTAGCCGCCCCCCACCCCCGAGCCCATTGTCCCATCCTCCTCGGACCCGCACCTCCTCCCAATGAATTACGCGCTAACGTCGACTCGACTCGACTCGACTCGGTTATTACGTTTCCTGTCCACCCTCCGCACCTAGGATTCGTTTACGATAATCCCGGCTTCTTCAACGAACGAGTTCCAATGCATTTTTAAGCTAATTAAGCTAAGCATCGCGCACAGATCTCGATAAATCACGTCATCGCAGACCTGACTGCCGGATGACGTCACGCGCGCGAAGAACGCGTTAATTAATATTAAATAATTAATTGGGGGTTGGGCCGGCACCATATCTCTATCTATGGGTAGCACCACTTCCCGTTAGATAAGTGGCGAAAGTAAAAGTTTGCCGTTGGAGCCGTGGGAGCGGCGCCGGGGTTAAGGGTCCGTGGCCGTACTCCGGTCACTCGCCGCCATCCGTTCTCATTTAAAGTCCAGGCGATCGGCCGAACTTGCGGAATTGGAGAAATACGGTCGAAACGCGAAAGGGCCGCCCTACCCGGGCTGAATTAAGTAATTTTTCCCGCTCGTTTCGTAAGACGAGCTTCGGCTCGACGAGGCTCGCGCCCGATCGCTATCGACCGTTTGCCACGAGGGGAAGCCCCAAGAGTAGAGAGAGAGAGAGAGCAGAGAGAGAGAGAGTCCATCTCTTACCCTCGTCGGGGACCCTACCCGCTAGCTGCCCCACGGGGATGTCGCCGTCGGCTCGCTCACTCGAGCCAAGAGCAGCGCCGCCGTCGCCAGCAGATAACTCGCCTCTCTCCCGTCTCTCTCTGATTTTCTTTTTTTTTTTTTTTTTATCCTCCTACGGAGAGAAGGGTGCCGACGACTTTCGAGATTGCCGAATAAATCGGGCCCGGGACTAGGGGGTGGAGCGAGCGGTTTACGCTCTTATACACTTTGCGCGTTATACGTGTCGGTATCCTTAAAGCCCTCTAGCCTCGCTATATTACGGGGGTTATTGGCTCGGCGGGCGCGCGATCACCGCTCATTTCCTCCACTTTTCTCGGCTCGAGCCGCGCCTCCTCCTTACCTTACCTCCTCCTCACGACTCTCCCTGATTTACGAGGCTTGCCCCCCACCCACCCCCAATAACCCCCTCTCTCGCGCGCACCCGCTATCCGACTACCGAATAACCCCCAATAACCCCAACCCCGAGCGTACCGAGGACTGGCACTGGCACTGGCTGGCTGGGCTGGGCTGGGTTGGGCTGGGGCGTTGCGCTGCGCTTTTCATTGACCCCGGCTCGAATTAATAAAAACTTCATTCCGGCAGAGTGAACTTTATTCTTTAGAATGGCCAATTTTAAGATTCCGGGGGCTTTTTTTTTTTAAGTTCCCCGCGACGCCCCAATAACCTTTTTTTTTTTTTTATACGAACTCGTCCTGGGAGGATCCCCAGCCCAGCCCGACAAACTGTATCGTCGTCATCGTCATCGTCATCATCGTCATCATCATCTTTTTTTTACCTTTACCAATTAGCACCCATTGGTATTTTATTTTTTCATTGTTTTCGTTTAGTTTTTATTTGTGTTCTTTTTTTATTATACATTATTCATTGGAGTGAGTGGCCGTGCCCCAGTCCTGCCCCAGTCCTGCCCCGGAACTGGAGCTCGGGTATAGATTGCAGGACATTCGGATAATACGCTGGATCGATCGGATCGAGGTGCCCGCGAGTCGATACTGGCGCGAGCTGCACTGCGTGAGCCGTAACCTGAAACAACCCATTAAAGGTCACCGGGGACGTATGCCTACGTACCCTTTAAAGGCTTACCCTTTTTAAAGGCCGAGAGTCCGCGCGTAATTCATCTTGTCCGTGATCGGTCCAGCGTCCCCGGCATCGCCGACATCTTGCATTAACGGATAACTTAAAACTGAATACAATATCGTGCATAATGTTATTGGGAGGTTATTGGGGAGGTTATGTCGTACCTCGGATCTCTGCTCTCGTAAATAAATAAGCCCCAATGAATTCTACTCGATTGCCTTTATTGCGTCACCTTTACATTTTTACATTAATTCGTGCACCTCCATCTCGGGTAATACCTGGCGTTGGGTTGGGTAATGGCTGCCGGTAGCCCTCGGTAACGAGGGATTCCAGTGCGGGGTCCAGCAGATGCTGTGACGTGCCAACGAATGAAACGTTTATCGCCCGGCTTACTTTACCTACATCACCCCCGCCCCCAATAACCTATACATTGGCTACATCGTACGGGCAAATATTTTGCCGATAAGCTATCGATATACTCTTAAAACAATGTTACGTTTATTATTTACAATTCTTACGATTCGTCGGGGCTGTTTTTTTTTCTTCTTCTTCTTTCTAAACGAACTCCAAGGTGAGTTCGCGGTTCCGAGGAAGCCCTCGTTCCGTGAACGGTTTGTTTATTTTCCTCGAGATAAGGGGAGGAATGCACGCCCGGAGGAATAAATAAAGTCTTTACTACGTACGGCCTTATATATCTAATAAAGATTGGCGGTGGCAGGGGGCAGGGGGCTACGTTCAAAATCGGATAATCCGATACATCGGCAATCGCCGCTACTCGCAAGAAGAAGAAGAAGAAGCACTCGAGACCCGAACTCAACTAATCGAGCCAAGACTAATAAATAAACTTCGAATCGACCGCTCGAATTAAAAACATTCATCTCTCCGGTATTAATGCTCCGTTTATATAACCCACCCGGCAATTCCTCACTCCGACTAACTAGTGCGTGTTTTTTGTTTTCTTCTTCTTCTTCTTTTCTTCTTTTTTTTTTTGCTTTTGTATGCCTGCTGCTGCTGTTTATGTGTGTGCGCGCGCGCGCGCGCTCTCTCTAATCTGTGCCCCTAATTGATATAAGTTAGAGGCATAGGGAGAGGGGGTGGAGAGAGAGAGGATGAATGAGTGGGTGGGGGGGGGGAGTTACCGAGAGTAATTCTGGCGCCTTTGCGAAAATTCGCTAAATCTCTCTCGAGCTTTCGAGTTGGGGCCAGAGGGTCAATATAACGCGTATGTATCGCGCCGACAATAATATATGTACGCGCATGATCGAAAGTCAATAAGAAATAAGTACGAGGCTTAAATTGCCATTACGCGACTCGAGGCCGATAAAAATTCTTCGATTGCTCGATAAAAAGGCTTCCATACAAATAATATATATATACATATACATGTTAATGCCTTAAGAACGATGAAAGAGTAAAGGGAAATAACAAGAAGAAGAAGAAGAAGTAAACGAAGAAGAAGAAGGGAAAGCTGAAACGCGGATATTGAAAGTTTGTTCATTGATAATAATAACTGCCAAGTTGGCAGTTTTTATTCCGAGAAGAATCCGTGGCTCAGCCGAACGAATAATTATTGAAAATTTTAATAAAATGCCGGTCGGTGGGGGTTATTGGGGGTTATATGGGGGTTATATGGGGATGGAGGAGATAGAGGGAGAGGAGATCGCGGGGTCGGCCGTAATTGCGAAGGGGGGAGTGGATCAGCCGCCAGATTCCGTATCCAATGGAATTGGGATTATTGGGAAGGAGAGGATCGCAGGTAGAGGCCGTTGGCCGATGATCGAGGTGTCCGAGGAGGGACGAGCTTCCCTCGCCTGGGAGGGACGCGGAAGGGCCGTCGGGAGTTTCGGACAGCTCGGGGACTCCGCAGGGACGGGCTAGAGCCGTCGGATCGTCCTCGACCATCCAGGATCATCAGTAACAGCTCTGGATTCGTCTCCGCGTAGAGGACGTACCCAGCCAGGGTACGAATCAATACTGCCGACCTCGCCGGGCGCGCTCGTCCTTACGTAGCCTCTGCAAAACAAAAAAGTAACTAACGTACAAGTACGGTGGACACGAGGACGACAAGTGTCCTCGTCGATGGTGGTGGTGGTGGTGGTGCGTTAGAGGGTTATTGGGGTAGGGGAGCGGGCGGACCGGCGGGAAGTTTACGTAATTTAATCTATTCTCGATCACTCGACGGCTCAGCGCTCGGCCATTAGGACGACCGAGACTCGAGGCATTGAAATAATCATCCCCGGGCCTAAACTAATTCCTCCAGTTACCCTACCCTTTGATCCTTCGTTCGCCTCCATTCAATGTGATTGATAGCTTGAGCGAAAAGGGCCATCTGCCATTGTACGGATTGGGGCCGAAGTATATAAAGGAGCCGGTTACGTGGCCATTCGCTCGGCAAAGTCATCACGGAGCGGTCCCGAGCCGAGCCGAGCCGAGCCGAGCCGAGCCGAGCCGAGCCGAGCCGAGTCAACGAGAGGCGCTTATAGCTTATATACGCGGAGGCAGAGGCCCGTACGGGTTCGTTCTGGTCGCTGGTCGCTGGTCGGTGGCCGGTGCAGGGTGGGCGTTGGATAGTTGGGGCGGGAAGGGGGGCCCGTGGAGGACGGAGGTGGCAGAGTTTTTGTTTATGCGAGGTCGGGCCGGCCGCTTTATCGAGTCGTCCGATCGAGCGACTCCTCGTTAATCCTCGGAGGGTAATTTTAATTATGAGATAATCAGCGGCTCGCGGCCCCGTTGATTATCCGAATGGAGGGAGACCGGGAGTCTATCTGTCGGGTGGTGGGGTGGGGTGGGTGGAGGAAACTCCAGGAGGGTCGATGGGGTTAACAATGTATTATGCGCGCACCCCCGGAGCGCGACAAGAGAAAGGTCGCGGTCGCAGACCGCAGCCGAGCCCCGACCACCTGCTCCCTCGCTCAGTCACCCCGATGAGCCGATGATGCTCCGGGTGAGCTCTACGACTCCCCATCCCTTCATCCATCCCTTCATCCATCCATCCATACATCCCTTCATCTATCTAACCATCCATCCACCCACCCACCCATTCACCCACCCACGGACCGACTCACTTCCATCCGCCAATAATTTGTTAACTGCCGTCGAATTAACTCTCGGCGACGCTCGTTAGTTAAATCGTTCCGATTGACTCCTATCGTCTCCACGACCTTCTGCGATTCCGCTCGGCCGCACCGTTAGGCGCCCCCGAGCTTTGCCGGAACCGGGGACTCGTCGTGCCGAGACGAGCGTTTTAAGAGCATCTCCTCTCAGCTAAGGAAATTCACTCGGCTCTCTCTCTCTCTCTCTCCCCCCGCTCTATCTCTATCTCTTATAAAGGAGGCCGTCCTCGTCGAAATATTTTTTCGAGCTCCGCTGGGCATTTCATTGAGCCTTTTATGATCTCGTTTGAGAGGCAGATTTCAATCCTCGGGCTTAACCTTATTTTCTCCTCTATCGATAGGAGATCGCGCGACCTCGTGCATCTCCGAGGCATCTCCGTGGCGAGCCCCGTCAGCCCCGAGAGCCCCGCACCCCCCTCTCCCCTCTCCACCCCCAGGCCAAGGTCCTTTTAAGAGACGGTCGGCATTAATCGCCCTCTCCAGGAGTCAGTCGGTCCACGGGAGTGCGGGGCACCCGCGCCAAGGTTATTCGGGTCATTGGGCTCCGGGGCCACTTGGACACGCGTAATATTAATATTAAAAGCCCCGGGAGATTATTGGGGTGGGTTTGAATATTTTTTGGAAAAATGGATTCGCCAGCCCGAGCAATTACGAGATGGAGACGAGCGCCGAGCCGAGTCCCGCTGCCCTAGACTGCCCCATTTCTCCATACATATACATCTCTCTCTCTCTCTCTCTCTCTCTCTCTCTCTCTCCCTCGGCCCCGCAGTTATTATATTATATACGCTCTTCTAGTTCATTGGGCAGATGCGAGCTCATGGATATTTATTTTCCGGAGAATAAGAAGACGAAGAAGAAGAAGAAGAAGAAGAAGAAGCCGAAAGTATTGAGATGAGAAAACTTGAGGAATATGGTGCACGGCCGATGGGGGCTGCGGGAGGGGCATGGCGGTGCTAGCGATGATTTACGAGTGGCAGGAGAGCGGGGCGGGGCGGGGCAGGGGGCAGAGAGAGAGAGAGAGAGATAGGATAGAGAGAGCGCGAGAGAGAGAGAGCGCGCTCTCGGAAGGGGGCCCCCACCGCGTCTCGGTGGGTGTGGGTGTTACACGCACGGGGTAAGGATCCAATGAATTTGTTTAAAAATCTCGAGGATCCCCGGCCGATATTTCGCGAGCGAGAGATATTTCGATGGTCGAGAGATTCGGCGGAGGCCGGGAGAGGAGCGGCTCGGCGGGCATTTGTAACCGGCTCCCGTATATCCTTTATCCATATGTGATCTATAAGCGCGTGCACATGTGCGCTGGAGCCACGGCCCCCACCTTCCTCTACAAATGAATTTTGGGGGGGGGGGTGGCAGGGCGGCGTGGGGGAGCAGCCGGATAAAAAAAGAGCCAGAGGAAGAAGATGGCACCCCCATGCAGCCGCACATTTCGCGGCACATTGAATCGAAGGACTTTAAAGAGTCCCCGTGTACGTCGTCGTCGTCGTCGTCGTCGTCGTCGTCGTCCTCCTCCACCTCCTCCTCCTCCACCTCCTCCTCCTGCATCTCCATCTACCCCGGCCCCCGATCTCGTCCTCAAATCTCGCACGCCCCGCACGGCCCCCTCCGCGCTCTTCAAACCAAGCCAAGCCCCAAAGACTCGCTCGTGACTTCATAAAGATAGAGATAGAGCGAATGGGGAAAATGAGGGAAAAAAGCGATACCCACCCCCGCGGATAGGCACGCGGCCTTTCGCCCCTCGTACGTAATGCGCGCGCGCGTGTCTGATTTAATAACCCGAAGCGGTCATGCGTGTTAACCTACCAGCATTTTGATAACAAGGTGGCTGTGCCCGAGCTTTTTGCCCGCCCGCCCCCCGTCCCCCGCACTCCCCTGCCCCCCGCACCCTGTCCCACGCCACCCTGCCCCCACGCCCGTCCCCACGTCCCCCACGGCCCCTACGCCCCCGCGGAGCCCAAAGAGTTGCGCCGCGGACCGATTTCGCACCCGCCTCGACTTTTTATACCTAGCCTCCCCCCGCCACGTCTACCCGCGCCCGCTAGCGCCCAATATTCCCAAGAAGAATATCGAGGCTCCTTCGAGATCCCGAACGGCCCCAACCCCCCTCTACCGCTAACGCAGCATTAACTTTTCCCATTGTCTCATCTCTCTCTCTCTCTCTCTCTCTCTCTTATTTTTTCTCTATTTTTTTCATCCCTCGCTCGCTCCCGGCCGACTTTACGGATTAATCATGACAAATAAATCATTATTCCAATAGCGGTCGCGCTCGCTCGTCAAAGACACCCTGTAATTTCATTTTATTACATCGATCCTATTAAAATGACTCTTTTACCGACATTACCCTCGAGCACTTGGAAAAGTATAAATTTTCGGCCAAATGCTCCGTAGTCCATATATATATATATATATATATATCTTCCGTAAATAAAGTGTTATCAATATAAAGGCCGTTTCCGAGATAAGAAGCCCGAAGAGAGAGAGAGAGAGAGAGAGATCGCACATAACTTTCGTCCTTTCCCCTTCCTTCTCCTTTCTTGCTTTTCTGTTTCTGCTAGTTGCTCTACCGGGATTAATCGACGCGGTTACCGGACGTTGCCGAGTAAAACGGTCCTAAGCTTTTCCACGAGAAAACCCTTTCGTCCGCGCCTCTCTCTCTCTCTCTCTCTCTCACACTCTCAGACACACTCTCAGACTCACTTTGGATAATTAGGCTGCTCGGAAGGGTCAGGACGAGCATTGTATAAGCAGCGTACGTCGAAGGTGGATATTGGAAGATTATAATAATAATAACAATAATAATAATATAATAATAAAAGAGAGTAAGGAGCCGACGGGGAGGATGTAGGAGGCTGTAATAGACTCGGGCGAGGAGAGTAGGAAAAGCTCGGCGATCAGTCCCCGGATAAGATTGCGAGTCGTGGGTCGGGGCTCCCCCAATAACCCCCAATAACCCCAACGATTGCCGCCGAGGAGCATAAAAAAAAAAAAAAGGAGGAACTCCAGAGGATGGACGTAAAGTATCGGCGTCTAGAATTTGAAGAGCCGGTAAAATCCTCGCGGCAGTATCATCTACGAGGCACCGCTATCACGGTATCGTATCCCTTTTGTCTCTCTCTCTCTCTCTCTCTCTCTCTCTATGTCTATGTCTATCTCTCTATCCCTATCCCTATGTCTCGGTCGGTTCGTCTATACTCGGTCGTAGGTAGGGCTCGAGGCATCGAGACGTCGTACGGATCGCATCGACGGACAGTTAAGCTTCGTCGGGAAACTGATTGGCCATCCTTTACGAAAGAGGGAGCCTAGACGATGAAGAACAAGCAGATGCAGATGCAGAAGCAGATGCAGAAGCCGAAGAAGCAAAAGAAGAAGATGAAGAAGAAGGAGGAGGAGGAGAAGAAAGGAAGGGAAAGCTCGTGAATGGAAATCCGCAGCTCGGTTATATTTACGACGGGAGCGTAAAAAGGCAGTCGCGGATGAGACGGCGAGCGTCCGGGAAAAAACATCGGACACGGCCTGGGCGGGCACGGGGCGCTCTTTTAATCGTAACTCGCTGTTGTTGCTCCCGAGGAGGCAGTCAACCCTCCCTCTCTCTCTTGATCTCTCACCCTCTCTCACCCTCTCTCTTACCCCCCAAATAACCAACGTTAGCGCTACCGTCATGTACTTGTGGCCGCCCGCGTCCCTCCTGCCCCCCACCCCCCGCCGCCGGTCTTATTCTCCCAGGAACGTCGTTACCGCAGAGTCGATCGCCAGCGACGGGGTTATTGGGGGGGGGAGGGGGAGTCTCGCGTTATATACCGAGATGGCGGAGCTCCTGGGACTCGGGACGAAAGGGCCGTCCTCGCGGGCCTCGGTCTCCTGTGCCGTGGACGAGAGGCGCCCCAATGCCGGCCGCGAGCTTACCGATGAATATTCATCGGTACACACGGAGCGACTCGGCCATCGCCGAACGCCGCTATTATTATTACGTAATGTAAACTCGTCCCCGGCACAGGAGACCGGTGCTGGTGCTGGTGAGGGTGCTGGTGAGGGTGCTGGTGAGGCCGAGGGTGAGGGCGAGGGCGAGGGTGAAGCTGCTGGTGAGCGCGAGGATGCTGGTGAGGGTGACGGTCGTGTGGGGTTGCGTGGGGTGCGCGCGGGGTGGCGTGGGAGAGGTAAGGATGGGGCTCGTAGAGTTGGCGGTTGGCGCGCGCGCGCCAGACGCTCCGCGGCGTCTCCTTTCTTCGGGGATTGTTTGCCTTCGGCAGCTATGCGTGCGATGCGTCCGCGTGCCCGATACTCGACGGCTGCATTTTCATTTCCCGTCGATGCTTTCTCTAATTAATGCTACAGATATTAATTAATCACCGAGAGCGGCCCCAGAGACCGAACGGCCTCGTCCCCGGACTACCCCGGACTACCCCGGACCCCCCGGACTCCCCCGGACTCCCCGACGACGAGGCTTATCGGGACTTCTCCAAGACATCCGAGGCCTTCCATCTATAAACGTATAGCCGTCTATCGGCCGCCATCTCCACGGGATTCGTTCGCTCCGGAGTCCCGATATGGCAACCCTTCCTTCTCCGCCACACCACCACTCCCACCCCCAATAACCCCCATCCCTACAGATCCGAAATCACTTACTCGTCATCCTTGTCATTCCCGTCATTTTGGTCGGCCGTTGCGTACGAGTAACGCCGTCTTCGGCAATTCCTCTTGCACGCAGCGAAGCAGCACATCTCCACTAACCGCTACTCTCCTCTCTCTCTCTCCCCCCCCCCCCCACCGACTCGCTTATCCTAATCGCTAATCCCACCTCATGACCATTGCAGCTATCGATCCACCTCCATCAAAACTTGGACCGTTCGACCTGCTCGATATAATCCACAAAACTTCCTATCCTCCCATCCCCCCCCGCCTACGCTTCCTATATCTTTTTTAATATTCTGACCACCAATAACCCCCCAATACAAACAAGCCCCGGGCCGCCGAGTGCTTCCAAACATCATCCGATACACGGATACGCGTAAATACATATATGTATTTAGTGTACGGATAGATCCGACGGCTTACAAGCTTAAGAGAATTGTTGATGTATTAAGGACACGTTTTGAGAGGAATCCTCTCAAAGCCGAGCAGCCGCACCGAGTTAATTAGAGCTGCTTTTTACATGAAAACCGAGCGCTTCCTAATGAATTTTTACCATAGATCCGGTTAAAGGGTAGATCAGTCGTGCTAATCGGGGAGCAGCGGGTCTCCTTCGTCAACCCTCCTTTAGCCGATGCTAAAGTCGGACGACCGAGAGATAGAGAGAGAGAGAGAGAGAGAGAGCAGAGAGAGAGAGAGCGGCTGACCAGATACAGCACGTCCGGTTGGTAATGACGGTAATTATTAGTACCCGTTTATCGCAGCCCACGCATTCCCCGGCACGTATGCGCTGTGTTCCTTACCGAAAAATTTTCACGCGACCTTCCGCGACGCTGTTTACTCGGGGGCCGGGCACTTGCCCCCCCGTCCCCATAGCCGTTCCTTTTATCGCCCCCCGGCCCCACGGTAACGCATACGCGTCTCGCAGGAGACAAGCCTCGTAGATAAGCGACTCCGCTCTGACACCGCGAGCCTACGTACGTACGATCTACTGCGAGGCGAGTATTTAACTGCGAACTCGGAGGCCCGATCGTCCGCCGACTCGACTGCAAGGACCGTAGGAGTCCTTCTTATACTCTTACGGTGGGGTGAGCGGCCGAGGGTGTCGCTCCCCGAATGCCAGCGTAGCCCGGGCTGTATCGTAAAAAGTCGCCGGCAGTTATCGGCTGAATCACAGACTTTCTAAGTTGATTAGCACAATGTTCGCGTGGCGACCTGGCAGGGGGAACTCTCGCAGATATATAGATAGATATATATATATAGATAGATAGATATATATAGAGAGATAGATAGATAGAGAGAGAGAGAGAGACGGACGAACGGTCTGGACGGAGGTCCGGTCGGGAGCTTTACAGAGCGAGTGAATTTTCCCTCCTTTCGCGTGAGTCGCGGTCGGGGGTGATTTATATAAACTAATATCGAGGAGGAAGAGAAGGATATCGAGTGACCGGGCAGGCCGAGCCGAGTAACAAAGAGAGAGCGAGAGAGAGAGAGAGAGAGAGAGAGAGAGAAAAAAACACATCCCTTTCGCCCCGGCGAACGGCCTCGGATGTTTTGATTCCGGCTGTTATAGGGAAGACATATATCACCGGGCCAGTCCCCCGCCCTCGCTCCCGCCCCAGCCCCTCGTAGACGGAGGGGGGGGGAGGAGCGGTAGTTAGGGTAAGGGGCCAGCAGACGAAGAAAGAGGAAAGTCGGCGGGCTGGAGATGCCGCTGGACACGTCCGATTTATTGCCGGAGAGAGCGCTACACGTATATAATTATTTAAATCCCGGCTGCTCTCCCCCACTAGCCCCCTCTATCAACAACCACTACCCCCGACTACCCCCCAATAACCCACGAAGAACAGCCGAAGAAGCTCCACATGTCGTATACGCACGAGTGCCCTTCCAGCGCCATCCCGGGCTACAAATAATTGTCCTCCGCGATGTTCCTTAGCAGCCACCCGGGTGGAGGGTGCGATCGTCGTCGGTACCCCGCGACGACACGCGGCGGCTGCTAACCGTCTCGGGGCGCAGGACGGAGGCGAGGTGCCGTTCGTCGGAAGAAATTAGGCGTGAAATGTCGCGGCGCGCGACTCGCATACTCGCGGTGCCTGGGTATGGGCGTGGGCGTCAGCGGGGGTGGGGGGGGGAGGAGGATAATCCCTTGCCGTCGTATGTCGCATAAGAATCGCCTCGGGCTTCCCGGTGATTTTCAAGCCGGCTCGACTCGGTGAGTCGCGATTACCGGTTGAAGGGTGAGAGAGCAGGGTGAGCAGAGCGAGAGAACGGGGCGAGGGGGGGAGGGGGGTTAATAAGTGTCGGGCGAGACCATTAGGAGGCGCGAGGCGGAAGGAGGCTCGCGCCCGCAGCAGCCTTAGCCGTGCCAGCGGGTTTCAGCCCGCTCGGTGATCGATAGGGAAGGAAAGGAAAGGAAAAGTAGTAGCCCGGGTGGAAAAAGGCCAAATAATTGTAAGAAAGAGTCGGCGCCGACGGCGACGGCGAGGGCGAGGGCGAGGACGAGGGCGAGGGCGACGGCGACGGCGACGTAAGGCACGTACGACGTCCGCTCCGTTCGGATCGAAAGCCAGCCGCTCGGCGCATAAAGGGAAATCCGCCCTGGAGGAGCTCCTTCCTCGAGCGCGATGCAAAAAAAAAAAAAAAAAAAAAAAAAAAAAAAAAGAAAAGACGGAAGAAAATATTCAGCGCGACCGAGCCGGCATACGTGATATCACGCACGAGGAGGAGAGCACCGGCTGACGAGGGTGGTTATACGCAAATTAGCCTTGTTTCGGTGAGCCTCGAGCCTTCGTGCGATCCGGCACGTTTCCCTTTTTTAAACTGACCCGGCGGGAGCCCCCCTCCCCCCTCCGCCCCTTACATCGCCGACCATTATTCACGGTGCGTACCTTTTGCCACCTACTTGGCTCTCCACCCCTGCCAAGAAATTAATCGGACCCGCTGGATACGACGGACAGGTCGGCGAGGAGGCGCGAACTCCCAGGGACGAGGAACCCTTGAAGACAGAAGGTGGCGAGCTGACGGCGGATCACGCGTATCCGAGTGGGCGGATCTCGAGTACTCGAGAGTCCGCTTGTTTAAAGCGATTCGAGGGATGGAGGATGGAGAGGCTGAGCGGGGTCACAGGGGTCGGAGGTATACGAGCCGTGGCTAGCGCCCGGTGCGGCTGATACTCGGGTGGTAGCAGGGGTTGGGGGGCTCGGGGGGCTCGGGAGCACCGAGCGCGAACGATCAAGTTAGTTAGTGGTTCCGGTACGCGTGGCAGGGGTTATTGGGGTGTGGGGCGTGGGGCGTGGAGCGTGGGGCGCGGGGTGGGGTCGGGCGAGGCGGCGGCCCCCGCGTCCTCGATTACGCCAGCTTACCATGATTTAGTTGCGATCTCTCCACCCCGGGCATGATTTACGGCCACTTGGCGATCAAATTAATTTCCACTCTGTAATGTATGAATAATTCCCGCGACTCTGATTTCTTCGAATCGCCGAGCAGCGACTGACTTATCAGCCGCGAGTCACGAGCCGAACCGCAACGCGACCAACCCCAATAACTCCAATAACCCCAATAACCCCAATAACCCCAATAACCCCCAATAACCTTCGCCAAAGCAATTAAAGAACGAGAGCACTTTCTCTCTCCCCCCCCCACTCCTTTGTTTTACAACAGCTTCTGCCACGCCGTATTGTACCGTCCCCGTCATATCCCCCCCCACCCCCACCCGAACCCACCCTGTGTCACGATGCAGTTTACATTATTTTCAAAATTAAAGTCATGGCATAGCGAGCCATTGTGTGTATCACATTCGCGTAGTCTTTGGCCAATGGCTTTCTTTCTTTCTTTCTTTCTTTCTTTCTTTTATTTTCTATTTTGTTGTTCAAAGGGTACAATCCGAGAATCGCTTGTCCCCGATACGCAATAAATACGCAGGCACCCTAAATCCCTTTGGCATTGCCTCTTTAAATCATTGCGGGATTCACCGGAACAATTTGGTGTTAGGACGACGTAGACAACGACGACGACGTAGACGACATACGTCGTATGTACTGCTGTTGTTGTTATTATTAAATGCTTCTTGCGAGGACTTGGTTATTATTGCTTTGGTGGAGGGGGAGCAGTGAAAGGAGATCGCAGTCAGAGGAGGATCACTTTTTAATCATTCCGGATCATTCCAAGTTGGCGTAGGCGACGCTCGATCATCGCCCCCTCCACCCCACCCCACCCCAATCTCACGGTAGGGGCGACGAAAGCAGTAAAGGAGGAAATTTTTTATATCGTCAAATGTATCCGGAGCCTCGAAAACTTATCCAATCGCCGACTAATTTTATAATGCCGTTCTATTGCGGAGGTTGGGGGTTGGGGGAGGGGTGGCGCGTTACTTTTAGCGAATCCGAATCGGCGAATGAGTTATTGCGAAACGAACTTTCCTCTTCGGGCGCTCGGATTAAGAAAGGCTTCTCCGCGTCATCCCCTCGACCCCCCTGCGCGCATGTATTCAGTAGGTCTCGATGGAGTCGGATGCCGGACTCGACACAAATTGACCGTAAAATTCTTCCGCCATTACGGATTATTGAAATCAATTCGATCCTCCGCTTTGATTGTGTCCTCCTATCGTACACATTTCTTCGTAATAGACACCCGACGGATTAATGTTCTTGACACGCACGGGGTATTAACGAGCCACCGCGTTCGTGCATTGATCTCAAGGCCAGCTGCGGAAATAAATCTACCCGCCTATCCTAACCTACGCAAACTATTCCTTACTTATTATTTACCCTTATTTGAGAAAAGAAAATAAAGAAAAGACAAGACAAGAAAAGAAAAGAAAAGAAAAGAAAAGAAAAGAAAGAAAAATAAAGAAATAAAATAAAATCGAGAAGCTGCATCGATTCAAGCAGTCTGCTGCATTATAAAGTTAAGGGGGGGGGAGGACTCGGTAGAGAGCTCTAAAAATTCAAACTCAAGCACCGACGTTGCCGAGCGAGAGAGATAGAGATAGAGAGGGAGAGAGAGAGAGAGGGGGGGAGAGATTGAACGAGCGAGCGAGCAAAGTGGCGGGGGGGGGGAGCAACACGTGAGAAGACGATTCGAGAATACGTCGGGAGCCGCTGCGTTGATACGTGTACGAGCGACTCTGGACCAACACAATCGTAGAGTGACCTCGTACTTGGATTTCTAAAGGCCGTATTTCCGAGCGGATCGACGGCTGGATGGAAAAGCCAATACTCGCGCCACTCAATGTATTTGCACTTTATGCTTTATATCCCCGGGCTTCCTCGATCGAGCTCGTCCGCCTCGTATTTCTCGAGACGACGCTCTCCGGAGCGTTTTTAATACTTTGTCACGGAAATCATTTGTATTTAAAATATTGGAAAAAGACTCGTAAGCTTCGCCGATATGGCTCCGCGAGTGGGTTGGCGGTGGTGGTGGTGGGGGGCGGAGGGGGGTGAGCGGACTCGTGCAATTTTGTCGGACGGACGTGTAGAAGACGAATTTTGTTCCCTATTGCTGTTACATCGTTACGATATAAGCCGGTAATTCTCTAACTCCTCGCCCCTACTCTCTCTCTCTCTCTCTCTCTCTCTCTCTCTCTATCTATCTATCTATCTATAAAGCGAGTCGCCGAGAAAGGAAGAAGGACGACGCGACGTGAAAGGGTGAGCCGGAAGATTGTAAAGCGGATCCCAGCAATATCCTTAATTTTTGTATCCTGCCGAGGATCCAAGGAACGCAAAGGGGGATCCGTGAGGAAAAATAAATAGAAAAGATGAGATAGAGAGAGAGAGAGAGAGAGAGAGCTTAGAGCCACGTTACGGGGTGGCCTGGATCGAAATCTCATTTCGTGGGATGAGTCGACGAGTCGACGAGTCGGAGTCCAAGGAGGAGCTGCCGGGGATGTGGGAGGGGGGGGGTTGCATTCGCGGGCACCGAAGCGTGCGAGCGTCGGCGTACTCGCCGTACTCCTTTTGAGATATTGAAATTAATACCCGAGGAGCCGAGCGAGTCGTCGAATCTCGTTTTGTCTCTGATTGACCGGGTCCGGACGGTCCGTCTCCTATCCGTTGCCATTCCCCCCCCCCGCCCCGTTCTAAACTAATGACCGTCCGCCCGGGCGGTAGCTGGACCGACGACGACGACGACGACGACGACGACGACGACGACGACGACGAACCCGAGTTCATACATCTTCGGAGGGGCTGCTTTTCTCTGTACCGACAGTCCCGAGGAGGAGACTCCAAGGGCCGGCTAAGCGCTAAAATTGAAACCGTCTCTACGCTCAGGGACTTGCGAAGAAGCCGCAGGAGGAGGAGGGGAAAGCTACGGGATTATCGGTCTACTGTCGTTCTACTATCGAAATACATGAAAATCGCAGAGACGCGATATCGATTACGCTCAACGACATATTTAAGAATAAATAATCTCCGAGAGAGGGTTGCCTCCGCTGTATCGGCTGCTCTCTCTCTCTCTGCCTCGCCTCACTATCGATCTAATAATCCATCTAACATCAATCAGATCTAACCTATTCGAATGCCTCCCTCTCCCGATTGAATTTCCCAGAAGCTTAGCTTTAAACGCTTACTTAGCCGACGACTAGAGCGACGCCGTCATTTTGTTTTTCAAACTCAAATTAATACTCGGACACGGGGAGACGATGTCCCGTCGCCGTTCCATTACCGGTATACGGATAATCCAAATTCAGATGGACCAGCCCTGGCACATTCATCTCGTAAATAAAGAGTCGCGTGACTTGTACGGGACATTGTCAGCTGCTCCCTCGGCCCTCGTCATATCATTACAACTACAGACGAAGCTTTGCAGAAGCAAACGCCACATAATCAGCATTAATAATAAGGTCAGCGTTAATTAATGATAGTTGGGGGGGGGTGGGGGTGGGGGCCCTCGTTCACTCGATCGCTCGCTGCTGCCGCTGCTGCTGCCGCTGCCGCATTACGTATGAATAGAGGGAAAACATTTAATTAGACTGGAAGATTAATGCGCTCAATAAGCGTTAAACGCCAAGTAAATCGAGCCGAAAGTACCAGAGGCCAATGGTTATTGGTAAATGGTAAATGGTAAATGGTAAATAAGGGCGAGCCGAAGGAGTTTCCAATAATTTAGACTTTTCTCGGTAATGGATGTACGGGGGAATGTCGAGCCTCGTCCGCACTATTATCCCGGTCTCTAGAGGACGCGTGGGTGGCGCGGGGGTGATGCGGGGGTGATGCGGGGAGGGCGCCATATTTCACCTTGTAATGTATTTCTAAATAGGGTTATTAAAAGTAAGTAAGAGGCGTCGTTGATAAAGCGACGGCGACAGTCAGGTACGTTGAAGGTTATTGGGGGTGGGTGGGGGGACGAGCGGCAAGGTCCTGACGCCTCGAGGATATTTTCCCATTCCGTCGTAGAAGAACGTAAATAAGCCCGGCCGATCGCGCTTAAAAGGAAAATAGAAGGCGTAAATGGCCGAGCCGCAAGGGCAGAGAGCTGCGGCCCTGAGCACGGACACTCGTCATTCGGCCAAGATTGCACGAGTCCCGTTGACGCGTGGGTGAACGGGGGGAGGGTGGGAGGAGGGTAGGGACGCACAAGTGGGTGGTCACCGAGAAATAAGATAGACCGACGAGCGAGAGGGACAGAGAGTGGCTCGATTGTCGCTCAAGCGCTAGACAAACGTGGTCTTGATGGTCTGTGCGTTGGGGTGAGCGGGGCGGGGCGGGGGCAGAGGGTGAGAGAGAGAGAGAGAGAGAGAGCGGCCAGTGATTGGATTACAGTCAGGGAGTCCCGACGGACGCGGCAAATGACCGGGACAAATTGCTCCTCGCCTTCGGGAATACTTATACGTCCGGGGCTACGTAAAGACTAAGGCGAGCGCGCTCGTGTGTGCGTGGCACACGTACGCGGCTGTGTGGGCGGCGCGGGGGCGTACTGCTAGGTACGGGGATGCAGGTAGTCGTTGAATATAAAGCCACCGTCGTCGTAGTCCTCGTCGTCGTAGTCGTCGTCGTAGTCGTCGTCGTCGTCGTCGATCTTTGTGCGACCCACGGGGCTTAATGACCCTGTTTCATCCTCGGCTCATTATAGTTCGCAATCTGACCCAGAGTGGAGGAACGTCCGGCCATCCCCTAGGGCCACGCAGCTCTCCTCTTACGTATTCCCGTACATATGGCACGGCTACGGGCCGTAAGCGCGAGTGAACATAGAGAGAGAGAGAGAGAGAGAGAGAGGGGCGAGAGAGGGAGGGGGGAGAGAGTTTTATGGGCCCGGCTACATGTCGTATGCATGCGAAAGGAGGGCCGACGGCCTCGGAGCCGGTCACGCGCGAGCCTCAAAGGCTCCCCCGGGGAACTCGACACAGCCGGCTCTTTATCGCCGCCCGGAATAACGAACTTGCGGGACGCGTCCGAATTAACCGTATTTTTATTTGGCCCTCTCACGTCCCGGGGCCCCTCCCAGCCCCCAATAACCCCCGAACTCGGGGCCCCGATACGGCTTTACGGCTCGTCTACGGGGTTTCCGCGCGTTCCCCCAATAACCCCAATACAACCCGATGACGTAAATGAAACTGAAACCGCAGAGGCCGGCGTCCTCGAGAGCTCCTCACCGAGAGCAAGCGAGACCTCGAGGATCTCGAATTATCTCGAAAGAAAAAAAAAAAATGATCGAATCCCCGATATTAATAGTCCGCGAGCCGGTCGACGATGGACGAGCCTCCACCCCCCTACCCGCCCCACCCCGCCCGCTTCCCGAGCGGCTAACTCCTCGCCGGTCGGCAATCGAGGAACTGCTCCACGGAGTACCGGCATAGTTCTCCTATTAGGTCGGCCATTAAGGGGGAGGCGAGCAAGGTCGTTTATCGGACTTAGCGCTCTACTCTTATCTCCGCGCTCAATTAGATCCGTAAAGGATCTAAGCGGAGCCGGATTTGTTCGTTGGGCGCGGGGATGACGGCGTGACACGGGGTGGTAATGGTAGGAGGCTCGCGACCCATCGATCCGGGGATGTAGTCGCGCTAGATGAGATCGGCTAGGGAGGGACGGAGGGACGGCGGTTGGGTTGGGATGGGATGGGGGGGGGAGTATCCCGGAGACGACGCCCCCCGATCGATCGCGGAGCCGCGTGCTTGCTTCCTATTCTCGAGTAAATCATCCCGCGGAGTGAATCCCGTCTCCCGGTCAGAGTCGCCGGGCAATTAACCTCCCTCCGGTCGAGATTTACGGCGAGAGGGCGGGAGGGTGGGAGGTAGGTAGGTAGGTAGGTAGGTAGGGAGAGGACGCCTTTACCTCCGCACTATAAATAAAGGCCGCGCGGCAAATCGAATAAAGACAGAAAGAAAGAAAGAAAGAAAGAGTGCGGGTGCGGGTGCGGGTGCGGGTGCGGGCGCGGGTGCGGAGACTCGGACAATTGGCAATCGGCGATCGGCAAGGGCCGCCCGGATATTTCCCGTTGGTTAAGCCGATCATTGTCGCGGTAACAAGCCGGCTATTGACAGGTCCCGCGTTCGACCCTCGGCTACTCGGCCCACATACTAATGGCGCATTACCTTAACGCCCTACGTTCGGTTAGTTACTCCTCGGGGAGTCCGAGAGCCCTCCTCCACCTCAACCTCCCAACCCCGTCCTCCTCGCTACCCGTAGTCCTCGTCGTCTCTACGTAGTCTACGTAGTCGTAGTCGTAGTCGTAGTCGTCGTCTTCGCCGTAGTCGTAGTCGTCGTCGTCTACGTAGTGGTCTTGGTCGGTGCCGGGATGACCGGAGAGCGGGGCCGCCCCCGGGATCGTGGAGGTGAGCGTCTTCTCTCCCGCGCCGCGGACGTCTTACCCACTTAGCCAAGACTTTTCTCGCACGGAATCTCAATGGCCGTAATCGCCGGGTGGCCCCGACAGCCAGGAGCTGCTTAATTTCATCACCGGCTCGCCGCAGCTCCCGGAGATGAGGCGGCCGAGCTCGCCCATGCAAAAGTTTTCCTCCCGCTTCGCTGCACCAGACCTAATCAAATTGTCCACGATATAAAAAGTGCTTATTTCTTCCTTTTTCATCCCAACCGCCCATCCTCTTCACCCTACATCCCCTCTCTGCTCTCTCTCTCTCTCTCTCTGCTCTCTAATTCTGTCCTTCATTTGTACTTTGCTTCCTCCTATCGGTAAATTCGCCCCCCCCCCCACCATCCGCCGCTCGCACTCACGTTAATCATTCTCGCTCTATAATATCGTTATTATCATCATTATCATCATGTCATTATCGTCATTATCATTATCATTATGATGATGAAATACTGCGGTTATTGTTGTCGTCGTCGTCGTCGTCGTCGTCGTTGTTGTTGTTATTATCATTTATGGTGGGAAAAGCCAATCGCTGTGGGTGGCTGACCGTACGGACACGAATCCAAGACTTCAATGCCCGTTTTCGCGTTCCTCAAAGACGACTGACGACAATACGTCGTCTCACTCAAGGCGTTTATCTCGTTGATGATTACTTTGAAGGAAAAGGAGTTGATTACATTATTATCCGCTGATTGTAGAGCAGAGGCGGAGAGAAAGTGCGAACCGTTACATTATCCACTCTCTCTCGGTCTCTCTCTCTCTCTCTCGGTCTCTCTCCCTATCGAGCACGCGATAGCAGCCGTCAATAAAACAAAAACAAAAAACAAAAAAAAAAAAAAAAAAAGAAAAAAAAGAAAAAGGGCAGATATGAAGGACCGTTGACGACGATGGCGTCGGGGTGAGAGAGAGAGAGAGAGGGGATAGAAGGGGTCGGGGCTCTGTCGGATAACGACGGTTGGGTGGCGGGAGGGAGGTAGGGGGAGGGTCGTTGCGCGTGAATTTCAATCGACATCTTATCGGGTACCTGAGCCCGTCCGTCGTTGTACAGGCAGTCCCCGCGGCCGTCTACGTCGAGTGCCCCGCTGGATCGTGACCAAGTGGACCTCCATGGCGAGGACAAAGCCGCGGGTGTCGCGAGCTCGGGGCGCCGAGAGGTGCTGCTCTTTTGTCCGGGACCAGGCCTCGACGCGCCCCGTGCCAGGGAACTGACGGTGCAGATATCTGCTCGAGGCATCGGCTCAAACCCCCCTCCCTCCCCCCTCCCCCCCCCTCCCACCCCCCCCCCCACCCCCCCCCCCCCTCCACCACCCCACCGCTAACGAATCTCGAGTAAAAAACACGCAGCCCCCCCTTCCCCCTTGACCAGGGAAGGCCGGATGCGAGGTCTAACTAACCACTGTCGCCCAGCCCCGGCCCCCGCAGACGTAGAGTCGGCAAAAGAAGCGACTCGCTCGAGTCTATGATCCCAATCCGTTTTCACCTTGGCCAAGAGAACTTTGTCACACCCTGACACGCAGCGCCAAAAATACCCCGGGGACCTCGGTGGTTCGAGGGTAGTGTCGTCAGGACGTTTCTCCTCCCGGCATTTGCGATTCATCCGGGAATAGCACTCGACACTCGACACGGCGCACCGTCTCTCCCCCTCCAGCCGCGTTATTAATTCATCGATGCTCTCTCTCTCTCTCTCTCTCTCTCTCTCCTATGTATATATATATATAAGCGTGGGTGGGTGTGAGGTGAGGGAATGAATGGCCCCGACCCTCGGCCGATTTAACTTATAAAGCTCCGGGAGCGGTAAAAAGTAAGTCTCTCGTTGCCTGGCTTGGGCGAGGAGGTGGAGGAGGCGGAGGTGGAGGTGGAGAGCGCGAGCGATATTATATTATAGGCGCCGCTATCGGGATTCGGCATCGAGGATGCAAGTCACCGTCCTCGAGAGATAGTAAGACGTTGATGTGAATTAATGGGGGGCTTAAGTCGCGCTCCCCCTCGCTCGGCCCCGTCACGGCACTGCCAGCCGCGCCCGTCGCCTATGTGTTAATTAACAGGCAGCCGGGGGTGCGCGGGAAGCGCCGGCTTCCTCGTCATCGTCGTCCTCGTCGTCGTCGTCGTCGTCGTCGTCGTCGTCGCCGCCTCTTACCACCACCACCTTCGAGCTCCCGGGCGTTTATGTATGCAAAATCTTGGCTTAAACCACGGCGTCGCTCTTGTAAATATTAAGAGCGCCGAGTCAATTTCAATCTTATTTGCATCCCCCCACCCCTCCCCCACAACTTTTTCCCCGTCTCGTTAAGAAAATTTAGCCGGTTATCGGCTCAGCCGCCGCCGCGCACCCTCTCCCCCCGACTCCTACCCCATTACTTTTTACACTTTTCCTCTCTCTCTCTCTCTCTCTCTCTCTCTCTCTCTCTCTCTCTGTCCCGTTGCCAATAACCCCAATAACCCCTGCCAACGACACCCGCCCCTGCCCCATCCACCAGAGAAGCCGAGCCTTTCAGAGAATTAGAGCGGCGAGAATGTGGGGGGTAATAATACTGCATCTATTATTTAATTGTCGAGTGGGGTAAGTAAGTCGAGGGTTGCCGGGGCTCTCCTTAATCTCTCATTGTCTAGGTATTACGGATAAGTGGCGGGGAATTTAGTTCCCCCCACCCACCCTCGCCTCCCCCGCCCCTCGTAAGGGAGAGACCGGCCGAGCTCAAGGTCACGTTTATTATTAATAATGCCGGGACGGCCGAGCGTTGGCGCGAGCCGATGATCGCCGTCCACGAGGTGGTTGGTTATTCACGGGGGCGGGGGGGGAGGGAGGTTCACGGGCGATTAGAAGAAGAGGAGAAGAAGAGAGGGACGGACCGCGACGACTGCCAATATATACTTCGGCACATAAATGTTTTACATGCAATAACGTGCGGGATGGCCGCGTCTTTTTCCTTCTCTCTCTCTCTTTTTTTCCTTTTTTTTCTTTTTCTTTTTCTTTCTGTCTTCTTTACTCCCCCACACCTCCTTCGCCGTTGCCCGGCTGGACCTAAGTGCCTGCAGGCCCGGTTTTATTGCTCGGGGGATGGGGGGGGGGGTTAGATGGGTGGATCGGACGGCCTTTGTCCGTCGGGGGCATAATCTCGGAGGGACGGCCGGATAGCAAAGGTGTCGGGAGGATGGCCGCGCGTGTCCTTGCGCTCGTAATCCCCGGGCGGAAGTGTCAGGAGCCACTCTCCTCTCCTCCTCCTCCTCCTCCTCCAGCCGAAGGATCCCCGACTTTTTTTTCTTTTGTTTTTGTTTTTAATGCTCTTCGCCCCGTGTGGAGTTTTATCGCGGCAGAGGGGCGAGGCGCGAGCCACCGCTGACTTAATAAATACCCCCACGTGCCGCTCTCGCTCGCCCCCCTCGCCCCTCTGCCGCGTACCGGTAAAATCCGAGCGAGCCCGGACAGCCGACGGCTCGCTGCAGGTCACCGCTGCAGGTCACCGCTGCAGGTCACCGCCGCGCGATCCCGAGAGAGAGAAAAAAAAGAAGAAGAAGAAGAAGAAGAAAGAACAGCCAACGTTAACGAGAGAGAGAGAGAGAGAGAGAGAGAGAGAGAGAGGGATCTTACGTAATGGCTTAAATTTCTTTCTAACGGACCGTCGTGGCTAGTATTTTGACTTGCCTGACTCGGCCTGACTTGCGGATACATCGGCTAACTATAACGTCGACAATAATAGCGTCGCAGGGAATAAACGCAGTGTCCACGCGTCCGGGCGAGCGTAAAAAGTGCCCATGAAACTGATGGATCGCCGGACTCTGCGATCTCTCTCTCTCTCACACGCTCTCTCTCTCTCTCTCTGTCTACGGGAGAAAACGCGGGCCGCTTTTTCCCGTAATCCCATATCAATTTGCAGGATATCCTGAATGGTAAGCAGGTTTTTTCGGGTCCCGGGCTTCGTTGCGCGCGCGCGCGCGCGCGCGTTCGGACGTCGAATATTTAATATTCCCCATTTAATATCGCCGGCTCTCGCGTCCGACTTATAAATCAAGGAGCGCCATATTGCTGGCCCGGGCTATGCCAAACTCCACCACCACCCTGCCACCACCACCGCCACCATCACCCCCCCTGCCACCTTCGCCACCACCAGCACAGCCGCAGCAGCCCTCGGTAGTAGAGCGTCGCCACGGGCATAGCCGGCGGCGGGCAGGGTCCGCCCGACCGTACCACGGACGGGTAATTGTTTTTGCGGATTATAAATTCCCGGGGACGCGGAACGACGTTAATGGGACATCGCCGTGATAGAGCCTATTGGCCTCGTTAGGGCCGCTGCGTTTGGCGTGCCCTCCGACACCCTCCCGACCGTCAGACCGCCAGACCGTCGTGTCAAGCGCACCCCCATCGCCCGGTCCGTCCTTATTCACTCGTACGGCCGCCCCGTTGTTTCACCTCCCTTTCACCCGTCCCCATCGCCCATCGCCCATCGCCCATCGCCCATCGCCATCCCGAGACGTGACATCGTAGACGTCGTCGGCCCGGATGTCAAGAACCGTGTCCGGGGCGTTCCTCGCGACTTCCTCCTTCCCATGGAAGCTCAGAAATACGTCTCATCTCCTCGCACTTAATTTTTTTTCTTCCCCTCCCCGCCCCTCTCGGCCTATTATTGTCGTCGTCGTTGCCGTAACGTTGTTTAGTCGCGCTTAGGGGTAGAAGTAAGGCAGGGTGGTAGAGGCTCGCCCCCCCCCCGTGCCCACCCAGTTAACGTCACTTGGAACAACAATTTCAGTTCTAGAGCCGAGCGACTCGATCGGCTTTATCGATAGCCCCCCCCCCCCCATGGCTCGATCGACATTAGACCTTGGACCTAGACAATCCGACTCTCGAGCCCATCAAGTACGACGTGGACGTCGAGCGCTTCGCCAAAGTCATGTATAATAACTCGGACTCGGAATAACTCGGGGCTAAATCAATGTTGATTAAGTGAAACGTCCACGAGGTAATCCAGGATTAAGCCCACGCCATAACCTAACCCCCGTGTAGAAAGTATCGTATGGTCGTGAAGTGGCGCAAAGTCCGTTTAATGGAGACGTTAGCCAGTACCGTTCCATCCAAATCAATTTACAAAATAATCGTCATTATTAATTGGCGCTGGAAAATAATTGGACCGGCGTCGTATCGCTTTATTATACGCCACGTACGCGCAATAACCGAAGCTCTAGTACTCTTTCTATCTAACTCTCCGTACACGATTGACGATTTGCCTCCGTGAGGATATTGCTTAGGAATTCCGATACTTACTTGGGCAGTTACGTGTAATTGCGCCGCATTTCACGGACAGTCCGGCTTATCTCGGTAAGGCGAAATCCCTTATCGGAGATAAGGTAAGTAACAGGAGCAGGAATAGTAATAATACCTTATAGAAAAGTATCGTCCTCTCGTTATCGGGGTAGGCGGAGTGGGGTGGGGGGGACAGAGACGATAACGAGGACGGTGACCGAGTACGTGAAGAGACGCAGGGGCTTATTATTTGTAGCGAGGGGGGTGGGTGAAACGGAGAGGCATTAGGATAATGACCGAGCGCGTAAATATAAGGAGCGAGGAGCGAGGGGGGAGGAGGAGGAGTGAGGAGGGAGGAGCGCTATCGTCGATATATTTCAGCGCTTATTAATCGGCCGCGATTCCGGGGCGGAGGGTCCGACTGCCGGGCTCGATATCCGCTTAGTCGTGACCCGCGTCTAAGTCGCCGGACGCGGGGCTTCGACTTGCGGGGCTTCCATCGACGGCTCGATTAACCCGGTTCGCCTCGCTGCCCGGCTCTCGAGGCTCGTCCTTAGGCCGCCTCGACGACGAGCCAAAAACCTCCGCGAGATCGGACGATCAGTTTTTCTTTTTTTTTTTTTTTTTTTTTTTGTTTTTAAACAGCGGCCATAAATCCCAGGGGCTCGCGGGGGAAGACGGACGTAAGTGTCGGTATGACGGAGGGACGGGAGGGGGACGGAGGGGGGCGGAAGAGGGAGGAAGAGGAGGAATCCCTCGGGCCGCTTATCCGTGCTGGATCGCTCGACTAGACGACGTGCTGGACTGGCGCGAGTGAGTGAGAAAAAGAAACGGGCACGGAGACGTCGAGTGTCGCAGAGGCTGGAGGTGGCGCCGGTGGCTGAGAGAGAGAGAGAGAGAGAGATGAGAGACTGTGCGAGGGGCTTTTATAGGCCCGGGAGGCCCGCGATCACCCAATACCACTAAAAAGATAACAAAAAGATGAGGGAAAAAAAAAAAAAGAAAAGAAAAAGAAAAAGAAAAGATAGAGGAAGAAAGAGGAACAGAGAAAGAAAAATGAAGGAGGAGGAGGAGGAGGAGGAGGAGGAGGAGTAAAGAGCGGGAGGGGTAAAAAAGAAAAAAAAGAAACGATAGCGGAGACAGAGGACGGAGTCGGGCGGGGGTGGGGGGGGGCAGGCAGAGGCCATCGATCGATCGCTCCCTTGCAGTTAGCTGCAAATGGACGGGCAATAAGAGCCGGCCGCCATCCTTCATTTCCGATCGGCTCCGTAATTTTCCATGAGCTGCGTATTCCTCCGACAAGGGAAAAAATCCGAAAAAACGAAGAAATAAAAAAAGATGCTCGCTTCTTTTCGCGGTCGGGGTACAGGGGGCGGAGTAGGCGGAGGTGGAGGCAAGTCCTCGTCGGGCCCGTGAGGCCGTTCGCGCGACCCTCGGAGTCCACCAAGGTCCCATTGAACTCGGCTCTGGAAACAGCCGACGGCCGACGGTCGAGGGTGCCCGCGATCGGAGTCGGCGCACCGGGTCGGGGGCCGGGGACTGTAGAGGCGGGGGGGGGGGAAGCCAGGTAAGTGGTCATTGATCGGCATTTTAAAAGCACCGTCGACGCCGTCCGGTCTCGAGAGCGGGAATCGCACGGGACAATTAAGCCGTCTCGTAAGTACGTAAGCCAAGCTCGATAAGCGGCGGCTGCAACTGCCCCCCTTCCTCTCCTGCCCGCCCCTCCCAGTCCCTTTATTTCGTCCTTCTAGTATTTCTTTAATGCCTTCGGACGAGATTGGCGTCGGCGGCGGCGGTGGCGTGGACTCGGTTTCCTTGTGATTGGGGGTGGGGGAGGTTATTGGGGGGAGTTGGGTGGTTATTGGGGAGTTGGGAGGGGTGGTTAGCGAGGAGGTGCGTTAGGTCGATCGGTCGGTCGGTCGGTCGGTCGGTCGGTCGGTCGGTCGCCATAAACAGGACAAAGGGCCCAGGCCGGAGGAAATCGTCGAAAGACGCTCGGACGCAGCCGAGTCCGTGCAGACGAGAAGCGATAAAAAGCCCAAGACAAAAAAGGAAGGGAAATAGAGAGAGGGAGAGGGAGAGGGGGGCGGAGAAGGGAGACGATGGTAAATCGTGGCCGAAGCCCGGCCGTATGTGGGAGCACCCCGATTCCGGCCGTTGGGTGCGCTAATAATGGGCGGGAGGGCCGCTCCTGGGGCAGTTGACCGTGACTAGATAAAAAATACTGCCGACAGGCTCCCCTACCCTCGGTCCAGGGCGTATTTGCTGCGCCGGACAGAGCGAGAGAGCCGCCGGTCTCGGGGCGCTAACGGGGCTCCTCGGCAATGCTAATCGCGGCCGGTCCGCGCCCCCTCACCCCCCCCCCACCCACTACGAGTGCCTTACTTTTACTATTATTGCGTCCGGAGAGTCGTAAGGGACCGGGGCTGCGATCGGATAAAGCCCTGGGCCATCATCCTCCACCTTATGGCCGCTATCGGTGCCCACAGTCGAAGACCGACTCTCCTCCCTCGCCCCCAGCCCCAATAACCCCACCTCTTCCCGCCCATCCTCTTCTACTCTGTCTATGTCACCCGATCGACCTAAAGGGAGTAGTATATCGGGGCTTCCCGCAATTAGTCCTGGCGACGGAGGGCTTATTGGGGGTGGGGGGGGGGTGCACAGATTCCGGAGCCCGGAGTCCGGAGTCCAGAGTCCGGAGTCGCATGAGCGCC
Organism: Ceratosolen fusciceps; assembly: GCA_018883505.1. NCBI lineage: Eukaryota > Metazoa > Arthropoda > Insecta > Hymenoptera > Agaonidae > Ceratosolen > Ceratosolen fusciceps. The sequence goes on from RCIC01000019.1 coordinate 1,677,159, forward strand.
CGATAAATTGGCCCTACGACTCGTAGTCGCGGCTCGCGGTCAATCCCGCGATAAACTAGCCCCTGTCACCGCCAGGGAGCATAAAAATGCTAAGGAGATGAGGCTCGTAAATCCCAGGGACGGAGTCTCGAGGGCCATTTGCATTCGGTTACGGCACCTCAGTCGCGATACCTCCTCGCGCGTCCCCGCACCCGCTGCGTCTCCGCGACCTCCGTACCCCAACAACCCCCTCCCGACGATGCACCTCCCGTCCCGTTATTAGTAAAGCATATTTCATCGGTTCCTCGCCTCACGCTGACTCGATGATATTCTAATAATAACGCGGCTCCTCCCCCCCGCCCGTTACAGTACTCGCGACGAGCGCGACGACTCCGCTATCGTCGTTATTCCCGTGATTAGCATTATTTCTCAAATAAACGGACGAACGCCGGGGCTGTTTGCGTAAGTAAGTAGCGGCAAATAAATAACGTGGACCGTGTAGGTGCGGTGCGGTGTGGGAGGGGTGGGGTGAGGCTCGGACTGCCCTCTGATACGAATCGAATGTCTAGATGGGTATCCGAGCTGCGACGCGACCGCGCATCCTTAAATCATTGCCGATACATTTAACCATTATAACTTCCATCCAATTGAAATGATAAATTGAAGCGACGATAGTCTACGCGGAGGGCGGAGGACGGGGGGACGGAGGACGGGGGACGACGGGGACGACGGGGACGACAACGACGACGAATGGTCAGTTCTCGTTTCCCAGCCCTATGCTAAAGAGGGACATTTTATAGGGAGTCCGATTATTAGTAAAGAAAAGAAATAAAGAAGATAAACAGTTATCTTCTTCTACGTCAATGGGACCGTTAAACGTCGTTATTTTCTACCTAGATTTGGCATTACCTCGGTTCTAATTACCGGCCTCTCGATAGCAGGTGACAGAACGGATTAGGTATGCCCAAGCGATAAGTCGAGCCAAACGCTTAGCGACAATATTGGTTATTGTCGTTATTTGGGGGGAGGGGGTTATTGGGGAGAGACGGAAGCTGGAGAGGAAGGAAGGAAGGAAGGAAGGAAGGAAGGAAGGAAGGAAGGAAAATGCGAAAATGCAGTCGATTGTCGTGAAGAGTCCGGGAGTCGGAGAAAAAAAAAATCAATGAGCGAATGCGCTGCGAGGAGCGTCTCGTCAAAGCACCCCATCCGTGGCATCGCTTACGGCTTGGCGGGGGGGTTCGGGAGTCGGGGGGTTCGGGGGTCGGTACAGAGGGAAGACAGGAGCTAGAGGAGCTGAAAACGAGCGCCGGCCCCGCAAAAGCCTTTTAATTGTCAACATCCTCGATGATCGCATTAGATAGTGGTAGGGAGGAGGGTTTTGTCGGGGAGGGGGAATCGGAGGGGCAGGGAGGGATCGGTGGCATTAAAATTCAAGCGTCGATCGTCGGCATCGTCGACGGGGCTGTCGTGGTTATTGGGGTTGTTACCCGGGACCGGCCGGGCCAGGGGTTACGGGGACGTGGTTAGGTGGGAAGGGGCGGCGGGCGGGAGGGAGGTAGGGAGGTAGGGGTGCGTGGACGTAGTGAAGTGGAACGTAGAGCCCGAAAATGGTGTTTAGAAGCCGGGGTCGGGAGTCCGGAATGGAGGGTCGGCCCGGGTTACGTCGGCCTAAACGGATGACGGGCTCTCCGACGCGTGCGATCCGCGGCGTCGGATATCTCGTTACGCGCTCTCGGTGTCGTGATTCGCGTCGGCTGTCCGCCCCCACCTCCCACCCCACCCCCTCCCAATAACCCCAGGACGCCCGGGAATCACGTAGAGCCAAAGCGATTATTCGGTTAGGCTCGCGCGCCTCCTCCCTCCAAACACTTCTTCTTCTTCTTCTTCTTCTTCTTCTTCTTCTCCGCTCTCTCGATCTCAGCTAAGGCGCTTACCATATGAATCTTACGTCCCCCCCCACCCCCGATTTACTCGCTTACCCGATTTACCCGACACTCTTTCGGCGCCTTTAACCTCACTCGCGACACTCGCCCCGGACAACCAACGTGACAGCTGAACGCCGTCCATCGTTCTCTCTTGGTGATTCTCTTGGTGGATCTCCACCTCGACGTGCTCGTTAAACGTCGTCGTCGTCGTCGTCGTCGTCCGTTCGAGCTTCCCTCGGACCGGAGAGCCTCGTTTAAAGCTCCTACGTACGACACGGTCAATCACGATACGAACATTGATTGATCGATCGATCGATCGATCGATCCTCCGCGATGTTTACGTTACGTATTATTAAGGCTTCGCGGAGGCTTCGGCTAATATAATACAGGGCGATACCCCGAATCGGAAACCTACCCGTTAACAAACGCCCCGGTCGAGATTGACAATTACGGCTTGCCAACGTAAATAGCCAGCCGTCCTTATCGCCGATCCCGCACCGGGCGAAGTGGAGGGGCTGGGTCACGCTCAAACCGTTTAATAAACATTGGGCAAGCGATAAGCCGTGGCGATCGTTCCTTACGTCGGCCGAGCTGTTGTCCCGGTGACTCGACCTGCGGCGAGGGGGATTCGGGGATTCGGGGATTCGGTGATTCGGTGATTCGGGGGCGGGGGCGGGGAGGGGGGATGAAAGAAATACGAGGAACGAACGGGCTGTTTAGTAATGCTCAGTCGGCTAGTGGCGAGCACGAGGTTCCCGTTATTTTGGCGCACCACCCACCCCCACGACGACGACGACGACGACGACGACGTCCCGATAAATCAGACCGGGATGAGGTGTGAAACCCAATAGAGTCGACGGAAGGTCCGATATGCTCAATAACCCGTACGGCAAAGGTCTCAATAAAGATGCAAATAACAATAATAATAATAATGATAATAATGATGATAATGATGATGATAAGAATGATAATAATGATAATAGTGGGGTACGGAGTAAGGGGCAACGACCGGGTTGGACGGTACAGGAGGCAGCGGGGCCGTCGTCAGGATTACAGCGCCGCTTTTTAATCCCTGGTACGGTTCACGGCCACGGGCTCGACCAACCGCTCTCTCTCTCTCTCTCTACCTCTCTGGCTACCTCCCTCCCGCTGTCCCTCCCTCCCTCCCTCCCACCCTCCCACCGACGCTCGGTCGCTACGACCGCGGGCTGGCGTAGGCCGAGCCGCAGTACGCAGCTGCGACTCCGCCTACCGCCTCGCGCGATACAAAACCTCCCACCGGGTCCCTCTCCCGTACCTGCGGAGGGCGAGGCCGAAATTCCCTGGCTGGTCCTCCGTGCCCCCTCCCAGACTCGTCGTCGGCCATCCCCAATAACCTCGTCTACGAAGAGCTACGGAGCTCAATAGCTTGACAGCGCGGGGCCCCGATACGGCCCGATACGGCCCGATAACATGACCCCCGAGCGTAGACTCCAGGGTCCTTCCCCCCCCCCCTACTGATTACGACTCGGACTCCGGATTCACGATGACGGGCCGTTGAGTGGGTGGGGGTGTGGGGGGAGACGAGAACCGCCATCTGATTAGCGGCTATCGATTCCTCGGCACCTTTCTCATCCCGAGCGCGACCCGGTCAGGCCGCGACCCCCGACAACCTAGTGCCCCGCGTAAACGGACTCGTCAACTGCCTTTGCCGACCCGACGCCTCTTTCCTTAACTCTTTCGACATCATCTCCGAGCGTTAAGGGCTTAATTTCAACGTACGGCCGCGCGTACATTACGTCATCGTCGCCCCCGCCGTTTCCTTCCCCATCTCACTCGCCGTCTCTCTCCGTCTCTCTCCGTCCCTTATCGCCCTCCCTCCGGGGTGGAAGGGGGGCGGGGGCTGGGACGCTGGTGGAGACGACGAGGAGGATTTCGACGCGATCGGACCTCCCGACCTCCCGACCTCCCTGTCGACGACTCGAATACAAGTAAGGTATTTTTTATACCATATGGGAAGAAAAGAGCACCTAATGACAATGGAATCCAAGGTTTTCAAGGTTTTTTCTTCCTTCGTTTTTTTTTTTTTTTTTTTTTTTCTTAAAAACTCCCCACCAGCAGCAGCATCCATTCGTCCTTCCATCCATCCGTCCGTCCTTTCGTCCGTCCGTCATTATTCGTGACGTTGTTTGACAGGCGACTTTTGGATTACGTGTCAGGAAGGATGTCGCAGCCTTCGTAGGCGCCGTCCTAAACCAATTTCTTACCGTAATTGACAGTGCGACCTTGCCGATGCGTCCCTTCCTCCGGAGCTCGACTCGACTCGCTCTGCTCTGCTCTGCTCTGCTCACGCTCACGCTCACTCACGCTCACGCCCACGCCCACGAACAGGGCCACTGCTTCTCCGTCCTCCCCCCGTCCGCCCCATTATCTAGGTAAGGGGCTGGCGGAGAGGGACGAGGAACAGCGGCTCCTGGCGCTTTTGCGACTTAAAGAACGCGGTGGTCTCGGGACTCGCTGCTGTCCGTCGAATGCCCGACCTCGGCTGCCCGAAACGAGCGCACGAGTTTTTTTTTTTTTTTGTTTTTTAAGCCCCGCGTCGAGGATGCAAATCGGCCTTTGTTGCTCTGCTGGTGAGTATACTCGAGCGGACAGGGGCTTCGTGAATGCGAAGGGGGGGGGGAGACAATAACGGAGCGGAGACGCGGGCTATCGCGAGATCGGGAACGAGCGGCCTGCCCGGGAGCAGGTGGTGCTCGCTCCCCCCCTACCCTACCCTTACCAAAGGAGTCCTGGTGAAAGCAAGCGTCGGTGAGGAGGCGCGAGGACCCGGGAAGGACCCGGGGCTCGGCCGGATCCTTGTCGTCGATCGACGGCGGACTCTCTGCCCCCCACCCACCCCCCTCGCCCAGATGCCGGCTCATCCGATCCGACGATAGATCACGTAGGAAGCGGAGGGGCGAGGGGTGTGGGTCGGCCTCCCCGTCGCCTCGATCGAGACTCCCGTCACGGCCACGCGAATTCATTAGAAGCGGGTAGCGCGAGCTCCCCCTGGAATTAACACGAGAATGTCGCGCGAACGATGATTTATTTATAACGAGTACAAGGAGCCGCGGAGGCTCGCGGAGTTCTCGCTTACCCCACCTCGACCGTGTAACGACGCTCTTTCTTTTGTCCCGGTCGGTCGAGTCGTCGCGATCCCCATCCCGATCCCCATCCCGACCTCGATCCCGATCGAATTACCCTCTCGTTCGTGGACTGGATCGGACTGGATCGGATTTCCACGTCCGTCCTCACGTCTTCATCACCCTGGACACACAGAGCCGTTGGGGGACGGGAGGAGCTTAGTTGCGGGCGATTACGATTCGGAGTCGAACTGGTGAGACGAGACGGACTCGATTGTTCTCGACGGTGCCGTCAAAAGCTGGCTGCAAGGACAAGGAGCGCGCGGGTCGTCGTAGCGCGCCGTGTGGAAGGGGCGAGGGAGGCGAATGCGAGAAGGAGGCGACGATAACGAGTGTAGCGCTCATATTCGACGGTAAATAAAAAAGGCGTGGGGGGGGGGGGGGAGGCTGGGGGTGAGGGGTGAGAGGTAAAAGCTCGACGAATATTCCCGCGAAACGCTGAGTTGGCACTTTGGGCGCGAAATGCGAATCGCCGGAACTTTCCCTCCCTCACCCTCTACGCTTCTTCCTTCGCCCCGCCAAGCACGCGTCGCCCACACATCTCCGACACATACGCACATACTCTCTCTCTCTCTCTCTCTCTCTCTCTCACTCGCTTTTTATAGTCAATAGCGCTACGACGACTCCTTCCCTTTCGCCTCATTTTCCTTCTTCCCTCTCTCCCTCTCTCTCTCTCTCTCTCCCTCTCTATCACTTTTTCTTCAAGTCTGGATCATGTATGAAGACTTGAACGTGTGTGCGATGGATTTGAGGATTATGGTAAATAAAGTGAGCCGTTTTCTGAAACAGTCGTCGGCGACGTTTATTCATTATAATAAGTATAATAATTTTATGTACACATTGGACGACATAACGCGAATTAAAACATATCTCTGCGTCGCCATCGGGTGAGCCGCACGACAAAACGGTAATTTATAATAATTATATATGTTCAATTACATGCATACATACACGTGCTCTCAATGCCCGTACGTACACACGCGTACCTACCCACCTACCCACCCACCTACCCACCTACCTACCCACCTACCCCCACCTACCTACCCACCTACCTACCTACCTACCTACCTACCTACCTGCCTACCTACCTACCTACTCATCCAGCCGCGTACCCACGCACGCGCACGTGCGCGTGTATGGGATAGAGGATAGATGCCCAAGAAGACTCGGGGGTGAGCATAAGTTCGCGGCGTGGCAGGCGCATCGTGCTGGACGTGTATATACATGCGAAATAATGGGCCGTTCGTTACATCGTTGGGCCTTCGTCTTCCCGGAAAATCGTGTGCGTTTCTACGTCTCCGGTCTTTGGCTGGTGTGCGCACGCGCGATCCCCGTGTATGCTGCGTACATATTAATCGGGGCTACTTTCCGAACAGCCCTTTACTGCAAAAAAAAAAAAGAAAAAAAGAAAAAAAAAATAAAAAAAAAAAAAAAAAAAAAAAAAAAAAAAAAAACGGAGCGTCATCCCCTACAAGTAAACGATAGATTATATATAAAAAAAAAAAAAAAAAAGCTCTATGGATCATAATAAAAGTATTATTATTGCCTGCGCGACGCGATCTTATATCTTCCTGTGCCGTTTCATTAACACACGTAATAACTCATTTTTGTGCCTGAGAACGTAATTAATTAATTAATTAATCGTAGAATAAAGGAGTGAGAGGGCGATTCAGATCGACTTGGCGATTCAGAGATTTACGAGGATCGCGGCGCTTCGATGCGCCTCATTACGAATAATTTACGTATCCTCGCTGTATCGGCTTCGGTAACATTGTAGATTTAGCTAGATCCTTTTTCAATACAATATTTTTTTCAAGTATGCGAAGCCAGCCGATCTGTGGGGGTGAGGAGGTGGGGGTGGGGGGGTGGATGGGGTGAGCCTCCTCGGCTACGGCGTCGTCCGGCCACGCTTTCATAAACGCGGTTCACGGGCAAAGCCTCGCTTTCTCGTACGAGGAGGGCCCCGATGCGCGCGGACGGCGTCGAAGGGGAGGCATCGCCGTCCTGATCGAGCCATTCTAATCGACCGTCGAATCCGAACGATTATTCGCATAAGAAACAAAACGAAACGAAACGAAAACCATACGTCCATACGTGTCGTATTTAAATAGAAATAATACTTTTGCTAAATAATAAGTGTACTCCGATTCGTGAAATAATAATAATAATAATAACGATAATAATAATAACGATAATGATAGTAATTATAGAGGTAAATAGTAACAATTAAAGTAATAGCGATAGCAGTAATAGAGAAGTAAAGGAATTACAATAATTGTGTATTATTTACAAGAATCAAGTGATCGACAGATTATTTATTGCACCACATGATAGGCTCTATCTCTCACACGCTCTCTCACACACACGCTCTCTCACACGCTTTCTCATGCTCTTTCACGCTTTCCCTATCGTTAACGCACGTATTCTAGAAAGACATCATTCGTTAAAAATCAATCAAGGAAATATAACATTCTCCTATATTAAGTAAAATACGTGATCGTCCTTGCTACAGGACGCAGCTTTACGTTTATTATCTCGTACGTCATTATGAACTTTGCGCTACGACAATTGTTTTCGTACGACTTATACGACCGTAGAGACTCTCTCTCTTGCTCTCTCTCTCTCTCCCCCTCTCGCTCGTTCCATTTCTCCTGCTCCTCCTCTTGCTCCTCCTCCTCCGCTTTCGTTCGTTCGTCCTTCTTCTTCTTCGACTTGAACCCTCTTCTACTTCGTCTCCTCGTCATCGTCCTCGACTACTCGGTTTTACTAAACACGCTTGTCTAGGACAGATCTACGCTGGATGAGATTCGTCGTTAATTCGTCGTTACATTAATCTAGTGATAATTCAGGCTCCACGGCGTCCCGAGCGCCAATTTAAATTTTATTAGTAAATTATCGGCAATGCCTCCGCCGTCGCGCCTTTTACAACAACAGTCTTTGATCGTGCAGGTCGGACGCATCGAGAGGATGGGATGGGCTGGAGGGGTGGTTATGGGCGGGGGGGGTTTGGCTGTAAAAGGATTCCGAAGATAAGGAAGGAAATAAGGACGGGTGTTCGGAGGAGGAGGAGGAGGAGGAGGAGGAGTGTGGTAAGTCTTCGCGGCGACGGCGACCTCCTCCCCGTCTCGCCCCTCGAGCAGGCAGTGCGGTAGCGGGCGTGTGCGCGCAGATCGAAGGGATCCGCGGGTCCAAGTCGGTCCGCCGTGACAATGAAGAAAAGGAAAAAAAAAAAAAATTCAAATTTACAGGGACGCGTGGCGCAGGGGCCCATCCTCCTCCTCCTCCTCCTCCTCCTCCTCTTGTGTAGAATGCGGCGGAGCTGGTGGCCCGTGTCAAAGGTCAGGGCAGCTCGGCTCTTGAAGGCGCGCGACCGACACCCGAGCGCCGCGATCTCGCCGCGGATAAACGCGGACAAAACGAAAAGCCACGCCGAATCGAGGATCGTTCGCTCGACGTTTATCGCGCGCGAAATTTATAAAATTAATAAACATAATAATAATGGCTCCAAGTCCGCGATAAGGTTGAGTTATTGGAGCTGCCCGGCCGAGCAAGCAGCTATTGGAGCAGCGGCCACTCTGAGGGGAGAGGGGTAACGGGGGCAGGGGGTGTGTGTGGATGGTGGGTGGGGGGATTATTGGGGATCGCCGCAATAACAAAGCGAACGGCGGCGGGCGAGACGAACCCGGAGATGACCGACTTGTCTTGATGTTTGCGAGGGTATCGTCGCCGACCCATCGCGCTCTTTCCCCCCCCAATAACCCCGACCCAACAACCAGTTACCAGCCGGTTAGCCCCGGCCCCCTTCACCTTCTGTCGAGCCATCCTCGGGTACCATCCTCGCTCGCCGACAAGGTCGAATCGACCCGACCCGACGGCTCCTCGGTCGCCTCCCATCCCCGACCGTACCGTACAATGATCCAGCTAAGGGCAGGAGGCGCGAGTCCTCCTGATGGGTCGGTGGTCGGTGGTCGGTGATCGGGGCTCGGGGCTCGGGGGAGCTGGATGAGCGCGCTTCTCGCTACGTGCGGACGGAGAGACTCGCTCGTCGTGTGCTATACTCACCGGCAGCCTCATGTCCAGCGCGGTCGCTGTCACAGGTAGACCTCGGGGCTGGCCGGGGCCGGTTGCTGCTGCTGCTGCTGCTGATTATGTTGTTGCTGTTGCTGTTGCTGTTGCTGTTGCTGCTGTTGCTGCTGCTGTTGCTGCTGCTGCTGTTGCTGCTGCTGTTGGTGTTGGTGCTGGTGGGGGTGGGGCGGCGGGTGGTGGGGCTGTCGGCTCCTGAGGACGGTCTCGTAGCGCTGCTTGTAGACGTCGCGCTCCTGCTGGGTACGGGCGAGCTCGAGCTTCAGGACGTCGATCTCGTTCTGGAGGTTGTGGTTAGCGGTCTCGAGGTCGTGGCGCTGCTGCATCCGCTTGCTACGGCAGTTCTGGGCGTAACCGCGGTTCTTCAGCGTACGCCGCTTCTGCTTCAGTCGCACTATCTGCCAAGCATGAGTTGCGAAATACGACATTTATAGCACATGGTGATGAACCGCGGGTGGCTCACACTCGATTGCCACTTGGCCGCACCTGGTGTCCTGTTAGGCAGGCAGACAGGCAGACAGGCAGGAGTCTCGAGAGCCGAGATCGATCCCCGTCCACGCGACTCCTCGACCCCGCCGCTCTCGAGGCTCCGATTCCAAGGGCTCGGGCCGCCATTTCCCCCGCATTCCTCCTCCTCTCTCTCTCTCTCTCTACTACCCTTCGTTCTTTCGTACCTCGGCCCCTCCCTACCCACGGCACCTACTCTCCCTGGCCACGACACCCGATCCCCTCGATAATCTCCAGCCTCGCCTCCTCCTCCCTTCCTCACCGCGGAAGACCCGCAGAAGACTCTCGGAGACCACGAGGTAATTAATTAATAATCGACACCCCAATGAAGCTTCGTTTATTGTCATTTTATCGGGAGGGCATTGCAAAAGCCCTCACCCCCCTCACCCACCGCCATCCCCGAGACACTTATCGACAAAATTCGGCTCATTATCGGTATTTGCTTTTTAAAATTGTGTCACCTCAATGGCCGACTGTTAAGATGACGAATCGACCTGGGGAAGCGTGGCCGAGAAACGTGAGGTTTTACTTTCGACTTTCGAATTATATAAAAAAACCCGACGGTCGCTTCTTATTTTTTTTTTTTTTTTTACTTTATTTGTTTACTTATATTTGGTTAAAAAGCTCGGTTCCGTGCCAGGGTTTTCTTCTTTTCTTCTTATGTATTTATTTATTTATTATTATTATTGTTTTTGGTAATCTCTGCTCCCTCGTTCGATGATTGTTCCAGGCGATTGGAGCTAAGCGTCGGCATACGAACGACGACCGCGCAATTAAATGTGCCGCAACGATCGTACGTACGTAGAGTAGAGTAGAGTAGAGTAGAGTACGAGGATATAGATAAATTGATATACGTGATTTGATGCGCGCGCCGGAGGAGCAACGACTAGTGGTGAATCACTTAGCGAGCATTCGATCTCGTATAATAATAGGAAATAGCGCATCGTCGGAGATAAGTTGACCGGGACGATAGAATTACGTGGCGAGGGGTAGGCCGCGAGGCGTATAAGCGAGCCTACGTACCACCCCCTCCACGTTACGACGCATCCCCACCAGTTAACAAACCCGTCGTGGCCGTTTACGTTGTGGCGCGCAACAACAACAACAACAACAGGGATACGGCGACAAGAAATATATATATATATATATTCAATTGAAATCATTAGACTAATAATACGTCTACCCCCGTACGATACAACGTCGCTTCCCACCCACTCACCCAGCGCGGAACGACGAGAGTACCGGGAGTCGCGGCGGTTATTCGGGACGATTGGTAGGATTGACTTAGCAATCAATGAGATCGTTGCGTTCCCTTGCTCCGAAGGGGACGTGGATCGCCGCATCAAAGACGTCGCGGCTCTTGTATTATGAACGTGGTCCGACAAATTCATGATTTTTTTACGCGATTCGAAGCCATAACGTCATTCACCGGCAGGCAATAATAACAATAATAATAATAATATTCGCGCTGGTTAATGTTTGTTTAATTTAAAAGGGGGCCTGGCTTATGCCAAATGGAAATCCTGGTCAGCGAGGCCATGCGCTAATTATGTATGCGTGTGCCCATTGATCGGGGGCTACGTATCCTTGCCCGACGCGGATTAAAGAGAGGAACCTTAAGGGGGAAGTTTAACCCCAATAACCGCTCCGTACCCGCTACTCTCCTCTCCCCCCGTAATCATAATAATGACAACGAGAGAATGATAATTGGTGGTCAAGGAATTTCCAGATACCTCTTCTCGAGGGCATCCCTGCAGCCGCTTGTTGAGCTCGCGGACCGAGAGGGACATGAGGAGCTCGTCGTTCATGAGGTCGTCGTGGCTGCCCGGCGGCTCCGAGCAGTGGTCGTGGCTTCCCGCCGCTCCCGAGCAATGGGACATCGAGGCCGACCGGTGTACTGCATCAGACAATTATAAACAGATAATGTATACAACGAGCAGCTTAACGAGGGTAGAGAAGCAATAATAACGGGCAGGTTATTGCCGGCTATAGCCCGTGTCTTTTCCTGCCCCGTACTCCTCCTCCTGCCCCACCTACTCCTGAATCTAACGATGCCTATGATGCTGCCATGGTTCGTCAGTTCGTCAGTAGTGTGACGAACTAGTTTTATCACCCTCCTCACCCCTCCTCTCCAACCTCTCCAACCTCTCCGCCCCTCCGCCCCTCCGCCCCACAGTCGCCATCACGTCGAACAAGTCGTAGGATTCGGCTGCCGAAATCCCGACTCCCGTTCCTTCGAGGCTCGTCGATCTAACGACAATCGTCAGAAAATCACGACATTCTTTTTATCCCCCCCCCCCCGAGCGCGTCGCTTAATTATGGCCGACTGCATGCACTGACCCACACTTCACCGTACCCACAATGTAAGTTCTCGATTCTCGTGAAATTCGATGCTCCGAAGCGTCGAAACTAATCGTGCATCGATGGACTTTGGCTACTCTGACGACGACGACGACGACGACGACGACGACGACGACGACCCCTTACCCCTCCCCGCGGATATCTCTAAAACTGATTCGTAGCTCGTTGCAGTGCTCGGTCATCGCGTCTCGGGCTGTTCGTCCCCGCGCCTCTCGATACCCTTACGAAGCCACGGCTTACGGGACCTACTTCGTATGGTGTGGACAGGACTGGGTCCACCGGGCCCCTGACTCGAGCCCGGCCCAGGGCCGCACGAGCTCCCGGAGCAGACGCTCAGCGGTCTACCGGGCTGCTGTGGCTGCATCTGCATCTGCATCCCGTCGTCCAGCTGTACGGGCATCATGCCCCCGCCGTTGATGCCGCCGGTGCCGCCCCCGCCGGCGGCACCGCTCGCGTAGTACTCGATGTGGCCGCCCATGATGTAGCCTCCTGTAGCAAAAAAAAAAAAAAAAAGAAAAAAGAGCGTTAACTCGATATTAAACTCGATGCACGGCCTCACCGACGCCCCAGACCCTGAATTCTCTCCTCGGCAGTTGACGGGCTTTCCGCCCCCCGCGACTTAACGCCCCCGCCGTCCCTCGCGCACCCACACACACTCACTCTCACTCTCTCTATGTCCTACCGGTCGTAGACGTAGACGCGCATCGATATTTACCACCATCGGCGTCATTTAGCCGCGATCCGCATTATAATCCCCCCGCTGCCTTTCTCCCAGTCCAGCCCAGCCCCCCCTGCCACCCGCCTGCCCGTCCCACCCTCTTTCGCCTCAAAAAGTCATTCAAGAGAACGCCCGACAACTCACCCTCCATTCCGGCTTCAAACATTGCAACCTACTAAGCGATATTTCCTCGAAAACTCAATTATACTCCCGATAAAGTTATTCTATTCGCTGCTAACTGTACACTAAATGTATACTTATCGAATTAGATAGATACGCGACTAAACAAATCGTTAAGACGATGAATTTTTTTTTTTTCTAACGTTTTTCAAAAAAAAAAAAAAAAAAAAACTATGTCGAGGCTAGGCAATTACAATAATTTTGGTTAATTATCGTATTGCGTTAATTATGATATTCCCTCGGCTCTCGGTAATCACTGGCCGATCGATACATTTTTTATTCCCTCGTTATCCACGACGATCCTATTCGTTTCTCAATTTTAATTAATCGCCTCACCGCTCTTTCCCCCTTCCCCTTTCCCACCTAAGCTCGCGCAAAACTGTCCCGTTCTCGGAAGCCCTGTGATTTATTCGTCACGGTGGCACCTTTGCGAAACTCCATCTAATGGGGGGCGCCGACGAAAACAATAATAATAATAATAATCGGAAAAGAACTGTTTCCCGGAGATATTCGATCCCGACGTCGTTCGGGCCCAGCATCTCCCGAGCCGCAACGATGACGTTTAACGTATTTTAAACCTCAATTGACATTACGTCACTTATTATCGTTTCATACAACAAGATGAAGAAGAAGATGAAGATGAAGAAGAAGATGAAGATGAAGATGAAGAAAGAAGAAGATGAAGAAGAAGAAGAAGAAGATGACGACGATGATGACGATGACGAGGATGAAAAAATTGACTCAAAGTCTCCGGCATGAAATTGTGCGCAAAGCTACGAGAGACAAAAAAATCCCGTTGCTTTATTATTGGATACGAGTACAATGTATCCGATAGCTTACAATTCGTTATTATTGTGTATACTGATGCGAAAAAATTTGTTTCTCCAATGATAACGGCCTTTTATAATCTTTCCGCATGTGCTCAATTCAAATTGAAAATGTGATGATTGTTTGCGCCACTTGGGCGCAATCTCGAGATTAATTATAAAACAGAAAATTAATCTCCGTACATGTATTTGTAAGCTCTTGCGTTTTCGTCAAAGATCGTAAAAACACGAACAATAAATAAAAAATAAGAAGAAGAAAAAGAAAGAAAGAAAAAAAATAACCAATAAAGTAGGAAAACGTTGGAGGCCGTGATTTCTTAATTATTCATATGTAATTATATTCGTCGATTCCGTCCCTATTAATGTATAATTTTCAATGCGCGACGATGACGGAAGATGTAATACATATCTAGTACGTATACATTTAATATTATTTATGTATCTAATATTCTACATTGAATAAATACATATAATCGGTTCACAGCGGATAGTTTATCACTAGAAGAATTTAAAAGCCGTTAGAAAATAACAACAACAATATATATAAAGAGAGAAGAAGAGAGAGAGAGAGAGGGGAGAAACTCTAATGCGAATAGAAGTTCATGTAATTAAGCTTTGCGCAAGCCTAGGCAATCTTAGCATACATTTGACCTATGCGCGGACAGAAAAATCTCAAACTTAGTGCTTGAAAATGTTTATCCGCCGTATTTGTCAATTTTACTCATTATCGACAATATTGACTATAATATTCACTTATTGAATTATTATTATTATTATTCTTATTATTGAATTATCCATACGTAAATAAATAATGAACGATTGATGATTTCGGTAAGGTGAATTATAAATTATAAATCATTCGTGCTAATGATAGGAGGCGATGCAGAGGAGGGGGAGTTACAATACAATTAAGTCGCTCGACGTAAGGAAGCATTTTTCATTCGGAATAATTTGCATTCTTAAACGAACCCCTGTAATCCGTATTAGACACACACACACACCCCACCCCCCTCTCCTCTCCTCTTACTAATAACTCGTCAAACGCCTAATACGGCAGACATTGGTAGTAGTTCAGGAGTCACCGCTTCATCATCATTCCACGGGATCGGTTTTAATTACTTAAAGCGTACGACTAATTATTAATTAATTAATTAAATGAAAAGAAAGAAAGGAAAGAAAGAAAGAAAGAGAAAGAAAGAAAGAAGAAAATGTAAAATTCGTAACGATCCTTGGGATGTAATTCTGCGGACGATCACCGTATCGGCGGATACAATAAATTCCACGTCGACGTTTATATTATAACACATTTGCGGTAATGTAATTCGTACGGAGAGTCGAAATATCCGACTCGTATATTCGGCAGGCCAAGTAAATTTTCGCTTTATTAACGTACCGAAACACTTTATTCATTTAAACCAATTACTTAGGTTGGTACTCATTTGGGAAAGTAGCTCGACCACCACCCCCAATAACCTTACTACCCCTCCCCCCCCCCCCAATAACAATCACGACAATGACAATAATAATGGACAATTTATTAATAAAATAATAAGACAAGACTCGAAGGTTATTGGCGGGTGGGGTGGGGGAGAGAAAATATCCGAAATGGGACGTTCGTATAAAAATATAAAGGTTCGGGAAGTTAATTGAAATGATTTCTGGAAGAATGAAAAAAAGAGGAGAAGGAGGAAGGAAGGAAAGAAAGAAAAATGATCCAGAGTTTATAGGAGGGGGGAGGGGGTCTTGGTAATGAATATGCAAATTAATGTCGTACGTACAATTTAGACTCAAGTTCATCCGTGAATCACGCCGTGCCAAATAACTCATCTATTTTTAATTTGAATTAATAACATTTACGAGCGGGACTTTTAAAAAAAAAAAGCCCCGCGCTTCGTTCTAATGTCCCCCCACCCCCAAATAATTAGCATTCCGTTTGCTTCGTTTAATTTAATCGGCCACGTTTATCGACAGCCCCGATGAAAATGTCGATGGGCCAGAGAGAAAAGCGTGGAAAGGGGTTGAGGGGTGCGTAAGGTCGGCAATGTAGTTGTTGTTGCCGACCGTTACTCGTATGAGACTTCGTAATGTTATTACGAACTCTGGAGCGACAATAATAATAATACGACGAAGAGTAGAGTACACGTAAATTGGCGAAACTAAGCGAGGGTTGTATTCTTATACGCTCATAGGAAATCGTAGGGGATACGGCGGGATACGTGCAAATTTTTTTACACGTTGCCTGCGCACAAGGGAATGACGCGCGCCTACGCGTTTCCATCCTATCTACGAATACACGTTTGTCATTGTATTGGTTGAAAATAGTTGAATTAGTTGCAGCTTTAGTGCTTGGGTCGAGCGCCTTGGGCTGGCGAGTCTTTGGTATTTTTATCCGCTGAGGAATCTGATGAGTCTCTTCGGATTCGGAGGTCAGAACCGATAGATAATAAACTCCCCGAGGTAATTTTTACTCGATTAATTGACTATTACTCGTTGTCGTCGTTGTCATAGTCGTCGTTGTCGTAGTCGTAGTCGTCGTTATCGTTATATTGTTTGTATTGAAAGCTTTTGGCGTCAGCGAGAGGGATGAGATGGATGCTCAACCAAGTTGGACCAAGTTGTCCCCAACGTACGTAATTATTATTAACGAGAGCCTTTAGAGTGAGAGAGAGAGAGAGAGAGAGAGAGAGAGAGAGTCTCCTGTCGTTGTATAAGTGAAATCGGTTCGATCGGGGCTCGTCCCCGGCTTGTCGTGTAACCGAATAACTCTGCCGGACTCGCGCTCCGTCAAACAAATTAAGCGCAAATCTCCTCCCCCCCTCCCCCGATAAACCACGGCCGACCATCGCCGACTTTCCTTAACTTTCGATTAACGCGCAGACTGTTATTGCGTCGGCAATAACCCCACGATCCGCTCTCGGGGTTCTCGGCCACCATTGTTTATAATATATAACTTGAGACTCACTCAACAAGAAACAAGAAACAAGAAACAAGAAACAAGAAGAATCTCAAACCTCGAGGCGTTTGCTCGTAATTTAATTAATTACTTCGTTCGCTCTGCAAAAGAAGAAGAATAAGAAGAAGAAGAAGAAGAAGAAGATGGCGATGATGAACGTGACGCTCTTGAAGTTTTTAAAAAGCTCAAGCTCGAAGCTCGTCGCTCATAAACATCATTCGGCTTTATAAATATATATATATATATATATAAATATATCCAATACTCATTGGCGAGTTAGTGTTTATCGTATGAGGCAACGCGACGACTCCGTAACGGCCCCGTTGTATAATATAGATTCTAAATCCGATTGATCGTCTCGCGACTCCTTATCCGCGGCTCCGTAAATTATTTGCCCCCCCCCTCCGTTCTCTTCGATTACAATTATAATTCCAATTCCGAGATTGATGCTGGAATTAGTCGTTGAGTCGCGGACGACTTTGCGCGTCAACTGTCTCTCCGTTACCCCGATGTTGACCCCTTCCGTCCCGTCCCGTCCCGTCCCGTCCCGTCCCATGGCCACCCCGCGTTCGGGGTACGTAGCCTTTATCGCGCGGGCGATCTGACCCGACCCCTTCCGCCCCATGCCACTGCCTCGCTAAGATCGAATTACCCCCCGGTTTACCTATACGTACATCCATCCATACATACATACATACATACATATATATACATATATATATATTGTTTTTTTTCAAGCCTCCCATGAGCCCAGCACCAACACTTCATCGTCACAGGTCGTCGTCGAGTCTTCTACCTCGAGATGCTGCACCCGATCAGCACCGAGTCCTACCTGTCCGCGACCGTCCCACAGCGCGATCCCGGTGCCGAGGCTCCCAACACTCTCCAAGCGCTCTCGTAACCAAGGAACGAAGCGAACTTGTCACTGACCGGTGTGCCTGGGCAGCCTCGTCGGGTGTCCTCCCTGGTGATGGATGCCGTGGTGGTGGTGGTGCTGCACGAGGTCCGGTAAATGGTGTCCTGGCCAGTGCTCGGGGTCCATGTCGCCCTCGGGCCCGGATTCCGGTGGACAATGAGGTCTCAGGTCGAGTGGCTCCTGGCGGAGGCTCGGTGCGAACCAAGGGACTCCATCGGGTAGGATCGCGTCCGGCTGTTGATGCTGTTGATGCTGTTGCTGTTGCTGTTGCTGTTGCTGCTGATGCTGCTGTTGCTGATGATGCTGTTGATGTTGGGGCTGCTGTTGTTGTTGCTGCTGCTGCTGCTGGTGTTGATGTTGGGGCTGCTGTTGTTGTTGTTGTTGTTGTTGCTGCTGCTGCTGTTGATGCTGATGATGCTGTTGCTGTTGATGCTGTTGATGCTGCTGTTGCTGCTGCTGCTGCTGCTGCTGCTGCTGGAGATGCGGCTGGTACTGCGCGCGCTCGAGCCTGTCGAGTCGTTGCAGATGATGGAGGGCCGGGGGCGAGGCCGAGACCGGCGGCGTGTCGGGTGGAGTGCCCGGATGCGAGAGGCCCGTCAGTCCAGGTCCGTAGGGTAGTTTCAATAATACCCCGGCCTGGACGACGTGCTGCAGCTGTGGCTGCCCGTACGGAGGTTGTTCGAGCTCGTGGGCTGGGGGTGTGAGGGGTCCGAGGGCTCCGGGTCCGGCACCCGGAGGTGAGCCGAGACTCCTGAGCTGGGGGGCTTCGTGGCCGAGGAGCTGTTTCGCAGGCACCCGGAGCTTGTCACCGGCAAGGGCTGCGGCCGCCGCGGCCGCAGCTGCTGCCGCTGCAGCCTCGCGTTTCACATCACCCGGGTCCAGGTGATCGAGCACAAACTCCTGGACGTACTCACGGGCGAGGTGCTCCTCGGCCTCCATTTTCACCTCGTCGACCGCGACGACCTCGCCTCCGGCCGTGGCTGCATAGGGCTGCAGCCCAGCGCCCGCTGCGACTTCGCTCGTCGCCGCCGTCGTCGTCGTCGTCGTCGTTGTCTTCGTTGTCTTCGTCGTCGTCGTCGTACTCCTCCTCGAGTCAATACTACCACCGGATACCTTACTTCTTATATTGTTCTTGTTGTTGTTGTTGTTGTTGTTGTTATTATTACAGCAGTTCCTGATACTTTTGACGTCGAAGACAATGTTGTCTTTGGTCGTGCTGTTGTTATTGTTGTTGTTGTTGCTGCAGATACTGCTGCTGCTGCTGCTGCTGCTGCTGCAGATGCTGCTACCACTGTCGCTATCGCTGCTGTCGATGCTGTGCCTCCTGGTGGTGCTGGTGACGCACCTGAGCTCAGGCATCCAACATAGCGACACGTCCGAAACGAAGGATGTGACGGGGCTGTTTTACTGGATTATCTACGTGCGTTGCGTGACGTTTCTGGTCTGCATGTGCGCGTATCCCTTGATGCCCGATAATCTCGATATGTACAACTGTTTGTTGGTGATCTCGCGCGCGCGGGCGCGCGCGGACGCGTGCAGTGTTACGTGCGTGCTTGAGCGGGAGTGAGAACGGGTGAGGAAAAACGAGGGTGAGCGCGATGATGATGTAGCTGGGGACGGAGAGAGAGATAGAGATAGAGGCGGGGTGCGACGGCGGGGTGGGGGGGAGGGGGGAGGGAGGGAGGGAGAGAAGAACTAGGGCGAGCGTGCTATTACAGATACGGGGTGAGATAGAAACAGTGATGAAGAGTGTGATTGTGTGATTGTGTGGTCGTGTGCGGTGCGGCGCGGATGCGCGCTCGTGTGTATATAAAAAATAGAGAGAAAGAGAGAGAGAGAGAGGGTGAGAGAGAGGGTGAGAGAGGGAGGGAGGGGGAGAGAGAGCGAGTATGAGAGAGCGAGAAAGGGAGAGAGAGAGAGAGAGAGAGAGAGAGAGTGAGTGAAGAGGAGCGTCACACGCGCGCGCCGGTCGAGCGAAGCGCGCGGCGGAGCGATAACTGAAGTGCGAAGGAGTCGCGGCGAGCGTCGTCGGCGTCGCGGCGCTTCGACGGGGGCGGGCCAGCGACGCCTCCAGCCCTCCGTTCGCAGCCGGGGAGAGAGAAGGACAGGGCGAGAAGGGGGAAGAGAGAAAGACGCGGCCGGGTGCTCATTGGTGGGTGGGAGACCGGGACGCTATTGGTCGGGCTCTTCTGGCTCGGCGCCCGCACTCCTTCACCTCGCGCTCTCCTTTTCACCCTCCCCCTCTCCCTGCCCCTTTTCCCTCTTTAGCTCGTTCACTCTCTTACTCTCCGCTGGTTCGTGCATTCCCGCGAGCGAGGAAACACACTCGTCGGCTACGGCCGTCGCCAACCCCTCCCCACCCACATCACCCTCTGACCTCCTACCTCGCACCCCACCCCACCCCGCGCCGCCAGTCTACCCGCCCTCGCCCTCTCCCTCTCCCTCGCCCTCTCCCTCGCCCTCGACCAAAGTCAATGGATGCGGATGCACCGTGTCGCGAGAATGTGCACTAAGCTCGTTATGCTAATTCCTCGATTTTTTTGGCTCCGCGTGGCCGGTGCCCGCCTCCCCATTTCGCCATGTCGATTTACAAAAGCGTCGAGGAGCTTTGGCTTCGGGCTCCGCGCCTCAGCCATCCGGCTCACCTTAGCCTCCCTCCACCTCGGCCGCAGTCATGGCCGCCGACGTGATCGGCTCTCCTCCTTATCGCGATTTCGCCGTCTGCCCATCATACGTTATTTATTTCTTACTTACTTTCTTATTTTTTTATTTTATTTTTTATTTTTTTTTTACTCTTTTATATACTCTTTTATTTCTTATAATCGGCGCCGTTACACCTTTGGCTGAAAGAGGAAGATCCTGCACGTTTTTTAAAGCTCGAAGGTGAGCGGATCCCAAAGCTCTTCAACTAATGGAGCCTTTATGTATGCAGATGCATTTCGACGTCAGATCACGCTCACGAGCGTAGGTAATAAACGTTTGGATAAAGTTCGAAGTAACGAGGCGAAGCTGTGCCGAAACCAATGACGTTGGCCTTTTCAATGATTATTTTTTATGGCTTTGTTGTATTACCGAAACCCCCGCGCGATTATCTGTAATTCGGACTTCTTACGACAAAGTCAATAACCCATTATCCATGGAATTTCGTATAACATTTATATCGTTTTTTTTTTGTTTGTTTTTTTTTCTTTTTTTTTCTTTGTAATTTAAGATCCGACGTGGATTCCTACATCCGCCATTTAATAAAAAAACGCATAATTCTCTCTCTCTCTCTCTCTCTCTCTCTGTGGATCTTCTGATTTTTTTCGTGGAGATCAAAGTTTGTTTTGAATCGCGCATATCAGTAGCGCGTAAAATTATAAGAATAAGAAAATAAAAGTTCCCCCGACATTGAGAAGCATTTAAGTAACGAGTAGTAGAAATAACAATTGAAGCGGATGCTCAGTAATATCAAGCAATTCGTATATATATATACATATGTATATATATATAAGGCAAAGATTGTAATGATAAAAATAGAAAAAGTTACAAGTCATTGCCTAATGATTTAGAAATATTTACGGAAGCTCCGGTTTAGCGTTAAAATCGTTAAGAGCAGCATTATTTTTCAAAAATTTCCATCAGACTGAAGTATATATTTTACTTTAAGAAGATTCTTTTTCGTTTTAATTTGTCGAAATGATAAAAAAAAAAAAAAAAAAAAAAAACAACGCCATTATTATTTCGTTGCGACATCTGATTTTGTCAAAGCAAAAAAGACCGAAGGAAAAGTAAAAGAGATTCCCCCCCCCCCGCGTTATCAAATAACGTGGACAAATGACCTTCGTACATTTGATCCACGGGTTTAAAGCGGTAAATAAAAAAAAAATTGCTTAGTCTAATGAAAACTTTTTAATTGAATTCACGCGTTTTAATGAAATACTTTCATACATTTCATACGTAAAAGTAATTCATTCAGAGGATTCATAAAAATCGCGCGAGACCCGTTACTTTCCCTAATGCTATTTTTATTATTTAGTAGGGGGGGGCGGGCGATTGGAGAGCTCGCGCGCCAAGATAATTAATTAATTAATTACCCGCGGAGCGATGAAGAAGCGGAAGGACGAGTTATCAACGGTCAAGGTGGCAAATTTAATTGCCAAATATATATAGAGAGAGAGAAGCGCTCGTAATCGGTTATTGGGGGGTTATCGTAATGAGCGGGGGAGGAAAAGCGTGGAAAGCGACACATGTTGCGCTAATGCAAATTGCACGTGGGAGGGGGAGGAGGGGTGGAGTCCACCCTGATTGACGGCAGCACCTGAAGGATATATCATTGACGGATATCTAGCTGATTTGTAAGAAGGCAAAGAAGATCGCGCGCGCTTGTGTGTGTGTGTGATAGAGAGATAGTGAGAGATAGTGAGAGATAGTGAGAGATAGTGAGAGACGGGGGGGGGGGCGGAACGAATGCGAGGAAAGTAAGGCGAGTGATATTTCGCCGGTCTAGACGGTTAGGTGAAACCGAGACCCAGAATAGGAACGACGGCGTATAAGCACCGATAGGATTGGCTATTTGCTCGAGCTGAGGAATTCGTCGACGTAGCACTTTGACGTCGTCGTCGTCGTCCTCGTCCTCCTCCTCGTCCTCGTCCTCGTCCCTTCTCCCTCCCCGACTTTTCCCTCAACGTCACTCTCTTTTCTACGTTGACCGAGCTCGCTCGCGCTCTTATACGATTAATTAATTAATTAATTAATTAATTAATTAATTAACGGCCACTCTCCCTCTCTCCCCCCTCCCCCCGCCATTTAAGGACTCTAATAATTAAGACTCGAATAATCGTGGCGGGGCGGGGGAGGCAACGGCTAAGGATGATCTCTCGAAGGATCTTACGCCCTTACGCGCCTTATCGATCACGGTCACCCACCCCCCCAGCCATTCGTAAACGTAGCGCGGGTAGAAATTTTATGCCAATCGGCCGGATTATAATAATTTGTAGCTAAAATGCAGCCGTAAATATTTAACGGCCGCCGTGGCAATATTTTTCATCCGGGGCATATTTGTTGATAAACAATATCGGCTCTGCAGATCCGAGTCGCTTTGGCCGGAGCTCAAGGAACTTTTCCGCTAGATTTACTGCCCTCGGCAATAGCATTCGAATAAGACAAGTATTTTTCCTCCTCCACCTTATCCTCCTCCTCCACCACCCTTATCCTCCTCCTCCACCCTTATCCTCCTCCTCCGCCGACGTCGCCGCTAGTCCCTTTTTCTTCTTTTTTTCCCTTTCTACCCAGGACGCGCATCCGATACACGCTCTCGCTCGCACCCGCGCCCGCACCCGCACCCGCACCCGCACCCGCACCAGCACCCGTACCAGCACCCGGAGCCGCTTGCACGCGAAAAGTCCATGGACTTTTCCGTTCCGTATCGTATAAATCAAATCGCTAAGTCAATTTGCGACTCAGTCATTCATCTTCGGCGACGTAATTCTTATTATTTCCGAATTGAATCTTTGAATACTCGACCAACTCTCTGCTTTATAATACGCCGAGCCGAGAAACTTATGGAATTATTTATAGCGAATCCGTGGACCGGGGTGGGTGGGGGGATGAGACGGCGGGCTACTCTACCGAGTCCCGTAACTTCATCGGCAGCCCGCGTGATTGGATCCGAGATTGAGTCGGGGCTACGATTATAAGGGGGCAGACATTCCGTCGCGCCTCGTCGATATTACGTACGATGCAATGGACAATTTACCCTCCTGTTCCATGACACGTTCCCGTCGCATCCATGTCGGTTTCCCTTCCTCCCTTCCCTCCCTCTTGTCAATGGCAAAGCACGTTACCTTACCTTACCTCACCTTACCTCACCTCACCTCACCTCACCTCACCTCACCTCACCTTACCTCGTACGACGTAGAAGTGGTTGGAAGGGTGAGGGTGAGTGGGGGGAGGGGCGGGCAAGCCCAGGGAGCAAAAAATTACCGCCCGAACGATTGTTTGTCGAGCGGACAATATCATTTGACTTGGTTTGCCCCGTATGATTTGTCAGTGGCTAAGCTACGCGCGGTCCACGAGAGCAACGGCATCGGACACCTTAGGGTGGAGAGGGGCGAACAGGGAGAGAGGAGGGATCGGCGATGCCCGCCGTAGATTTATGGATTTTCGTTATTCTTCTCCTGTTGGCAAAGGGGTTAAGTTTAAGGACGCGCCTCTCGCGTAGAGCGCGACTGCGAGAGAGAGAGAGAGAGAGAGAGAGAGAGAGAGAGAGAGAGAGAGAGAGTAGAGAGAGAGAGAGAGATAAAGAGAGAGAGAGAGTCGCGGTGGCGGCGGTGATAGCGATGGCAGGGGGCGGTATTCCAAGAGGGCGAAAGAAGAAGGCAGCTTGGCGGGACGGGCGGCGGCAGGAGCAGAGGCGTGGGGACGGGGTGGGTGAAGGAGTGCTGAGCCAGCAACTCGCCGCTGCACATCGATACGCCACGCCGACTACGAGAGGGAGCGAGTGAGCGAGCGAGCGAATGAGTGAGGGAGTGAGGGAGTGAGGGAGTGAGCGAGGGAACGGGGACGTAGGGAGGTCGAGAGGGAAACAGAGTGAGAGAGAGAGAGAGAGGGGGGGGGACGCGATGCACACCGAACCAATGAACTCGCTCCCGGTGCGTGTACCGTACGTGTGAAGGAGGGAGGAGGGAGGGGGTCGGAAGAGTGGAAGGATGAGCCAACGACGGGAGAAAGTGAATTTTTCGCGCGCGGACCGACCTACGACGTATCCAGCCTATTTACCGGGGACTCTTCTTCCCTTCGGCGAGCAAATTTTCATCTAACCTCCCGGAGCGGCGGCAGACCTTTGCAATAGCCTCCCGAGCTTCTCCCGACGGTCTTATCGCCCGGATTCTCGACTCCTCCGACCGAGCCCTCCAACGACACCCGCTCCCTCGCCCTCCCTCGCCCTCCCTCGCCCCATATCGCTATCTCTCTATCTATACGGATAGACTCTATCCACGTTCCGCGTGCGTGTGTGTGTGTGTCTGTTCGACCGTCTACTATCCGTGTACTACGATCATGTCCTATCACGCATGCAATTCCCTCTTCCTTCCCGTCTTACATTTTTCGAAACAACTTCACATTATTTATATTTACGTCCCTTACGTTGAGGGCAGTCCCATCGGGGAGCATCTTCCCCCCGGAGCTGCTTTACACCACTTCACTACAATAGACCCCAATAACGATATCGTATCGATCACGTGATCCCGTTAATATGGCATTACTCGCTTATCGATATGCATACATACAATTCCGTTCCCCATTCTTATGTCGTTCGACAATTTTCTACTTTTTTTTTCCCCTGCCCCCGCCCTCTCCACTAAATACGTCGCGTTGTATTTAAATAGCCGGGCAATGGCCGTGCAATGATCTAACGAGATCTACCAATGTTTTTATTGTGAGGCCGTTAGCCAATAAGGTTTCTTCACCAGCACCTACTCCGGGTAACTCCGGGGCAGCAATTTGCCACGCTTCCTTCGATACAACTTCATCCGACGTTAATTAGTTAGTTAGGAAAGGCGTTCCTCTCTCTCTATATATATATATATATACATACATTGTCAATATTAACGATCAGAGAGACTTGACCAGAGAGTTAATCCAAAATAAAAAATCAAAGTATCGATTGCTTCCACAAGGTCTACGTTATCAATAGAATTTAATTCGGTCACCGACTATCCCCACGTCTTTCTTCGTCTAATGAAACTATTACCAGCTCTCCTCTCTATTTACCAAAAATTATCATTCTATTATTCTATTATTATTATTGCCCAATGCAATTACGCACAACTTTTGGCGAGCATTGGATGAGCAATAGGAGGACGATTCCTCGGTAAATTTCTCACTGATAGATTGTTTTTTTTTTTTTTTTATAGTTTTACTTTATAAAGTCAAGCGAACCTTATCCAACGGCTCATGCAAACGTCTGTGATTATTTCTTCATTTGACGAGCAGCATCATCTTTATCTCGGAGTATCTTTTACAACTTACGCGACCAAATATTGCTTGACGAATATTTAATAAACATTTAATTAGCTTGTTTCGTGTTAAATGCTTGTTGCGTCTCGCGAAAAAGCTGAATGGCTGCATTTTTTTTTTTCCCTACCGATCGCGACCATTAACTCCAATCTAACATGCAATTGTTTTTATCTTCTTCTTCTTCTTCTTCTTCTTCTTTCCTTTTTTCTCTTCCTTTTTTATTTTTAACCAAGTCCTCGGAATCAGTCGATTTAAGGTCCAGTGTAACGAAGCGACGAACCACGCCCTTGTCCGGCATTAAATAAATAAATAAATAAATAGATAAATAAATAAATAAATAGATAAATAAATAAGGAAAATTGAGGGAATAAAAGAGGCCAGACGTGGAGGGCCACGAATTTTTATCGCTCGCTTTTAACTAATTGAATTAGCAGTATTTGTCAATCTCAATGGGAAATGACTGTAAAGGCTAAACGAAGTGAAAAAAAATCTCGAGAATGCTCCCAAGGGGTTAAAAGTGCTAAGCCTTTTATTTCTGTCACTTTATCGCGCCATGAGATCACGTATTGTTTGCTCGATTATGCCGTCGAGACACTCGTACACTCGTACATACGTACGTACGTACGTATAGACGTATAGACGTACATAGGCGCGGCGATCGTCCATAAAATCGTCGGGGAAGAGAGAGAAAATAATAAAAAAAAAAATAATAAAAAAAGATAAAGAAAAGAAAGGAAAGGAAAAATCACGGGATTAAAATGGCACGTGTGTACGTCGAATGAGCGACAAGCGCTGGCCTGCCTGCGTGTGTGTGTGTGTGTGTGTAAGTGCGCGTTAGCCGGTCCCACGGATTCACCTGGTGTCCAGGACTCAATTTCGTGCATACGCGACTGAAATGTCGTGTCGAGGAAATAAAACGAGTAAATAATCGCTGCAGGCGGTGTTTTCTTCTTCTTCTACTACTACTTCTTCCTCCTCCTCCTCCTCCTCCTCCTCCACCAAGCAGTTCGACTTTCCCCCGCGCCCATGAAAAT
The DNA here is from genome assembly GCA_018883505.1 of Ceratosolen fusciceps. Lineage (NCBI taxonomy): Eukaryota > Metazoa > Arthropoda > Insecta > Hymenoptera > Agaonidae > Ceratosolen > Ceratosolen fusciceps. Next base: position 1,703,804 of record RCIC01000019.1, read on the forward strand.
CTATCAAACCGCTCGCGTCCTTTATTATTATTCTTATTTATTATTATTTATTATTATTTATCGCTACGTGCGTGTGTACGTGCATGTTAATATTACGGGAAGGTTATTGGGGGTTTTCGTTTGTAGCGGATCCCGAGCGGGAAGAGAGACGGACGATAGGTATTGCGCTTAGGGCACACGGCATATCGGCAATGTATGATAATAAAAAAGAAAAGAGAAAAGAGAGGAAAAAGGGAGAAAAAACGAAGAGAGAGAGAGAGAGACGTATAAGAGGAGTAGTATTTATCCTGATAGGTACATCTGTATGTGAATGGATTATACGATTGGCCGGATCAGATGGCGGAGGATAAATATTTGAGCGAAATAAAAGACGGGGGACAGGGGACAGGGGACAGGGGACAGGGGATATTATTGCCGAGGCGAGTGATCGGGATAATAAGTGCGCGGTATATAAGCCGGGCCGGCGAGTAATTTCGCGAAGGGCAGGCATGGATCGTGTGGATCGGTGGATCGGTGGATCGGCCCGCAGCGGCCCCATGTAAATATTTTTATTTCGAATATCCCGGGTAATAAAGAAAATTAGGGTTATTCGGCTGGGAGAGTGGGGCAGTGGGGGCGGGGGGGTGCAGAGCTGGAGAGCCACGACGAAAGCGTAAAAGGGTCGTGGATCGAATTGAAATCCGTACGTACGATATGAATAAATTTCCTTGAATTTTCCTACCTACCTACCGGCACGTAACTGTACCAATGGAATAAAGGCCGAAGTAGCCGGTTGAATGGGACGGCGGGCTCGGCAATTAAAGCGATACGCCCACCGCCCAAGAAGACACTCGACGTGGCTTTTAGCTTAAAAAAATTCATAAAATGTCAATCGGGGGAGGATAAGTCGCAGATAAAACGAGGCCTGCGGTGCCGATCGCTAAGAGTCGGGTCGGGGTCGTTCGCGGGGGTGCGGGGGTGGGAGGGGTGCGAGGGTGGGGGGGGAGGCAGGACTGGGGGAGACCGTAGAAGGATACACGGGATATCGAGGAATGCCGGCTAAATGCCGGCGTGGGTCGGCCGTAGAGAGGGTGGCAGGGAGGGTGGTAGGGAGGGAGGGGAGGTTAGCGAGACTCCGGACAAAAGTTTCGTAATTGTTTTGAAACGATATGGTAGTGGGGTCGGTGGGGGAAGGGAGGGTGGTATGAGTCAGGGCTATAGCGAATAATACGGCCGGTGGCTCGGGGGTGAGCGGAGACGGCTATGACAATCGGCGGATAATCCTCCGGAGCGTTTACCGTCGTCGTCGTCCTCCTCGTCGTCGTCGTCTACGTAGTCGTAGTCGTCGTCGTCGTCGTAGTCGTAGTCGTGGCCGTAGTCGTAGTCCGGCCTGGAGCTCTATCGCGAGGCGCTCATTTGTTCGCCGCGATGACGGATGACAATGAGAAGCGGGCGACACGTCGGAGGGTCGGCTCTATTTGCCTCCTCGCCCTCTCTCCCCCCGCCCCCCTCCAATTAATCTCGGATCATCGCTGCGACAAGCCGCACTCGTTACGTAGTATATCCTCCCCCCCCGCCCACTATGACTTTATTACGGGAGCTCGGAAGGCACGGGAAACTCGGGGAAAAATCCCTAAAGCACGTGATCCATAATAATAATAATAGTTCCTAATCATTTTTTCTTTTTTTCTTTTTTTTTCTTTCTTTCTTTTTTTCTTGTTTCAGCGAATAATATAATAATAAGCTCGAGGAAGGGGAAGGGATGGATTGATTTGACATATCATCAGTATCTCATACGGCATCCTGACTGACTGCGATGTGATCCCGGACCCCAAAAGATCACCGATACAAAAAAAAAAAAAAAAAAAAAAAAGGTCTCTAATAAAATATCCTCCGTTTTTTTCGCCCTTAATGAAGACGATCGGCATATTATTGCTCTCTTGCGGGTCGATTCCAATCAACCGCTCCGCCGTTCTTATTTTTTTTTTTTTTCTTTTCCTTTCTCTTTGTCGCCAATCTCCGATTTTAAAGAGTCGACTCGATGAAACGTTAAAATTTACTTGTAGCTTATGAAAGACGAGCTGCGCTGTTATAAATTTGTATACAAGTACGTTGAGTTGATTATAGGTTAACGATGTCGAATTTTATGACTTTTTAAATATATCTCGTGCTACTTTTTACATTCCATTTACAAAATACCGATCCGTTGCTTATAAAACAATGCGAAAGAGCCGCTCTTTCGTGAAATGCCTGTTAAAATCGTCAAATTTCACAAACCCAATGTCGACGAGTGGTCGCCGTCCCCCTCGCAACCCCCTCGCCCCCCCCGCGGACACTCCGCTTAAAACTTAAGTCGAATTCTTTATTAAGCTTTAATGTTGTTCCGATATTATTAATTCAAGGAGCGCGTATGCGCGGGAGCGGGACAAGACTGGGAAATGATAAATTCCAGTTTATCGATCCTCCTCATAGGAGCATAGTTTCACACATATATATATATATATACAATATAATATAAAAAGGTGCAAAGTTGCGAACGTGTGTTTTTTGTTATAAAGTAATAATGCCCGGCTGACGATAAGAATGAAAAGCGCAATAATCGTAATAATTACGAAAACACCTCGGAAACCATTTGCGGACGCTGAAAATGTGAAAATGCGGTAAGGGTGGGGTGGGGAAGGGTGGGGAAGGGAAGGGAAGAAGGTAATAAGTTATGTTTATTTAAAACGCGGACGGACGAGTAACTCGTTTTAAGAATTTCATTATCGAGCCTTGGAAATAATAACGATGATATATTTTTATAACAGGATTATAATGGAAATATTTATTATCTCGTGGACGTAAAAGTTTTACGAGAGCTTTTAGCTGAATTTAACAAAACGGAAGTAATTTGATCGGCCCGTAGCCCGTAGTAGCATTTACTGCATCATCGGTACGTATATATGCGCTCGCTCGCTCGCCCATAACCTGTACACGTATACACGTATACACGTATATACGTATATACGTAGGTAATCTTCTTTGCTCATTGATTTTGTTGGAAAATAAACCGAGGATATTTTTTACCGGTAATTATCTCTAGTACTTTTAGAGCTTTGTTATACGTGCCGGCGGAATACGCCTCGGAATAAAAGGAGGTGGCTGCGGCGGTGGCGGTGTGGGAAGGTGGCGGTGGAGGCGGTGGAGGCGGTGGGGAGGCGGAGAGTAAAATTTATCCGTCGGCTTGGCTCTCATTGTCCGTAGATTAAGAAAATTCTTGTAAACTTAATTAAACCTGTTGGCGTTTCGGCCCGCTTATGCATTATTATAAATATGCTCCCTAATCCGGCTCTAATCCGGCCTGGGAGGTTGGGGGTGATGGAGGTGGGGGGTGAGGATGCTGGAAAATTAGCGTGGAGCAACGATTCGTAACGAGGGAGGAGAGCTCCCTCTAATTGGGATGAAATAGCCGCTCGAGAGGACTGGGCTTATCGCTGAAAAGCGCAAGTTTTCGTTTACCCGCGGAGTCGGGGTGGCTCCTCGTGATTGCCCGGGACGAGGGAGTGGGCGCGCGGGGGGGCAGGAGGGCGTTTTGTAAGAGGAGTTCCGTTGTTTTAAAAGAAGCGTAAGAAGCGAACGAAGCGGTCGACGTGGCGACGGTGGAGGGCCGGGGCCCGGGCAGTAGGAAGATCATGGGAGCGAGGAGCTCGCGTAGCAGCTCGAGGAGGAGGTGGAGGAGGTGGAGGTGGAGGAGGAGGCCGAGGAGGCGGAGGCAGAAGTAAAGGAACGCAAAGCCCGGAGCCGTAGCCGGATAAAAAAGTAGTAGCGAGCGCAACGTGTACGTACGGCGTCAGCGAAAATTCAGGAGCCGACGGCGGCTTGTTTACGGCTACAACAAGACGGCAGCGGCGGCGACGACGGCGACGACGACGACGACGACGACGACGACAACGATGACGATGACGACGACCACTACGACCACTACGACTACGACGACTACGACGGGTCTCCGATTGTCGGGTGTCGCGTGTCCGCGTATCACTCCCTGCCGATTAAGCATAAAACCTCCGGCAACCGGACGCGGTACACCAGGAGTCGTACGAGCGGAGAGAAGCGGCGCCGGACTCGGTGAGCCGCGGCCGCGTACCGATGACGACCACGACCACGACCACGACCACGACCACGACCACGATCACGAAGACGTTGGTCTTCTGACGGGTAAACGGGCTCCGGTTGCTCTCGCCAAGGGGGGCAGGGAGGGTGCCGCTACGTTGTTTTTTTATCGTCGCGGAATTCAGCGAAGCTTTCCCGGTACGTAAGACGAGGACGCGAGCGCCCGCGCGATACTCTTATCGACCGGCTAATTAGATTAACAGGGGATTTACATAGTTCTCCGCTGACATTGTATGACAACGTTATGTACATTCGCATAAATAAGCGCACGTGTCGCTCTTACGATCTCGCCTGCCTCGTGGGGGCTATCGGGGTGGTGCGGGGTAGGGGATGGGAGCACGAGGACTCCGATATTCCAGCCATTCCGATCCGTTATTGGTAACGGCGTGGGTAATAATAATAATCATTAATCCCGGTGCCGGTCAGGTAGCCGAGGTTGAGCTCCGCTTGTCGGGGCGGGGCGGGGCGGTGCGGGGATAGAGACTCGAGAGCCCGAGACTCCTTATCGTCGCGAGCGACACACGCGGGGGGGAGGGAGGGAGAGGGGTAGGTTTCCGCGAGTCCCGACGGCATCTACGGGCCAGGAGCGCTCGACGTCGTCCGTCGCCGTCCGTTTTATTTAACTGCCCCGTTATCTCGCGCAATAAGAGCGCGCGACTCTGCCGACCCTTCGACGCCCGCCCCGCCCCTCTCGGGTAAAGGATTTTATCACCAGGCAATATCCGTACGTACTATCGGCCTATCGACGCTCAAAATAATAAATTTAACGGCGGCACGAGCGCGTGTCCCGCTCTTCCCGCTCCTCCTACCCCCCTACCCCCCTACCCCTATCTCCCCCTCTACCTCCCTAACTCCCCCTAACCGCTCACCGCCCGCCTCTCGGCCGCCGCGGTCTCGCGCGCCCCGGGAGAGCCAGCCAAGACAAAGGGGCCAGGGAGGCGTAGCGGGGCGGTGGGGGGTAGCGAGATCCCCGGAGAGGCAAGGGTTAAGCGCAAACATCGTTAATTCGCGGCGGCGGGCCAAAAGGTCAACAGCGCAGCGACTGCGAGCCCGCGGCGTGAGCAAATATTCTGCGTCGGACCCTCTGGTGCGCGAACGCGATCCTTTGTCAGCCCCGGAGAGTCTTTCTCGAGGGCGCCTGCGCGCGCGCGCCCCGACCTCCCGAGGCGAGTACCCGCGAGCTGTTTGCACTGCACTCCTCGGCTCGGCCGTCCGCCACTCTGTCCCCGATCGATGCACCTGGTGCGCGTACTCCCTTGTACTCTCCTTGGTCTCCTTACCTGGCCCCGATCGTCCGTGCCATCCGACCATGACATCCGACTCCGATCGATAGGATACGTCCAATCATCAACATCCAATATCAAATTATTCACATTTTTATTTCACATAAGTACACCCGATTACATAATTACAATTACATTGCATCAGTTTATCTCGATCTCGCTTTTTCTTGTCTTGCTTCCTCATCCCTTACTTTATTCACGAGCCAGTAATTATTATTATTATTATTATTATTATCATTCGTTTGCCTAATTAGGCGCTAATTCCGCTCGTTTATTCGATAGAAATAATCTCGCAGTATAGGTAAGCGAGCCAACAATAACCTTCGTTATGGCTCTGACTTTCGAATTAAAGGGCAACGAAAGGTCGACGTTTTATTCGCAATCGACGGCTACTTCGATCCCTCCCGTCCCATCACCCTTAGAAGATTTTCTCATTACTCTCGACGATTATTCGCGCATTTTGTTATCGTGATCATAAGCTATCGAGAGACATAAACGTCAAGGGCCCTACGGTATTTCACGCAAATAATAATACGCGGTAAAATATACATATAACTATAACGTATAAAAGGATAAGCGATACAATGCTTTAGGCACGACGGAAAGTGTTTGCTCGGACGATTGCCGGCCGACATAATAATTATTCATCGTCAAATCGTCCCTCTCGTTTTCACAATAATACGTATTTTAAATACTCGGCAGCGAGTACGAGCGGGACGCTCGAGAGCAATGCAACTCTCTCAATGCAAACTGTTAAATTGGGATGTAAAAAGCATTTGCGGCTCCGGTCGAGTACATCGAGTGTGTCAATACAACGGAGGCTGTTGAGCGTTGAGGAAGGATTTTGAGCGGCGACGCTCGTTCAGGATCGGCGCCGAGGACAATTAATCTCGCAGCGATGAGCTTCACTGGCTCTCGTTGAAATCCTCAAAATTAATACAATACATAGGTGTATCGACGTCGACGCCGACCCGCCGAAATGCCTCCTGCGTCTACTTCTACGTCTACGTCTACGTATGCTTGTACGTGCGTGTACTTGCGTGCGCGCGTGCGCGCGCGTCGGATATGGGAGAGGAGGCAGAAACGATTAGCGGACAATAGTTTGTTAGCAGAATTCACCTGATGTATTGTTCCAGCCCCGGAAAATGTCGAGTCAGCTTTAAGTGGTCTCGCTGCTCCCTCCCCCCCTCCCGCTTTCTCAAACTACGGCGCGCAAATGACTTTTTCACGTACAGCACGGTCATTACTCCCTCCTACCACTCTAATTCGGATGGCTTTTCTCTCTGTCCCTCTCCGACGAGGCCATAAATCCATGTGGATCATAAGTAAACGTCATCATTAACTCTCTCTTTATTTTTATTTTCAATTTATTCTCAAGTGCGCGTGTACATATATATCAATATATCAATATATTGATATTTCCAATAGATCAAAGGCGATTAATTGCGGTATAAAGTAAAAAAAAACAAAAAACAACGAAAGCTCTGCCGTTTGCGCGTTATGACGTGTAGCGAATATATAAACTTGGCTCGTCACGTTGATAGACGCATCTATTTACACAGCCAGATTCCAACGTATCGACAAGGTTATTTACATGTGTTCGCGGACCGTACGTCCAAGCGGTGCCTACGTGGGGGTGAATTGTTGAAGCTTGCTGGCTCGTGGATCCCAAGCTTTCGCACGCTGACTCTTTTAGTGATCCGCCTTACGTACGGACGATCCTCCCCCGACGATCCATCTAATGATCGATGCTCAGCCATTTATCCTTATTCTGTTCGATTTGCTTGGTCGATATTGGATTGCGCAATCTCATTTTAACCTCGAGCTTTCCGCCCACGGCCTTCCTACCCTCCATCAGCTGTAACGTAACCAAAGGATTAATAATGACGCGCGCCTCCCGACGATCCATCGTCGTATTATAAAGCAGTCGGGGTGTTATGGCTTACGGGAAACGAGTCGTGTAGGATGCATTTGGTCTCCAGCGGTTGCAGTTTGATGTTCACAGTCCCTACAAGACTGTCGGCCCGTAGGAATCCTCTAAAATATTAAATTTCCATACATTCGCATTGTCGTGCGCGCCCTCCCTCCCTCCCTCCCTCGCACGCACGTACATAAAGAGAACAAAAAAAAGAAAAAAGAAAATGATGCGACGGGTAGGTATAGGAGTACACAGACGAGTAGGGAGCCAATGGAATTTTATATGCAGGAAAGAAAGACTGTTGCTTTACAGTTTTACTCGTACAACGTCTACTTAAACAATAAACAATTAAAAACAAAAACCAAAAATAAATAAATAAGTAAATAAACAACGTACAATAAACATTAAAAGGTAATAAAAAAAGTAAATGCAACGCATATGAATGAAGCGCATCGGAGTGAGTTCACATTAATAACCCCATTTGGATTAAAGGACAATGAAACGTTATTTGTTATTTCAAAAGATGGAAATAAAAATTATCATTCGGCGACAGCCCCGAGATTTGTTAATCAAGAAAAAATTCTATAAAAACTGCATACCTTGGATGAGTGCAACAGAGGAGCGGATTCAGAGAGCATCTGCAAGCAACATCCTACACTATGTACTATGATTATCTTAGGATTACGATTAAAACTTATGATTTAAGTACAATTTAAGTTTCTCTCTCTCTCTCTCTCTCTCTCTCTCTCCCTCTCTTTTACGAGCATTGACGATAATAATATCATATTAATTTCTGCTTACGTACAATAATAATAATAATAATAATAATAATAACAACTCCTCATGTTAAATTACAAGGCATCAGCTAATTTTCCTTTGTAATTTACCAATCGTTTTAATTTACGACCCGAGCCGAATTGTCTACAACGACATTTGTTTGCCGTTTTTATTTTACAAGAAAATACAACCAGAGCCAGTCTCTCGTCAGTTAATTAATTAATTAATTAATTAATTAATTAATAGATTCATCGACATTGCTCGGGCCAATTTATTACTTAATAACCTTTATGGTCGTTGTATTAATTAATAATGGATGGATAAATCACGGATAATACGATGATGATGATGATAATGATAATAATAATAATAATTATAATTTACGCCTTTAAGCATCGGAATATCAAAGTTAAGTAGCGATTGTACGATTCGACAAAACGAGTAAATATTGACTTTGTTTAATAAATTTCAATAAAGTGGAATAACGTAATCAAAGGGATATTCGATACAACTCAATACAACTCATTACAATTCACTATTCCACTATTGTTATCATCATCGTCATCATCATCATCATCATTATTATTATTATTATAACGATTACATTGTATTAATGAATGCAATTAATTTTCTTTAAAAACTTAAGGAAGATAATTAAAGAAAGGCATTTAAAAATTGTAGGAAGTAAGTACACACAGGAAATTAATTCGCTGTAAATGAGATATTTGAAGAAGAAGAAGAAGAAGAAGAAGAAGAAGAAATAGGATAAAAGACCCTTTCGTGTTATAAAAGCTTAAAATAAATAAATAAATAATAATAAGGAAATGCGGTGTATAATTAATCCGTCTGGTCTTACCCTTTAGACCAGATTTGGCACTTGAGTGAATGCCTCTTGAAGATCCTTAGGCACTGCCTGGACTTCCTGTCGATGATGCCGCTCAGCGGATAAGTCGCCTTGTACTCTGGATTATTGGTTCCCCGGATGGTCGGCGTCCGATTGCTGACCGGCGCGTCATTCGGCCAAGGAAATTCAAAGATCACGTAGCTATCGACTTCCTTGGGATAATTCGTGCCCCTGATGATGGAAATCTCAATGTCCGCGTCGGCCAAGTCCGTGCAGCTTCTACAAACAACATTCGTTCGCCACGGGTTACTGCGACCATTTTTTTTTTTTTTTTTTTTTTTTTTTTGACATCTCCTCGTTACAATCCACGAGAAGAACTTACTGGACCAGCGAGTATATCTTGATTTCGTAATGATGCTTAGGGGGCGGGAGATCGTTTCTCTTGTTCACCCGCAGCATGTCCAAATCCTTTTTGTAATCCAAGGCCAAGCGCTCCCATTTGTTATAGCTCGAGACGTCGCCGAGGTTCTTGCAGTGGTCCCTCGTCGATAAGCACCACTGAAAATCATCGCGTTATCACCAGATATTAACATCCTTATTATTATTATAAAAGAGAAAAGAAGAAGAACGAAAATCCGTTCTAATAAATACTTTGATTTGTTTTTTCAATTGTTCCTCGAGATTGTCGTAAATCTCCTGGTCGGTACCCGAAGCCTCTTCCAGGCAGTCGATCGACGAAATACTCGTGAAGCCGTCGTCATTGGTCGCGTTCGGCGAATCGGCTCTGGCTTCGTCCAGCTGACGTCTCGCTTCCGGCGACAAGGGTATGGAATTCATGTCGACAGGCAGGCCGGCCAGGCTCGCTTCCAGCAGCGGATCGATCCCCTTCGCTTGCCTCAGGTAGTCCCTCGCCAAATCTATATTCCCATCCTTTTTAGCCCTCAGGGCTGCCATTTTCAGCTCGGACTTACGTTTTTCCAGTATTTCGATTTGCCTATCGACTCGCGAGGTCAATTTTTTCCTTTTCTCTGGAACATTGGCAGAGACGGTCGTATGAGCCAATGTAAAGACATTTAACCGAAGGACATGTTTATTATCCTCTCGTACCTGTGCTCGCTCGTGGAGTCGCGGCTGGCGTGCTCGGTTTCGGTGACGGTTCCGACGACGGTTCCGTCGCTTTCGGCTCTTCCAATGCCGATGCGCCAGGCGTTGTTGGCTTGGAAGCAACGGATCCTCCGATACTCGATAGCGGAGGGAAACCAGGAGGCGTCGGCAATTCGTCTATAGGCACGGCTTTCCCTTTAGAATGCAGCTTCAAAGCGTCCTCGAATTGCTTACATATACGATTATATCTTCTTACTTTCGAGGAGTTGCCCTCTGCCTCGGCCACGGTCTTAGAGCGCCGGTAAATTTCTAAACGCTCTTTCAGAGCGCTTTCCAAGGATTCCGTGCCGCCCGACCCTTGCGCTCCAGCCACTAATCAACCAAGTAATTGCGTATAAATTCTTCTTCGTTAAAGAAAATAGAAATATTTGAATTGCAGGCAAACGTAGCTAACTAACGAACGAATACCTGACAGATTTGGCTCTGCGTCGGCTGACCTCTGATTGGAACTCTCTTCCTTGCCCTCGTCGGGCGGCTCGAAGGAAGCCGATGTCTCGCTCGGATAGCTAGGCGCTCCTGGCATGTCTGATAAATCAACGGTTTCGCCTTGCTCGACCGACGCTAAAACCGTATCGAATTGCTTAGTTATTTTCATGAGCTTCAGAGCTTCGTTCAGGTTCCCAGACTTTTTCCATGCCAAAGCTGCCATCTTGTATTCCTTTTGACGATTTTTTAACGTATTCAAAGCTGTTTCGTCGATCGTGACCGATACTGGCTTCTCAGTACTTTCTGAAGGACTTTCTAAAGGCCCTTCCGAGTCTTCCCCTGGAGTTGCCTCTGTAATGGTCTCCGTTGGTGGATCCACAGCCTCTTCAGAACTTGGTTTTTCTTCCTCTTCTCCTCCTTCATCTGCATATTACGGAAGAAATTAAAATTATTATTGCACAAATGACTTATAATACAAGTCAATTAATGCTAGTACCTGCACTTGTGCTCGGTAGTGAAGCAGAATCCTTTAGAGCGGATGCCGGAAGAGCTGGTGGTATTTCGCTCTGATCGATTTCGTTCCCTACTTTGCAAGAAGATAATAGCCGTTCCAAGGTTTTTATACCCCTATTAAACCTCCTCGCTCTGCTAGACTCGTTATCAGCCTTTGCTTTCTTTTCCGCTTTTTTATACATAAGCAAGCGCTCCTCTAATGTTTTGGTTAGCTCGTTTACAACGTCATTTGTATGATCGGCTGAATCTATTGGGGCTTCTACTGCATCTCCAGTGATCATTTTCAACTCATCCTAATTGTAAGCAATAAATAAATTTACCATTAATTAATTAATTAATGACTTAAAGTTTAATCTGTACATTTTCTATACGCGTTAATATATTAATGATTGATTGATACAACTCACTAATAAATCGGGATCGTTTTCATCACAGGATGATTCTTGGTCGGACGGAATATCCTTCAAACTCTCTTCGATCATACTATCCAAATTAATTTCTGGCTTAGGCGCTGTTTCAATTAAAAATAATCAATTAAAATAGGACTATGTGAAAAACAGGAATATGTAATTATGAAAATGAAATGAAAACTTGGGAAGGTAATGTATTAATTACGTCTTTTAGGTGCTTGTCTTCTTGGCTGATCAATTGCCAATGCAGCTAATTCTTCTTCCAGGTCAGCGTCATCCATGTCACTGTCAGACATCGGCTCGCCTATATTATCCAAATTATCTAGTAGTCCATAAATGCCAAACTATAAAAAAATATTGTACTCGTAAGTAAAAGGAGGGGGGGGTGGGGCCAATAATAATTATCACGTATAAATAAGCTTGGTCAGAGCGTTAATTAACAATAACCTGTTCCAGTCTTCGATTACTTCTGGGCCCATGTTCCTTCTTTGCCTCTTTCTTTTTGCCAAACATGTTTGTCTCTACAGATAAACTGAAGACGGCATACAGTTAATAACGTTAATAATGTAATTGATCAATGGTACGTACGTAATTGACATGCAACTACGCAAGCATTACGAGGTACGGTGCTGAATAATGGACGACAATATATAAACTTGACAACATTACCTTTGCACATTTACTTTTGTGAATTTACTTTTGCACGGGCAAAGGTTAATTCAAACTAATCCTGATCGAATCCTAATCGAATCGAAGTCACGACTGGCCAATCATTATTATTGGCATACAATGATCTGGCGGGGCGGAGGGGATAACCGTTCGTTACCACTTAAAATACGAATTATTTTTCGACTCACGCACACGCACACGCACACGCACGCAAATCGAATCGTACAAAATCGTAAAATACTATAAATACGTGTGTACACATGTGACCCGAGCCGAGTCATCTCCAGGACGTGGAAATTTCGCACTTGTTTTGAGAGAGAGAGAGAGAGAGAGAGAGAGAGAAGAGAGAGGGAACGAAGCGGGTAATTTAAACGTATACGGCTTTAAAAGAAGGAATCTTGATAATAATCTGCTCAGCGTGTAAAGGGTAAATTACGAAGGAATGTCACATCTAATGATCTTTTAGCTGCAATAGAAGAAGAAGAAGAAGAAGAAGAGGAGGATGCGTGGATATTAAATGACCTTGTAGTATTTACGATAAGTGCACGTAAGCGACGAAACGTGCACGATTTATTTGAAAACTTTGATAATATAATGTATATACGGTTGATTGTGGACAATGCCGACAATACCAAGCTCGGCAATAACATATATATATATAATTATTTCGTCACAATGGCCATTATACGTATCGGAACAAGGAGATTAAAAGCCCAGCAGCGTGAGGTTAATAATTGCTTAATACAATAAAAGTGCGTTTTATTCGCTTGACATGTCCTTGAAGAGAGAGAGATAGAGAGAGAGAGAGAGAAATTGATAAGAAAAAGAAAGGTGAAGGCAGAGTCTTTTATTGACAATTAAAAATTGTTTCTTATTGGTCGGACAGGTTAGCCGCCGTTGCCGTTGTTGTTGTTGTTGTTGTTGTTCTGGTTGTTGTTGTTCTGGTTGTTAGGGGCCACGGGGCGGCGAGGGGCGAGGGTGGGAATGGGAGGAGGTATAATTTAAAAAGCCTTATTTAATGAAATTAGCAGCCGACGTTATGTACAATCGCTCGATGCAAATGTAATAAAGCCAGAGCGCCGCCGAATCACCGTTACATCTTCTTCTTCTTCTACTTCTACTTCTTCTTCTTAGCCTTAGCCTTATCTAATCTAATTTAATGGATTAAAAAAAAAAAAAAAAAAAAAAAATCAGAATGTATCTACGCTCGAGTGGGCAGAGAGCTTTTAGTAGTTAAATGTCGTGTCTCTGTCGGTTGCACGTGCCTAGTAAAATACTCGGATCAAAATGGCAGCCAATGTGGTGAGTCTGTGACTGGTGTGACAAATCGCAGCAGCTCCGCTCGTCCGGGTATATCCAGATGAAGGCCTCTCCCGGGATCTAAATTCCCAGTGTCGAGGTGCGTGTGATAAAATAAGGGCTCCGGGGCTCGAATGGACGGGGTTTCATCTCGGTCATACGCGGCAAGGACGTGCGGGCAGCAGCAGCAGCAGCAGCAGCAGCAGCAGCTCGGACTCGCGGATCAATAAAAAACAAAAAAAAATATATATATATATGTGTATACATAGAAAAAAAGTGTTTGCGACTGGGAAAAGGAGGAGAAGCAGCAACACAACAATGTTGCGAAGAAGCAGTCGCAGATAACGTCGCCCTCTCTCCGTCCGTCCCTCCTAACGCCGCCCACCCAACCCACCTCCTACTCACCCACACACCCATCGGTCGTAAATAAAGGAATTAAAAAATCCTTGTTGTCATTAGTGCTGTTATCGTTACGATTTCTTCGGCTCTTGCTACTTACTACTACTACTACTGCTACTACTACTACTACTACTACTACTACTACCTACTGCTGCTGCTGCTGCTGCTGCTGTCGTTACTGCCACCGCTACCACCATTACTATTGCTGTTATTGTCATCATCATCATCATCATCATCATTAATATTATTGTTATTACTGTTGTTATTATTATTGTCGTTATTATTAACGTTATCGTTATCGTTAATATTATTAATTATTATTCTTGTTAGAATTATCGGTGGTGTTATTGTAGTTGTTATTTTGAGGGGATTGGCAATGAGCGGGCGCCCGGAGGAGTTCCGGACCTCGAGGATGTCGCAGCAGCAGATGCTCCCGGTAAAGACGATTCTCTGAAATCCTAAAAAATAGCGACCCCAATAACCCCTCGATAAATAAGCCACATCATCTTGGAATATGTGTGTCGAGGCGCTATTCGTCACCTCTAACCAAGGTTTTCTTGTCCAAGTGCTTAACTCGTGTCACCGCCGCCGCCGACGCCGACGACGCCGACGCCGACGCCGACGACTCCGTCGCCGTCCTCCTCCTCCTCTTCCCTCGCGACTACAATTTTCCATCTGCTCGGGCATCCCGGACCTCGGCTCTCCCTCCTCCCCCCGTGTCCCCGTCGCCGCCGCCGCTCGCGAGAGCCACGAGTTCACTTTTTACGACTCCTCTGACATCTGTTAATTGTTTATCTCCTACGTGCCCGAGCATATTAAGTATACGGCTTTTCCGAACCGATTGCCCTCACCCCCGCCCCCTACCCGCCCCCTACCCACCGTTCCCCGGGTCGCTAATATCACTCGGATTATATATATAAGCGCCTCCGACTCCTTGGAAATGCTACATTTGTTTTTCCCAATATCCGAGACGATTGTCTTACTCTATTAATTCGCAATTAATTAATACTTACGCGCCCGTCGAATAGTCAAAAAATAGTCCGTATGATAAAATGTATCTTTGGCCTTCCCCCCCCTCGCCCCTCTCAGCCACTCTCAGCCACTCTCAGCCACCCCTCGCCAAGCCCAGGCTTATCTAACCAATTACTTGCTTTTAATTTGCAGGAAGTTAAAGTTGATAATGCAGTTCTTCAAGTATGATTTAAAGTTTCTTGATTGAACGAGGGCAGTTCAATTTATGTTACAAGATTCAAGGTGGCCGTACAATGAGTGCTATCGGGACCGTTGCTTCTTGACAAAACGAAATCAAATTATACACCGCAGAAAATGGCAAGGAAGTCTACCATTTATTATGGCTCTGTGCTTTTGTTGTTTATATTCGGGTGCAGTTTGCACGAGGCGCTGGAGCTTTTTGATGACGGCAGGATCGAGTACATGAGCAGGGAAGAAAGGGATACATTAAAGTTAGTTTATTGTCAATGTAATTAAGGCAGAAAACTTACTCTGTAATGCATAATCGCAATTCTTTCCTTATGTCCATGAAACAGGCAGGAAGCGCGAAACATGTTTTATCACGCTTACAATGCTTACATGGATAACGCTTACCCTGCTGATGAATTAATGCCCCTGAGTTGCAAGGGAAGGTACAGAGGATCAGAGCCAGATCGAGGAGACATAGATTCTACCCTCGGAAAGTAAGAGACAACTATCGCTAGCTTTATCAATGCATAATTAATAATAGCACTCTTGTATACATGCGTAGGCATGTACAAAGCTCGCCAAGAGTATAATATTTTAACGTTCGTTCATTTTGTAGCTTCTCTCTAACGTTAGTGGATACACTCGATACACTTGTGGTAAGCCATATAGCTATAAAGTCGATTGCACCATGTTTACTTCCGCTATTACATGTTGTAATAATCAATCGGGAGTCGTAAAACTCATTGTTTGCCTTTATTGTCCAGGTAATGGGTAATTTGAAAGAATTTGAAAAGGCTGTGAAGCTCGTTATCAAGGACGTTACATTCGATACAGACGTTATTGTTTCATTATTTGAAACGAACATTCGAGTTCTGGGGTAAGCTTCTCCTCAATGAATTAGAAAATCGAGTCTTGCAATGTTTTTGTTTTTGTTTTTGTTTTTGTTGTTGTTGTTGTTGTTTACAGAGGTCTTCTGAGTGGTCATATTTTAGCAGATTACATAAAAGAGCGTGAGAACGCAATGACTTGGTACAAAGGCGAACTATTAAATTTAGCCAAAGATTTGGGCTACAGATTCTTACCTGCATTCAACACGACTACGGGCATACCTTTTGGGCGGGTAAGTAAAAGCACCGAGTCATTGAGCAATTTATTATTTACGTTAGCGCATTTACATGAGTTTTGCAATATCGTTTTACAGATAAATTTGAAATACGGCATGAAAGGCGTCCCTTTAGAAATGACCAGGGAAACCTGTACAGCATGTGCGGGTAGCATGATTTTAGAAATGGCTGCGTTGTCACGATTAACCGGTGATTCGATATTTGAGGTAAACGCTCATTTGACATACTATATTTATTATTATTATTTTTTGTATGCCATGGCTCGACGTCGTTAGTTAGTTATTCTCGTAATTTGTTCTTGGCCCTCAACAGGAGAAAGCCCAAAAGGCAATGGATGTCCTGTGGAGATTAAGACATCGTGGGACGGATTTGATGGGCTCCGTGTTAAATGTCAATTCGGGAGATTGGGTGCGCAGGGACTCGGGCGTCGGTGCCGGGATAGACTCTTATTACGAATACTGCTTAAAGGCTTACATTCTTCTTGGTGAGTGGCATTGATTTTTATTATTACCAGTCCAATCGAGTACTGGCCGTCCAATGCTTATCTCCATAAGCGTTTAATTTTGCTTTTGCAGGGGACGAAAAGTATTTGGGCAGATTTAATAAGCATTACCAAGCCATAATGAAGTATATAAGCCAAGGGCCAATGCTGCTTGACGTTCACATGCATAGGCCCAATACGAATTCGAAAAATTTCATGGATGCATTATTAGCCTTTTGGCCGGGAGTACAAGTAAGACCTCCTCCTCCTCCTCCTCCTCCTACTCCTACTCCTCCTGCTATCGTTCGAGGGAACGATCCTCCACTTGTTTGTAAACTCGTCTTGTAAATAGTAATGATAAATTTTATACAAAGGTACTGAAAGGCGATATTAAGCCGGCTGTGGAGACTCACGAGATGCTTTATCAAGTCATGCAGAGGCATAATTTTATTCCAGAAGCATTTACGACCGATTTCCAAGTAATATCATCCGACAAAGGAGTTTTAAGGGATCGTTGGCCATTTAAATTGACCATCTCAAAAAGCCTTTTGTATTCTTAATGTCGCCGTATCGTCGCGGTATCGTCGCGGTATCGTCGCAAATTCGCACAGATAATGATAATTCGCTTAAGGGCGCGTCGTCGGGAGTGATTTTTGAGATGATCGGAGTTCTTGTGCCAAGAGGACCCTTTGCTCCTCGCCTTCCGCGTCAAACAGTCAGAACGGGGGGAAGTAACGGGGCGTTCGCCGGATAAATTTCAGGTACACTGGGGCCACCATCCGCTGAGACCCGAGTTTTTAGAATCCACATATTTTTTATACAAAGCGACGGGTGATCATTATTATTTGGGAGTCGGCAAGAAGGTTCTAAAGAGCCTGCAAACGTATGCCAGGGTGCCGTGCGGCTTCGCCGCTGTCTCCGACGTCAGGACGAATAAGCACGACGACACGATGGACAGCTTCGTACTCTCGGAAACCTTCAAGTATTTATTCTTGCTATTCGCTGATCCCGGCGATTTACTACTCGATCTCGACGAATACGTCTTTACCACCGAGGGACATTTGCTACCCCTGTCCCTAGCCTCCGTCAGAACCAATTTAACAATGGCAAGTCTACTTCTTCTACTTCTACTTCTTCTACTTCTACTTCTTCTACTTCTTAGCCTTTAAGATTGATTGTTATTCCTATGCTGCAGGACATTGAAAGGGAAAAGGTCCACGTCGAGGAGACGGACCGTACCTGTCCGAATAGTCTGCACTTGTTCCCGGCCTCGGTGAGGCAGCCCCTGCGAAACATGGTCGAGGACATGTGCCCCAAGCGAGCCGTGAGAAAGCGACTAAGTGCCTCCCAGTTCCAGCCGAGCAACCTCGAGCACTCGCGTATGCTCAGCGACATGGGGATAACCATACTGACCGTGAGCGACGGGAGCGTCCAGCTTCTGCACACGTTTTCTAATGCCAAGAGTCCCCAGGACGCGGAGGAGGGCCTGCTGTTTATGCAGGAGATGGTCGAGCTCAGCAAGTTTCAGGCTCAGCAGGCCAAATCCAAACCTATACTCCTGACGTTCTTGAAGCCGAGCCCCCAGCCGAACTCTCAGCCGCCCCAAAAAGTGACTCTGTTGGCTGGTCCTGCACACTTTGGCGCCGACCTGAAGAGTAACAAAGTCACCGGGAAGGTCTTGATGGTCCTTCCCTTCCTAGGCTGTAGCGAATTAATCAATCCCGATTTACTGAAAGGCGCGATCGTGATCGTATACAGAGGCAACTGCATGTTCATCGATAAGGTGTCCTATTACACCCTATCCGATTCCATCATAATAATAATAATAATAATAACGACGACGTTAACGTGGTCGTAACGTTATTTCAGGCTCGCAGAATACAAAAGGCTGGCGCTATAGCTGGCATAGTCCTGGACAACGTAGTTTCAAGCAGCGTTCACAATTCACCGATGTTCGCCATGTCCGGTGACGGGAAGCAGGTCGACGACGTCACCATACCCTTCGTCTTTTTGTTCAGCATAGAAGCTAATCAGTTACTACAAGCGATGGCGTCAGCCCGCAGCCCTCTGTTTGTAACTATAGGTAACGATTAGTCAGTCGGTTTCATGACACGGGACACGTTGGGTAGTACACATTTACGGCAGGAGGGGTGGGGGTGGGGTGGGGTCATTCCAATAAAATACAAGCTCGGTTATCACGGTTGCAGGTGGTACGGCTCAGAAAAATGAGGTTCAGTTAAAAGCTCCGACTGACGAGTCGCTGTTTGAGCAGCTTAAAGGCACGCTCAGAGAACTTTTGACACAGCAGTTGTCCTTTCAGGTTTGTACTATTTGGTGCTTAACTCTCATTTTTTTAAAAGGTGTCACTGTTTGGATATTATCCGTCTGAATGAAATATACAACAAACGTCAGCTTTTGTACAAATAACGAAGAGAACAAAAGAAACAGAATATATATATATATATACATATATACATATATATATGCTTTAAAGCTTTATTGTTTGTGTGCGCGCGTGCTCGAAGCATTTGAAAGTAGTAGTCACTAAAGGTTATAATTTTAACGTCTGTACGCTTGCTGCGTTTATACACACGTGCGAACAAAGAAATCTTGTAGTTTGTATTTTTGTAGCATATAGTTTATAGTTTCTACATGTATATATATATATATATATATATATATATATATACAAGAAGGAAGAAAGAAAAAGAATATTATATATTTTCTATATTGTAATGCCCGTCGATCGCACGCACTAAGGAACTTGTAATATAAAGAAATACTTTCGAATGTATAATAAGTGTAAAATTCGTGTGTGTGTGGGTGTGTGTGTGGGTGTGTGCGCGTATCTGTTGCTTGCACAATGTAATTGCCTTGGCTTGTCCTTTATCGAAAAGCCGAAAAGCACAGGCTGCATCAACGGTTCACACGTAGTGCACGACACTAGTCGAGAGAGAAACCTTATTATTTTTTTTTTTTAAACTTATCATTAGCCGGTAGTAGTTAGCACTTTAGAGTTTGTTTTTTTTCTTCTTTTTGATTGTATTGCAAAGAGGAAAGCAAGCCTCGATTAAAAGTCGGAAACGATTGTATATTTTTTTCTTCTTCTTCTTCTCTCTTCTCTCTCTCTTCTTCTCTCTCTCTTCTTCTTCTTCTTCTTCTTTTTCACACAGAATCATCAAGCCTTGGAATCCAGGGTGGAGGCAGAGCCGTTGAGCTTTGCTCGCCTGCGAGCATTTTTCAAGGACGACTCGGTTATCCCCTCACGGACAATAGTGATAAAGTTAAATGCCTACGAAAAGGGCCCGGACGCGGTTAAGTACGTGGCGGACGACAGGTCGAGCTGGATGCTAATGAAAAAGTTCATCGTTAACGAGCTCTTCGGGATATTTACGTCGAAGCACGGCTTCGCGATCAACGAAGCGACCGTGCTCGCGATTTACGCGATCGTCATGAACAGAAGGGGCGCTGAGAAGAGTGCCGTGGCGGCCGCCTCCAAGGCGGACAAGGTCTTGTGGTTCTTGGAGGAGCTGAGCCAGGTGCAGCCCGAGCAGGCCGTAATTATCAATTACTACGAGCTCTACCCGGCTACGGACAAGCAGTATTTGCTCTCGTATTTATTCTGGGAGGCAGCCTACAGTATAAAGGGCCCGATAAGCGTACGCGACAGCGGCCTCATTAAGTTGGCGATAACCCAGTGCGTGGCATTGGACTTCTTCTCCGGCGACGTCGACAAGCTCCCGGACGACGTGCGGAGCTTTTTGAACAAGTACCTGCCCGTCGTCATCGATTACGTCCTTAAGGAAAGCAGCCAGACGAAGAAGGAGGACTCGGACTTTTCCATACTCTTCCTCCAGGACTTCATTGGGGAAAAGATACGCGAGGTCAATAGGATATCCGACCACGTCGATAATAATAATAATAATAATAATAATAACAATAATAAATCGACAAGTAAGAAACGTACCGCAGAAATCGGCAGCAGTAAGAAGGGCGTTATAAATATCGAGGTTGCGGCGCCCTCGGAGATCCTTAAGAGTAAAAATAGATCGAGATCCGGCGCGGGCCTTGCCGGTACTCAAGGTCATTCGAACGTACAGTCGAGCTCGAGGAGGTCCAAGGGCGACGAAACGGACGAGATCCTTAAGGAATTAGTGCCTGATGTTTTCGTCAAAGGCTCAAAGCCGTTGGACGACGACCACGACGACCACCACGACGACGACCACGACGACCACGACCACGACGAAGACGACAAAAACGATCCTTCGATATCCCGATCGGGGAAAAAAGGGTTCGACCAAGTAGAAGGAGACGGTAAGAATGCCGATCATCAAACTGTCAGTGATAAGGAAGAACATAAACGCGTCCACGGCGATTTATAATGACGATGACGATTGCGATAACGATTGCGATAACGATAAGGATGAGAGAGTTTGATGTTTCTCTTTCATTGATTAATGTAAATTTCGGAATTTTGATGGAATATTTTCGGAATACTGAACCAATAACCCCTCGCCATTAAAAATGCTCTTTAATATAATATTAATAACGACAACATTTTATAGAAGCGTTACCACGAGCATTTCGTACCGACGGCTCCCGGACGATGGGTCACCGGATGTTTATATGGTTGTATATAAGTACATAAATGGGTGTATACATAGGTGAAAATCAATGTGAATTTCGTTGGATTTTCTTCTTTTCTTCTTCTTTTTTTTTTTTTTTTTTAATCGCACTTCAAACGAAAGCAAAGAACAACAACAACGGCAACAGCAACAACAACAACAACAACAACAATACTACTACTACTACTACTACTACGACGACGACGACGAAACGAATGGCGAAGGAAAACAAGAGAGAGAGAGAGAGAGAGAGAGAGAGAGAGAGAAAAAAAATAACTTACGACCGCTGGTAATTTTCCTTTTTTTTTTTTTATTTTAGCCTTCGATCGTAGAGATAGGCTTTCCCTTGAAAAACTGTTGTCATACAAGAGTAAAGTCATTATCGAAATCACTGTACAAACGAAAACAATAGAGCATAGGTACAATAGCGTGCCTGCAAATTGACAATTTTACGACGAAATAGCGGCATTACTACTAGAATGTAAATACTTGTAGTAATTATTTGTATTTGTATTATTATCATTATTATTGTTGTTATTATTATTATTGTTATTATTATTATTATTATTATTGTTGTTGCGATATAAGATTTTTGTACAGCATTATTTTTGTATGGAACGGAAAATTCTATTCGATTTTCAAACTGCTATTTTTTTCTCTTTCCGTGTAACATAAAATTATTTAAAAAAAAAAAAAAAATGATTATTATGATTGCGAAATGATGTGGAAACAATGAACAGTGTAAATAGACTTTATTGTGAAGACTTTGTTCATATTTGCTAAAAGAAATTGTTAATATATATATATATATATATATATATATATGTATGCTGAATAAGATAATTAATTTTGCTTTATTGTGTAGAACGACTAACTTTATATACCATATAAATGTCTGCATCAGATGTTGTAATTATAAAATATTGTTTAATATTATATTTTAAGACATTTTAGTATGAGAACGGAAAGAAGCTGTGAAATAAAAGTCTGTTATGCAAACGTACTAATTCTAATGGTAAAATTTTCATTTGAATACGCCTAAATACTTTTCTAAATAACATCGCTTAGAACATATTTTCTAACATGATAAAAATAAAGTAAAATAAAAAAAAGAAAAAACGAAGAAAAAGTACTTCGATTCCGAATAATAAATACAGTGTAGCTTATTCACAAAAAAAAAAAGTATGTATTTTTAAATGATTTTTGTATGAAGCGATTTACATATCTTAATATACAAAAAGTAAATGACGTTTTATTATTTACTATGAACTTCTAGGCTTTAATTCGTCGTAGCAGGATCTAAGGAAAATGTAATTTTTCTTCAATGGATTGTAAAATTCATATCCCTGAAATAGAATTAAGCATATAGTTAATACAACTTTAATACAAACCCTTTGACGACGTTCATATATTAATTCAATGCTTTAAACGTTATTAAGGACCTTTTTATCTTTTATATATATATATAGAAATGACGAATGATTAAAATAAAATTTACTTATCGTACCTTAGACCAGTCGTACGAGACAGAGTATGCAAAGATTTGCCCATTATGATTGAAGCAACACCGGGTAATGGATTGCTCCATAACATCGGATGGTTTGAGCTTCGTGCGCGCGTCCTTGTCCCAAAAACTAAATGTACCATCGCTACCAACTGTGGCTAAGGTCCCGTGGATCGGATGGAACGCTATGTCGTTTACCTAAAGGAAAGAAGATATTGAGAAGATACGGTCCAGTCGTAACGACCATTGCCATTACAAACGCCCGAGGATTCTTTAACGTATAAATCCTTACGACGTAGATGTCTTGATATCCATTGGGTGTACCGTTCGACCGATGGCATTTGAATGTAAAATTGTCCTTGGGGTTGCCGGCATTCACGTACTGAATAGCAACACGACCCTCGACACTGCCTAAGGCATACCCTGTCGGAACTTTCTTTTTATCCCTGAAAATGGCAACGCATCTGTGCTGGTATTTCAAGGGCGACTCGATTCGCTTGTACTCTTGCGGAGTTCCTTCCAATTGATATACTATTATCCCACGAGATGCTGTGCCTACAACAGCCATTGGGTAATCCTGACAAAAAAAAAAATCATTACAACCTTATAAGAATGGGCGGAGAGCCGTACGCGCAATTAATTCTTCCTTTCGATAATTATATTTTACGACAATTACCACGTCTGCGCAATAACATCGTTCTGGTAAATTAATTGTCAACATTGGATTAGGAGTTCGTGTATCCCAAAACTGTAAATAAAAACATTTATAGGCTTAACTCTCTACATTTCAATGATTTGCAACTTCTTTCTCAATAATAAACTCATTAAAACATTCAGATACTTTAATCTTTAATCTTTAATTTTTAATAATATATATATATAATTTAAACATTTTTAATGCAGACCTTTATGGTTTTATCCCACGATCCGGTCATCAAGCATGAATAGTTTGAACCTTTAACCCAATGGCAAGTCATTACTGGAGCGTCGTGAGCTGCTACTTGAATACTTTGATTAGAAGCCAAGTCCCAGCATTTTACCATTTTATCACAAGAGGCCATGAAAACTTTCGTTCCATCCTAAGATTGTGTAGGCGATAATAAATTTAATTAACAATATTCCTGTACACACTTATGACAAATCAAGTAAATTGAATATTAACGATTGGAAGAAAGAAAGAAAGAAAAAATATTAAAAACAATAAATAGCTTACAAAAAAACCGTATAAATAGCATTTGTTTTTTAAATTTCAGGATATTTATGTACAAAATGCTAATGGATCTTAATATAAAGGGGAACATTTAATAATTAAATCTAAGCCTTGTATAAGGAATACTAACGTCGCTCCAGCAAACGTCTAAAATTGGTCCTGTCATGGCCTGCATTGATTTTGGAACGGTCTTTCCGGTTTGTTCGACTTCCCAACATCTAACATTGCAATCCCAAGAGCCAGCGACTAAAAAATTTTGAGGAATAGTCGCTGGGCTAAATGCCAAGCTCGATATAGAATCATCTGGTGGTGAAACGACTTCGAAATCCTTCATGGGATTCGATGAACCTGAGGGTGTTGAAGCCAACGTAGTACTTTGATTGAACATTTCTTATGCCTTGCTATATCTATAAGAGAAATATTATAATTAACGGTAATTGCGTGTTTAAATAAATTAATACAGAGGCTGTTTAGGATTTAATGGTTAAAGATCAAGCGATGCCGTGTAATATTCTTATTTGTTGTGTATTACAATAATGCCTACACTGACGGCATTATTTGTTATTTATTACCGAAAAATGTGACAATGGCCGTAACAATGATCCAGCAGCACTAATTTCTTTTTATCATCTTAAGAATAATAATAATGAAGAATACAAGGCTACAGGACGTAATAATGATGATAATTTAATAACAATAATAAAAAAAAAAAAAAAAAAAAAAAAAAAAAACGTACTAATAATCGGAAGGATCGAGTTACTTAAATAACGAGGAGGTTAAAAAAAAAAAAAATCTCTCAAGATCACGAATGTTTGGGTTGGTTGGTTTGGTTTGGTTTGGTTTGGTTTGCTTTGCTTCCCCGAGTGTGTGGTCGTAGAGAGATAGAAGCTGCGGCGGAGGAGTGGCGGCGGCGAATGGCATTTCGGAGTCGTCCAGTGCGCAAACTCCCCCGAACGCTTTTAAACGGATTATTCCAGTGGATTTTTTTGTAATGTAAGACGACTTTCTTTTTTTTTTTTTTTTTTTTTGAAATCGAAAGAAGACCATCATTGAATGGGGATTAATAATAAATTTGATTTGATAGTGGCATTAATCGATTTAAGCGACCGCCGCTGCCGTCGCCTCGTCACGTTGATAATAATAATAATAAAACGAAAAAGTTATTCCCCGATGCCGAGTGCAAACGAGCTGAGCTAATTAATAATTACCCGGACGCTAGATCATGTGGACAAGGATGGTCTCCATCCGGGTACGAGGACACGGGGGCCCCCAACCATATGAAATCGAACCTGACGTTTCATTCCTACTCCCCCGCCCCCCAAAACAATTTTCACAACCTAATCGACGATTATCCAGCAACACTCGTGTTTCTTTAATTTTTTTTAATCCTTTAACTCGGTGACTTTTAAATATGAAAAAAAAATGTTCCCGAAACGCGGTTACGCTTTGGCCGTAAAGTAAAACTAACTTCTTTTACTCGCTGCTCATCGATGACGTCCTCTAATTAATATCTTAATTTAAAAAAATGTGCCCATTTTAGGTTGCTTTGGGCGCTGGCACGTGTGGGTTAAGGGGGCATTCACACCGACGTTCGACGACGTTCGGCGACGTAAGGTGAGCTTTAGGTGCGCGCGCAAACACATTACGACGACGACGACGACGACGGCGACTCGGGCTCGGGCTCGGGCTCGTATTATGTACACAATGGCATCTCTTACGGACGGGATGATGATGATGATGATGCCCCGTGGCTCGCTGTCGTGCATTGGTACGGCGGTACAGAGATACGCACACGTCAACGTCAGCAGTACCAGCAGGTGTTGAGTGGACTGGCATTCGTTACACCAGTGTCGAATACCTTACGGTTCTCTCTATTTTTGTTTTTTTTTTTTTTTTTTTTTTTCTCTTCTCTCTCTCTCTCTCTCTCTCTCTCTCTCTGCGTCTTTTTTAAGGAGGAGGCATTTTCGAAAAAGGCCAAGTCAGCGTTAATTAACTCGTACATGAGAATTAATCCATCACGTTGACGTTAAAAGTTAATTCGTGTGGCTTGATAGCCTTCCTCCCACGGAACGTTAAATACCCTATTTTTTACCGTTTAGTTTCTCTTTTTTAACTTGTTTGGTTTTGTTTTTGTTTCTTTTTTTTTTCTTTTTTTCTGTGCGTGTATTTCCTATTGTTATTTTTCCTTTTGTTGGTAAACATTTATCACGTACCCGGAAAACGCGCACCATGAAAGCAATAATTCTCATCGGAGGTCCATCTAAAGGTAATTATTTACTTTTCTTCTTCTGTACCATCATCGTCCTTTATATAATGGATAGGAATTTCATAAAACGTTACGTGTTTTATGCTTCTAAAAAGTTTTATATGCTTACCTTACCTTAGGGACGAGATTTCGACCTTTGTCTCTGGACATCCCTAAGCCACTATTTCCCATTGCTGGCCTTCCTATGATACAGCATCACGTGGAGGCTTGTAAAAAGGTCGCGTGTCTCTCTGAAGTTTTAATAATTGGCTCCTACAATGCCGTGGATATTCAACCATTTGCTGATGAAATGTCACGCAGCAGTGGCTTAGTTGTTAGATACTTGCAAGAGTTTACGCCTCTGGGTACAGCAGGCTCTATGTATCATTTCAGAGATCAAATAAGAGCCGGCGGAGAAGATAGCTTTTTTGTTTTCAATGGTGACGTGTGCGCAGATTTTCCATTGGAAGAGCTTTTACAGTATCACAAGAGTAAGAAGGCCCATTTGACAATAATGTCTACGGAAGCTACTAGGCAACAGTCATTGAATTACGGTTGTCTAGTTCTTAACAATAAAGGCAGCGTTGCCCATTATGTGGAAAAACCTTCGACATTTGTATCAACCCTTATAAGTTGCGGAGTTTACATAGCTTCCAATCAGATCTTCCAAATAATGGCAGATGTATTGTACTCTGACCGTACTCAAGATAAACAGAGGTGAGATATTTGAGATTTTAATACAAACTGCAGCTTTTCAAGCTTATCTGTATGCTTATACTCGTTATTCGTTATTAATAATAGGTATACAAATGGTTGTGGTAAAGACTCCACTTATATATCACTGGAGCAGGACATTATGATAAAGCTAATAAATACTGAGAAATTATTCGCTTTACCAGTAAAGAATTGGTGGTCACAGGTAAAGACTGCAGGTTCAGCTATCTATGTGAATCGTCATTATTTGGCACTCTATAGACTGCATAGGCCTGAACGATTAGCATCACCTTCAAATAACAAATATCAAATAATTGATGATGTCCTTGTTCACCCTTCGGCGTCGATTGATCCAACAGCTGTCGTAAGTATTATCGTGTAATTAATTCATAGCTCATTTTGAAAACAACAAGTACGTTGATTTTTTATTTACATACATTCGAAATAAGAGATTTGGTTAGGATCATTGATTAAATATTACTCATTAATTGTATAATATGGATATTAATTATTGTCCTGTTTATGAGAGCCAGCGATTTCAATCGTAGTAATGAGTAAACTTTCTTAATCCCTTAAAAATGAATTGTGTTTTCTTTTCGTCACCAAGGTTAATAATAATCTCTTGCGCATTATACCTTAATTCTGGATCGTCATACACCCGTTTTATACCGTTCGCATTTCAATTGTTTTTCCATTCTTATTATCCAAACTCCCTCTCATCCTCTCATTTCATATCATTAGCATCGATTGAAAAAGGAAAAATTAAAAAGGTCAAGTCGTAGACGATTAAATTCTTTCGTTTAATTTATCGGGCCAATAAGATCCTTGTGATTAAGTAAAATCAATTTCATTATAATTATACGAAACTAGTCGTTGCGCAGCTGTCAATGTTATAAAATATAAATTTGAATTAATTCTTTTCAAAATACGTGTGTACGTGCACAAGTACACGTTGTACACTGTTACTGTTCATTAAAGCACAAGGAATATAATAGATCGATGTACGTTTGCGTTTGCATAATCCCCGATAAAGTGTTTCATCGAAATACGCAACGTATCGTGTAAATAAGATTTTCTACCCAGTGATCATGACGCTTCGAATGGTAACATTGAACAAAATAACTCTTTCAATGCCAAAAACATTTAAAACGAGAGGAAGGATTTCCTTTAGAATTCCTCAGATAAGAGATATTTTCGTTAATGCTTAAAGTGATTTACACGCTCGTGGCCACTACATTCGCCTACGAATGATAATACAAACTCTTAAGCGATAATACCCCAGTATTAATCAAAAGATCCGAGAAATATCCAAGATAAGTTGTTACGTCCAATTGAAAGCAATTACGATTCTAATTATAAAGTTCTCTCTCTCTCTCTCTCTCTCTCTCTCTCAAGAGAGAGATCGATTATTATTAAGCGCGTGATTAAATTACGAGGATGATATTGGAAGAATTGGTTCCATTGGTTAACGTAAATAATAAACAAATAAATAAGTAAATGAGTAATAAAGTAATATTTCAATTGAAACTGTGCGAGGGAACAAAAGCCTCGGTTTTGCGTTCCCCTTTAATGAAATAGCGTCGTCGAGGTGGTGGTGATGGTGGTGGTGAGTACGGATCGTATGGGTAAAGAAAGGAGCTGGTGAAACGTATGAAACGTTGCAGTTGGGCCCGAACGTGAGCATCGGGGCGAACGTGACGGTCGGCCCCGGCGTCCGTATACGTGAGTCGATCGTCATGGAGAACGCCCGGATCCAGGCGCACTCGATCGTCCTCTACAGCATCATCGGGAAGGACAGCAGGGTCGGGGAGTGGGCCCGCGTAGAGGGCACGCCCTGTGACCCGAACCCCGACAAGCCTTTCGCCAAGATGGAAAACCAGCCGCTCTTCAACATCTACGGGCAGCTCAACCCCTCGGCTACTATTCTCGGTAATACTTCTTTACCATTCGTTAATTATTATTATTCATTATCGTCCTCCCCACCCGCCGTCGTCGATTTCATCGTTACACCTCCAGCAAACCGCGAGCCGGACATACCCTACGATACGCGTCTCCGTCCCTGACGAAGCCTTGGTCGCGCTTGCCGCCGGCCTATTAAAATTACTCCATTGATATATATATATATATAGATTAAATCCACCATTGACGTGTATTGCTACGATCGTCGAAATGCCTCTATTATCGCTTATGCGTATTTGGAGCGGTAGGCAAACATCCGCACGCGTCATTAGCATCAAAGGCCCGTTTATATTGTATATTTATCAATAAACATTACAATTAACGAAGGCTTTGTTGTATTACGCGTAACGTGACAGCCGTTGTACAATTTCTGTACAATTTCTCGCGGACAAGTAATTCTAGAGAATTTTACAGGCATCGAGATCTATGCTGATCCACAATAATAACTACTTGACGTTGTTTTAGTTAAACTGCACCGCGGGATATCGATGTCCGCTCGTTTCCCATTACTTACCAAAGATAAGACGGTAATATCGATGAAGATTTAATGAAAAATTCTCACGTCACGCGATCGAGTGATTGTATGCGCCCAGGACACGTGGTTGGGTATAAAAAGAAAAGATCGCCCGGACATTATCGCCCCCATCCTCCGACGACATTGAATCCGATACCCACGGATTCGCGCGCGAAACTATTCCAATTCCAATATAAAAACCGATGATACCCCGCGAATTCCTTTAGAATTAATTAGAATTACGTATATATATATATATACGTAGAGTTGATGGCCCAGCCACACGAGACGTTGCATTAAGTGAGGTGAAATTTTTACCATTTCTAGGATCTTGCGTCAGTCTGGCCTCCGAGAAAATACTGCTGAACTCTATTATTCTGCCGCACAAAGAATTGACAAGAGACTTTAAGAACGAAATCGTTCTGTAAGCGACGACATGTGTGCGAGTCGCTAAAGAACAAAAACGAAACGAAACGAAACGATAACGAAAACAATGTGGGGTTGGAGGGGGTGTAAAATTGTTGAAAGTTTCAAAGGATCTTTTTTCTCTTTCTTTTTTTTTTTTTTTTTTTTTTTTTTTTTTTTTTTTTTTTTCATCATCATCGAACGCACGACATAGGCTTGTAGAAAAAGAGTAGTATATAATAACAATATGGTAATAGGAGACGTGGTTAATCGTAAGCTCAGAAATATTTGTCTGGCGGGAGGCAACAACAATGCCTTTTCCTTTCATTCAGCCGGTAAAGTAAACCACCGACTTTATTTATATTCCCTTCACATGATTTCCATTACTTTTAAAGATTTAAAGATTTGTTAAGTTTCCAAATTTTAAATAACTATAAATATTTATGTACTATTACTTTTAATATATACAAAAATAAAAAAAAAAATAAATAATAATAATAATGACGACGACGACACGATACCGCTTTGACGAAGCACGGGAACCGTAATTTTTAACGGGACGACGGTGGTCATCATACCTTCGATACGAAGGGATTATTCTTTCGAGGAAACAAAATTAATGTGCAATATTAATTTAAATCCGTATTCTTTACAGAGAAATTCCAAAAGCCATATGTACATTGTAAAACTTTTCAGGGTTTTATTTTATTTTATTTTATTTTATTTTATTTTTTTAATTATTATAATTGAATGCGCGATTGTATACGCGAGGACTACAGTAATCAATATGCCGAACAATTATTTATATATATATATATACAACAAATAGAACAAAAGGACCAATATTCATAACGTGTGCAATAAATTTTTGAAATATTTACATAATGTACGCTCAATGACTGTCTTATCAATCGTAATTTGTATTAATTTGTATTAATTTGTCATCCAACGCAGAAGGAGGCTGGGTAGGATGGGGGTAGGGTGGGGGGGGGAGGGGTGATCGGATGGGATCTTTGAGAAAAAGTCCGTAAAATGTCCTTACGCCGCCGATGTTAATTTAAATTTACATATTAAATACGAATCCGAAGGGTTAGCCGACCATCTGGATCTGAAATGTCATCTTTGAGAGAGAGAGAGAGGGAGGGAGAGAGAAGAAGAGGAAAAAAATAACCGAGAGCCACCGACGTCAACCTCCGCATATAATGCAAGTTACATTCATGACGATGCAGCCGGACGAGCTTATCGGGGAACACGGACGAGGATCAGTCCCGAGAGAGATTCGTCAATTAGAATAAGAGATTTGAAACGGTCAATCATTTCAGAGCCACAAGACTATCAAGGCGCGCGCAAACGCTTTCTCGTTTTAAGCTGTTTCTTTCTTTCTTTCTTTCTTTCTTTTACCCGTTCGGATTCCGAAGCGTAGAAGAGCCGTTCCAGGCCAAATGTATCAATCGCATCGCGCGCGTTTCACTCGGTTAATGCTTAGGAGAGTCGAAGCCAAGAATCGTACCAACGCACAGAGAGTACTGTTGCAGTACCATCGCTTCAAAGTAGAGTAACGATTCTTCCTGGGACAGATGATGAGGGTGATGAGGGTCTTCGTCCTCTCCCCTTCACCCACCCTTGCAATAGGATAGGATAATTTTTGTAGCCGAAGGCCTTGTCGCGCGTATTGACGTTGGACAGGTCGATGGATGCCGTGATTGGTAGAGAAGCCGCTCGGTATATTAGACGAGAGATCGAGCCCCTGCGATTTTTGAACGTCCAGGACAATGATAATGATACGGAAAGTCAGGAAAGTCAGGAAAGAGCGCACCGAATGGGTCGCGCTTTACCGCGCCTCGTTGCGGTTTTATGGTCGGGGACTAGCGGTTAGAGGAGGGGAGCCGCTTCGGTGAACCATAGATCCCAGACGCTCGACCCCCCCCCCCTCCCTCCCTCACCCATTCGCCGCCTCCTGTCAAACGGACAGGCACTTCGTAATGGATGATATCGTAAGCTCGATCCTGCTTACTGGCGTCGACTCACCTATTTACATTTATTTTCTCATGTATGCATTTAATAAATACGTCCCCGTACTTGTATCTGTACATTGAATTGATAACAACACGTGTCATGAAATTAAGTATTGTATATTAAGTTTTTTTTTGTACATATGAAAAATAAAAGGATTTATGTAAACGATGATTATTGTGTCTATTGGTTAGCGGACCAACTAACCGATTCCTCTCGTTTCGTCTGCGGGGGAGGAGGGATGCGACGGGCGCGCACAGGAGGGCACGCGAGGGCACAGGAGGCCCGAATGCAAACGCTCGTTTGCAAAAGAGCGGCTGCAATTTTCATTATCCGTCGTCGGAAATGCCCATTGTGATCGGTAAGGATCGCAGCGGATGCTTAAAAAATGCAAATGTCGGTGATCGGGGATCGGTGATCGGGGATAGGGGATCGGGGTTATTGGGGATCGAAGCCGCGCATACCTCGTCGCGTAGCTCGAGCCCCGATAAACTCCGGGGGCCCTTACACAAAGGCGACACTTACAAATACGCTTGCCGATCCTCATTTTTGAATTATTAATGGTCGCCGCGCTGTACGTCGGAGTCGGACCGGGGGTGGGACCGGCGGGGGGGGGTACGACAGCGGCCCGCGCTTTCATTAATCACGCGCGTCAGTGGTATCCCGCGTCTCCTATGCAATCGCGTAACAATGCATTTGAAAAAGCGTCGGCGGCGGCTGTGGCGGCCTTGGCCTCCCAGGGGCGGGAGCGCGCGGGGGTGATCGCCGAGGGGCCTCGGGCTCGCTTTCGATCGAATGGACGGGGCCAACGGTGCGGCGATCGCGGCACCGAATGAATCACGGATAAATAACGTCGTTTCGGAGATATGATCGCGCGACAGGGACGAGACGGGAATATTAGCATAAAGCATCTGGCCTCGATTTAGTAGAGGAAGCCGTTCGTGGCGCGCGGCGGCTGTGGCGGCTGTGGTGGTGACTGTGGTGGTGGGTGGCGGTGGCGGTGGCGGTGGCGGTGACTGCGGCGGCTACACGTCCCGAAAAGCACGAAATAAGCCGAGGAGCAAAAAAGCCAAAGCCCATGACTCGGGAGGAGGAGGAGGAGGAGGAGGAGGAGACGACGATGACGATGACGACGACTACAACGACGACGAGGACGAGGACGAGGATGGCTGGTGGTGGTCGGAGGGAGGGAGGGAGGGTGAAATAGCGATTCTAGAGGCTCGTTAAACGCGTGGGATAACACTTATAACTTATGTGCTCGAGGAGGGGGATAACAATTTTGAAGAAAAGAAAAAAAAGAGATTGAAAAGGGAAGAAAAACCTGGAATTCGAATAAGAAGACGCCGCAAGACGTTCCCGCAGCGAAAGCCGTGGTAGAAGGAGGGGAAAAGTACTATGAGCGAACGGCCACGAGCGAGAGGGAACGAAAGGCGGCGGTGGTGGTGGTGGCGGTGCCGGGGGGGTGGAGGGGGGTGGAGAGAGGGCGAGCGCGAATACGAAGTATAAAAAAGCAGTGAGGAGACGAGGACGACAAAGAGAAGGACGGGGATATCTGTCGAGAGTGAGAGAGAGAGAGTGAGAGAGTGAGCGTAAGAGCCTTGGGGAGGGGCGGAGGGGGGGTGGAACGAAGAGAAAGGGAGCGAGGTAGAGAGAGAGAGAGAGAGAGAGAAATTGTCGCGAGAGATGAGCGGCCGATTTACCGTAAGGGAACGCGGAGGCAAGAGTCTGGGCGCGCGTGCAGAGGAATCGCATCGCATTCCTGGGAGGATTGCGTTGGCGGAAAGGTGGTGGCGCGCTAGACGCTGGCCCCTTCTTCCCTGCCCTCCCTCCCTGAGCGACCGACTGGCCGCAGGACGACGACGAGGTAGAACGGCCGTCGGCTCGCCAGGGGCACACGGCGCGCAGCTCCAACAGCGGCAGTCGGACTCTGGCGAGCGCGCGATCCACGGGTTCCGACACCAGCAGAATCGTCCCCGAGAAGTGCTGGTGTTGTCCGCGGCCCCCAGGGCCCCATAGACAGTGAAGAAGGCGACGGTGGTGGTGGTGGAGGTGGTGGTGAAGGAGGAGGAGGTGGAGGAGGAGGAGGAGGAGGAGAAAGAGGAGGTGGATATGGAGTAGGAGGAGAAGGAGGAAGAGGAAGAGGAAGAGGAGCGAGAGCTGGAGGTGAAGGTGAAGGTGGAGGTGGAGGTGGAGGTGGAGCAGGAGCAGGAGCAGCAGGAGCAGGAGCAGCAGGAGGAGCTGAAAAGAAGCAGCCGGAGCATCGGCAGCGGGGCGGCGGTGACGGCGGTGCCACTGCCCTGCACGAGATTCCTCGCATTCCAGGGCCGGTGGAGAGAAGGACGGCCCGGAGCGAGAAGGAAGGAGACTATGTCCCAGGTCGGCCAACCTAAGCCTCGCTGCGAGGCCGCGCGAACCTTGCGCCCAACGATAAGCCATCAGACCATATGCGTGGAATGCGGTGAGCATCGGCACATATATTTTTATAATACTGGGCGCACTCCTTCTCCCTCTTCCCTCTTCCGCTCCTCTATCACCCATCTTTACGTCCATACATACGTACATACGTACATACGTACATACATATATATATATATATATGTATATCTGCATATGCATATGTCTATATATAAATATATACATATGTCTGTATACGCTTGCACACACACACACACGTGTATATACGTATATATCGACCTGCTATCCTCCCGCTGCCCCTTCGTTCCACCTTCCCACCTTGCTTTTCACCGTGGCTGGGAACGAGCTCGTGCGCGCCTCTCTGTGTGCGTGCGTCGGGATTCCTTGGATTTATGTACTGGCCGATCGCACAAGTCTTTTTACGACTGCCTTTTATGGCCCTCCCCCCTCCCCCTCCCCAACTGTCCGTCTCACGCTCTCTGTCTGTCTGCCTCTCTCCCTCCCTCCCTCTCTCTCCCTCCCTCTCTCTCTCTTTCTCTATCTATCTATCTATCCATCTATATATCTATATATCTATATATGTAAGTGCCGATAGATATCGATAAGGCGCGCGGGTGTGGGGACTCGTTTGCCTCTCCCCGCTGCCCCGTCGCCCCTTCAAAAAAGCGCGCATACTTAAGATAATGGACCGGAGTCGCGGGAGGTCGGGCGGAGGCTGAGATCCGCGAGCGAAGGCGGCGAGCTCGCGGAGCGTCGCTTTCCACGGCAGGCGCGAATACTCGGCCAGAGGGAGGTGGGGGCGGGCTGGCTTCCTCTTGTTTACGTTCCCTCGCCTCTCTACGGTACTTTCACACATGACGTTCCCCGATACTTGGACCCGATTAGCTCTCCCCTTTCATTCCCAATCCACATTTTCACCTTAAAATCCAGTCTTCCTTATTCCCTTACTTCCCGACGACTCTCCTCCTCCTCCTCCTCCTCCTTCCCCCTCCCCTTACCCTTACCCAATAATTGTACGTAACAATAATTTTAGTATTCCCGTGACGAAGGAATCATCTCGATTAAGATGAAGAAAAGCAAAGAAAGCGATGGATTGAGAGAGAGAGAGAGAGAGAGAGGTGGGGGGGAGAGGGAGAATAATCAGTATTTTTCCGGGTTTTGAGTTTTGAGAGCTGAGCGGTGAGGATGATTTAAAAATCGGCGTCTCCGGTTAGAGAATTCGATTTTTCTGAATAATGGTCGGTGTGACGGTACGGGTCCACACGGGTCCACACGGGTCCACACGGGTCCACAACACGGGTCCACAACACGGGTCTCGATGATAAAGTCCTCCGTCCGCTCGAAGCTCGGAATTCCAGGCTCCATTCATTTGCTCCGGCGGTCCATTCAACTCATATACAATGTTTTAAATGCTCGGAGGACGATCGTATTGGTGGGGCCGATAATGGAAAGGGTGACGGTAGGTGGGGGGTGGGGGACGGGGTGGGGCACGAGCGATCCTCGTTTCTCTCGCTTAATGATCCAGTAACCAAAGGCCCCGAAAATGTTTAAACAACGATCGGGAGGCATTTTTTTTTTATTTTTTTATTTTTTATTTTATTTTATTTTTATTTTTTTATTTTACGAGAGTCCCATAACCGGAGGGACTGTCGGCCATTCGACCGTGAATTCACGAGGTTGGGATCGGGAGAGGAAAGAGAGTGGATGGATGGAGGGTGGCTCGTGGTTCCCGGGGCCCCGGCACCCAGAGACATCCACAACAAGGAATAAAAGTCACCGGCGCGAAACGTAAACAGAGGGATACCGGGGGCCTTAGGCCTTAGATAACCATTGGCATTCCTCGCCTCGAGTGTGTCACGTCGTTGGGCCCCGGGACGGTCAACCGAACGGCGGGAGGGGATGGAGAATCGAGGACTCGAGTCGATCGCGCGCCGCGTATGCGTGTATGCATACATGCACGCCTATATATATATATATATGTGTGTATATATGTAATATGTAGACGGGCCCGGTCCGGCCCATATCTCCCCGAGTTCCGTCCGGCCCAATTTGCATTTGAATGTGTCTGTATAACGATGTTTTAGCGAGAGGAAGCAGCATCAGCAACAAAAGGAGCAACGACAGGAGCAACGGCTAAAGCAGGGAGGACCGAGGAGGCTGGAGGAACGGATCAAGAGCGACAGCGGGGAGCGAGCTCGCTGTCCTAGTGTCCAGAGCTAGTGTCCAAATGGGTAACGGAGGCCCATTATTATGGCCGAGAACCAGCATCAGCATCAGCACGAATTCCTGCCGCTGTGCGACGTCCTCTTCAACATAATATCCCTGGCCTCGTACTTCTGCGACGTCGTGTTCGACCTCGCCATGACCTACGCGCTAGCCCATCACCCCGCGGCGCCGTCTGCGCTCTTCCCCCTGAGCGCCGTCCTCGTCGTCACGTCGCTCCTCGTGTCGCAGGTATGACACGTTCCTCTCTTCGTTTCTCTCATCACCCCCCCCCTACCTCCCTCGTACCTCGTCCGTCTCCTGTCTCTTCGTCCTTTTTCTTTCTCCTCCTCCTCCTCCTCCTCCTCCTCCTTCTCCTTTTTTCGGTCTTTATCTGTCTGTCCTTGGCTGTGCCTCGGGCGATCGTGACTCGCCGAATGATTAAACGCGCGGATCGCGGATTTTCAAACTCGGCGGATCATTCTCCCCACCCTGCCCCTCTCGATCTCTGATTCGCCCCTGCCCCGCGACTTTAACGTACAGAGATTCGTAGGTGGTACGTAGGTCGTAGCAGGGAGTCCCGTGTACTCTCTTGATAATCGAATGGCCTCCCCCTTCGCCCCGTTTCGAGCAGCATCACATTGAGACGCTCCGGTCGAGTGAAAAGTTCCCAATCGCATACAACACGTTCGTTACGTATTCGTTTATATATCGGGGCACCGGGTCGGGTCGCCGATTCCCGATTTCTCACTCGTCCCGATACGAGCCTCTTATATATATATATGAATTTATATAGACGCAAGTGCAATTTGTCGCTCCGACTACTTGTATTCTCGAATTGAATTGTTAAACACCTTAATAATTGTTAATACGTCGTATGAATATGTAAATGAAGGGGATGGGACCTCGTCACTACCGAGAGATTAAGATTTTAAACTTGAAAGCTCTTGACGTGCGGTATTTCAGCTTCTTTATTCTTCCCCAATAACCGCCAACGACCATAATTAATACCTCGAGGAAGCTGAATTCTTTTACGTAGATAAACGTCCAGGGTGGGGCGGGGGGGGGGCAAGAGATACACGAGCCGCTGCCACCGTTGACGCTGTTGACGCTGCCCGGACACTTTCTATAACTGATATTGAAAACTTGTTGGGCCCCGTGGCTCCCATTAATATCATTGCCGAAATACTTTTTTTTACTGCCAATATCCTAAATAATCGCCTTGGCAATAATCTCCCCCCCTCCCTCTCTCTCTCTCTCTCTCGCGCGCGCTCGCGCGATTTTAAGCTCTTTTGTGAATTATGGATATTTGGGGCTATTGGGGATAAATCACGGCCCCGAGTTATGCGGCTGGAATGGCATCGGCAGTGACGTCATTGGGACCCGGTACTCCTTACGGCAGACCAAGGACTCGCGTATACATATATATATATTTCATTTCTCGTAGTTTATTCGACACTTTAGCGTCGGCGTGTTGCCTAATGTTCCGATTAAATAATACCTCCACCGATACGCCTAAATGCTTTAATTATTTATTTATTTATTTATTTATTTATTTATTTATGGTTATGGATGGTGGGTCGAGGGGGTTATTATTGAATATAAAGTAACTTTGAAAGATGTGACGTTTAACGAATATCGTATATTATTTATGCGACCGCAGATAGTGAGTATGAAGTGGTACCTGTGGGGAGCGAGGGGCAAGTTACAAAGCAACTCTGCTGACTCTGGCTGTGATATAATTGGGGAAAAGAAGACCGCCAATTGGACACTTGGATGCGTATTGTTGCTCCACACGACACAGATTGGCGTCCTATGGCGATATTTCAAGCTCTTCATTCCGGTCGATCTGACTTACGTGAAACACGAGGTGAGTCTTATTACGATTTGTTATTACGAGGCGGCGCGCGCGCGCGTGGGGGGGGGGCAAGTCCCTCGTCATGCACTTATCACCATAAACACGATAATTCAATACGAGCATAGAGTGGCATTAACGGCATTAGACTTGCAATGATGGTCCGTGCAATGATGCGACGCTTTAAACAATTCCGACAAGGCATTACATCGTAATAAATAACCCCTTCGGCCGCGAAGAAGCTTCGTTATTATATCTAACCTATGGAAATACGGATAAATGGAGATATACGTCGCCGTTTATGAGGTTTCGGTGCAAATATTTAGTCCTCCTCGTTCAATAGCATTGGCACCAATATAAAAGCCGAATACCGAAACGGTCGGGAGGGTGGGTTGGTGGGGTTTGGTGGGGTTTGGTGGGGTTTGGTGGGGCGCGCGACGAGCCTTCGGATCCCTATAAAGTCTATGATCTGGTCGAGTTATAGGGGACGTTAAGTAGTAGAGTATCGGCACGGGCCCGCGAGCGGCTAGCCCTTCTCCGAGCGGGCTGGTAGCGAAGGGCGGGAGGAGGAGGAGGAGGAGCGGGGTTAGTCGTAAAGTTCGGGAGGAATGCTACGGGTGTCGGCGGGAAGATGCGGGAGACTAAGGGAAGTAAGAAGGATGCGCGTGCACTTGCAGGTGAGGGAGCTCTGCGTCCTGAGGCTGATCCACGCCTTCTGCGAAGCGGCGCCGATGCTGCTGCTCCAAGTGTATCTGCTGGCGACGGGGCTGGGCGGGAGCGTCGGCATGCCGAGCGAGCTCGAGCTCGAGGGCTCGGTGCGTCCGACTAAGGCCGGCGAGACGAAACTGGCCGAGCTGACGGCCGTCTCCGCGGGCCTGTCACTCTGGAGCGTCTGCTGGGCTGTGGCCTCGTTCAGCAAAGGGGCCGCGAGGCTGAGGAACCTCGAGCGACTGGTGCTCACGTGGCTCGGTGTCCTGGCCCAGCTGGCCTGGAGGCTCGGCACCGTGAGCGCGAGGGTCGGCGCCCTGATCGCCTACGCCTCCGTCTACGGTGGCCAATGGCTCCTCGTCGTCATGGCCCTACACTGGCTCTCGATGCTCACCTGGCTCCTCATCACCCCGGACGGGCTCTTCCACGGGGGCGAGAAATTGCCGCTCGCCAGGAAGGTCTTCATCGCCACTCTCCTCGCCTTCGTCTACGTATTCTCCTACGTCAATCTTCACGAGACGAATCATCGGCAAAAGATGGTTCGTTACCCCGGACTCCTCCGTCCCTAATAGAAATGGCCTTTGGCCCATTGTTCCGCGTTCCTTGATTGATTTATTGTTCGAGCCGCGCGAGAGCTTTTACGATTGACGATTATAAAATTTTCTACTTTCTCGGCCCTCTTCGCTCTCTTCCTTCGTCCTCTTCATCATCATCAGAGTCATCAGAGTCATCATTATAATCGGTAATCGGCACGCGTTCACCCTCTTCCATCCCCGCCGCACCACCCAACACCGTTCTTCTTCTTCTTCTTTTTTTTTTTTTTCACCACCTCCGCCTCCACCTCCGCCTCCACCTCCACCTCCACCTCCACCCTCCACCTCCGCCTCCACCCCCCCCCCCCGTTCTCGTCGCATCACGCATTTTAATAGCCGATTCCGTATTGTTCCGTGGAAAGTCTCGGGCCTCGATTCGACGATGCGAATAATCAATCGCGGTCGCCTAGCAAATTTCTTTCACTCCCCGCGTTCCATATGTCATGGATGTTTTTCTTTTTTTTTAACGCTTAAATTTTCTCGAGCCGGTAATTGACGCGTCCCGTGACGACCGACGTTGTGCGTCGCCATGCAATGTAACCTAGCCCGGGCTCGCGCCTCCTCCCCCCTCCCCCTCCCCTTCGGCACGCACAACCCCAATAACCCCACGAACGACTTACTTCGTATTCATTCGAATAAGTACAAACAAGCACCGACAATCGCCGATTTATCGATAAATCTATTTTACGTATCGTTTTGTTTGATCACTGGCAATGTCCCCGGTCGAGCGTATTTAGCTTGTCAATGATTTTCACGATGGATTTTCTCTTTCCAGGTTATATTCTACTCAGTCATGTTCCTTGAAAATAGTTTACTTATGGGAGTGTGGGCCGTAGGCGTGGGTGGCGGCAGCGACCTGCATCGCCATACCCGACCGTTTACCTTAATACTCATACTTCTGGCCCTATTTTTCGGCGGCTTGTTCTTCATGGGACTCTATTACAGGTATTTATTTACTCATCGCTCAATTAAAAAGTCTATATCCTTGTCTAACGTGTTGTTGTTGCTGTTGTTGACCCGTGCAGGTTTTTCCACGTGCGGCGATTGCGATACGAGGCCGGTGGACGCATGAACGGGAGTAACGCGATCACGACGCTGTCGCATCAGGTACGGGGAACTTAGCCTACGCTTACGATAATATATATATATGTATATGTATAAAAAGGTAAGTGAGCGTTAGTTATGCCGTTAGTGCTGAACGCGTTGACTTTTGGTTGCAGAATGCTTTGCACGAGAAGCAGGTGAACGGTCTGGACGACAAGCAGAGCGCTATAGGGACGCGGAAGGTGAAACTAAGCAACGGCGGCATACCCGGCGTATTCAACTGCCGCTTCGCCAACCCGGCCGTGACCAACCCCAACCGTAAGAAAAAGAAGCCGACGACGTTCGTGCCACCGCCCACGCAGCCCCAAGCAAACATCATACCAATGACGAGCTTGTGCGAGGCGAACAAGTGGTCGAGCGGCAACGGGAACGGACCGCAGCTCATCCCCTTCTGGAAGAGGCCCCTGTCCATCGCGAGCTTGAATAACGTACGCAACTAATTAATAATTTAATCGTTCGTCCATTAACGTTTAAGCAAGTGGATTGCAATAGCGACGAGTACAGCCGTTTGCCAAATACGTTTGACAATTGAGTTAATTGTTGTTGTTTTACGGAACGTTTTTTGTGAAGGACGAGGAGGCGACGACGAGGGAGAAGAACGAGTCGGATTTGACGATCGGCGGCTCGCTCAGCGTCAACCTCATCCACGAGAAGCTACGTGAAAAGAAGCAGCAGCAGCTCCGCGAGCTACGAGCCATCCAGGAGGAAATTAAGGAGGGCAAGCTGGTACCGCCGCCCTCTGCCTCGACGTCATCCTTTTCCTCGAACCCCTCGGCCTCGAATCAGCAGCCGCCGCCCAACACGAAACTCCACACGTCGCCGACCTCGCCCTTGTCCGCAACGCCGAATGACCTCGTACTCGCCCAGAACGGCGGACCCGTAACTGCCTGGCCCCCCATCAAGATGCACTGCCTCCTGCCGCCCCCGCCCTCCTCGCCCTACTACCAGTCTATGCACCCGACGAGCCCGTGGAAGAGGTCGACCAACAAGGGGGTCGAGACCTCGGAGATACTGCTCGCCCCGAGATGTCTACCTTACGATTATCCCCATTGGAGTCCACCGATGCTCGCCAATCACAGGTCATTATTTTTCTCCCCCTCCCTCTCTCTCGCTCCATCTCTCTATTTACCGACCGGGCACCCCTTAGAACGAGGATTGAATCTTTCATGTCATTGTCAACGAATTATTATTGTACATTCGACAGAGGGCAACGGCTCTTCTTATGAGCAATTCCTCTACGTAATTTCATTGTCATTGTTATTATATACGTAATAATAAATGTTATCGACTCGAGCAGGGGCATTCTTACGTAACGAGTAAGACGAGTTAGTTAGGTTTTGTGACTGTCAACGAAGTGACGAAGTTTACGAGGAAGTTGTTGGTTAAAAAGTCATTCATTGGTAATTCAGGTTGTGCGGCAATCAAATTGGTTTGGACGAAACGTCGAAAGACGAAAGCCACGGAGCCGAGGACATGAGCGACTTCGAGGGCAGTCAGTTGTCGTTGCCCCGTAGCTACACTCTGCCCCGGGAATTCAAGTATCACCATAAAAATAACGAGCGCCGGGAGGTTGGCTCGAGGTTCATCAGCTCCCGTTTTTATCTACCCTCGACCAACAGTTCGGACGGTATGCATTAACGACCGAGACGACGATGGAGTAGCGTCCCGTGTACTCGGACGGGATTCCGCACTCGCCGTGGCAAAAGTACGGCCTTTATATATGTATCGGCTGTGGGATTTTCAGGTGACGTGGACAGCGCCGACAACGAGGAGGAGACCGACTCGGAACTCCAGGTATGCGCCAAGCCCGAGGTACAGGCATTCCCTGGTAAGGATAACCAGCCTCGACGGAAGCCCTACGAGTTGGGCCAGGACGTCCAGGTGTCGCTTTCCTGCGGCGTCCTTCGGCCCAGTCACCACCTGGTTCGTACCAAGGTCAAGCACGAGACGAAGCTCTGAGCGCATTCGGGCTTTGACCGGAACTTTAACGGATCCGAAGTCGACGACGACGACGACGACGACGACGACGACGACGAAGGAGACGAAGACGAAGATGTATGAATCGTCGTCCTGTCGGCGGTACATTACTTTACAAGAGGGTTACCGCGCGCATCCCTTGTAAATTACCGAAGCCGCATTATTGTATTATTCAAATTGCCTTCTGTTCTGTACTCTTGTACTGTCTGTAAATAGTAAATATAAATACAATATCATATACGTCGTTTTCTACAAGTAGCCTGGATATTGATTTATTGACCAGAATAATATAATATAATATAATGTAATGTAATGTATCGGCATCCACGGACACTAATCGACGGATGCTTTAATACACGAACGAATACTCGTCGTGTATAACTCACTCACTGTACCGTTACGTACCTTATCACCTTATCCATTTATCGTTAGAATTTTTTGTACAATGTTCTTTTCTTTTCTACGTCGATCCGCCCGCGCTCCTTTCCCATAAATTCACAAGGAATGCAATAAAAGGCGGCCCGGAAGCCGTGCTGGAATTTATTATTCGGATCGGTTACGGGAGCAGGCAGCGAATCGCTTGATATGCTCGGGTAACGATAGATCGGTTCGTCCGTCCGTCTGTCTGTCTATGAGCGTTGACAGGACGTACCTCGTGTCGTGGAATTAATTAGCCGGGCAACTTGTGATTTTACATTGCATTGTTTATTTATACATAGCGTAGGACTTTGGTAAGTAGTGCTTACGAATCCCTTTCCCTCCCACGTCCCGGATGGCTCTTCGTCCTTGTATATAATTGCAATTGTACAGAATGATCAAGGTCAACAGTTGCGGGGCGTGTTAAGACAAGTTCGGTCGCTTTTAATGGAATTTCCGATCCCGAAGTCTTGTGCCACGATTACATTATAAGAATAACAAAACGAAGAGATTAACGCTTGCGCGCACCACACGCGCACGCACACGTACAGAGAGATAGAGAGAGAGAGAGAGAGAGAGCGGCGACTGGAATTATATCTGTGTGCGGAGCGGGGCTCGATTTAAAAGGACCGCGAGAGACGCGGGGGCCGCGCCGTCGTCGTAGCTTATTAAATGCCAAAAGGTGGTATTGATTGTACGGGGTAGAACCCGGGGCTCTTTGGCATTTAAAATTCGGGGGCGAAAGAGAGTAACAAAAGAGAGGTGAGGCTGGCTCGACGTGGTGGGGAAGGTTGTAACGCAAGGACGGACGGCGGCTGCTGGCACTAGAATGACTGGACGACGGCCGAGGAGAAGGAGGAGGTGGAGTTGTTCGGGCAGGGGGGGGGGGGGGGGTGCACGAGCCCGACCAACGGAATGTCCGGGCGGGACGGGTGAGAGGAGAGACGTATGGTCCAAGCAACGGGGATTCGTTATCTAAAAGCTAAAGGAGCTCGGCGTTCGCGGTGGATAGGTCGACGAGGAGGGGACGGGGGAGCCTAATGGTCAGAGCGCGGATGCAGCAGCAGCAGCAGCAGC
This sequence comes from Ceratosolen fusciceps, assembly GCA_018883505.1. Classification (NCBI taxonomy): domain Eukaryota; kingdom Metazoa; phylum Arthropoda; class Insecta; order Hymenoptera; family Agaonidae; genus Ceratosolen; species Ceratosolen fusciceps. The sequence goes on from RCIC01000019.1 coordinate 1,747,979, forward strand.
TCGAGGGATTTATCCGGTACTTGGGTGGATGGGTGGATGCGTGCGTGCGTGCGTACGTGCGTGCGTGCGTGCTTGCGCGTGTCCCCGGGTTAAAACACGTGGGCAGCGAGTGGGGCAAGGGGTCCGAAGCGTAGTAGTACTCGGTCGGTCGGTCGTTCGTCCGCGGAGGAGTCGGAGTTGGAGTTGGAGCAGGAGGAGGAGGAGGCGGAGGAGGTAGAGGAGGAGTACGTCGCAGGGAGGGTGAAAAAAGGTGCACGCGCGCTTGGCTCGGGCTCCGTCCGCTCGTGGCGCTGGTCTCCGACGGTCGAGCGTTTGCGTAATAGGCGAAAAGCCCGCACCGCAGGACCGCCGTCGCTGAGAAAGAGGGCCGTGGCCGTGCAGAGGGGGAGGCAGAGGGGCGGGGGAGAGAGAGCTACGACGGGAGGGCGAGAGCGCCTCGGTTTCAGCGGCTGCTGGAGAGGGGGCCCGTCGAGGGTTCGGGCGCGCAGCGTGGCCGTGGAGGTGGTGGACGTCGTGGAGGAGCAGTAGGGGGAAGGGGAGGAGGAGGAGGAGGAGGCCGTGGTAGTGGTGGTGGCAGTGCTGGCGGTGTTGGCGGAGGTAGCGTTGGAGGGGAGCGGGCGGCCTAGGGAGCGGGGCAAGCGCCGAGAGAGAGAGAGAGAGAGAGAGAGAGAGAGAGAGAGAGAGAGAGACCGAGAGAGAGAGCAAGAGAGCGTGCGAGAGGAGCCGGGACGCGCGTTTCGTCGAGCTCTGCGCCATTAGAGTCCGAGAGATCCGCGCCGCGAGTGCATGGGAAGAGACTGTGCGAGGAGAGCCTTCCCGAGACGAGTGGAGCCGTACTGCGCGCATCTACCTGGAAGCCATCATCCCGGGACTCTTGAGGTATTTCGCGGACTCTGCTGAACTTGCATAGCCTCGAGGCCCGTACTCCGGCTCCCGGTCATCCTTACATCACTCATTCGCCAACGCCACGCTCCTCTCTCGACGGCACCCTTTATCCTTACGCTCTCTAGCTTCGCGCACTCCTCACCACCATTTCTCCTTCTTCGAATTCTCTCTCTCTCTCTCTCTCTCTCTCTCTCTCATTCTGGTTCTTCTCGAGCGATTCCCGTACCTTCCTCTCCGACCCCCTTGTCCATCGTCGCACTGACCCCTGCCCCATGGCTCCATACCTCCTCCCTTCTCGTAAGCGACCGCTTGCTTACTCGCCGCTCTTCCTCCTCCTCCTCCTCCTCCTCCACCTCCACCTCCACCTCCTGATCCCGCGAACGCCGTAGCCCCCTCTCGCTCGCTCGCTCGCTCACTCGCTCAGTCACTCAGTCACTCAGTCACTCAGCCACTTACGTTATACTTAGACTCGTCTCTCGTTCGCTCGTCGTAGTCGTCGTAAAGCGCGTGTACGCGGAGAAACATTCTCGGCCGACAAGTAGGAAGCGCACTGGCTGGCCCCATCGATCCCTCCGCGCGAGTAAACACATTAAATTATTCATTGAAACAAGTGACAGTCACCGACCATCCTTCCCTACAATAATATCTTCCCTTTCTTCTCTTCTCCCTCCTACCCTCCCAGCCCCTTCCCCTCCCCCCTCTCGCCCTCCGTCGACTACTCTGCCTCCTCTTTGCTTTTTTTTTTTGTATCGTGTCGAATACGAGTAAGGTGATGGAGATTTCGATCGGATGGAGCGAGGGGCTGGGTGGGGAGGGGGGAGCGAATCTACGAGTGTCCCCCCGATAGAAATGAATCAAACGAGGAGTTAGTTTGTGGCCTTAGATAAGAGCGCTTTTTCTGTCCAGTGGGTACGCACACGAACCTATTCGACAAGACCGTTCTGGCTTAGTATCGCTCGACGACGACGCCACTTACCACTTACCCCAACTACAGAACTCAATTAATTATTCCTCCCACTACGTAACGTATTTATTTATTTATTTATTTATTCCCCCTCCTTCTCCCCCTCCTCCCCCTCCTCCGCTCCCTACACCCAGCCGCACTTTCGACGTATACTCGACATATACTCGACGTATATCGTGGTCAGCCTCTTGCTCCAGGGGACGTTTTTGTCATTAGCCAGCCGCGAGCCCGTTCGGTGACATTAGACGTAAAGTTACGGCGTTCGAGCTTATTTATTTATAAACGCGCATGGACAAAAAGTCCATTGTGAAGGCATTGTGGCATTTCCTTGAAAGCGCGGCCCTACGTCTCTTCATTAAAGCTGAAATCCATAAATTACCGTCACGCTCACCGAGTTTAAAAGTGAAAGCACAACGACGGCGACGTCGTCAGCGGCGGCGTCCCTTTACAACGGCAGAGTATTAAATAATCATCACACATCGGCCGTAAAAAGCGATATTAAATACGTGATATTTTGCGCACGAGGACGAACGCACCGAGCGAGTAATCCAAATCGTCCCCGCGCCGCGCGACCGCCACCCCCCCTTCCCCTAGCCAGTCCTCCTAGCCCCTCCGCCGACCACCGGCCCCCTTTGACCCGTCATCCATCCCCCGTCCCAGCGGGACGTCCAGTTTTCGCGCGCGCGCGCGCGCGCGCACCCCCCTACCCCCCGCCCCCCCCCCCCCCCCCCCCCCCCTACCAAGCTCCACCATCCCCGACGCCCCTGCCGTTAAAATCTCGCTCATTCATTATTTATCGTCCTTTCACAACGAGACGTCGATGCGCGACCCCTCCGCCCCACTTTTTTTTTCTCTCCCATTGATACTCGTTAAAAGAAAAAAAAAAAAAAAAAAAGAAAGAAAGAAAAGGGAAGAGAAGAAAATAAACGGTCTTATTATCGATTAAACACGGCAATCGAGTAGCCGACGACGACGACCAGGACGACGAGACGAGGACGAGGACGACGAGGACGATGAGGAACGATAATGGGGACGAAAGCTCGCGAGCGGCTTAATTCGTAATTCATAGCGGCGCTTGGCCGGACCGGCATTCCTTAATAAGATATGCTCGCAACGCTGAGAAAGTATTAAGAAGAACGTCCGCAGATCATCGTGAGAGATCCGAGTGAGTCCGTTGCTCGGATCCGTCTCAGGGAATTAATCGACCGACGTACAAGTACTCCGGTATTATACAATAACAATTGTTATCCTTATTATTAACTTTACCAATGTCACGGGCTTGGGTCTGAGGGGTAGGAGGTGGGGCTAGGAGGTGGGGGGGTGTATACGGGCGACACAAGGTCGAGCAGGTTAGCGCCTAATTTTTCCAGCAGCCGTAATCGGAATCTTTCCAAAGCCAAGCAACGACTTTGCAACGGCACACCGCAACCTTTCATTTTTCCTTTTTCCTTTTTCCTTTTTCCTTTTTCAAATAAACGTCCCCGGGTCTCGGCCTACGGGCTCTGTGGAGCAGACCCTCGTTCATTCACTGAATGTCTGCTGCGAGCGCAACAGCACCCTAAGCCCTTGTAAGACGGCCCTGCCACACTAATCCTTGAGTAGTAGTATTCGTAGTATCGTTCGTAGTATCGGCCGTAGTAGCGCTCGTAGTATCGTTCGTAGTAGCGCTCGTAGTAGCGCTCGTAGTAGCGCTCGTAGTAGCGCTCGTAGTAGTGGTAACAGTAACGGTAGTATCCGTAGTAGTAGTAGTAGTAGTAGCGGCAACGTAAGCAGTACGAGTAACAGTGGCGTAGTAGTCCTCGTAGTAGCGAGGGTAGTAGTGGTAGCAGTAGTAGCAGTAGTAGTAGTAGTAGTAGTAGTAGTGGTAGTAGTAGTAGTAGCCGTAGTAAAGCGTTTCCTCGTGCGAGCCACCAGTCACTCGACACAAGCCCCCACCCTACCTCGAATACGCCGTCACGCTCTCCTCGCGCTCTCTTACACTTGGACTCAGCCTCCCTCGGTTCATCTCGCTCTTTGTCCTTTCGCTCCCTTATCCGATCAATGGCAAAGGGTCGCCGTGTACGTGCGCTCCCGAATTCTCGAGCCCTCCGTATCCCCCGGCGTTTCTCCTCCCGGCCCATAAGTCAAGCTCTTGCCTGTCTTTGCTCAGCACATGTGTACGCTGCCTGTCCGCCTGTCCGCCTGTCCGCCTGTCTGTCTGTCTGTTCGCACGTCCGTGTGCCCCCGTGCTCGTGTATGCGGCCATGCGCGTACGGGAAAGGATTCGTCCTTTTTTCTCCACCCCCCCCCCGTTCTCCTCCCGTGCCCTCTGCCCACTCCTCCTACTCATTCTCCTGCGGCGCTCGAGACCTTGAGATACTGCTGCTGCTGCTGCTGCTGCTGCTAAAAGGTGGTGGTGGTGGTGGTGGTGGTGGTGGTGGTGGTGGTGCTATCGCCTCTTCCACTGACAGTGCCGCCGAGGCTCTTGTTGCAGTCTCGTCGCGAGCTGTAAACTCTTACGTTACGTCAGGACAGTGGAGTTTTTCATTGATTAGAGTCAGAGTCCGGTCCAAGCGGTTCCTTATCCCTTCGACATCGAGAGGAATCAAAAGGAAGGCGGCTTCCTTTCCTCAATGCCCTTTAAATAATTGAGGGATACGAGTTAACGTCGTACCTTCCTTTTCCACGACGACCCTTTCTCCACATTCACCGCGCCTCGAACATTAGCAAATATTTACCCGATAAATGTTATTTAAAACCTGTCCTTTGTACGTAACACGTTAATACAACGTCCTGCATGGACGATCAATGTCGAGGCATCGATTATCGATCGATTAATAATCGATACCCTTCCCCCCCCCACCTTATTTATTATATCCTTACAGTTAGTTTTCCAGCTACGTCGGTTGATTCCCTTGATATTTTGTCGCACGTATTCGTCGTATTCGCAGATTAATATGCTGACACGCGTTAGCAGTTACCAGCAGTTACCAGCAGTTACCAGCAGTTAGCCGACGACACCCTTTATCGAGGCCGCGAGCGCAAGTGGTAAGAGCGGGGCGTACGAAATCCTCTGACCTCGACTCGATTTTTTTTTTAATGGCCGATGCAACGGGAGCTCCTCGTTACGCGAATATTCGCGAACTTAAATTACCCTGATGTTCCCGCGATCCCATAACAGGACACGTACTTACCTACGCGAGAGAGAGAGAGAGGGGGGATGGAGTAGGGGTTCGGGAGACGTTGCACGGCCGCAACACAGCTTTCGATATACAAGACTCGGGGCTGTCTGTCCGTGTTCATAGAGAGTCAGGATGAAAGGAAAGCTCCGATGTTCCAAGTGGCGATGGGGGGAGGGGGGAGGGGTGGGGTGGCGAGATTCCGCCCGGGCCGGTTTCGTCTTTGTTTGGCAGGCGCATGCGGCTCCGACGGTATTAAATCAAGAAGTCCAGAGGGTGTTTTTCTTCTCCTTCTTCTTCTTCTTTTTCTTTTTTTTTTCTTTTTTTGTTGTTGTTATCGTAAGCTCGGCACTAGCCGGACTACGATGTGCCAAAGCACAAAAGATAATTATTGGAATATTATGGTTTTTCTAGCGCCCGGCTCTCAAGTGCTCCCTTCAATAAATTCTTTTGCCAACGACGTCCGTCGTAAATCTCGTGTCCTCTGAATAAGAGTGAGCGAATGATCGTGTGTGTGTGTCGTGTGTTGTGTATTGTACGTGTGTTGTGTGAGCAAGGAGAGAATGAGCGAGATAAAAGGAATACATCAGAGAAGCGCGCTATTCAATACCCGGGGCGCAGTGCATTAAAAAGGAAGGAATACGAGCTGTCGGTGAGGCCTGGATGGATCGTAGGTATAAGCCGGCGCTGGGGTATTAAAAAGTGCATGTGCACCGCCTTCGGTTCTTTCTTCCAAGAAGGTCATTTCTTCTTTCCTTTTTCTTTCATTTCTTCCTCTTCTTCTCGCTCTTCTTCTTCTCGCTCTTCTTGTTGTTGTTATTATTATTATTATTATTTCTTCTTCTTGTACTTCTTCTTCTTCTTCTTCTACTTCTTCTACTTCTTCTTATCCTCCGTCTCCACCTCCACCCCGATAACCTCGAACTTCTCTTGCTTTTCCTTTTTTTTTCCTTTCCTTTTCTTTTCTTTATTATTTGTTCTATACTTTCGTTTTTCGTAATGCACACATGCACGAGCATTTACGCTCAAGCGTGCACGTATTCCGTGGAGCGAGATTCGCCGTATCATTTATGACGATCGTCCTCCGTCTCGTGGTAGTCGCTTTCTGCTTCCCTCCACCCCTCCGCCCCTCCGCCCCTCCGTATAACCCGACATTCGCTTGATTTTCCCTTTGACGTAGGGAAATTGAGCCTGGGACGTCGAACGCGTAGGTTTCGAGAAAACTTGGGGCGAGGAGTAGGACGAGGAGGGAGGAGGAGGAGGGAGGAGGGGTTACGGTCCGAACTTAATCTGAAATCCACTCTTCTTTCAATTTCCATGAATACGATCGAATCTTCCAGTTGCCCGAGCTTAATGCCGCATTCAATGTATTTTTCATATATTCGTTTACGGGGCCTCGCGGCGGAAGAAAAGTCATCGCATGTACAGGGAGAAGCGGGGGGGAGGTTAATTTAGTAAAAGTAGTCCCAGAGTGCCGAGTTCGCTTTTGAAACAAATCAGGGACACAATTGGCCCCGAGGTTTCTCACCCCCGGAGGTGAGAAAAAGACCCGCTGAAAATCTTCGAGGGCCTGTGTCGGCTTTTAGTTCTTTCTTTCCCGGGCTTCTCTCTCTCTCTCTCTCTCTCTCTCTCTCTCTCTAGCTCGGGAATTCGGAGTAACGTTGCACGGCTGGCCGGCCGTACATCTGCCATTCATTAAAAGAATTACGAAGGGGAATGGGGCGGAGAGCGGCAGGCGGAGCCCATCGCTAGGAGAAATTTCTTACATTTTCCCCGTCCCTTTTTCATTCAGCCGTGGATACGCACACGCGGTCGCCTTCCGTGGGGGGACGCGTCCGTGTGCGCCCGTAAACAAGTGGCGAGGATTGCTAGAGGGTCGGCGGCGGTCCGGCAAGGGGTCGGGGAGAGGCGAGGGTGAGTGTGTGTGAGAGAGAGAGAGAGAGAGGCTCGGAGAAATATAGAAAACGAGCGATACAAGTTCTCCTGTATAAGTATAGGGTGGGAGGGAGAAGTCGATGGAGGCGGAGGAGGAGAGGAAATAGGTTTGTCCTACGCCACGCACAGCCCACACTCTCAGCTCAGCGGCTGGTGGTGGTGGTGGCTGTTGCTGCTGCTGCTGCTGCTCCTCCCTAAGTAGAAAGGAAAGGCTCGACTGAGAGAGAGAGAGAGAGAGACCGTGAAAAAAAACGCGACGGAGGCGTCGGATGCACTTGCGTAGGGGCCGCCGCCGCCGCCACCACCGCCACCGCCACCACCGCCGCCACCGCCGCGCGTTCTGCGCGAGCTCTGCACAACCAACTTTTAAATCACTCGAAAGATATTTTCTTCCTTATTTATTCATCTGCCCTGCCATTTTAGCGTCCTTTATGCACTCGGCCTCCTCAATATTAAATCTTCTTTTTATCATTATTGGGGAATACGTGCGCGCCCTCGTCTTTTTTTAAACCATACGCCGTGAGAGAGCGAGAGAGTGAGAGGTGGGGTGGGGTGGAGGGGAGGCGCTTGCGGTGCATTGTATACGGCGGGTGTTATTTAAATGACGATCGGTTGGTTTACTGCGATGGATGATTTCCCCCGCCCTTCGTCATAATTATGAACCAACAACGACTTTACGAATTGCAAGCTCCTGCATCTCGAGAGTGTTTGAACGAGGGATCAGGTGGAGCAGGAGGCAGGAGGGTTAGGAGGGTCAGGAGGAGGTGGTGGAGGTGGTGGAGGTGGTGGGGAAGCGGGATCAGCGTTAAAATGTTTGACTGACTTCGCGTAGAATGACCGTCGTTGTATAACTAAAGTGCGAGAAGGACGCTAAGGTTAAATGCTCGGCGCATACTCTCAATGAACAAGGGAACGACGCGAGCGAGCGAGCGAGCGAGCGAGCAAAAACGAATGAGACTTGGTAAAATGGGGGAGAGGTACACAACGTGGCCAAGCGATTCAAAAAGCTATAAGACGAGGGGCACGTAGACTTTCTCCTCCCACTCCATCCCTCCCTCCCTCCCTCGCTCACACGCTCTCTCTGCTCTCTCTCTCTCTCTCTCTCTCTCGCCAACTTTGCCCCTTTCTGTCATTCTTCCCCTCCCTCCCCCCTCCCCTTCCTCCACCCCCTCCCCCCCTCCCCCCCCTTGTCTCCCTCTTTTTTTTTTTTTTGTTTTTCTTCCCTCTCCTCTATTTCTCTCTGTCTCGCTTAGCAGCTCTCCTCCCGTGACTCTTTTTAATTCTCTATTAACCCTTTCCCCCCCCCACCATTCTTCATTATGCTTCTGGTGTTATTAGTCCCTGTCCCCGAGCGAGCCCCACACCCCCCGCCACCAGCTAAGCCACTCTCTTTCATAACACTTCTTCCCTTTTCATCGTCTTTCCCTCTCACTTGGCCTATCTCGCGGCATCGAAAAGTTTTCGCAGGCTAGCGTCGCGGGACAGCGGCGGCGGCGGCGGCAGCAGCAGCAGCAGCAGCAGCAGCAGCTTGTCGCCCGAGCACTGGGATCCGGTTGTATCCCCGAGAGATGGAGAGAGACGGAGTGAGTGGGTGAGAGAGAGAGAGAGAGAGAGAGAGAGCCCAGCCGAGCGAGAAAGGAAAGGAGGAAGAGAGACCGAGCGCTGTATCTCCTCCTCTGCCTACTTCCCTTCCTCCATCGCCACCCTGCCTACCTCTTGTTCGCTTAGTCTCTATATCTCTCTCTCTCTCTCTCTCTCTCTTGGCTTCTCGCTCGCAGGTACGTCGACGACGGGGCAACGACGCGTGAGCGCGAGGCGTCGCGCAGTTCGCGTGCAGCCGGTTGTCGCGGAGGAGTCGCCGTGGTAACGCTGATGGCACTCGCCGACGACGAGGACGAGGGCGAGCCGAGAAATCTCATATACAGCCGTGGTGAAAAGTAAGAGGAGAACGAGAGCTGCGTCACGGACAGAAGATACGCTCGGGGGAGGGTGGGGGGGGAGTGCGAGATAACCCTGGGGAAGAGTAAATGGGCGCGGGCTCAGTTAGTTTACGAAAGCGTATTTTCCTTCCATTCCCTATTGTTCTCGCTCTTCTTCTCTTCCCCTCTTCCTCTCTGGTCCACCTTATTTTACTACTACTACTACTACTACTACTACTGCTGCTGCTGCTGCTGCTACTGCTGCTGCTGCTGCTGCTACTACTATTACTGCTATTACTACTACCACTACCACTACCACTACCACTACCACTACCACTACCACTACCACTACTACTACTAATACCGCTACCGCTACTTTTACTGCTAGTCCCTATTCCCACCATTATTACCGATTCGCCTTCTGGATAATCTACGTTCGTTCCATCAGATTCTGGTTGGCTGGCATGTTCTCGGTGGAGATCCGCAGACATCGACTTTTATCTGTTCGCGGGATGGCGGTGGTGGTGGTGGTGGGGGGGGATGGATATCGTCTCTCCCTAACGAAAGGAATATGATGTAATGGGGATCGGGGAGAGGATAATGGGAGTACGCTCGAGCGAATATCTGTCTACGCGCGCGTATGTGTTTTGTGCGTGCGTGCGTGCGTGCGTGCGCGCGTGTCAGGGAGAAAAAAATAAAGAGCGTGAGAGAGGGAGAGAGAGGGAGGGGGCAGCGGGGATGGATAGAGATTGAGAAATAGTCGAAGTAGGAATATAAAATGGGTGTAGAGTAGAGGTCAGGCGAGTGAAAGTGGAAGAGTAAGGAGTCGTTGGTGCGGAGGGTCGCGGCAGGAGACGTAATAAGGAGTTTTGTGAAGCCGCGAGTGGCCGAAGTGTGGGGGGGATTATAAACGAAAACAAAGCGCCGCGCAGACTCGGCCTTGCGATCCTCGTCCCCCCCCCTCCTCCAATAACCCAAATCCAAAGCCGAGCACCGTAGCCCCACATAGCCCCACATAGCCCCACATAGCCCCGTAGTCCCGGCGCACGTGCGAGTCCCCGTGCCGCCCGTCCCCGTCCCCGTGACACCTCGCTAACACGAGCTCTCGCGTTGGCTTTTGCAGGATGTACCCGTAGCGGCGTGGCCAGGTGCAGCAGCAGCAGCAGCCAGGAGGATGACGCGGCCGTGCAGCAGCCGTTAGCCGACAGCCGGCTCCGGGGCGAGGAACGGCTATAGAGCGGCTATAGAGCGGCCGACATCGTCGCCTTAGAGCGTCCAGTGTCGAGGAGGGATCGTCGTGGTGGAGTCGGTGAGGGTGGGCGGGCGGTTGGGGGTGGGTTCCGGGCCGCCGGAAGAAGATGTGAGACGTGCAGAGTCATGGTAATCGGCGAGACAGGAGAAGCCCCTTCGAGGAGAGATGGCCGAGGAGTCGACGACCACGCGCTTCGACGGCACCATGCTCAAGTTCCTCACGCACAAGCTCAGGAGCCACTCGCTGAACGAGGACCCGAATAACCAGGAAAAGGTAGGGGCTAAGCCGTACAGTTGCTAAGCTGTTGTGCCGGGCGACGGGCCGGGAGCGTGACGCGGCGCTTTCTTCTTTCGTTACCAAGGACTGCCGTGAGCCGAATACGCCGACCTCTCCCTCCCTCCCTTCCCCACCCATCCTCCCGCCCCTCATTCCACCTGTCCTCCACTTGTGCCGTCCATCCACCTTGCCGTCGTTGGGATTCTCGAAGCATTTGCTCGGCTCGGCGGCTGCTTTTACCCCGGTGACGTCGGAACGTCGTCGTAACCCGGGTTTTCGGGTGCTCCCGCAGCGGTGGACCGACCGGACCTGTAGAGCCTCCTCCTTCTTTCTTGGCTTACGTAATCGCTGCCGCCAATTACCGGGATCCCTAGCGCCGACAGCTCGCTACAAAAAAAGAAAGAAAGAAAAAAAAAGAAGACTCTTTCTCCCTCGCCTCAATTACCGCTTCTAACAATAATAATAATAATAATCATTATGATGATGATGATGATCTCTTGTCGCGGTCGGGCCTGGTCGCCGATACTCATTGGTCGTCATCTCCAATCCGCGGTGACCGCTCGTGCTCCTCGTTACTCCGTCACGGCCCGAAACTTTTACCATACTTATCCCCAATATCTATCGCGCCCCCCTCCCACCCTCCTTTCGTATTTAAACGTCGTGGGGCCGAACGACGTTCGGGACTGCCACCCATTTTTTGTCGTTATTTGCCCAACTAACGCCGTTCGCTCGATCACTTTATAAACACGCGCGGCTGACTCCCACTGACGCGATCGCGCAGGCTCTTTAAAGACTTTTTTCTTTTTTTTTTAAGCGACGTTAACCGAGCAAAATATTTATTTATTTATTTTATTGTTTTTTTGTTTTTTTTATTTCATACTCTTGAAAGACGCGTAAAATTGACTTTTATCTTTATACGAAGTGCGCGCGGTGGGGGGGGCGCGGTCATGCTCTGCATCGATAACGATTACTCAATTTTCTTTTTTCTTTTTTCATGCATTCGGAGGGAGATAAATATTTTGATTTATAGATTGCTTTTGACGGTACTGATTATCATTTATGAAAGGCTGCGCGAGCGTCGCGGACTTTATATTACGAAATTATAATTAAGCGAGAAATTAATTTTTGCGAGAATTACAATCGAGAACATTATCTCGGCGCTTACTTTCCGTACTCGCGAGTAATCGCATTCCTCTGAACGATATTTTGTTTTTTTTTAATATCATTATCATTATCATCATCATCATTATCATCATTATTATTTATTTATTTAATTTTTTATATATATATATATATATTTCTGTACGTAAGGGAGCAACGCGCGTTTCGTGTATAATGTAAAGCAACGGAGCATTATTATCAATTCGGTGTTTATAAATATTCTTATATTATGAAATGATTCTTTTCCTTCGGAATCGCTGTCAATTAAAAATGCCATCATTTCTGTATTAAGTAATACGTAAGAGAAAGTTAAGAAAGTATTAATAACGACGTTAATTGCTGCACGTTAAAACTTCTCGTTACATGATTATTAAGAGCCGATTAGACGATACGAGCGTAACGCAAGCAAGTTATGTTATTTTCGATTACCTTTTCATATACTTCATATACTCGGTATACCGTGCGCCTGTATACGCGCGTAACGTGTACGTACAATAAATCCATCTCTTCAGATATTAAATAAATGCTTCTTCTTCTTCTTTTTTCTTTCTGTTTTCTTTCTTGCTACTACTCTATCTCTATCTCGGAATCGACGTTATGCATTGCCTTTGATTTAAAGCTCTTATCGAATAAGTATTGATAAGGTCTTCTTTTTTTTTTTTTTTTTTTTTTTTTTTAAAAAAATATAATACAATATAATGTAATAAAGATTGTATTGGTACGTAAGACGCGTAAATCAATAAATAATTCTAATTATAAACTTGTATTCGAATGCTTGATTCAATTAGCGCTTAATGGATATTCGATATAGTATTATTAAAAATTTTAATACGTACAGAGTACTTACGGCATGTCAAAGCTTCGCGTGTAAGCTTATGAATCAGGTTATGCCGAAGGAAGAGGAGCGCACCACCGTACGTGCTCGTGTTATAATAAAGCCAACTCTTCTGCTGTATCGTGTATCGTATATCGTAAGGGGGGGGGGAGAGTGTCTTGAGTCCTACTTTTACAAGTACATCTGTTTTGCCAATCGAGTATCGAATGAGCTTCAATTAAACGCAATGCTGCTGCTTCTTCTATCGATACGTGATCCCATCCGTCTCTGGCCAAGCTTCGAATTCTAAGCATTTCTAATTATTACATAAATCTCTCTCTCTCTCTCTCTCTCACTCTCACTAATTTATTCATTGTCGTAGGTAAAATAACTTTACCCCATCGACTGATGATGACAATCGCTTTAATGTTAAAGGTGGACGACGATCACGATTCCGGTACCGAATCGGATGACGAATTTCAAAATGGAGGCGACATCGCCGACGACCTCTCCACTGGTACGTTAACTAATAATACTAATGGCAAATCAAACACTTTAACGGAAAAACTATGCCGAACGCTGTACGGCTCCTCGATGTCCAATTAGGCTATTAATTATTCGACCGTTTCCATCGATTCTAACTATTCGCATTTATCCGGGAACATTTTTGTTTTTTTTTATTTTTTTCTCTCTCTCATCGCGCGACGTTGAGTCGTTATTCGCTCTTTAATAAATTATTAAAATCTTTCTAAACTCATGCAAGCAAATGATTACGAGCTGTAATTGCACGCTCGTTTTAGCCGCTCCAAGTAATTGTATTTGTAAAAAACTAAAAATATTATCCTCCCTACGAGCCCCGAGACATTCAATCATTTGCTAAAGTATCTCATGTACAACGCGTCCGAATGCAATATTCAAAGCATTTCTTTGCTACTCCTACATAAATGTTCAATAACGCGTAAGTTCTTACCTTACCTCAAACAACTTCCAGCTCGTATTTCTATTTATTTAAATTGTCCTTATAGTATAGGAAATTTATAACAAGTTAGATAGGATGCCTTGCCTTGCCTATACGTGTACGTAAATTAATGTACTCGTTAGTAATTTTATACCTATCAGTACTAGGTAGTTATTTTTGTATTATAAAATATGTACACGTATTTTCTAATCTTAAATCTGGCTTAGATTAAGGGTTGCTTAGCTCATATATATATATATATATACAGTTTGCGAAATGAAACACAGCTTTATAATTTTTATCGGGTACATGAATCTTTAATTTAAAATACACTAATTATTATTATTATTATTATTGTTATGATAAATTAGAAAATGCTTTTGCGAAATTTCACAAATGTAATGAATACCAGAACGAGTCGCGTCTCTGTAATATTTTTAATAATTATATTTATAAATATTTTTACTTGCCCCCTGTAAATGTATTCAGTTTCAACAGAATTCAGTTATTTCGGTTCGGTATTGTTTACCATCATGAGCATTTGAAAATAAAAACGCAAAGTAAATATGACTTCAAAAAAAAAAAAAAAAAAAAATTGGTGCTCAAATATTTAGTTTTCAAAAAAAAATGTTATCTTTTATTTTTAAATGATAATGACTGACTCAAAATTAAGGTAATAATTTCTTCTTCTTTTTTTTTCTTCCCCTCTGGAAAAAAAAATTGTAACGTCCCAATCTAAAGTGTATTTCTTAATAATAAAGTAACACGTGTACCTGTTATTTATAAAGACCGAAAGCTTCATAGGCCGAAATGAAAGCCGTTAGGGGTTGCGAAATTCGAAATCGTTTAGAAAATTTGCATAACGCGTATCAACTTTATTATTTTCATGATTATTCGTACAGGGGCAAGTAGATTCAAATAGCCATTGGGATACGCGTATGCGTTATTTAAATATAGAATATATAGATTATCGGACGGACGATTCATCGATCGAATAACGAAAATGAATCCAAGTTATTCGTATAATTACGGATAGGGAATATAATGGGGGGAGGGGGGGCAGAACGCAGTTACATCGAGTATGAAATGAAAATAATAATAAAAAAACGAAGGAGGAGGAGGAGGAGGAGGAGGAGGAGGAATTTCTAATTTATTCGGATATCGTTAATAAAAGTTGTACATAAATAAGAGGCTATTGGAGAGGCTATTAAATATCTAGGATAATGTCCTTAGCATGATAAAATAATAATGTCTACGAGTAATGTAAAAAGAGAAAAATTAAAATAATGGGATGGAAAATAAAATTTGTAATGGGTAATAATGGCTGTAAGAAAAACGTCAGCGTGAAAGGAGAATATTATGAAGTTATAAAAGAAAGCGTAATTGGAAAGAACTTCACAATGGCAAACAACATATTAACTTATGGCCGACAGACAAGAGCTTGGCACAAAAGAGTGTACGGAACAACAAAACAAAACAAAAACAAAAAAACAAAAAACTATAGAATCGAATAGAAGGGGGGACAAAGTTTTAGATTTTACATGAAGAATCATTGGCAAGAAGTAAGGGTATTGTTGTTGTCGTTGTCGTTGTCGTTGTTGTTGTCGTTGTCGTTGTCGTTGTCGTCGTTGTCCTCGTCGTTAAGTAAGGAAAGAGAAAGCATAAAGTAGCCCGGATTTCTTGTATAAAATAAGCCATACGCGTGGCAATGCGTCGTAAGCAAAGGTTAAAAATACCAAGGATCCGTTGCAGTTGCTCGTAAGTGCAGTAGCAGCCCACCTTCCCCGCGTTGATGAGCCTTATGGGTAAACGAACTGATAATCAGAGCGTAAAGATTCGTTGTTGTAAGATTTACATTTTCTCATGATACCGCTAGTACAATTAAACGTTGTTTTTGCTTTTCTCTTCTTTCTTTCTTTCTGTCGAATGAGTGGATTGATCGTGGCTGGAGACGAGCCTTACCTACCACATCCATGGGTTTTCAATACGCATAAAGTCCTCGAGCATTAGTCGTTTATGGGATTCGAGAAGTGACGGTAACTCATTGCTTTCATCGATTCGGCGATTGTTCACCTTGGAAGGTCGGGTTCAGATTATTAGCGACTCTTCTTGCCCGGAGTATGTCCGGCAACTACTTATGCTCCGACCGTACGTACAGCTCGTTTCTCTCGTTATCCGGGTCAGTTTTGTCTCTCGGTTATCGTGGCGAATACGTTTACGGAACGAAGCCCCCCCTAACTGACCGACCGTTTTATTCTCTCCTTCCTCTCGAGCCTCTCAGCGACTTCTTTGTAGTAATTACGCATGGAGCGCATCGCGGGCTCTTTGAAATCCATCCAGCCATCCATCGGCTCGCAAGCGGATTAACGCGACGCTGCTTAGCCAACGAGCGAGTCGCACTTTCTCCCGGCAATACTACGGTGGTGGTGGTGGTGGTGGTGGTGGTGCCACGCGTAGATTAAAGGAAAAGAAAAATTACGTAAAGGAAATAAAGGGATGGAGGTTTGAAAGAAAAAAATATACATAAAGAGTAAGGAAAAAAAAAAAAATAAAAAAAAAATAAATAAATAAACAATAGTGAATAGCAAATGAAATGAGACGACGGAGGAGTATTTATAAGTCACGAATGCCGCCCTGGTGGAGTAATACCTCGTAGAAAATCTTTAGCGACGAGGAACAAAGAAGCCGATAAGATTTCAGGGCATAACGTGACGATGATAGAATGACAAAGTAATGAAATAAGAACACAGAAGAGCGCTAGGAGACCCCAGACTTGAAATATTTGGAATCACTCGCGTAGCAGTAGTAGTAAGAAATCCAGTGGCATTAAAAATAAATATTTTACGAAAGGGGTATAGTAAGGGACAGATGACGTTTATCCGTGTACAGTACAACGATTAAAATTATTTTGATATAATTACGCAGGGGGGAGTGTTGTCGTTGATGCGATGATATTATTTATTGTGAGTTTTGAAATTCGGCTTTTCTTTTTTTGTCTTTTTTTGTTTTTCTTCTTTTTCTTTCTTTCTTTTTCTACGAGTTAAATGAATAAACGAGGGTTGGGGTGGGGGAGGGAATAAATATTAGAGCGGCTAATTATAGAAATGGAAGCGAGTGAAATTATTTATGCATAGGATATAATATAACGCAGGCACGGCATTGGCTCGGCGATTACCTCTTCCGTGCGCCTCGTTTTAATACGCGAGTAAAAATTTGGAGTCGGCCGAAGGGAATATTTACTGCTGGAAATCATTCGAGCGAGACGTATAAAATGTGTACTGGAAATAGACAATACATTCCGCATATCATAATACGTAGCTGAATATGTAGCTCCGTTCATAGCCTCATCCGTATATATATATATATATATATATATTTACCGATAAATGGTACACGTTCGCGCGGCAATACCTGAAGTGGGCCGTTTTCCCGCGGGCAGGGGTGGGGGGGCGGTAAGGCTGGGGAGAATAGAGGTTTGCATTAAAAACGAGAAGCAGTTTCCAATAGAAGTATTAACATTTTATTGCCCATCCTTTGGCAAACAATTCTTTATTGCGTTTCAAAATTTCTTTCTTTCTTTCTTTCTTTTCTTTTCTTTTCTTTTATTATTATTGTTATTGTTATTATAAATTAATTTTTTTTTAAGCGAATTCCAAATATGCATTCTAAAATATTGTCCTATACGATAAGCATGTATGTGTGCGTACGCGTGCTGTATTAATCAGCTGCATTCGTCTAAATGTTTATTATTGCGTGAAAGAAAAGTCGCGTGACTGCTTAGTACGACAACAGTCGTCGGCTGCACATAATGAAAAGCGAATTATTCATTTATTCTACGCCTCGTACTTTTACCCAAACGAATATGCTAATGCATAATCCTTATTTAATGTTCTATTATTTTTAGAGAGAGAGAGAAAAAAAAAGAAAAAAAAGAAAAGAATTTAGAGCTCCTCCTTATCTGCGAATCAATAAAATAGATTTGCGAATACTGCCGGAATACGAAATTTCGTGAATTTAAACAATTCAAAGTTATTTATGATTTGACAATGTTTAACCTTATAGATAAACTTTAATTGACGCAAATGCCTTTCTGGCGTGATCCACGGCATTTCAAGCATTTCAATAAACGCTTTAATAAACATATTCTAACTGACTGTATGTATACGTTTTTAGATTATTATTGTTATTATTATTAATTATTTACTTTTAAACTATAGCCGAAAATCATCCCCCCGCACAAACCTTTATTATTACGTTTAATAGTAAATCGTAGTTAGGTAATCGGGGTTATTGCGTGATCATTAGCATAGTAAATTCGTTGTTTCGATACAATCTTATTTTAATTTGTCGCAGTTCCTATACTCGCGCGGCCAATACGCGGCTCTAACCTTATAGAATACGCGCACCGTACAGAATAAACAGCTTATTATAATTAAACTTCATTTTATAATTAAAGCTTTAATTATTCCATCGGGGAATTTATAATACATTGGATGGATTTGATAAGTATTCGAAAAAAGTATTGAAACTTTCCTCCTACGCATACACATAAAGTGACACACGTTCAACGCAATTAATTTGAGTTGACGTTCAGATTGATCTCGTTCATAAATATTTTTGCAATTACGATGATTGAAGGGAAATGTCAGTGTAAATTCGTTCCATTAAAATCTCGATCTCGTGCCAATGGCATAATAAGAACAATTCCTGTCGTACAGTTAAATATGCCCAATCCACGTTTAATTATATTAATTACCATTCTTTTTCTTTCCTTTGCTTTTTCCTTTGCTTTTTCTATATTCCTCCCACCCCCCGCCAACACTCTCGTCAAACTACGCTGCAAGTAAATCTGATAATAAATTCTAGCTCAGAGCTAGGGATATTTAAATGAACGATAGTTAAATGCATAAAGGAACGCGTTTACAGGGCAGCGGCGATTCTGATTCCGCAGTATGAAACTCGAGTATAAATAAGCTCTGGTATGCAACGAAAAAGATTAATCAGAGCGAAAAGTAAATACGTTATTTTTAAATACTTGTAGGGATATTGATTGCTTGAATCGATATCCTTTTCGGATGGAATAAATAAAGAAGCCGATAACGCATGGGATATCGTACTCGGGCTTATAAATCCTACAGTTGTGAATATAATGGAAATTGAGTGCGCATTCTCCTCTAAAGGGGAATACCTGTATATATATATATATATATATAGTGCTTGCTAAAGCTTTAAGTTAACGTAGACGTGAAATCGTCGAAATACATTAAAGTCCTCGTGTTTTCGGAAGAGGCGCTGAGCTAACCCAAGCTATAATAGTATAATAAATAATAATAACAACAACAAGAACACAGCAACAAGGTACGTAAGATGAGGATGATACGTACACTCTTTATGATTTTGTAAGCTTGTAAGCTTGGCGCGTAAAGGGAGGAGAACGAGCCGTAGGAGCTCGGGAGGCAACGTAAAGGGATCGATTGGTGGTGGGTGTGTGGGGGGGGGGGAGGCAACGTAAAGGGATCGATTGGGGGTAAAAGGGGTGGGGGGAGGGTACGTTTGAATAGCCAGTAGAGGCTTTAACGGGTAGGTAGAGATACTCGTGGACGCAGCATAATGCTTGCACCGCGCTCGATATAACTCACGATATAGTCAGCAGCAGAGCTTTTAAAGCCGCGCGCGATACAAAGTTGGAAGTGACGTGCTTCGAAGTATCGTGGGCTCGAGACTCGGAGTAACCGGCTCCAGCCTACGTATATTCTTCAATCCTCGATGCTCGTTGCTCGATGCTCGACGTCCGTTACCCGTATCGCGCGAGAAAATAAGCGAACCCGGTCGCAAGACGAATTTAATCGGCAAAGGAGCGAGAATGGGAGAACGGGCGGGGTCGGGCGGGGGGTGGTGGTTGGTTCCCAATGGTCTGTCCTGACACCAAGCCACCCGGCTGCCAGGGTCGCGGAAGAAGCGACGTCGTCTCGAGCTCCCGGCCGCCTGACAACGCAACCACCTCGATCCTCTACGCTTCCCTTGCGGACGGGGAGGGGAGAGAGAGAGAGAGAGAGAGACTTATCCCTCGATTGATGGGATAATTATTAGGTTGCGAGTCTCGTTATCGAGGTATCGACGTCCCCCGTCGCCTCGTCGTTGCGTTAGCGGGCGCAACAACGGTGCACTTTGAGGAAAGGATGACGGCGGCTAATAATATTCCCTTACGCGAATGAGCCGCCGGTATCAAAGCAGCCTCCTCGTTCATCGTAATTCAGCCCGCGCATTCGCTTGCGCGTACTCACTTACAGCTATTTCGAGTCAATGCCTCTTTTCTCCGGTCCTCCCTCCCTCCCTCCCTCCCTCACTTCCTATCGCTGAAAACATTCAAAGCAACCTCTGCCGACATTGCGCTCCGCTCCATTCTCCTCGTACAGCCAACTCCAGCAGCTTTTGTCTTTTTACCCTTTACCCTTTACCCTTTACCCTTTACCTCATACAATTTACATTATGGTTAGCTTTGCTTTCCTTTAATCGTATTGCCGTTTTTTTATTAATAATTTTCTCCTTTCGAAGATATACCTCGAGTGCCCCATCGTCCGGGGTCAGGGGGTGGGGGCGGGCGGACGGACGGACGGACTCGCTAACTTATTGATTCGTTAATTCGTATTGTCGTGGTGCGCGGGGCGGGGATATACGCGAGCCGACACGCGTATTCTCGGCCGTAAAATTGCTGCCTCCTTCCTACTCGTCGAGATAAGAATTTTTAGGGAGGAAATATTGATAATTTACGTTTGTATGTTTTTTTTTTGTTTTTTTTTTTTTTTTTTTTACTGCGCACCGGCAGTTGACTTCATTAAATAAAGTAGGTAAATGTGTCCGTTAGCCTACCTACCTACCGCATACACCCTGTCTATTTTTTTTATTTTTTATTATTATCATTACTTCTTTTTTAATCTTTTTATATTTTCTTTTTTTTATTATTATTATTATTACTATTATTACGAGCACGCGCTTTTAAAAACGTAATTTCGTTCTCGTAAAACGGCTAGAGTTACGAGCTGCCCAACTCCGTGGGCGCACGCGTCCCACACGCACACGTGCATATACATGGGTTCACGCGGTAGTCGGTCGTGCGAATATCTCTCAGTAATTAATCGTCCCGTTAATTAACGAGACCTTTTGTATCCGTGCCAGTGATGGTAACAAGCGAAAGAATTAGAAAGAAGAAGCAATAAATAAATAAAAGTCTTCTGGTCGCAACTGCCGACGAATACGTATTTATTAACGTATTAAATGGGCGCATAAGCTCCGCGGCGGCTTTATTTTTCGTAGTATAATAATACCTCTGCGCCTCGATACGAGGCTATTGTTGCATACGCAATGCACATTAACGCCCCGTCTCTTTACCTAACGAATGGCCATTTTAATTAAAAATACATCGAACTTCAAATTTATCTGTTCGTTGTATCGATGATCCTCCTCCTCGCTCCCCCACCCCCCCCCACCCGCTCCATAATCGGGGGAAAATTTCTTCGTGAAACGCCGACGTAAATATTATCGTATGCTAATTCTCGTGAAAATAAAGGAAAATGATGGAAAATTGGCGAACTGCGCCCTCTCGACGACGTAACGTAGCCGTATTTAGTGGGGTGGGGTGGGGTGGGAAGCATTACTTCTTACGCGTTCGTTTTGTAAATCGGGTGATTTCGGTAACTCTTCTCCGTGTTCCGTGATTTTTTGCGGCAATGCCGTTGACGCGTCACGTGGGGGGGGGGTCAGAGTACCGGGAAGAAATGAAAAAGGGAAGATGGGCGACGTACTCGTGGCACCCGTGGCCACGCTCTTACCCATTACGTGACGCGTGGCCGTGACGGGCCGCAATAGGGCTACGGGTGACGGATTCAGAGAACACAGACAGACAGAGAGACAGAGAGAGGGAGAGAGGGGGTGGGGGGCTCGAAAGGCATTAGATATTCACCGATTTCGTCGATTTGGCAGAGATAGTAGACCAATGACGTTCGGTCTATGAATCGGATGATGAACGCCCGGGCAGGAAGTTTCTTTGGAGACTCTCGCTTTCGCTCTATTATGCCCTTCCTCCTCCACCCCCCCTCCTCCCCCGCACACAAACATCCGCTCGCGAGGGGGACAGCTGAATAGCTTTTTTGCACGGGAGACCGAGTTCCGGTTCGCGGGACAGCCAACTCTGTCTGGGCCAACGTGGCCATGGCCAGGGGGGTGGGGGTGGGGGGACGGAGGCGCTGAAGGCCCCTCTCTCTCTCTCTCTCTCCCTCTCCCTCTCCCTCCCACCCCCTGCTCCCGCCCCCAGCCCCTGCCTTTCAGCGAAAAGCCACGAGTCCAGGGCGCGAGCGTTCCACAGCCCATTTTAAAATTCATGCAAAAAGTACTTTAGTACTCCTTCGCTTAATTATCGCTGATGAATATTGCCCTCTTGCGTGTTGGCCATAATATTTGTTATGGCCCCTAAGATGAAAGTTTCCAAAGTGGCGGCCCATTCTGCTTAACATTCTGCTGCCTACACGTCCCGAAGCTCGGAAATTAGAAAACATTATTCTTATTATATTTTAAAAAAAAAAAAAAAAAAAAAAAGAGGAAAAATAAGAGGAAAAAAAAAGAAAGAACAAGAGGGTCGTAAATAAATTCAGTCAGATGTCGAGATGAGCCTTTTATACCGAATATGCCTTTATCCGTCATACGGAGCCTTATCGTTCTTCTCGATTCGCAGATGCTACGCTCGCTACGTTGACGATCGATAGAGAGGGTTTTTTTTTTTTTCCTTCTTTTTTAGTTTTAAATATCATCGCAGATGTTTATATGCATTGGCGGTTTAGAACTTAAACTTTTGTAACTTTATAGGCCGTAAGCGAGCTCGGCATGCCGGTATAAATATAAAAACATTAATTGCTCGATACACGTTTTCTAGCTATATTTAATTTAATTTAAGTACAACCTGTAATAATATCCTTACGTACTCTTAACCATAATGATTTTATTACACGCCCTCGAAATATAATATAACTTAAGCGGCCATTCAATAAATCATTCCTTTAATACGCGAATTTTGTTTTTTTGTTTTTTTTTTTTTTGCACAATTATCTCATTGGATTATTAATGTCGTTGAATTAATAAATAATGATTCATTGCCCGGCAGAGGCATTGTTCCAGGAATAAATGGAATTTCTTTTATGGAATGGAAGACTCTTTTAAGTTAATCTCTTTAATTATCGTTGCGCGCCGCGATGTTTATTGAAGATAGCCTGTGTGTATTATAAATTTATTTGCGAACCTTTAATTGCGAAATGATTGGATTTTCGATTAAATAATTGAAGTGAAGGATTGAAGGAAAGGTATATTTGACGAAAAAGCAATGATTCCTTATTATCCATACGAATTATGTGCCGTTGTTGCTGTTCTTGTCGTTGTTGTTATTACTGTTATTATAGTCGGGCGTATACGAAGCGATAATACATACGAAAGGGTAAAAAATTCCAATAACGCCGATATAAAGTTATTAATTAACATTTTTTTTACAGTGATATCGATATGGCGCCGCGGGTATTTTCTCACCTCGGTAGTCGCCTACCTACCATTAACACATTATTAGAACTTTTTATAATGTCGGCGAATGTTGAAACGTTTACTATTGAGCAAATATGAATTACCATACAATTGTGAAAATAGTATAATAATAATAATAATAATAATAAGCGGTGGAATTGAACGATCGAAACCGTTGATCGCTCGAAAGTTTTGAATAAACATTGCCCAACAAGCCTTTGAAATACCTAACGTTTGCGTAAATTTTTTCTTCTCTCCTCCCTCTCTCTCTCTCACTCACTCACTTTCTGAAATGCATGGTTTATCGAGCGGATACAGAGGAGGAGCTTTATTAGGAGAGGTGAACTCGTTGGGAGCTCGGGATCAATGATTCAAAATATCTCGTAAGAATACACGTGCCGCTTCGTTAAAACAAAATGACCTCTTGCAATTCGCCATTGTACTCCCTTCCCTCCCCGCCCCTAGCCCCTCCGCCACCGCCGCCGCCGCCGCCGTTTCGCTAGCGAGGAATGCGCCGCGGTCGCGCTCCTACACCCACAGGTACACACCCTCTCGAGTGGCACGTGTTATATATTTACGTACTCGACTGAAGCGAGAGGGACGACCGCGTGTGTGCACGAACACGGCATTTGAGGAAAGATGAGAAGGAGACGAGGATAAATGGTCGGCGGGTTAGGCCGGGGGTTGGGTGGGGGGATGTAGGAAGTGTCGAGGAGCGAAGGCGGGAAGAAGGGAGAGAAACGAATGAGCCTGGGGCGGGGGTACATTCGAGTTAGAAAATTCTCTGTGCATTATTAGCCTTTTGGGACGAACGATACAAAAAGCAGAAGAAGAAGAAGAAGAAGAAGAAGAAGAGAAAGAAAAAAAATTAGATATGCACGAGCCTGCTGCCGTTGTAATACAGATAAATATCTGTAAGGCTTTGTTTGTCACAGTACGAAGGTCTCGCAACGGCGCTGCTCTTGTATAATATTGACTCTTTACAAAAAGTTTAATAAAAAAAAACAGTTTAATAAATACTACCCGCGATCTGGGAGAAAAATACTCCTTATCGCCTCGAGCCGTTTCAGTGTTTTTTTTTATCGTCGTATTTTTTTGTTTATTTATCCCTCGGCCGCGATAGATGTTCAAAGATATTATTATTATTTAACGTAGAGCAGCTATAAGCTCTTACGCGCGAGATCTCGAACTTTCAGCAAAGAGTTTAATTTTTTTCTCCCTTCTCTTCTCTTCTCTTCTCTTCTCTTCTCTTTTTTAATCATTCGAATACCTCGGCCGATGGGGTTATTGAAAAATTCAAAAATACAGGAGGAGTATCGGGCTACCTCGGGATTAAACTGCATCGAATAATCAATATGAGCATTAAATATTTGCTCTCAAAGGATGAAAAAAAAAAAAAGAAAGGGTCAACCGAAGGAAAATAGAGACTTTTTCTTTAAATATATATATATATATATCCGGAATTTCGCTCGTTGCCGTTTTTCTTGTATTCGAATATTATTCGATAATGATTATCCACCGAAGGAGTCACGGCTCAGAGAAGAAGTAGTAATGGCTCGTATTATTGAACTTACGAGCCTCGTATATATTTTATAGAAAGAGAGAGAGAGAGAGAGAGGAGACCCAAAGTTCAGTTTGGTCGTAGCGGGCATAGATGTATCGAGATATCGAGATATCGATATATCGAATGACGTATTATCGCTGGACTGTTACTATAACGGGCAGAGGGGGAATAAGGAGGAGGCGGCGCGCTGACAATTATGACTTTGTCATAAAGCCGTATAAAAGAAAAGCTTAGCCGTTTTAAGATGTCGACGTGAATCGTATGGAATTAGAAGACAATGAGAATGGCGACAGCGATAGCGATGTTATAACTAACGGAACGGAACGGAACGGAACGGGTACGTTCGTTCGTTCGTTCGCATGAATTATAAAGGCCGCGCGAAGAAAGCGAGCGAGAGCCCTTGATTTAGGGTTTCCAGGTGCTCGTTCAATCATCTTAATAGAGTCGCCTCTATATTTAACGAGGCTGCTTAGGGTAATTGCCGCCGACCCCTCCCCCCCGATGATAGAATAGAACCAGTAATTGCCAAGTCCGTGACAATTCGAGCCCGTAATTTATCGTAATGGCATTCCTGGGCGCGTTAAACAAAAGCCGGGGGGTCCTTGAGATCGCCCTAATGGGGATCCATTAGAAATAGGATAGACGCATAGATAGACGCATAGATAGACGCATAGGTAGATAGATAGATCGGAGTGCGGAAACGGCGTGTAGGGGTAAGAGGAGGTGAGGTACGTGTGGGTGGGTGAGAGGAGTCGGCCTTGGCCCGAGGAAAATTCCGCGTACGAAAAAATCCCGGACAAAGGCACGCGGTCGCGCTCTTTTAATGGAACCGCGATCCCCAAGGAAATTTTCCAGGCATTACGAGCTGGAAATGTTTGCGGGGGGGGGGGGCGGGGCAACGATCGCGACAACCGATTTCAGAGCCCTTTAAGATACTCTCCCTTTCCGTAGGATAGCCGGGCTCCTGCCCTCGATATACCCTGGGAGCCTAAACAGCCCGTGGCTCTTTAAAAGATAGAAAAAAGAAAGAAAGGAAAAAAAAAGGAGGAGGAGGAGGAGGAGGAGGAGAGAAATGGAACTTTTTAATCATATTGGTCGGGCTTGCGCCACCGCCACCGCCACCGCCACCGCCACCGCCGGCCCCCCCGCAGGGTAGACGGGTGGGACGGGAAAGGGACGCGGAGGGGTTGGAGGGGGGCGCGGAGTGAGGCAGCGCGCGCACTCGGAAGGCCGATGTTTTTGCGCGGGGCAGGTGGCGATAGTGACATCTATCGATCAGCTGACGACGGCCGGGTCACGTAATGGAGTCCGCGGGCCTCGAAGGAAACGGATTCCTTTATGCCTTGGTATTCGATCGTTCGCGCGGACTGCTCTCACGGACATACGGCCGGCCTCGGCTAACCACGAGCAGCACCAGCAGCAGCAGCAGCAGCAGCAGCCGCCCACCCTCGTCGGCCCACCTCCATGCACTGAATCGCGTCGCGCTCGAGTAAGCCAGCAGCAGCAGCAGCGGCGGCCGCCTGTCCGCGTGAGAATGGCGAGCTTCGAGGCCGTCACGCCGTCACGGACTCCGTCGTCCTCTGCCCGACTGCGCCATACCGTTATAACAAAATTGCGTGCCCCGGTCTCTTTACCTGCGGGGGTGGCGGCGGCGGCGGCGGCGGTGGCGGCGGTGGGGTTGGAGGATAGAAGGGTGATCGATTCGCGGCAAAGTGAAGAGAGAGAGAGAGAGAGAGAGACGGCTATGCAACGAGCCCCACCCACGCTTTGATAGCATCCCTCCGGGAGGATCGAGTCCGCGTCCGCGTCCGCGTCCGCGTCCGCCTCCTTCGGATCGAGTGGCCTCGCGCCTGCCGCGCGCCTCCCCATTTCCTATATCCCGATACTATTATTGCATTAACGGGTATCAGCCGCTTTTCCATTAATTAGTCAAGCCGCGCTCATTAGTGGCGGGCGACGGGGGATGTCGCGCTTCCTCGGCTGCCGTTCTCCTCCGTCGCGCTCGGCTCCTAATCTTAATCGAGCGGGACGACGAGCCTATCGATCCTTCCTTCCCTCCCTCCCTCCCTCCCTCCCTGCACATTCGCCCAGACAACGGCACGCTCCCTCCCTCCCCCCGTCTCCTCGTCCCCCGCGCCCGCCAATCCTCACCATTATCGGGGCATTTTACCACCCCCTCTCTTCCGCGACCCTCCCCCCCCCCTCGTCCCCGTCGCGCGTTTTCGAGCCTCCGCGTATACGCGGCGCGACGCGATTATCATTTATCATCTAGTACGCTATCTAATTTTTATTTCACGGGGCTGGATTAATTCCCGTTTAATGGATCGACGGAGCGGGCCCGCGTTTAATATCCCGGGGAGCATACTCTGCTCGAAGCCCGCATAAATAATGAACTCATATATTTTACCCTGTAAAAGTTATTCCGGGTAAGGAAAGGAGCCAGCGAGATATTAATTCCACCCTCTTTGTTTCAGCCAACCCCCCCCTTATACGTGTCGCGCGCACACACACACAAAACGGTAGCCGCCTAGCCGTCAATTTTCATTCTCCGGAGCTTACCGCGCTTCAAATGTATATATATATATATGTGTGTGTGTGCTTTAGCTGCTAGAATTTTTTTTTTTTGTTTTTCAATAAAAACGAACCAAGCAATGAATTTATTTACCTTCCTCAACTCACGGCCAAGCCAATAATTAATTAACCCCCGACCAGGACGATGTATGTCACAATTTTCCAACTTTTCGATCCCGATAATTAAATCTTCAGCTTTTAATACAATGACGGCGGATTGTCGTAAAGGACAATAAATTCCGCGTCGAAAACGATAAGCGAGGGGGCAGTTGTCGTTTCATAAAGTATTTTCATCGACACCACCGAATCGTATTTAATCGTATTTTTCAAAGGATAAATAATTATTGCGGAATCGGGGCATGGGATTACGGTATCGCGGCCGGTAATGCAGAGCTCCTCGCCTTATTTAAAAGCACTTTCGACCATAATATATCTATATATATATGTATATATATATATATAAAATTTCATCCCCCTTTGTTGCATCGAATACCGGGAGTATAATTAAAGTACGGATCGAAATTGTCTGGCTACGTAGGAAGGTAATGAGGAAATAAAAGAGAAGGAAATAGAGTTTTTAGTAGGAAATCGGAAAGTAGAAAATCTTTAACCGGACTATGACGAAGATGGAAAGATAATACGAAACCGAATCAGAGATGTCGGATATGTTCAAATATCCGGGACGAAATTGCTTCAAAATAGAGTCTCTCTTAATGCAAATTATATCACTGACGTAATATAATAAGTCTTATCGACCCGTTGACATTTATTTCCACCGAATGCCGTAGAAAATTTTCCTCTCACACCCCCCCCCCCCCCGCCTTCTCCAACAATAACGACGCTTTTTATCCGTAATACTTATAATCGGTCGTAATTTTATTTTGCCATTAATAAGATGGAAAATGTATTTAAAAATAAATATAATGCCTTCGTAAGGTATAATGGAATATCATTTGGCCGATTACAGTATCCGATGATAAAACGAATCTTCTCGCTGCTTTGCCTTGTTGATAGATCTTCAACATAAATATCATTTGAATACTTCAAGAAGGGGAACGGCCGTTCCGCGGATTATTATTTCATCTTGTGGGCGAAGCCCCAACGTATATGCACATTATACAGAATTATAAAGCGTACTGAACGAAAAAAAAAAAGAAAAGAAAAATCGACTCGAACAGATAAATTATCATACCAAGTTCATTTATACTTGGCAATTGCCAATTACGGAATTAGGAAAATATTTAAGCTGTAATAGAATACGAAGGAAAGGAATCATTTTGAAAACGTATTGTTGTAACAGTTTGCGTTGATATTGAATAATCTCGATCGCATGCGAAGGATCGTAAATGTAGAAAAGAAGGAGGGAGGGAGGGAGGGAGGTATCGCAGCGACGGCAGTTGCTCACTTAGGTCTCTGGAATGGAAATGTAGATTTTTTTAAATAAACTAAATGCGACTCCAATAAATCTTGTATCCGTAAATGATCTAAGGCATATATAAGACGTCGTTTCAATTGTCTTCTATGGGGCGTTAAGACCTTTATTCCGTAATTACCCCTTCGAATTAGCTGACTTTATCAATAATAGCTTTTACCATTACTTGCGATACGTATTTGAAATTACGAGAGGAATTCCAAATGAGAGAGAGAGAGAGAGAGAGAGAGAGCTTCGTTTTGTTTACTTTCATTTCGTAAGAACTTCCTATGCTACCCACCATCCGAGGTTTTCTTTATTAATCTCAGGATTAATGCACGGCTTTAGTTTTTTTTTTCTTTTGTCTTTTGCTATTACATTCGAGGTCGAAGGACATTTTATAGGATTCCCGTTGCAGTCTTACTCTTATAATAATATCCAATGCTCCAAATGTATTTTGCTACTCGTTCAATTACTATTATGCTACTCTCTCTCTCTCTCTCTCTGGCTCTCTGGCTCGCCCTTTCCTATTTTGCAGAATGATATTTAATCAATTAGTGCAGCAAATAAATTTATTTCTTAGAATGAAGAAAGTATTATTTCTGGTATTTATAAAAACAATGGCGTTTCTCGTGTCCACCCTTGTAATTGTTAATGCTTCGAAGCATACGACAACAAATGAAATGTTTATATGTCATCGATACAAGCATCGAATGCTAGATTATAACAATAAACAAATACAGCTCTCTCTCTCTCTCTCTCACTGATAAGCTTAATCTATCATTTTGTAGGATCGAATGGTGGTAGGGAATCAAAAAAACGTTCATTACGACGATATTTATTAATTGTCCTCTTAATTATCGTCCGAAAGAGCCATTGCAATAGAATGAGCGTCAGGCTAGATGGGGGCACGTAAGATAAAATTACAGTCGCACGATCGATGATTCTCATACTCGCCTCTAATCACAAAATCTTATCGTATTTTTTTTTTTTTTTTTTTTTTTTTTTTTTTTAACTATTCGCCCGTATCGCTCGCTTATCTGTAATTAAATAAGCAATGACAGCGATATCGTGAGATATTAATTGAATCGCGAAAAAGAATAATATAACATTCCGTGAATAATCTGATGGCGAGTAAAATGAATGTTCTCGCAAGCGTTATGTGGTAAACGTATAAAGTCATGAAAATACTTAGCAGCCTCGTTAACGTGCAGGTGCTCGTAGTTTTAAAAAGGGACGACAAGAGCTCGGGGTTAGCTCGGGCAAATAATACGTAACTGCAAACGAAAGTTATTATTAGAGTACGTTATTGGGGTAATTTTATACGAATCGTCGTTAACGAAGTGGCGAACAGAGTCGATGGTTAATGCCGACCGTAAGTGACGACGATGAAAGGAAAGAGGCTTCGAGTGGCCGTGAGCACTAGGTGAAAGACATCTTCCGGGCCGATGTCCGAGTAATAATGTGGTGGCCACGTTGTTTGTGTTGTTGCAGCGATGGACAGTCTGGAGGAAGCGGCCGCACGGGACAGCGCGGTGCCCTCGGACGCGGACCTGGGTGTCTCGCCGCCCACGTCCACGGTGATCTACGGGCTGAGGCATCAGCCGGCGAGCAGCAGCAGCGGCTGCAGCAGCACCGAGACGCCCCCGATCGAACACTCGTACGAGTTTCTGCTGAGGCTCGCCCAGACGGACCAGCACAGCTCCGAGGAGGAGCTCGAGGTCATAAACGGGCCGAGGTTCGCGGAGGCGCCGACGGCCGCCTCGGCTGTCGTCGTCGTAGCCCGTACGCCGGCGCCCTCGAGGCCCAGCGCCGGCCCCGAGAAGCGCAAGTGGTCCGAGGCGAACAGCGGCTCCGGGGAGCTTCAGTCCCAGCAGCAGAGGCCCGTCGACGGGGAGTGCACCGGGACGGCTTACTCTGCCCCCGTCAGCAGAACCGGACAAGAGACCGGATCCGGCTCGAGCGACGAGGAGGTGAACAGTCTCTCTCTCTCTCTCTCTCTCTCTCTCTCTCGCTCTCTTTGTAGCGAGCGACCCCCTTGGTATATCGTGTTCCGGAAGTTCTCGGTGTCCCGAGCTCAGCCCACTACTACGAAAGCATACATTAATGGGGACTCGATATAGTAACGAGCGCTGCTCCCGAAATAATGACTCGCTTTCATCTTTTGCGAGTCTGCCTCATCGTATTAGGACCATTAAGCGCAAAAGGGGGGGGGGAGGGTGGAGGCGATGATCCAACATACACGTGCCAGAACTTCAAAGGCCAGTTTCTCCTCCACCACCTCCTCCTCCTCCTCCTGCCCACCGCCGTCCACCGCCGCCCACCGCCGTCGGTCGACTACGACGACAGCTCCCTTTTTCCTTATTTTCCCCTCCTGAAAATCATGTAATTCCTAAAATGTGTGCAATTGAGCCGTGGGTGAGTCGAGTTACGGGAGCCGAGTTGCCGGTCGCTCGCAAAGTACACGATTTCCTTGCACGAAAGCTTTAAAAGAGTGTCGGTGTGACGCGCAGACCAATTAATAACGGTCGTCTCGGGCTCAATTTCGTACACGTATTTATCTGGATTGCGCTCGTGGACGGGTAAGGCGGCCCGACGTGGTTATTGGGGTTGGACGGTACACTTACCCTCTCTTTTTTTTTTGCAATGGAAAATAGTAATTTACCGTAAGGCGTGTAAATTATTGTATCTCGAAACGTGACGGGTGACTTCCCCCTTTCCTCGCTGACTCGCTCGGTTCTTAGGTAAAATGTCCCTTGTACGTATAAACGAGCACTGTATTATCGGCCACTTACAGCCGTAAGAGCTGACGGTAACAATAAGAACGTACCGTACCGGTATTTTAATCAATTACCCGGCTCACGAGCTATCCCCCACTACGAATAATCTCCTACATCAAATGTACATTAACAATTGACATTTATCTTGCGGATTCATTATTACGTATAACGGACGACTCGCGTGTTATTACCGCATACGTGACAGTAACAGTAACCTGTCACAATTGATAAACTACCTCCACACCCCCCTCCCCTCATCGTCGCATCTGGGATTTTTCACAAAGAGCACGCGAGCATATCGAGCTTAGGGCTCGAAGCGAAGGGCAGCGCTCGTTTACCGTGATTTTTGTTGTTTTGCAAAAAAAAAAAAAAAAACAATAACCAGCTCATTGAGTGGTCTGCATCCCAGACTCGGCCTGCAAGAGTCGGAATAATAATTAGAAATTGGGCCAGGAGGGACGGAGGATCATGCGAACGTTGGCAACAGGGTTGGGTGGGGTTATTGGGTGGAGAGGTGGGGAAACAATTTGTACGAATAGCGACTAAACGCGCGTGAACCCGCGCTTTATCTAGGTCCAGGGCTTGTGCTACAGCCGGGCGATCTCGCAGCCGGTGCAGTTTCGCAGCTCACCTCCGTCGGACGCCCATAAGCCGGTGCGCTCCCTCTCGCCACCCCCGAAGCTCTTCCACGCTTCGGCCCACGCACACCACCACAGGCCCCGCTCGCGACCGAGGCCCCACCCGAGCCTGGACCACCATCATCATCATCACGACCACCACCACCACCACCACCACCACCACCATCACCATCACCACCACCATCATCAACAGCAGCAGCAGCAGCAGCAGCAGCAGCAACGGGAACAGCGGGAGCAGCTCCAAAACCAACAACAACAACAGCAGCAGCAGCATCAGCAGCGAGAGCAGTACGAAAACCAGCAACAGCAGCAACAGCAGCAGCAGCGGGAGCAGCAGCAGCGGGAGCAACAGCAGCAACGGGAACAGCAGGTAGCGCCATCGCCACCACCGCCGCCTCCGCCGCCCCTGCCGCCTCCCCCGTCACTTTCGCTGCAGCATCAGGATTTGGCAGACCTCGACGTCATCGGAGCCTGCAGTCCGAGGAAGCGACACAGGCCGCCGCACAGATTACCCAGACCCTGCCTCGACTTCGAAAAGATGCAGCAGGTACGTACTCTCGACCCCTAATCCCGTACCACTCGACCTGCCGGCCTTACGAGCTTTCCCTTTGTTCCCTTTCCCGGGAGGACCATCCGAACCCGCTCTTCACGCGTCCCTTTGAAATTATCCGCCCCGGAGTCGCGGCCTTTCCACCTAAATCTGACCCCCTGCTTCGAGCACTTGTCGAGATTGTCAAGGCGCAGCTTTTACCTGCCAGTCGAATTTTAAGTCCGCGATTCCCCGAGGGGGCAGGGGGCAGGAAAGAAGGGCTCCGGTGACGGACGGATCAATGGGAGCGTTCCAATGGGCGGCGCTCCCTCGATCATCGATCTTTGAACGTCTTTCTTTGTCTACACGATCACCTTATTTGCTCGAGCTTTACTACGGTACTCTCCCCCTCCCCCCCCCCTCTTTCGACATTTCGACATTTCGAATCCATAAATGACACAATTGCATTTTCCTTCTCAGGAATTGAAAAGTTTTTTTTTTTTTTTTTTTTTTTTCTTTTCAAATCCACTCGAGCTCCGATTCGATTTTTCGATATTATTTCCGAGTATCTGCAAATCGAATTCGATTACCTGTGCATGTAAATCCAGGAAAAGCAGAATAGAAGTAAGTTTCGTATAAGTGTTTCGTCGATGACGGATTCGTACGTCACAAGGTATTTCGTAATATTTCATAGGGCATCAATATTTCATAGGGCGCGCATTACTTTCTTACGGCCTCTCCTCCATTCGTCTATTTTGATAGAATTCTTGGGTAAAATTATGGGGTTATTATTGGGGTTATTATTGGGGTTACGTTCTTTGTAGCGAAAAAAAAAGACGTTTACCCATACGTTTAAATAAGAGAGGAGGAGGTAAAAGGATTTCTCTGCAACGCGCCTCTCATGTGTTTTTCGCGAAACCAAAGTCTCGGCCAAACAAAGAGAGACTATCGTGCCTCTCTCCCCCCCCTCCACCCCCCATAGTCAGCAGGGCCGAGCCCCACTGTGACTTGTGTGCATATCAAGCACATAATTTTTACACGTATTAGGGGAATAAAGTGATGGAAAGGCCGCGTAGTGTTCGGGGCTCCTCGGTATTACAGAGTAGAGCGTGAAATGCCGGGCAAAGAGTATTTTAGGCGAATTTAATATCAAGTCAGCCGGAGGTTCGTAAAGAGGGCAAAAGGGAATTTTCATCGAGTTAACGAAATACTTGCGAGGCGGGTTTCTTACTCGGATTTTACGAAGCCAGCGTATATAATATAATGCGAGCCGCGCAACGGTCCCACCCCCCCTCCTTATTCGTTTTTACAACTTGGCACGAGGGTAAAGCTTATAAAACTTACGCAGAGGGTGCCTTTAGGGGCGACCGCGAGGCTCTTTTACCCCCAACGTAACCTCCACCCCCACCTACGCCTCCGATTCTTCCTTGTTTTTTTCTGTTTTTTTATCATTTGCCTTCCCAAGCTCTCTGTCTGTCTGTCTGTCTGTCTGTCTAATGTAGCAGGGAATGCGTGTAGATTGTCGGAGCAGTCGGGGGGGGGGGTCGTATAGAATCCCGGGGGTGGGTAAGGTAATATTCGCAGCAGAAGGCGAGGCCTCGGCCCAATCAGCGACACATTAGACGCTAGATACAATGGACCTCTTTTTTTTTACTTTTGGCACAGAGCGGGGCTCCGTATCAATAAAAGCCGGGTCGCCCGTGCCAGTGGAAGGGCGCGCGCGCGGGTTGGGTCGGGGATGGTCGGGGAGTTTACGAGGCGCGGCGAGAGGGGCAGTCGGGTGAGTGGGTGGACGACGCACACGCTTATACGGCGGGACGATGCACGCGGCCGGACAAAGGGACACGAGGGAAGTCACGGATGGGCGTCGCGAATTCGAGAGCAGGATCGGGAACACCGAGCGCGTGGGTGGCTGGGTGGGAAGCGTAGTACAACCGATAGTACGGGGGACCGTAGTAATTTCCCCTCCCACGGTGGCGGAGAGGCTACGGGCTTTTCTCCTACCGGGCTGCCTGACCACCGGTTTCTCCTTGAATGGCCGGGCTATTTTCCACCAGCTCTCCTGCTCTGTCTCGTCCCCCATCCGCGTACGAGCTCGCTGCTGGTGCACCTTCAACCTCGGAACATTTCCAGGCCACGCCCCGCATCGGCCATCTTGAGCTATGTAAACTATTTTATCTGTCTCCGTGTCTTTCGGTCCTGTTTCTCTGTCTCTCTGTCTCTCTGTCTGTACGTCTGCCTGTCTGTCCGTACGTACGTACGTACGCGTGTATGTATGTCGGTTGCCCGGCTTCGTCGGCTTTGTCGGTGTATTTATCTCCTCCTCCTCCGTCCCCCCCCGTCCCCGATCTCTTTTGGCCTAAACCATTTGCTTTTGTTGTTCCCTTCTACGGCTACGGATTCGCTTCGTTATCACTTTTGTTAATGGAAAGCCGAGCCGGACAATCGCGCGGCGAGGCGCGAACGAGGGGATGCTTCTACCTTCCCCCCCCCTACCCGTCGTTCACTGTCTTATTAATTTCACCTCAGATCTCCGAGGCTCATTTATCGCGTTCGTCTTTGAAAGGAAGCCCGGAAAAAGTCGCTCACTTTTTACTCAGTTCTCTCCCTCCCTCTCCCTCTCTCCTCTCTATCATCCCTTTTATTCGTTCCATATTGTTTGTTTTTTTTTTCTCTTTCGTCATTCGCCCCCCCCCCACCCCCACCCGCCTCTTCTATTTGTTATGCTTAGCTTACGGATGGCACGTAGCGTAGTTAGCGAACGAAAGGCCGGGCTTTCGTTGCTCGAGCCTGTATTCTCCAGCGTGAAATAGCTTAGCGCGAATCGTCGTCGTTCGTCTCTTACGGTTTCGTCGGGCCGGTATCGATTCCCGTACTACTTACCGAGGTATTTATCGTAGAGAGCCGAGCAGCCACCAGCCGGCACATCGTCCCCCCCCCCCCCCGACTCCCAACAAATAAAAGCTCACCACCTGTGTTCCCTACCGTTCCTTTACTCCCACTGGCGTCCGCGCTCTACTACAACAACAACAACAACAACAACAACAACAACCAATAAGCTTCTCCTTCCTTTCCTTTCTTTCCTTCGTTCGTTCGTACGTTCGTTCGTTCTCTTTCAGCCAATACGTCCGGGAGGCATAATGCAACGCGTGGACCAGTTGTACGTCGAATACCTCTGCAAATAGCGTAGGTTTAGGCTCGAAATAGCCAGATTAAAAATATACCGCGCGAGCGAGACGAGTTAGCCACTGCTAACTGCACGGGTTAACGCGTAGAAGGAAGGGGGTGCGCGGAAGAACGTGCCCGAGTGCCGTATTACACCTTTTCACCTCTCTCCCATGCCGAATAACTAACGATAATAAATAAAGCCGCCGCGCTTCAAATGCTCCGGCGTATGCGCATTGTTCGACTTTTTACCGCATGAACGAGTACTGGCGCGAGAGTACTGGCGCGAGAGTACTGGCGCGAGAGTACTGAGTACGCGTCGCATTGTGCGCTTTATCTCAAAAAGTAAATAAATAAATAAATAACAACAAGCAGAACTACGTAACTACTGCTACAGCTAGTACAGCTACAACGACGACTACTTACCACTACCACTACTACTAATTACCGCTACCAATACTCCAACGGCTGGAACACGAGAGAAACGTGAAAAACGGAAGGGAAAAAATTGCTTTAGTTTTTATTCATTGTTGACAGTTTATGAGCTGAGCGATTGATGGAGAAAGGAGGAAAGGGGCCGGCCCCGACCCCGACCCCGGTCCCGGTCCCGGTCCCGGCCCCTCGCCACGAGGCCTTTTTATTTATTCGCCTGCCCCCTGGCCGTTGTTGTAACCTGCTGGACAGCTCGTTTTTCAGAGCATTCATAGGCGCTCGCGCATCCGCTCCATCCTCTCTCTCTCTCTCTCTCTCTCTCTCTCTCTCTCGCAAAAATTCAATGGCCTTTCTTCGGTTCTTTTCGCTCATTGTTTCCGGTGATAACTGTGCGCGGCGATTAGTCAAGTTCAAGCGCTCGTTTGTTCCGCGGCTGCGCCCCATTCAAAGCTCGACAATCCAATTCCATACGAGGATCCCGGCATCCGTATAATCCCGTATAGATTGGCCGTCGGGGGGTTGGGGGGGGGGGGAGTGAGAGAGGCCGTTCTGTTATTTTCGGCACCGCTCGGTAAACCCGGACGTTTTTTTTCTTTTTTTTTTTTTTTTTCTTTTTGTATACTGCTGAGCCCTCGTCCCTCGAACCCTCGAACCCTCGAACCCTCGCCCCCCCCCCACCCAATAAATACTTTGGACGGCCAAGGTAGTACCGGCGTCGTTGCGTCGTTTGGATTGCATTTAATGGAGCTAATGCTGTTGAATGTTGTTTGCAGCTGAAGACCCAAGCGGTGACGACCTGGAGGCACACGAGCGAGCACGGAAAGGAGCTTTCGGTCTTCTGTTGGTGAGAATAGTGAGCCGCGGATCATCGGCGATGGTCCGCGGTAAGGCGCATCGAGGCGCGCGACCAGCACGCGAATGGGCCTGGGCCTGGGCCTGATCGCCGCTACGCCGCCCTCCAACGCATCACCGAGCCCTGAGCCTCGGCGTCGTAGCCGTCTACCAGGATACCCTCACGTCGGAACTAAACTTCGATGCCTGAGTCGCGCTCTGGACAGGGATACGGAGGACATCGTCGGCTCCGACGATGGGCCTCCCCCCGCACCCCACCCCCACGCTCGCTCACGATATCCGGACGATCCATTGCGTAACAGAAGAGCCAGGCCGATCTCCTGTCGATCGACGCCTCATTGTTCACGCGTTCCCGATATCAGATTAACCTGAAAACGTCGATCTCTGCTCGTCCGGTCGTATTGTCTGTATAATCGGCGAGCGTCACGATCTCTCGGATTATGATTATTTGGATGCAGGGCGGGATGCAGAAGGGAAAGAAAAAGGATTTTAAGGCCCCGTGATAATGCACGTATAGTGGGATAATGGCTAAGGAGCGACATGTGGTTCGATCTGCTTGGGGACGTACGTCGATGAGTTTTACTCATCCGGTAACGAACCAGTAGGAAGTTTTACTTCATTGAACGAAGTGACCAATGAAAATTATACGTAAATTAAACTAAACTATCTACCGAATCCTTTATTATAACTAAAAGATATTTTGAATGCGTGTCAGTCGACGAGAACAGATAATCCATACGAATATTTTATTATTGTATTGATAGAAGAAGAAGAAGAAGAAGAAAAAAAAGGAGGAGGAGGAGGAGGAGGAGGAGGAGGAAGTGGATGGAAAACAATACGGAAAATCACCTTTCCGAGCGTATCTTCGAGCGCGCGATTACAGTTTAAAGTCCCAAATGAACGTTACGAGATGCTTAGCGAGCGTACGTAGAGAAATGTCGCGCACCTTCCCCCCACCCCCACCCAAGGTGCTTTGTGATAGGGTCAAGTACCTTGATTTTTTTTTTTTTTCCTTTCCAATCTCTTCTTTGTGGGAACTGCTTTAAATATCTATACCTGAAATTTACTGTGTTTTAAGAAAAATAATCCCGGGATGTCGTCGGCTTCTTATATATCGGATGTTTCAGCGAAACGACGACGTATTCACGAATCTGAAAACATTTTCAGCTCTGTGCGAGGAAAGAGAAAAGAAAAAATTGAATGCATGCATTTATATATATATATATATATATGCGCGCGCGACTCTGTTTGACTGCTTGTGCGTGTGCGTGTGTGCGTGCGTGCGTGCGTGCATCAAAGATTATTTCAAG
Source organism: Ceratosolen fusciceps (assembly GCA_018883505.1). Classification (NCBI taxonomy): domain Eukaryota; kingdom Metazoa; phylum Arthropoda; class Insecta; order Hymenoptera; family Agaonidae; genus Ceratosolen; species Ceratosolen fusciceps. The sequence continues at coordinate 1,786,114 of RCIC01000019.1, forward strand.
GGAGCAAAAAATATTTCGTCTATATTTAGGATAAATAAAAGGTAAGACTATAAAATGATAGAAAAAAAAAATATATATATATATATGTATGTATATATATGTATATATATATATGTATATATATATATATATATTTTTTAAATATTACACTTACGATGAAAGAAAGAAAAAAAAAAAAAAGGAAAAAGAAAGAAAGAAAGGAAAAAATGTAAAAAAAAGCTGTAGCTGTATCAGTAGTGAGAATGATTCGGGGATGATTTTTCTTAATATATGTAATAATATAGTACGATGAAAGCTTATCTTTTAGGAATACCTTCTTAATCTATAGAAACTTGCCAAATTTATCACAATTCTATTCGTGATCCCTCAATATAAAGCAGCAAAACAAATATGTACGTATGTATATGTATATATATATATATATATATTGTTTATATTATAAAATCTATTGTTTACAATGCGTTGGATTCACGTGAACCGGAATACGGGATTTTATTCGCATTTTCAAGAAAATACTCCGTGGGACGGCGCTTCGGCGAAAGTAAGTGTGTCAAGAATGTTCTATTGATTAGTACGGGAAGGCGGAGAGGGGATGCGGATATATTTCTGTGGGTCGCCGACGTTTTCGAGTGCACGATAACGGGGCAAGTTTCTTGATATTAAGCAGATTGCGTGGCAGGGCCAGCAACTACTACTACTATTGCCCCCCGCGTACGTAATCGAGCGATTTCGTTGAGGCATCGAGCGAGCGAGCGAGCGAGAAGAAAGTAGGAAAGTAGGAAAGAGCTAGATCTAGGCAAGTTGATCCTTATCCGGGGTATGCAATCGCTTCCCGCTTGTTATTACCAGCCCGTCAATATCCGCCGCTATGTACGCGAGCACGTGCTGCGAGGGATCTTCTCCCTTCTTTCTTGCGGTTACGTAACGCGCCCCCTGGCGTCGCCGTTATCAGTCACGCGAGCGCGACAACGTGCCCTACTACTACTACTACTACTACTACTACTCGGTCAGTAAATACTCGGCGGCCCCTCAATGTATTAAGCTACTCTTGATTTTTTTACGAAGCTCACCGAGTCCGAGTCCGAGTCCGAGACTCCCCACCCTATTATTATCATTATTATTAATTCGGACGAAGCCTACTGTAATTATAAAGGGTTTACTGCTACTGCTACTGCTACTGCTACCACTACTACCACTACTACTGCTACTGGTGGTGGTGGTGGTGGTGGTGGTGGTGGTGGTGGAGCACCGTCGCGGATCCCATAGCCTACTCTATTCACGAATTACGAAGGATCGAGGAAGGTCTTCGGCCCTTTCCCCTACAATCCTTAAACGTCACTGGTACTTACTCACTCACTCACTCACTCACTCACTCACTACGGACTTGGACTTATTTTCGCGCTCGAACTATCGAGAGAGACTGTCATTTAGCCGTTTCCCGAGCTTTCTCATATCTCCAATAAGCCCATAGACACGTCAATGCGTTCATTCACAAGATAAAAGCAGACATAAGGGTGACCCTGTCTCTTCGTTCTCTAAGAGCAGACTCGTCCAAACAATCGCAATGCTAACGTTATTTTACAAATACGCGCGGGCCAGAGGGGAGAATTACAAAAAGAATAAGAAGAAGAAGAAAAATTCGACGTTTCTATTGTAAAAGTGCAGGCTCGCATACCAATGTGATAATTCGCACGTTTTCGTTCATTTGTAATCCTACCTTCCATCCGATGGGACTTGATCTACGTGCGTGCGTGGGTGTGGGTGGGTGCGCGCGCTAAAATTTTAAAGGAGCCTTCCGCTGATGTGTAGGGGATGGATGCGAGTCTATTATATAGGCGACGGGATGGCGGGCCGTGACGTTTCTACCGCGCGCAACTCCTTTATTCGCTCCACTTCATCTCTCTCTCTCTCTCTCTCATCTCCATCTCCATCTCCATCTCACTCCAACACACAATAAATCGTCCCTTTCGCGCTCGGTCTTTTTATTTCCACACGCAATTGGAAATTGTAGTGTGACGTCGGAAAGCGAGCGCTGGATAATTAACGGCAAATTGCAATCTCGTAAGGGCGCGTCCACTTGCGCATGTATGGGGATTCGACTGGCGGACGAACGTTGCGTATCTAGAGAGAGAGAGAGAGAGAGAGAGAGAGAGTTTTGTCTACGTGCCCGTCAATTATCGTGCGCCGACCGGCCTTTTTTTTTCGATCAATACGTAAGTCCCGGCCGCTACGAATCACCATTCGGATGGTAATCAAAAAAAATTTTTTTTTAAAAAAACATTATATTTTTAAGCCTAGACGGTAAAAAGAGTGTGTCATTCGTACATCCAGAAGTTATTTTTATAATCTACGCTATATTGATGCCTATTTTGTCGTAATACTGATAATATTTGTCGCCCTTATATAAAGACAAAATAAGCATTGTATACATACGTGTATAGATATATATATATAGTTTTTTTTTTTTTTTTAGTTTTTCTGGGTGTAGTAAGGTTAGTTAGGTGAATTTTATTCTCTTGTCGTTTGCGACGATTTTTTTTTTTTTTTTTTTTTTTTTTTCGTAATTTTAATATTTTTCTACCGTTAAAAAGTATTTGCTATAATCATTTTGATAAAGTGAGAAAACGTTTTTAAGTAGCATAATGTAGTATAATTTTTTTCTCTCTCTCTCTCTCTCTCTCTTTCTTTTCTTTTCTTTTCTTTTCTTTTCTTTTATTTTCTTTTCTTTTTCTTTGTTTTAAATGTCGATTATTTTTAGCATTTACGTAGATGTTAACGACATGACAGCGTCTTTTTATCCTCCTTTAAAAGAGAATCTTATTTTCCATCCTGTCTCATTTTACCTCTTGACTAAGACATTTTAATGCAATCGAACGTGTTCAGAGTTTACTCGACAGCTGAGTTAGATTTTAATGAGAATGTGCAATATATGTAAAAAAAAAAAATAAAATAAAATAAAAAATATATAAAAAAAAAACAACAACAACAACAACAACAAAAAACAAACAAAAATACAAAAAAGAAAGAAGAAGAAGAAGAAGAAGAAAAAAAGAAAGAAAGAAAGAATGAGGAAGTAAAGTAAGGAATAAACGCAAGCGCATACCTTTGATATAAGCTCATTAAAAGAATATATAATACGAGAATGTGCGACTTTCCTTTAAAAATTGTTAATTTTTTTCTTTTCTTTTTCTTTTACCATTACGCATGCAAGATAATAATAGCGCAAAGAAATTTGTTCCGCCTTGCATTTGCCAAAATATTTACTGTCTAATCGAAGCGCACGTGCGTATGCACCATTATAAGGGTGACTATACGCATGCGCGATCCGTACGTCTAATTAATTTATAAAATAACGATATATTAATTGTCACTGATAATCATTGCGATGTAGCGCTGCACTTGCCAGTATTATAGTCAGGATTAAAATTATAAGGGGTAGGGCAGATGAGTACGTGCAAGTAAGATTTTTCAATATAATTCTTGTCGAGGCAAAGCATTTTGAAATTTATTTCTCAGGGATCTGAAGTGGAACACCTAAGTGAACAATCAAAGTAATTTTATTCTCGAAAAATTCTCGATCATACAATTATCAGCCATTATTATATATATATATATACTTTCGTAATTATTCGCATAAGCACATATATATTTTACAACTACGCAGAGTACAATTTATTTATTTACCCTTAAATTATAGTTTCGTCAATTAATCTTAATTAAAAAAAAAAAAAAAAAAAAAATATCAACTAATGTTACATTATGCGTACGACAAGCAGTTAATTTAATACCGGAGTGAAATTCAAATATTATTCCACACTCTGTATGTAATTGTAAAAAATTAAAAAAAAAAAAAAAAAAAAAAAAAAAAAAAAAGCACAGAAAAAAATTAAAATGTATATTTATTTGCAATAGATGTGACTGTATCACTTTTTCCATATCATACTTATTAATTGAACAACGAATTAATAATGACGTTTCTTTGACGAAGCATGCCTTCGATTATCGTTAATTAGGTACACCACGTGTTTAAGAAATAACAATTAATAATTAACAATTAATAATTAATAATTAATAATTAATATAACAATAACGATAATAATTATAATATAATTAATAATAATAATAATAAGGAGATGGAGAATTATGAGAATAATAATAATAATAATAATAATAATAACAATAATAATAAGTATTCAATATGAAAATGCAATGTACGTTTAGACAAGAAAAATTGGAAAGCCCGGCTGAATGAAATGCTTAGTTTCCCGCAATATTTTATATGATTTCTATTTTTTGTTCCCGAACCAATAAGCCGTACGCGTAAAGAAAAATTAAGTCCCAATGTAGCGCTTCGTAGTATTGAGAAAAGGTTCCGTTGCACGCACTCAAGTATAAGTTTCTTACTAATTATTTATTAGTATTTTAACAAAGATCGACGGACAACAGGAAACGCGAAGTGAAACGAAAAGTATAATAAATAAATGAATAAATAAATAAATAAATAAATATAAAACAAGCAAACAAAAACAAAAAAATAAATAAATAAATAAATAAAAAAAGATTCGCTAGTTAACTCTTAATTAAGACGTCTGGATAAAACAAAGATCTCGCAAGTCCTTATAGTTTTACGTAATGTCGGGGACAGGGGCGGGGGTAGCAGCAGCAGCAGCAGCAGCAGCAGATAAAGGGAGGAGGGGGGGTAGCAACGGTGATTTAGCGAGCTTCTCTTCAAACGACTTCGTGCTTTTCCCCTAATTGGTTTGCAGGTGCGACAACAATGCCCTTGCGTATGACACATGTGAGATTAAATTGTGCGTGTAAGTGTGCGTATATCTGTGATCTCTGAGCTGTACTCTTAAGCAAAGAAATAACGGTAAAGAAAGAAAGAAAGAAAAAAAAATCTATATATATATATATATAAATAAATAAATACCCTTGAATAGATACATTATACTTTGGCCATTAGTCCTTAATTTGTATAGGTACAAGACTACATGTAGACCGACTTCTTTTCAATAAAATACTGTATTACGTACGTCGTGAACGAGGAATCGTTTGCTCGGCAGGACTTGCCGCTACGCTTCCCTTGCCGTTACATGTGCATATAAGAAAAATGGGAAGAAAAGAAAAAAAAAAAAAAAAAAACGGACAAACGTTAAGAATTGAAGCGATTAGAACCTGCTGCTTGATCGGGGAGATTAAACGGATGCAGAAGCAATCGACAAAAAGGTTTTCGAGATCAAGAACCGAGTGCTCGATCGAAAATAAGCATGGAAAATAAATAAAAGAGAAAAAATTATACGCAAAACGGTTGTTGGTAAATCATTCAATAATCCCAATAATCCCCCGATTATGTACCATATCCCGTATCGTGAGATAAAGTGGTCCAGCGTCAGTACATTACCGGATGAATCTATGCCCCGTGAACCGATATTCCGAAGCTTGCGATCCAAATCTCTCTCGACGAAAGCTTTCCTAATTTGTTTTAAACAATTCATTATTATCGAGAGCCTAGTCCCGCTTGCCCCTCGGTAATTCCCGATCGTCCACCACCACCACCACGACCACCACCAAGGACCGTCACCAGGTTCATCCGAGCCTGGCATGCAACCGGCCTCGAGTGGCCAATGCACGTTCGCCAACGTCGTCCGGCAAGCTCTCGTTAGTTAGCCGATCGTTTATACAGTGGTCCACCAATATTACCCGTCCAATTTTCCGGCGTAGATGGCGCTGAAAGGCCAAGAAGGGTCAGGTGGGGTGGGGTGGGGTGGCTGCAATGGATCGTAAGTAGAGGCGTAAGTAGTCGCAAGCAGTGGACGTTGATTTGCGTAGGAGTTACGACGGCGGAAGCTTTCGGCCTCCTCTACGGGTTATTGCACTATTACCGAGTGACAGACAGACAGAGACAGACAGAGACAGTCAGTCAGAGTCAGGGTCGGCGGCGGCGGCGGCGGCGGCTGTCGAGGTCAGCGACGATGAGCTCCGACGAGATGTGCGCCTTGTGCCACATGCCCGCGGCCCATCTATGCGCGGGATGCAAGTCCGTGAAATACTGCGGCCGCAAGCACCAGAAAGCTCACTGGAAGATCCACGCGAACGACTGCAAGCCTTACAAGGTTTCGATTCTTCTTACCCCCCATATCACTCCCTATCTCTCTTGTGCGCGAGCTTATCTTATACCCGGTGACGAGGAGACCGGGTAAAGCTCAGGCGGGGGCGGGGGGCGGGGCGCAAGAACTTTGTTTATCTTCTTTTATTTATTTATTTATTTATTTATTTATTTATTTATTTGTTTGTTACCGAGGGATTGAAACAATTGATTTAGGTAAGGGACCAACTGGTGGCGCTGGGCTTTCAAAACTTTATTTCGCTCTTTAAACTGTCGCTCATCAAGATATCAAATCAATGCATCTCGACTTGCAACAATAGGCTTAATTACTGCCGCCGCTGCCGCCGCTGCTGCTGCTGCTTCTACTACCCCAATAACCCCAATAACCCCAATTGGCAGTAGTAGTTGGCTTTCCATTCGAGCCCTGTAAATAATAATAATAATAATATATCTGCCCTTCGTCGTTATCCTCCATTAACGCTAATAATAAGACCTAAGACGATTTCTAAAGTAAACCTCCCGGCCTCTTTACAGCATTTCTACAGCAACGCGTACTTCTTCAACGTGTCTGTGTGTGCGTGTGTGTGTGTTGTACTATTACCGAGTACCCGGCCGACCAAGCAACCAAGCAACCGGCCGGCCGGCCGCCAACTCTTTCCGCCTCTTCGTTCCGAAGCTACATTTAGTTTATATTTTTAGACCCCCGACTACCTCGGCGACCCAAAGCAGAATCCCTACGTGTCGACAACGCATTGCCGAACTATCCGATAATTATATTAAGTTTATCCTCGGTTAATCGCTCGGACGTAAACATTAAATTATTAACTTCGGGCAAGGACTCGTCGTCTCGTTGACTCGTCGTCTCGTCACCACGTGCGCACGGAGCTGGTTTTTTCTTTCATTCTTTCATTCTTTTCTCTGCTCTCTCTCTCTCTCTCTCTCTCTCTCTCTCTCTCTCTCTCTCTCTCGTAATAGAGAAAGAACCCTTATCGATCGTCGTTTTATTGTCGTTCACCTCACCCGCGATAAGTAGTGTTGGGATCCAATTGCTCGCAATGCAACGCGCGTTGCAACTGTAAACTCACTCGAAGGCCGACTCTCCCCCCCCCCACCACCACCTCCTCGGGTCATCGGAGAGAAAAGCGACCTTTGTCCTCCCGAAGTGGATGCCCGGCCAACAATAAAACGTAGTATGCCACGAGGTGTGCCCGGCCATCATCTACGTCTCCTTGGTCCTTACAAATTACTTAAGAAAATAGTGACCGCGCTTATTTCTTTCGCTCCCCCCCCCCCCCCGCGTCTCCTCGACCCCCTCGCTCGCTCACCCATTTCCGTCTACTACGAGACGACGAGCGAGCGAGCGAGCGCGCTAAACTTGTTTTCGAATAAATAACAATTTTATAAAAATAAACAACCGTTTCCTATGCCTCCCGCAGCGGTGGCGATGGCATTATCACATCGTTGGTCAACTTATTATTAGAAGTGCACTCAATACGGATAAATCGCTCGCTCAAAACTTTATTTATGCTTTTAATAACGATACCAGTGCCGGAGATTTTTCTTTCTTTTTCTTTCTGACATATTTGTAAAAACTTCGTGTTCCGATAATGCTATTGTAAAGACTTGGGGCGTTAATGTTAACGGACCGAAAGCATCGCATTATCATTATTGAGAGTACGTGGAAAATTTTTTTAAAAAAAAAAAAAAAAAAAAGTGTATCATTGCCCCCGCGTCGATCAATAAATTCAAGTATACACTGTAATTATAAATAATTTTTTAGCTCCTCTGGCCTACGTTGCATCGAAAAGGATTTTCTTCGTCCTTTTTTCTTCTTCTTCTTCTTCTTCTTTTTTTTTTTTTTTTTCTTCAATATTTGCCTCCAATGCGACGCAAGCCGATAAACGAGAAATCGAACCGAAAGAGTAGATTAATAAAATTAGACGAGGCGATGCATAATCGATACGTTATTATATAAATTACGATTCATAACTCGCCGTTAACTGCTTTCCTTCGAATAATAGTTATTATTAAGAGAGAGAGAGAGAGAGAGAAAAATATCTATAAATCAATTATTAGCCTTGACCTATGTATCTGGTCGTGAAATCCCGTTACGTTGCCTTTGACTGTTGTTAATGCAATAGGACGACGACGACGACGAAGGCTGGTGTGGGGAGGATCGGCCCGAGATGTTTAAGAGCGGGGAGGGGGTGGGACAACAACAACAACAACAACAACAACCTCCTCCCTCCTTCTTTCAAGGAATTAGCACAAGGAAGGCCGGACAGATAAGACTCTTACTTGGGAGGATAATACGTGCGGCGGGATTATTTACGCGCCGTCGCTTTTGACGCTTTTGAATTTATAATTCTCCTATTCAGAGGAATGAGGCTGACCTGGTGGACGACCGACCGTCCGTCGTCCTGGACACACACGTTGGCTCGATCGCCACGAGTCTCGAACTCCTCGCACGTTTACCTCTGTATCCGTTACGCTTTATATATATTCATACGTTATACATACGTATATGTATATGTATATATGTATATATACGTGGCTACACGTTAGGGCGAGTAAGAGGTAGTCAGTCGGACGGCTGTCGTTCTTCTTTCGTCCCGTCAAATGAATGTTCCCGAGCACGGCGTCCTCGGGTCGTCCACATTTTTCCCTATAAATCGCAACGTCGTCAGGCTAACGTCGCTCATTGCCCTGTGAAAACAACCAGCTACGTAACGATGCGTTATAGCGAAACCCTCGCCTCTCGCTCGTAGAGCAAAAAAAAAAAAAAAAAAATAAATAAATAAATAAAAGAAATAATTCACCATTAAGCGCCGGCGGACTGTGTAAATATTTCATGAAATATTTTAACGGGACTTGATGCATGCGCTTACAAGAAGCACTCGCACGCACGCGCGCGTACTCAACTCCAACTCAACTCCAACTCCAACTCAACTATAGCGAATACATACATAATGATACCGTATCGTTGGTGGAAGGTAAAAAAAAAAAAAAAAAAAAGAAAAGAAAAAATGAATTCTAATAAGAGTAATACGATAATAATAAGCCGCTCGGATGCGGTATATTATATAAAGTATAAAGGCAATGAATGCGTAATTATCGCCTCCGAATAAAGTATTCATAGTATTCACATAATCAGCTCTTGAGTTTTTGCAAGTGAGGTAAAAGCAGCCAAGACTCGGTATAGGTAGGTAAGGTATAGGTAAGTGCTAATACGGGCTTTTATGCAACGCTCGTAACTTACAAATTAACCCGACACAAATACATCCTCATAAAATCATATCGCTATTTATGTTCTTTCGTTAAAACTCAAGCTAAAGCTACGCACGATCGACATATAATATAATAATGTTACTTTAACAATACACGCGCTTAATAAAAGTTCACGTAACGCCGTTAGACGTTGTAAATTTCTTATTTATGCCGTAATTTATTCAATTAATTTATCACCCTCATATGCATTACATAATTATTCACGCAAAGCGCACACCATTAGCTGCTCCGTGCAAAAAGTTTCTTAATCACATAAACAATAATGTTCTTAATTAATTAATTATTCGATCTGTTAAAACGTAATAGTTATTCGTATTCTACGCGTATCCGTTATAGTTTATAACGTTCAAGGTATTTAACACTCACTCGATAAGCATGAAGCTCTAATTGCACGCCGTGCGTGTAATATACATTTATCCATGATAGTTATTTTTAGCGACGGACAGCAGATGAATGATGATTATATTAAAGTTTTACTATAAACGAAGCGCGCGTGCACGTGCGTGTGCTGCCTGTAAATGTATGCGGGCGCGCGCGCACGTAAGGAAGGAAGGAAGGCCAGAGAGGCGGCGGGCGTGTTTGTTTGTGTACGGCGGTATCGGCATGCTTATGCACGGAAATGAGTTAAATTAACACAGATATGTTTTAATGGCAATAGCAGAGAGAAGGAAGAGAGGAAATAATTTATCAAAACGATTCGAGATCTACGTTGGATTAAAATAACCTTCTATCGTCTCCCTTATTCAATTTAATTTCACAACGCGTTATTCGATTTACGCAAGAGAATACAAACGAGTTTCTTTAAACGGCTTAGACCAATCATGGGTGTGTATATCATCTCCGTATGTTGGCGAGTTGGGATTATAAAGGAATTGTAAATTGCAAATGCAGAACGATGATCTTTATATACTAGCCGGGAAAGATTATCTAGAGCTCGAAACAGTTGAAAAATATCAACACGAGCACGTAACTATTAATTTGTTTTAATTATACACCTACGAGGATGTTCACCCCTCTCTCTCTCTATCTATCTCTCACGCACGCACGCACACTGCTCGCGTGGTAATTCTAAATAAGATCGATGCATTCATGAATCCGTAATAGCTAATAAGAGTTACGGACGAGGTAATGGAGAAGAGGATTATCTTTTGGAATTACATTATACGTTCTTTAAAATGGATATAGTCAATTATTAAGAGTCTTACAGTTGTTGTCACGTAACTCGGTGAGAGAGAGAGAGAGAGAGAGAGAGAGAGAGAGACATAATTTCTGATTCAACGTACCACGTAACTGCAGATAATAAAGCGCCTATACGAGTAAAATATGTTCAATAATGAGCATAGAGAATACGATAAAACATTTGATGCTGGAATCGAAAGCATTTTATTCAATAATAAATAATGATTATGAACAAAAGAATGACAAAGATGACGGAGGCGCGTGACGGGGACGTATCGATAAGCCATGAATGACACGATTTTTAAAGTCTTTTCGGTAAGGAGTGAGTTTTTTTTTTTCCCCCTCCTACTCTTCTTTGTAACGGGATCGGTGGTGGTGGTGGGGTTGGGGAGTGGGTGACCACGACCACGACCACGACCACGACCACGACCACGACCTCAACTATGAATTGGAATCCAACCAAGTACGCTTTATGCGCTGGTTCCAGCCTTAATATTTATTTCTCGACTAACATTCGAGCCGTACGTTCATTCGGATTTCATTTAGAAATTTCGTGTTTTCGCAGCTGTGTTGTTGTTTTAAACGTTTTCCTCATTGCCCAAGCTATTGGATAATTTCCCTCCCCCCCCCTTGCTGCGCTCTACTTGGTGTCAAAAAGCAAAAAAAAAAGGAAACGCGTTTTAATATTTATATAATATATTTTCTTTCGGACCTTACGGTCCACATCCGCCCCCTCCCTCCCCAGCCCCTCGTTCGATCTTAGCAAGTACTGTATGTTTTTAGAAATATTGGCCGAGGAGCGTAACGATACGTGCTCTTGTATCGTTAATTTATGTAATTTATAATAAATAGTCGTGGTGTTATCGGGCCCCCGGAATGCCTCGCGCGCCCAATGTCAATCGGCGGTCAGGAAATTCTTAGAAGTATCTTTATTACAGAGTACCTGGCGGTACTTTACGCGGCAGTGGTACGCGCAACCGGGCGATGAAAAATATATATAAATAAATAAATAATTAAATAAAGGTTATTGGGGTTAACCGCGTCGTAGGCTTGCCGTAATGGAAAAAGAATGTGGAAGGAATTAGAAAAGCCGTGGTGGCCAAGTGAACGGTAAGTGGTAAGTGGTATAAGTGGTATAAGTGGTATAAGCGACCGCCGCAGCAGTCCAATGCACGTATTAAGGAAGTAACAATAGGCAAACGATGGTAATCGAATGTCAATGCCGTCCCGGAAACTCCCAAGGAGATTATCCTCTGCCTCTTCTTCCTCCTCCCCCGCCCCCCCCCCGCCCCCCGACGACAAAGTCGCCGAAATAAATGGTCTTCGTTTTTATTTTATATTTTTATATTGTTATTTATGGGTTCCATGGGACCGAAGCTGTTGGTGAACGAGACTCTGGGTCGTCACTACGTCGCCAGGCGTCGCATCGAGGCCGGCGAGATCATCATTAAGGAGAAGAGGCCTATGCTCGAGACTCCGCAAATGGAAACGATGCCACTCTGCCTCGGATGCTACGAGCCCTTGACCGCCGACATGGCGAGGGCCTGCGACAAATGCGGATGGCCGCTATGCCCCGACTGCAAGAGCCACGGGCCCGAGTGCGAGTTCACCTGCCGCTACAAGGACACGAAGGTAAGAAGAAGAAGAAGAAGAAGAAGAAGAAGAAGAAGAAGTAAGTCCCGGGTTCGGTTCGGTTCGGTGGTGCCGCCGTGTCCGTCGACAGGGGCGCGTGACTCTCTCTCTCTCTCTCCGCGTGTGTGTGTGTCTGCTTGTCTCGTTTTACCGAGACGTGACACATTAACCTGAAAAGGCCGACTCGGGTCAGGTGGAGGCGCGAACTCGAAGGTGGATATACGGGGTCATCATCGGAGCAGCGAATCGTCGAGTCTTAAGCTCGCGATATACGTAAATACGAAATACGAAAGGCTGAGGCCGTCGCTCGGGTTGTTCCGTTAACGAATTCCCCGCACCGGTCAATCCAATAATCTATATGATGATCTCGCTCGGATCGCTCGATCGATTGCCGAGCATATAGGTGGTGCGGTGTGGCGTGTCCGTCCCGGACGACGGCGAGCCAACCAATACATTCACAAGCAGCCTCCTCCTCCTCCTCCTCGTATTCAATATTATTATCAAGATGCGCCCGTCTCGGCCTGCTTTTGTCCTCCTCCTTACCCTTCTCACTCCTCACCCCCCATAATCCTCCATTCAAGTCACATTTTTACATCATTTACTACCATCGGACATTTTTCTTTCCTCTCCTCCGAGCCGTAAAATAATAATAATAATAAAAAGAAAAAAGTCCGCCTAGACTAGAGGCGTTCGACACCTCGCCCGCTCGTATCTCTCGTAAATTCGTAGCGCCTCGCTTTTTATCCACTACTATAATAATGGCTGTTGTCGCTTATAATGGCGCATTCTTTCTCCGGCTTTCAATTAGAAAAATGAAATGCCTTTTTGCACTGCTTCTGATTTTTCTGCGCTCAAAATCAGAGCCGAGAGAGCTGAGAGAGAGAGAGAGAGAGCCGAGAGAGAGAGAGAGAGAAGGCGTGCAGTATATAACCTTCGTTCTCGCAGAGAGGGATATATCGAGGCTTTATGGCTAGTAATTTTCATCGGCACAGTAAAAACGTGTTTTACTTTCCAACGAGTAAAGACGTAAAATTGATATTTCAAATAAACAAAAAGCTATTTAAAGTCTCCAGCGAGAATTGGGCTGATATCAACAACCGCTCTCTCTCACTCTCAATCTCACTCTCAATCTCTCGCTATCAATCTCTCTCCAACTCTCTCTCTCTCTCTCTCTCAGCTCTCTCTCTCTTATGTACACGCGTGCATTCGAAAGTACAAAGCCATTGGGAGCAGGCGATGAAAAAAAGAGATTGAAAGAAATAATGATAATTTCGTAATGGCACTGGACATTTATTCCCTGCACCCGTCACGTCATTCTAATTCAATAATTCCTTCGAGTCGTTAATGGCGTACAGAAATTATAGGAAAAATCCGAGGGATCCTCAATTATATTATACTAATGGCATTAATTATATTTTGCAATATTTTAATGAATCGAGAGCTTAATGACCTGGCAATTTAATTTCTAAGCCTCGTCATGAGCTCGCGTTTTATAAATAAAAGGCTAAATAGACGGGGAGAATGAAATTACTTTCAAATTTTATTGTTAATTGCTCGTAGGAGCAGAGGAGGAGGAGGAGGAGGAGGAGGAGGAGGGGGGAGGGAGAGTCTTAAAACTTTATTATTCTACGATTTTTAATCTGTAATTTATAATCATTCATTAAAGCACATTGCGCTTAAGTTTATCTTAATAACAACAACAACAACAACAATAATAATACTAAATACTAAATAATAATACTAATAATAATAATAAGAAGAAGAAGAATAGTAATAATAATTTGTATTAATGTCGAGAATTGTTAATGAAATATTTCCTTGCTCCAGTTGCCCGCGACGACGACGACGTACTCCTCTCGATAAAAATAATAATATTAGCGCTTTATTGCACCGCGCCCCCTGCCGCCCCGCCCATTAGCATTAACGTATTGGTAATTAATAAATTATTATTCGCGTACGCGTAATTGCAGTTGCTTATGATATACGGACTCTCGCTTTCGTATCTCTTATCCATTAGCCTTAACATAATCGGGCATCGGTATGACGAAACGCGATTAAATACAAATCTTTATTGAATAATAATAAGTCTGTCCGATTGACATTGTATTACGTCGATTACTTTATGTGGAATCGTAAATAAATTGTAATAAGAAAGCTATGCGAGGCGCAAGGTTACTTACTACTTTAGATAACGGTAGCCGCTTAATTCCAACGAACTACTTTATTTCTATGCGCTTTATTTCTCTCTCTCTCTCTCTCTCTGTGCGTGTGTATATATATATATATATATATAAATTTCTATATAAACACACACAGTGGACATGGAGCAGCAGTAGAAGCGTAAGTAAGGTTTATTTTTCAAGCTTACGTAAGCCTCGCTTAGAATTTATATATTCAATTTATTGCGGAGCTGTAAATAAAATGCTAGAAAAAGTAATAATTAATTTTTGTCGGAGCTGTAACAATGTTTCAGATATTGTATTCGTAGAACCGTAAGTAAGTAAGCGTAAGGCAGGCAGGCAGGCAGGCAGGCAGGCAGCAACGCCACCATTACTTCTTACTCTTACGTACTTGAGCATTTCGAGCAAGCGTTATAAACTTATTTTATGCTGTTATAAAAATAGAGGAGTAAGTGGCTTAGTTATACAATTATATTTTACAGTAGTACATTAAAAAGACCGCGGATTCGTCGGTCGACTGACTGTATGTATGCGTGCGTGCGTTCGTTCGTGAGATCTTCTGGCAAAAGCTACGAAAATAGTTCCCAATGGCGGATCGTACTTTATGGCGTTGCCGCTCCAGTGCAATATAAAATTATACAATTTTATGGAAATACGTGCGGAGAGTCGTGGCGGCCGACCTGCCGACCTGCCGACCTGCCGACTGCCGACTGCCGACTGCCGATACATAATAATAATCATTAACCGCATACGCTCGTTTAATACTAATGCCGTGACAATAAATAAAAAGCTTTGCATTAACATTAATGGGCCACGTCGAATGCGTTATTACAATTTCTTCGATTCAATGGTAGAATTGAGCGTGAAATACGCTGGATGGCGGCGGCTCTCCTTAAATATGCCTTTCTAATTAATTTCATTCGCCGTTATCCAATAAGATATAATAAATATCATTGCCCGGTAACGTAAATGTTGCAATTGCATTTTAATTTAATTGAACGGCAATTGGTCGCCAATTGGTGCTAATTTTCTTGGTTTTTTTTTTTTTCGTAAATGCGAAATGAGGTAAAGATGATTTAGCCGCGAATTTCACCTGAGCTTATCGTTAGAAGAAAAATTTCCATTTCCATTCTAACATTTATCTCTTATGATTTCCATATTCCCTACTCGCGCTAATTGCTTTTGCAATTGCTCCTATAAAAGTTATATAACTTAATATAAAGTGCTTGGTATTTTCTGTTCCATTAAATATAACTTTAAACTGTAAAGTAGAAAAAAGATCTGTGAAATAAGCTTGGATCGCGAATAATGTTTAATTAAATCAATATATATGTATATATATTGAATATCTCTTATATATATAAAAAAAAAAAAAAATAGTATAGTAATAGAGAGGTAAAGATAAAGTGCGTAAATTAAAATTCACCGTGAGTTCAAAGGTTATTGTCCTTTAACGATTTGGATCTATGAATTCGGAAACAATTAATGGCAGCTGAGCTCAGTCAGTCAGTTAGTTTTTATATGAAATTCGCGTAGGAGCATTATCCTTACCACGATTTAACTTCAGAATACTCTGTAAACTAGGCCATCGTTATATTAATATTATATTACTTTAAGGATGGGAATAGCTTAGTAATAGGAGGCGGTTCGCTGAACAACTAAAAATTGACGACCGCCCAGCTTCATAGAGATTAAAGTGAAAGGCTTGCTTCCATAATAATAGCAATAACAACAACAACAATAATAAATAATAATAATAAATAATAATGCGTACTCTTATTAAGAGGCGGTATTGATTGGATAATAAATGGATGGGGGGAGGGTTATAGGGAAGTACAGAAGAGAGGAGGCCGGCGAATCGCTTCATTTGCCTTTTATTACTTGGTACACAAAGTAATTAGTGTGACCCGTGCTAATGAACCTTTACGCGCGATCAGCCGTTTTAAAAGAAACCAATAACATTTATGGACTGCGATGACGGGCATGAGTTGACCGCGATGGCCAGGGCTCGCGGTGCGAATTTACGCTCGACGCCGCTTGTCATTTTTATCAAGGCATTATTATTACATCGACTCTCGCCGCGCGCACTCTAATATTGATTTAAAGGAAAAGAAAAGTGCCGAGAGAGAGAGAGGTGGAGGGAGTGAGAGAGAGGGAGGGAGTGAGAGAGAGAGAGAGAGAGAGAGATAGGAAGAGTAGTAACGAGTGAGCGGACGAAAGAGGTTAGTCCGAATGGAAATGGTGAGATGGTGAGATGGGAGGTGGTGAGGAGGTGGGGGTGGGGGGAGCAGCGCGGCGGCGGCGGCGGCAAAACGAGTATTCGACGTCGATTGAAAATTGAGAATTGAATTATCAGAGGGTGAAAAGGCTGTTTTCGCAATTGGGTGCAGCAGCGACTCGGCACGACTCGGTTCTTCTTATCCTCAATGCCCGTTCGAGCACTTCCTTTTAATCATATACACAGTATTGCATTAAATAGCGAAATGGGATTCAAGGGAACGGGCGCTTCGGCAAGTGCCATTCAAAGCGGAACGACGTGTCCTGTCTGTCTGTCTAGGCTCGTGCACCAGGGTCTTTCAATTATTACGCAGCGGCGTCCCAAGTATAATCATACCAAGCAATCGTCAGTCGCGTTTTTTTTTTGTTTTTTTTTTGTTTTTGTTTTGTTTTTGTTTTTTGTTTTTGCGTCAATAAGCATCCGTGGCTTCGTTTGCTATTTAAATTAAAGTGTTTAATAAGCGTACCGTGTCCGAACATGTGTTTGTTGTTGGAGCGGTTTCGGTGGGGTGGGGTGGGGCGGGGCGGGGCCGCGTTCCTTCTGTCAGACCTGAATGCATGCAAATGCAGTTTCACGGGACTGACGTGCTGCTCCGATTGCTGCTGCTGCTGCTGGCCTTTATAGCCTCACCGCTGCTACCGCGGCGCTCTCCTCGTAGCGTAGACGTAGCAGCAGCAGCAGCAGCAGCAGCAGCAGCGGCCTTCTCTTGCGGCCTCAGTGCCAATCTCCTTTCACGGAACCGCACGCAAAGCAGCTGGAGCATCGCTCGGACTTTCGAATCCGGGGCACCGACTCCTTCTCGCAAGGGTAACACACCTTTGTCCCTCGCAAAATCACTGTCATCCTTCTCCACCTCCTCCTCCTCCACCTCCTCCTCCTCCTCCTCCCCGTACCTCGGCGAAGGTTCCCAACAGCCTCGCCTCCGCAGACAAATAATAATACTCCCTCGACGAATGTCTCGCATTAATTGATTTTAGCTCGAGGAATCGGGGATTCGACGACAAAGCGTGCAAATCTCTGGAAAAGTGAAAGGATCCATAGAATCGGAACGATTTTTTTGTTTTTTTTTCTTCTTCTTCTTCTTCTTCTTCTTCTGCTTGTCTCTTTCGTCAAAACGTATATACGACACTCGTTAAAAGAATTTTTATGAAGCGAGCCGTTACGCCGCAGGGCTAAATTAAATTATTTATTAACTAAGCGCATAAATAATGTATGAAGAAATGGCGAGGAGGTCCTCGAGGAGGGTGGGGTGGGACAGACAATATATCAAACGTCATTCGACGTCGGCGTTAATAAAGGCCAAGCTGATTTGATTTCACCGGTAGCGCCTTCGAACGAAGTCGCTCCCCACCCCACCCCCCGCCCCGTCCACGAAGCGATACATTCGTAACGCCCCTCGAGAGGACAAAGATTTCGCGCAATGTAATTCGGTAAATTCGTATGAATTCAGAGGGATTATAAGGCTCACTCAATCCCGTCAGGTTTCTATTACGAGCTTTGGCTTAAATCACCCGGCGTACGCGTGCATCGGGGTGGTCCGAGTCCTTTCCCTCAAGGACACCGATCCCGACACCTACGAGAGAATACTCGGTCTGACCTCCCACGTGGACAACGAGTCGTTCGTGGCGCCCCACAACATAGCCGCGTTCGTCAAGAGGTTCTTCAACAGATTCACCGACGTCCCGTTGCGCGAGATCACCGAGGTCGTCGGCATCATACTGGTGAGACGACAACCTGTACGATTTATCTATATCCCGTAAGCGCGGTGCGGTCGTTCCTCGATCATTATATTTTACTTATTTCTGTTTGTTTTTCGTTCTTCTTGTCGCTGCTGCTGCTGCTGCTGCTGCTGCTGCTGTCGTTGTTGTTGTTGTTGTCGTCGTCGTCGTCGTCGTCGATGCTGTTATTAGATCAACGGTCACGAGATCCCGACTACCGAGATTCCCCACGTGGCCGTTTACGAGCTGGCCTCCTATTTCGAGCATAACTGCAGAGCTAATTGCGCAAAGAGCTTCACGAACGAGGGCGGCATTGTCCTCGTGGCCGCCATGACTATAGAAAAAGGTCTGTAAAATAAGCTTTATCTTTATTTATATACGGCCCTACGGCGGCTAGAGGGATATTGGGGGGTTGTTAACGGGGCCATGGACGGATGGACGGACGGATGGACGGACGACGATTGTTATCTATTGTAATAAAATGCGCGCAGTGGTTGCGGGGCGGGGGTGGGTGGGTTTGTCCGAGAAATTTTATGTCAACTTTAGTCGTTAAAGCCGTTCGAGGTTTTCCAGAGGGGGTGGGTAGTATTTAATAATAAAAATTTTCTTCTCCCTATTAATTTCTCTTAAGTTTTTCTACTCGCAGACGATCACCTCTCGATATGTTACACGGAGCCGATGTTGGACACGTTCAGCAGACGATATGACTTGCGCGAGACGAAGCTGTTCGACTGCACGTGCGAGCGCTGCTCCGACCCGACGGAATTCGGCACCATGATGAGCGCGATTAAATGCAACGAGGGGTGAGTGAGCACCCGCGATCCCGGTAGAGGGGCGGCGGCTCCTGGGCCCCGAGTAAACCCGGGGATAATATCGTTGCGACTTTTAAGCGATTGCGGGGGCCTCATGCTGCCCGACAGCTTCCTCGTCGAGGATCACGCGGCCTACAAGTGCCTCAACTGCAGGAACACGATCCCCTTGCCGAGATTCGAGTCAATGATGGCACCAGTGATGATAGAACACCAGCTAATCAAGAAGACGAGCATCGCCTCCTGTCGGCAATTCATCCGCAAGTACGCGTCACTCCTCTACGAGAATCACTATTACATGATCGATGTCAAGCTGTCCCTCGTCATGCTGATCGGCAAAGATTTACCAATCGACACGTCCGTCAGTGACAAGGATCTCGGCGAAAAGATTTACCTCTGCAAGAAGATCAACGACCTCTTCTTGGCCGTGGCTCCCGGTAAAATATACTCGTATTATTTCTCTATATGACATTGTCTCTCCCTCTCCCTCTCTCTCTCTCGCTCTTTATTTTTTTATTTTCCGACCTGAGATTTTACGGGGAACGGGGAACGGGGAACGGGGAACGGGGAACTCTTTCTCCCATTAGTTAGTCGTAGCCAAGGACGGCGACGATTATATATACTTCTTTCGAGCTTTGTTACTTTCTCGTTCTCCCGCTCCTACACGCATACCCATACCCGTGCATATGCTCATTCCCTCCCCCCACCACCACTGCACTTATAAATACACTTTTATTCATTAATATCTGGCTCATCCGTTACGTTATGACATTGACGTTTGCCTTGCCTTGCCCGCCATTGCACTCGTTGCCGTAACATCAAACGACGAATGCTTTCTCTCCCATGTTGTTGTTGTTGTTGTTGTTGCCCCCTCCACCCCCAAATCATACTTTGCCACGGATAAACACGGATATTTTAAAACTTTTTCAGCCGAGACTCGAGCGAGAGGTTCGATACTCTTTGAAATTCATCGTGCGACCGCCGAGTTAACCCGTAGGAACAAATTGGACAAATTCGCCGATTACAACGTCTTAATGGTAATACAAGCATATCGTTAAAAATACAAGACGTTGTTGTATATTCGTATACGAAATACTTACGTCTTCGTGTGCATTCGGATTATCGTTTATTTCTATTTCAATTACACACGTTCCGATAATAATAAGAATCTTCTTCTTCTTCTTCTTTTTTTCTTTCTTCCCTTTTTTCTTTCTTCCTTTTTTTTTTTTTTGTTTTTGCTTTATAATATAACGTCGCGTCATTTCAATATCTCTCTGCACGATAATATCATTAGTGCTATTATTATTATTATTATCAATAATAATAGTAATGGTAATGGTAATAGTAATGGTAATAGTAGTAATAATAATAATTTCAGGAAATGAAGGAAAGTCTGACGAATATTTATCAACTGTTGAAACACGAGCCTGATTCGCTACCGGAAGGTAAGCTTGCCATATCGGCCCTAACAAGGCTTCGCGAGCTTGAGCTAGTATTGGAGAAATCCTTCAAGAGTGCCAATGGCGTGTAATATTTTTCATTATAATTAAACGAATACAACATTACAACTCATTGTCTTATTGTCTTCAAGTTGGCCTAAAAAATTCTACCCTTTCTACCGTATGAAAAGTCAATGGAAGGTTATTGGGGAGTTACGACGGCGGTTACGACAGTCCCATCCCCACCCCCTCCTACCCTCCACCACCACCACCACCACCAGCCAACATTAACATTAGAAATGCATAAATCATTGTTACTTATGATTATTAGCTCAGCGCACAAGTTATTCTGACCCTGGCGGGGGGGGGGGTATTCGGCGCTTAAAAAATCGCAACAAGTTACGAATATTTTAGAAATCATCTATTATATAGATCCACTGGATAAGCGTAAGCTGAAATTCCGTTTTGTAACGGTGTGGTGGATTTGCTCGTTTGATCTGCATTCTAAAATTCGAAAAAGCTTGGAATACACGTGTATGTTGTTATAAGAAAATATATCTATACTTTCTACGCCACGTAGAGATCATTTTGTGATTTTCTCAATTTTTTTCTTTTTTCGCGCAGAAATCATTATAAATAATTTGTTTTTTCTTCTTCTTCCTCTTCTTCTTCTTCTTCTTCTTCTTCTTCGTATTCTATCCTTCCGGGAAATAAGTATTTCGGTCATTGGCGGTTACGTAATTTATAAATAAATGAATTTCTTTGATTATGAAGCCGAGTGTACGAAGTGAGTGGAGCTCGGCCTCCCCCCTCCCCCCCATGTAAATGCTCCAGGTAGGTGTGTAATTTCAAATTATTTTGATGTTTTGTTTTGAATTTCAATGCAACGAAAAAAATCACGCACGCGGTATATTTCGTCGGGGGGTGGGGGGTCGCAGGAAAGTTTCGCTTTTATTTCCGAACTCGAGAAATTACGTAAAAAGTTTGGCGTTACGTAAAGAGTCGGGTTTTTCTACGGAACGGAAAATCTTAGTCGTAAATCATAGATGGTGCGCGTGGAAGGGGGGCGGGGGGCGGGGGGACGACGACGACGACGACGACTCGCGGACGTCACTCTCGAAATATAAATATAAATAATGATATAAATATAAATAATAGTAATAAATAGTAATACATAATTAGCTTGGCGGGGAAGGATTGCGAGGCGCGTAAAAGTTGTTAACCCTGTTTCTCGTCGGTCAATGAACATCGAAAAAATACGCAACCGCGCGGTTATTGGGGCGGGGGGGCGGGAGAGCGAGAGACGGGCAGGGATTCGCGAAACGCTCTCGGGAGCGTAAGTATGTAAATATACGGCGGGATCGGTCGGTGAGTAGCAAGTCGCCGCTTTTAATGTAAATTCTTAGAAAAGGGTGGGTGGGGGTAGGGGGGGAGGTAGGAGGAGGATGAGGGTTTTAAATATAAAATCAAACGGGATAAGAGGAAAATGACGAGCAGCATTGGATCGCCGATTGCGCAACGGCTGCTCCACGCCGCACGCAAAAAAAAACTCTTTCCCGGCTCCCCCCGAAGCTCCGCCGGTAACCCCGCACTTTCCCTCGGAAATTAATCCGAGACTTTTCTCTCGATTCGGGGGAGGAGTCCCCGCTCCCGGCAACGAGCGCACGCACGCACACGTGCTCGGGAATACGAAGAACCCATAATCGAGGCGTCAACTCTCCGCCCCCGCTCCACGCTCCCTCCACGCTCCCTCCCACCACGCTCCAGGCACCGACGTCCCGGACGTCGCCGACGACTCTTACGAAGCGGAAGAGGCGGCTTTTACGGGTAATCCGGGAGGTGTTTGTTTGATCGGTCCAGCGACTTCCTGGAGCTGCGTGCTCTCCTCCCACCCCCCACCCCCCCCCAAGCTCTTTAGGCGTAGCCGGTGCCCTCGGACGTTACCGTCCGTCCGTACAGATGCGTTCTCCCAGGTCCTTACAGGTAATTTTTTTTAGCCGAGAGGCCGATAATGGATGGATACGGTACGAGCCCGGCCTTATCCGTGTTTATTATTCTATCTCACTCGTTGGGGGGTGGGGGGTGGGGGGCATCGATGCCTCTTCGCCTCGGCAGTTCAAAGGTAAATAAAAAAATAAAGTGGGAAGTTTTGATTGATCGAGGCCAGATAGATCGCCGGACATTTACAATCGCGCGGATTAATAATAATAACGAAATGCGGTGCGGGGGTGCGGGGGGTGTGTGTGTGGGTGGGTGTGCGCGCGTGTGTGTACGAGGGGAGCCGATGCGCGCCCGTTTTATTTATAATGCCCGTGCTGAAGCTCTACCACCGCCACCACCACCACCACCTCTCTCACGTCCATGTTTATTTAATGAAAAGGAAGAAAGGAGTATTTTTTTTTAGAGAGGTGGATTTATTTATTACATGGTGTTTCTATGGCGGGGCTCTCGCTCGACTCGACCTCGTGCTGCGGCCAAGTGCAAGTGAAACCGTCCTTAAATGTAGTAGTATAAGTATAAGTATAAGTATAAGACGAAGAAGAAGAGAAGAAGAAGAAGAAGAAGTAGAAGAGCAGCAGCAGCAGCAGCAGCCGAGGAACGAAGATTTGCACCACGGCCGGCGTTGCTGATGCAGCCTTCGCCGAGTTATTTAATGACCCACGCGGCCGCACTCCCTCTCTCTCTCCCTCTCTCTCTTTCACGCTTCTTTAAATGCTCCGACGGGAGGTTAAAGGCGGCTCTATGGTGAGAGGGAGGCGCGAAAAAGCCTTGGCCTTCGTCGGTCGGTCCCCGCCAGCGCGAATGGCAATAATGGCATTGGGGTAAGGTTGGCGAGGGGTTGGGTGGGGGGGGGGGCGACGGGGTCCGTGCATAGAGAGGAGCGTTGAGGGAAGCGGAAAGGTCAGGAGGTAACCATCGAGTCGGAAATTCAGGTTCTTGACGTGGGGACATAGAGACGGCGGGACGGTGGGACGGTGGGACGGTGGGACGGAGGGACGGAGGGACGGTGGGACGGAGGGACGGCTACGGCTCCGATTCAACAAACCGTCGACTTTCCTACCCCGTAATATCTCGGAGGCGGTGGTGGCGGTGGCGACGACGACGACGGCGCTGGTGGTCGTAGTAGTGGTAGTGGTAGTTGTTGGTAGTGGTAGTGGTAGTAGCGGTTGTAGCGGCGGCGGCGGCGGCGGCGGCGGAGGTGGAGGTGGAGGTGGCAGCGTCGTCGGCGGCAGCGTCGTCGGCGTCGTCGGCGGCGAGGATGATCGGAAACAAAAAATAAAGGAGAGAACGGCGCTCGCCGCTGGGAGAGAGAAAACGCGTATGGCGCAGCCTTTCAGTCGCGAGTCGGCGTCCCGAGAACTCGGGCCGAGAGCGCACGCGCCGCCATGCAGGAGGTAAAGATCTACGGGGCCCGTGCGATCGACGCGGTCCACGAGGCCGAGGCCCTGTCCGCATCCGGCCTCGGGACCTGCCGGCTTTGCGTCAAGAGGTGCGACCTTGGCTCCGAGCACTGGGGCCTCTTCGAGACCGACCTGCCCCAGAAGCTCATGGCGTTCGCCGCCGTACAGGTTAGACGGACGGACCTCCGCTGGCTGCTGCCCCTAATAACAAAAAAAAAAAAAAAAAAAGAAAAAAAAAGCCGACCTCGTCTTCCATCCTTCGATCCAACACTTGTGAAGTCGTGTTAAATTTTTTTTTTTTTTTAAATCAGTTTTTGTTGTCGTTGCTGCCCTCGACTCCCTGCTCACCTCGCTCTCGCCAATAACCTCCCCCCTCCCCCTGCCCCAGCTTATACGTTTCCTTCTTCATTTCGATGCCATCTTCTTTCTTTACCTGTCATCCGCCTTCGAACCGACTTTTAAATATCCTCCCTTCTGTGTCTAGTACAACAAAACGCCGCCGTCACTCTTTCCTCCTCCTCCTCCCCCTCCTGCCCCTCTTCCCTCTTTAAAAACATTTCCATACTTTTTCTTCATCTTCTTCTTCTTCTTCTTCTTCTTCTGCTTCTACTACTACTTATTCCCATATTTTCATTCTTATTTCTCCGCAGCTTTCATTCCTCTTTTTTCTTTTTTATATATTGATTTTTCCTCTGATATTCAACTCGGCCCTCTCCCTCCACCCCCTTCCTATTTACTCGTTATTCATTCGCGCGTTATTCGTCGTAGAGTCTGTTGGCCTTTTTGAATATCCCTCGTTTAAACATCGGAAAAAATAAGAAGAATATCGTTGCATTACCCTTCGATCCCAATGACAAATATTATATTATTGAAGTCGCGAGCCGCGACTTTCTTTACGGAGCCTTAAGATAAAAGACAATTATGTACAAATACAATGTCGTTAATCGTCGGCTCGCTCTCTGCCCCCCCCCCCCACCCCACGGCTTTTTCTCTATTCGTAAATGATTTTTTTTTTTTTTAATCTCGTGCTCCAGGCAATCGCCGCGTAAACTTCGTTCTATCCACTTGTAAATAATGATAACATTATATTTTCCCCATTCAATTTATCTTCCCTTGGTTTCCACGAGGGATACTTTGTGCTTTGTTGTCGATACGAGCTTCATTGTGAATTAACCTATGTAATACGAAGCTAATTGCAGTCCATTTTTTTCCATCAACTAATATTAATTGACCTATTAAATATGACAATGATGATGAGATGGGGGGGGGGGAGGGTGGAAGTTTGACATTAAAGGAACATTGTTATTAATAGGATTTTATAATTTATTTTGCCTTATAAGCTTAAAGGTCTTGCATACCGTGACCATTAAATTTTTTTACTTTACCACCAGACAATATTGTTTAAATAAAAAAAATCGTGTTTTTTTTTTTTTTTTTTTTTTTTTGATTACATTTAAAAATAAAATAGCAGTGAGTAGAGAGTAAAATGAAAAGATTCAGCCAGCCCTTAATGATGTTTATTTAATTTTCCAAAGCCCACGTAAGGTGCAGCAGAAATGGATTGCTTAAGAAGTTTGATTTTTTTTTTCAGATTCAAAAGAACGATGGTTTGCCTTCAGTCATCTGCACAAATTGCCGAAATCTGGTCTACATGTCTTATAACTTCAAATGTCAGGTGGAAAGAAGCGACCATGATCTTCGCCAAGCACTTCTTATAGGACAAACGACGGTGCACTGGCCTACGGTTCCAATAGTAAAATCAATAGAATCAATTAATGGATTAGAAAGTATTGTACCTTGTTTACAAAAGAACATCGGCAACACTTGTATAACGGTTCATCATGACGACAGTGAAAATACTCATGAACAGTTTATTTTTGATATTACAGACAGCTGTAATATAGACAATGAGGAATGTAAAAAGGAGGAAATGGAATCAAATAATTCAGTCGAAGACGATAGTATAGTGGAAAGCGCTGGTAATACCATAACTTTTGAAATAACCAATGCAATGTCAGACAGTAGGGAAGATGCTTTGATAACATACGAGGATCATTATGAGATTAAAGATGAATTGATAATTAAACGTGATTGTGAATTAATGAAACCGATAGATAATCATGAGAGTTCTAATCAAAGCGACGATGAGAAACCATTGATATTGAGAACGAAACGTCACAAATGTAATTATTGCATAAAATCATTTACGAGCTTGTCCTTGTTGGAGAAGCATTCAACGATTCACAAGAAGTACCTTGAAATAGTTTACGTCTGTTACTTATGTGACGAGGAATTCGTTTCGGTTGACAAAGTTAAGAATCACGGCGTGGCCATTCATGGCATAAGTATGGAGAAGGAGAAAATTTTAGAAAATACGAAAATGCGACGCGCGACCGGTTGGATTAAAAAGCTCGACGATAATAATTACGAGCAAAGCAGTGTTTTAGATGAGAATTTAGTAGGGGAAAAGAAAAACAATAGATTCACTTGTAAATTTTGCTGCAGGCAATTCACGTACCACAAGCCTTTTATGGCTCACATTGCAACGCATCCGGATTATAACGATAAATTATTATTAAACGAATTGGAGGATAAGGACGACGAGAGGCTCGCCCCCGGGTCCCCTGCGCGAGTAAATCTAAAATGTGCTTTTGATTTAGAAAGCGAGGAGGCGGCCGTTTCCGACCAAATCAATTCCGAGCTTACTTCTCATTCTGAAATCTTGAAGGATATATCGTATCCGTTGAACGAGGAGCCGTCCCCGCAGCCGAGCAATCTGCAAGCCATTGTCGAGGAAAATAAATGTAAGAGCGTAGATACGACCTCCTACAGGGATGAGACGGAGGAATCCGAGGCCGAAGCCAGAGTCGACGACGTTGACGACGACGTTGACGACGACGATGAGGACGGCGACGAGGACGGCGATGAGGACGGCGATGAGGACGACGACGACAACGACAACAACGGCAACGACAACGACGACAACGACAACGAACGAGAACGAGAACGAGAACGAGAACGACGACGACGGGCATTGCGACGATGACGATATGCCCGCAGCGAGTATACAATGCAATCAGTGCGGCAAACTCGTGGCAACTCTGAGGAATCTGAAGAGGCACCTTTTGACTCATTCTGGCCTAAAGCACAAATGCTCCGTATGCAGCAAGGACTTTTCGAGGCCCGATAAGCTCAGGGAGCACCAGCAGCTCAAGCACAAAGAGGAGCTCTTTGGCAAATCCGAGTCGGACAACGAATCGTCGGACGACAATCACCTGTCGGCTACTCGAAAAAAGGTACGAAGAACCGCTTATTATCGCGTCCATGGAAACTTTATATACATACGTATATATGATATATATATATGATATATATATATGATATATATATCAAAAAGGAAAGGAAAGGAAAGGAAAGGAATGAAAATGCTGAAAATTACTTTCAGGACAAAAGCAATCGACCGTACAAGTGCTCACTGTGCCCGAAGGCCTTCGCCCAACCGCAATCGTTGGCCAACCACGAGGAGAGGCACAAGCGCGTCCGGGACGTGCAGAAGCGTTACCTGTGCGAGGTATGCAGTAAATGCTTCGCGCAGAGCGGATCATTGGTAGCGCACATGCGTACCCACACGGGGGTAAAGCCGTACGTCTGCAACGTGTGCAGCCGAGCCTTCACGAAGAGCACGTACCTGCAGCTCCACCTGCGCACGCACAGCGGCGAGAAGCCGTACATATGCCAATACTGTAGCAGGGCATTCGCGCGGGCCAACACCTTGGCCCGGCATATAACGATGCACACGGGCGAGGCCAAGTACCAGTGTCAGATATGCACAAAGTCCTTTCGGCGACTTACGTCCTTGAACGAGCACACGTACACCCACACCGGCCAAAGGCCCTACGCCTGTAAGATCTGCTCCAAGAGATACAACAATGCCGGCTCGTTGTACGCACACACGAAGAAGTGCAAAGCGATGCAGGTAGCGGCTAACCAAACGACTTACTCGGTGACGTTGCATCCGGGGGACGCCAATGGCCTCGTGCACCAAGGCGATGGCATTGTCAATGCCGCGCCGCAGCTCCTCATCTTCACCGACAAGAAAATCGACGAATTAATAACGGACGAGCCGTTGTCCTCGGCCGTGGCACCGCCGCCTACGTGCCAATACATGATCGCTAACGTGCACGGACAAAAGCCCCTCGCCCCCAACGTACTCGAGCCATCATACACCATTCAGGAGAGCGATTTATACAACATGAACTCCAAGCAGTTCAAAACCCCGTACTACGGATTGTATCCGAACATGTGAATATTGTAAAAAAAACAAAAAAAAATCTGTCTGTCTGTCTGTCTGTCTGTCTTATTCGAGCGAAAGTTTTTATAATTAAGTCCTTGTTCGTTGTCACGTATACACAAGTAATTCGCGAGTCGCGAGTCGCGCGACTTAATTAAGTTAAAAGAATTTATACAAACTGTCAACGGTACGCGACAGACAGCGCTTTGAGATTATTATATTGATTAATATATATATATATATATATATATATTAGCTATACTAGGTATATTAAGGCGGCGGAAAATCAAAACTTTTAAGCCCGGCTAAAAAAAAAAAGAAAAATCCACAATTTAATAATAACAATTGTATTAAGAATAATTAACAATAGTGACGATGACGATGACGATGGCCTTCGCTTATCGGCATAAATGTGAGAAGTAGGGGGTCAGGGCTACGGCGTAAAATATCGAATCTCAACAATGTACAAATTGATTGCTCTTATCGGGGGTCGAGGCGTTTACTCGCTGCCGCCGTCTTACCCCCAATGACCATCCACCCTCTCCCCTCTCCATCCTCTTGTCCTTGCCGACCGACAGAGCCGCCAGCCCCGTAAAAAGAGTGTACGCGATCGGATATCGAAGGTATATGCGCACATGTCGTCGTCGTCGTCGTCGTCGTCGTCGTCGTCGTCGTCACTGGCAGGCCGGACATCGACGAGTCGGAGAAATCCGAAGCAGTTTCCGGAAGGAGGAGGAGGGCCGCTCGCGTTTTTCAACGGAGCTTACGGTTGCCGAACGGCGGCCGGCTCCTCACCTCGGCTCGACCAATACGCGCATCCGGCACACCTAGCGCCTAATATACGCCTACGTTAATTAATAAGTAAAGTCATTAGCAGAAATAAAAAGTTCAGGTGTGCAAGCTTCTCTAAGCCGCTTCTTGTATCGCGTGTAGCGCCCGAGTCTACTACGCGTAAAACAACGCGTACGTAACAATACGTAACATTTATTGAAATTTATACGCACATACATACGTACATACGTACATACGTACATACGTACATATATATATATACAGTATAGTGTATGTAGTATAGTATATTATATCGCGCTCGTGGAATTTATTATCCACTATCAGCTAGGAAAATGTCGCTTCAACGCTCTGTAAATCTGTTTTTTTTTCTTTCTTCCCTGTTGTTTTCTTTTCTTTTCTTTTTTTTGTTTGTCGGTTTATAGGCGCGATGACGATCGTCGACGAGCAGTAGTCATATGACGGACGTTGATCGTTGAACGAAAGCATCGAATGACCGATCGATGATCCACCTATCTTTTATTATACAATATCCATTTCAATGTCTTCCCGTGACAATGGAGACCCGGGGATTCTTTTAAAAAATCTTCCAGAACTTATCTCCCCCCTCCCCCCTCTCTCTATCTCTGTCTCTCTCTATCGGCGAATCTCTCGTCACGCGCGCTTCGTCTTCGTGATCACCGCTAATTAATTAATTGTAAATAGTTGTATATAGAGACCCCGACTACAAGTGAATGCTTTAATCGTTTATAAATGTTTATAATTTGTGTGTTAGATGTCTTACGAATTCCATCGCCTCGGCCGCGAAGCGAACGAATAACGAATAAGTCAGGAAGAGCAACAGCCTGGATCTGTTGTAATAAATTAGTTCGAAAGTTTGAAATATCGACGAGGTCGGAACGATGATGTTTATATATGCCGCCACGAAATTAATAACTTTTTAATTAAATTGCCAAGTCTTTTCTTTTCTTCTTTTTCTTTCTTTTTTTTCTTTCTTTCTTTCTTTCTTTCTTTCTTTCTTTCTTAACGTCCTTTTGTGATATTCGGTAAAGGGGAGTGTGAGTGCTAATCGCAGTCTAGATTATTAGTATAATTTATAAAAGAGATGTAAAAGTGAAAACTGGTCTATGATTTTATTAACAAGATTCATAGCTCAGTGTATTATGCAAATTGTAGGGACTTTCTAAAAGATTTTGCACAATATGTACCTGGAAGGAATAATACTTTTACAACAATAGGAGCATTGAATGAACAAATAGACAAAGTAGTAGTTTTTTTATTTAAATTGACAATTGTTAACGGTGTATTATTATTATTATTATTATTATAGCAAAGAGACTGTTTGGAATTTTATATGTACATAATATTTAAGAATATACATTATCAAGTCATTATATATATATATATAGAAAGAGAGAGAGAGAGAGAGAGAGAGAGAGAGAGAGAGTACAACACGTACGTACTGTAAGAAAATTCTTTACCAATTATCTTGTAAATTTATCAGGGATAATATTAGAAGCCAATATTATATTTATAATAAAGATTTTATAAAAAGAACAATGGATTTTCTTCTTTGCCTTCAATGACGATCTTATCGACTTCTCGATAAGTTAATTTAACGGCTCGCTCAGTACTTTTAGTTAGGAGTTCTCCGTTAAATATAGGCATACGAGCAATCGTCGCATTTCCTTATTTAATATTATGCAAGTTTATCGATACTCTACTTAGGATTCCGTGAACATGTCCGTCACGTCGCTTGCCAATGCCATTTATTTACGTGACATCATTGGCAAGCCACTCGTCAGGTTAATCTATCATTGTTTTAATTATTTACATTGCATTGGATGACCCTTATAATAACTCGTTCTTAAAAATGAAGAACTTAATAATTTTCTATCGAAAAAACGATTGCAAGTAACAAGTAGTGGCATTTTGAAGGTTAGGTTTACCATTAGCAATTTCGCCTATTATATTACTATTTTATGTTGTTTATAATAATAGACAATGACATGCAGTAATAAAAGTGATAGCGATTGTTACTTTTCATACAATGAGGAGGATTTTAATTTTACGATTGAAAGTACAGACGAGGACTCGAGTTTTGATAGTTTATTAAAGAGAAAATGGCTTAAAGTTGAACGAGACAATTTACTCAGGTATCCTGTTAAAGTCCAAGAGTGTAAGGTACTCGATGGTAAATTTGGATTTTACGTTCAGGTTCGTAAATACATAATTCTGCATGATTACGAGCAATTTGTGTTAATTATAATTACATGTGCGATCTGTTTTACAGTTAAATGTTGAAAGGGCTACAGAGCGTAGGCAGCCAGATGATATTACGTCGATGATGCAACCGTTTGATTCGAGAAAATTTAATTTTATGAAAATATCGGACAAGGAAATATTATTTCGTTTTGGGAACAGCCATGAAAATGATCTGGTGGTCGTTAACGTTAGTCCCATTCTTTGGAGTCATAGCTTATTTCTGTCACAATGTACGAGCGGTTTGCCCCAAAGAGTAACCTTACACAGCTTCCAAAAAGTTATAGAAATTTTTCTACTCAGTAAATCAAAGTGACTATTTATTTAAATAATTTTCCTACCTCGAGGGATATATTGAATCCATAAAATTAAATCTTTCAGGGATATAAGGGTCTTATTCAATAGCTTATGTGCAAACGCATCCGTCAATCATTTACATTGGCATTTTTATTATTTGAATCGCAGGATGTTACTGGAGTGTATAGTAAGTATAGTAGTAAGAATAATAAGTATAAGAATAAATATGGGGATGATTAATACCTGCTTGTTGTATTAGTAGCGTTTGTAATTTGTCTTTGTAGCCATTGCGGTATTTCGTAGGCTCAGTTTTCATTCTTGACGATTTTCCTGCCAAGGGATTCTGTATAAAGTTCTCTTCGTTCGGTAAGGAAAACATTGGCGAATGCGCCCGTTACGCGCACAGAATCGTCTCTCATCTCCAAGATAATGAAATCGCTCACAATATTTACATAACCAGAGCCAAGACAGATATAGAAAAGGATGCGTTTGACGACATAAGAATATACATTTGGGCAAGAGCCTCCAGTTATGGTATAAAAAACACAAAGGATTTCATTATAGCGGCTTGTGAACTGTTTGGCCACTTACCCATAAGATGTAAGTAGCCGTCGCATAAGCAGCTAGAAAGTCTTTTACAAAAAAAAAAGAAAGAATCAATAAGAATATTCTTGTATCGTTAATTTTCAGCCCAAGAGGCCTACGAGTGCATGAGTGAGCAGTACGTAAGCAAATACCTGCACGACGCTACGGTCGATGCATTCTCGGCCGCTCGAAAGCTAATCGGAGAGCTTTTACGTCAAAATGTAGTGGATACGGACGGTGGATAAAGCCATACTTTTTCTTAAGCAATGACGTTCGCCACGTTGTAATACCGATTAGTATTAGTCAGAGAGACTCGTGGAGACTCGTGGAGCCGAGCCGAGCCGAGCCGAGCCGATAAATAAATAAATAAATAAATATCTTTAATTATTATTATTACTATTATTATTATTATGCACGCGTTGTTACCTTAATTTACATTGTACCCGTCCTCCATTCGTCTTCGTCCCCATTGCCGCAATACGTCCTATTTATATTGACAAAACGTTGTTTCTATAGAAACAACCTTTACTCCTTGCTGCTTGATAACATTGCAACTGTGTGTGTGTGTGTGCGTGTAGCGCGTTAATAATACAGATAAGAGGAAGTAATGGAGAAAGACGGTAAGGTGCCGTGCCGTAGCGTTATATTAACATATTAACATTGAATTTGTCGAGGTAGTAGTAACATTTGCCCGTTATATTTCATAAGAAAATAATCGTTCGCCCGATGACGAGGACGATGAGGATCCGGATAAGGAGAGGGATCAGGATCAACGGCCGATCGTCGTTAAGACTTACAAATCCGAGGATTTCATATCGAAGCCCGTCCTCACCCCGAACTCAACGGTGCCGCACAATATCTTGGAATTCGAGTATCCTTGCTTGCGTTAGGCAACAAAAAAAAAAAAAAAAAAAAAAAAAAAAAACAACAACAACATAATACATTTAAGGCTTACTTAGACGTAGAACGACGCGGGGCTCGTCGAATCCTTATCGATGCGCTCAGTCATTCCTTTGGTTACGAATGCGATAAAAGATTTAATCTCTGCGTCGCCGAGCCGGACGTCTTGGTCTTCGCATCTGGTAATTTGATTCATTTCTTTAATATTAAGCAAAAGAAAATGACATTCAGACGGTGCTCTACAGGCGGCGGCATCGGTCACATTACTGTACGTATAACGCTCACATATACGCGTAGATTTATTTATACCTGGGCCCGACGACAACGATCTCCCTTCGAATCCTCGTTTTGTCTGGGGGGCTCGACAAACTCAATCAATAATTTATAAATTGAAATTGTTTTTTTTTTTTTTTTGTTTGTTTCTTTATTTGTAAAAATTTCTTAAAAAAAAAAGCGCGACCTCCTCTACTGCCTTCCGTTATTTTTTTTTTTAGAGAAATCCGCATTTCGATCACATAACTGTCGGGGAAAATGGGATTAATCCGCCAATAATAATCTACGACTGGCCGACCATGAAGATCGTAACGATTTTAGAAAATGGCACGACACGCTCTTATTCTTATCTGCGTTACAGGTAAAAATACAGGAGGGCAACGTCACTATTACTCGTGGCGTCGATCGAATTACCTACGGGTTGTTGGGCTTATTGGGGTTATTGGGGTTATTGGGGAGGTGGTGGTGGTGGGGGGGGAAAAAAAAGGTACTCGATCCTCGTAGATGCCGAGGCGGAACTTATTTGCGAACCGTAACTTGCGCGTCCCAACGCTTCCAGTCCGGATGGCTTGAAATTGGTATCGCAAGGCGGCGACCCGGATTACCTTATAACGATCTGGGACTGGCAGAGGTCCCAAGTCGCCCTGCAATGCAAGTCCCACGGCCAGGACGTCTACAACGTCGTTTTTTCGGAGACGCTGCCCGGTCAGATGACGACCTGCGGCTCCGGGCACATAAAGTGCTGGAAAATGTCCAAGACCTTTACTGGGCTGAAGCTGCAGGGGGAGCTCGGCAGGTTCGGGAAGACGGAAATTTCGGACATCGTGAGCGTGTACCCGATGCCGGACGAGAAGGTGCGTCCACCCGCCTTGGTTTTCGCGTAATCTTGCCATCAGTCTGTCTTTCTTTCTTTCTGTCTTTCTTTCATTCTTTGATTTACCAAACAGGTGATATCGGGCTGCGAGTGGGGCAATATATTGGTCTGGGCCGAGGGTCTCATAAAAATCGAAGTCAGCAGGAAAAACAAGAAGCCCTGCCACAACGGCTACATCACCCAGTTCGAGTACTTGAACGGGGAGCTCGTGTCCGTCGGTATGCAACGCTGACCCTTTAGCTTTGTTATCCCTCCTCGTTATTAGCCTCGATAATGCGTCTCGAGACGGCAATACACAGGCACTGATGGGCTTATATGCGTCTGGTACTACGAGACCATCGACCAAGCGATGCCTACCGAGACGAGCAACATCTTCGAGGTCGAGCCGATCCACGAGTTCATGATCGGATGGAACGAGGAGAACGACATCTTGTCCGAAAGGGTTATGGTCATGCAAATACTCCGACAAGATCCTAACGATCCCGACAACAATTCCTGGTTCATTCAGGCAAGTTGTTCTCTCTCTCTCTCTCTCTCTCTCTCTTCATCATCATCATCATCTTAAAACTTCTCTCGCTCGCTGCTCGTCACTTGGAGCACCTTTTGCAAGACAAATAAATCGGCCAATTAATTTACCGCTAGGATGGCCTTGGCGGCATTTGGCTGATCGACTTCCCCGACCTGACGGTAATAAAACCCGAGGAGAAGCTCATGGAGTGCCACGCGGGCCCCATCTTAGACATGGATTCGTCGGATTGGGGCCCTTACGTGGCGACCGTCGGCCACGACAGCTTCCTACGGGTATACAATTATAAGAAGAAGAGGCTGCTGTTGACCCATCGCTTTAACGAAACGGCCGCTTGTATCATTTGGCTGCCCTGTTCCGTGCGTATACCCTTTCTTCAAAATCATCTTCAAATACCCCCCCCCCCCCCCAATAACCTCAAATCATCCTTACCGATTAACTTACTCTTACGACATTCACGATGACGACAGCAGACGAAATAGACAAAATACCCATCGTAGGTCTCGAAGGGTTATAACCCCAATAACAACAACAATAACCCCAACAACAACAATTGTCGATAATTTATATAATTTATTCTGACGAGTGGCCTTTGTTGCGCGTAAGGTCGAGCCCACTGGATTGGCAATAATTTGCGGCTTCGTAAGCGGGGTCGTTCGTACGATGAGTTTGGATCTGTCGCGTTCGGAGAGGAGGCAGGAGGCCGAGCCCGTTAAGCTTATCCAGGTTCTGAAGCCGCACACCATGGCCGTCACCCGCATTTCCATAAATAAAAAACACAGGTACTTTATTTACATAGGTATATATATATATATATTTTTTTTTTATGCACACGGGAGAGAGCGTCCCCGTGATCTTTCGTATTATATTATTATTATTTATTTATTTATTTGTAGCCTATTGGTGACCGGGAGCGAGGACGGGACGGTTTTCGCATTCAAAATTCAAATAGAGAATCCGTATCCGAATTTAGTAGCGATCGGCTACGTGGAATTGCCGTCGGCCGTAACCTATATGACATGGAAGCCTGACTACGTAAGCCACGATATCTACATCTATCCGTATACCCTAGACAGCTTTTTATATTTGACGATCGATCGAGTCAACCTTCATGCAGGACTCGACTTTATTTATCGGATGCGCGCACGGTGACTGCATGGAGGTGGATCTGCCGGAGGAGCCGCGGTCCTACACGACGATATCGTACAAGCTGGTCCAGTGCAAGCCGATTACGTTTAAGTTCGTCTCGGTGAAGTCGCACATACTGAGGGACCGGATACTCGAGGACTTTGAGAACCAGAAGCAGAAGATGCTCGCTCAACGCCGCGAGAAATTACGAGAGATGAGGGAACAGAATCCCGACGCGGATATCGACGAGGACGACATGTCCGGTAATGAATTAACGCTGAATTACGCGCGCGCGCGGGGGGGTACATTGTATAACAGCTAATGAATCCTCCTGACGGTTTGTCGTTTCGACGACTCGACGTGCAGATGCCGATGGGGATAACTTTGCCTTGCCGGAAATCTACATTCCCGATATACCCAATGCCGTACTGTTTGCCATTTATACGAGGAGGGGTACGGTGCTGCTGTCGATGTCGGGCTACGACGCCGGGCTGCTCTACGAGTACTCGAATCCGAGTCTGGATCAGGAAACCGTACACATCGACAGCCACTTCGTACACGACTGCAAGGACGATGAGATTCGATCGTGCATCTTTTAGTACGTATTCATTAATATTAACGTATACTTGCTTAGGCAATAATAACGTTGCCACATAACACACACAGCACAGACATATATACGGTAATAATAATTGGCTTAGCAACGATCGAAAGTACGTGATATTTGGAATGGAACACGGGGAGATACGCGTGTGCAAGGTCAACGCAGACAACGAGTCGGACTTGTCGAATTATTGGATCCTGCCGATGCACGAGAACAGCAACGGCGTTATATCGAAAATGTGCTTCGGCTACGATTACAAGACCTTGCTCACCTGCGGACACGACGGCAATCTATTTACGTTTCGCATTAACGACGATAGTCACGCACCAGATGTCCCGATTCCCGTTGCTAGGCGGGCCACCGAACCGGTAATAAGCTCGCCTTAACGGTCTACCGTAGACGTAGACCAGGAGCTCCGTAACCTGGAGCTCCGTAACCTGGAGCCAATTAATTAATTTTATAAAATAATAATACGTTAATTAACGTTGCCCCGGCCGAAGTCTTTGTAATTACAATTAGAATATATAGACGAGCTCGGAGGCGCGTTAAAACAACAACAAAAAACAAAATATATATATATATATATATAGCCGCGAAAATAATGGATGTGCTTGTACATACATTTTGTTTAGAAGCAGACGGCGGCGGAGGCGGCGGAGGCGGAGGCGGCTGGTGTTCAAGACATCGAGGATATCGATTATCCAAGTATCGAGCAGGTCGTCGTGACCGCAGAGGAGGAACGAATAATGCTCAACGCCAAGGAAGATAAAAATAAAACTCTCTTGACACTGCATCAATTGAGTAAAGATTTTAATACTATTTTAACTAAGTAATGCTCTTTATAATGTCTCCTTCTCTCTCTCTCTCTCTATCTATCGATCTATATATCTATCTACCCCCCCTTTTTATAATATAAATATTTATCGATGGATCGTGATGCTTTAATTTTCGCTTGGATGATCGGCCGCCGCCCTGCCCCTCGCCCCCGTCGCCGTCGCCGCACCTGAAATTTAGAAACAATGCCTTGCCCTTGTCGCAGAGGCTCACCGACAACGATTTAGAGCTCGACCTAAGAATAAAAAAGGATCTGGACGATCACTTGCAAAAGGAAATGGATCTCGTTTACAGGAAATCCGAATTCAAAATAGAACGGGATAAATGGAGGCTTAAGAAGCTCATGGACCACTTTATCGAGCCAATAACCTCCTTGCCGTTCGCCGTAAAGAGAATACTGTAAGAAACGATAATAAATATCCCACCCACACCCCCACCCCCCACTCCCCACAACGATTTACGACGATGGCTTTGTTTAGGAGACCGGATACGATGGTCCATTCGATACGCGAGTTGAAATTAACGGGGGATTACTTCATTGACCACGAGAGCTTTTTGTTAGAGAGCGAATCCCTATCCGACGATCCCTACAGTAAATAGATCTTATTTTATAAGCTTCTCGATCGATGATATCCACAATCGTTGTCGTTGTTATCGTTGTCGTTTATCTTTTGAATAGAAAAGAACATGGATGCCCAGTCAGCGTTGACGAGCAAGTCCTCGAGGTAAGTGAATAAGTACCACGGGCACGTGGAGGTAACGTGGGCATCGTGATAACTTACGATTAAGTCGCGATCCATTGCAATGGCCAACAGGACACTGAAGAACGAGGAATCCGGGTTCAGGGACAGCGAGGACGACGAGGGCGCGTCGAAAATCGAGCACGTCGAAAGCTTCCTGAGGGGCTTGAGCGCCGAGACGATTAAATACCACCTCAGCGACGAGATCAATCAATTGTTAAAGAAGTATCGATCGCTCAAGATGAAATTGAAGGAGCACGCCGAAGAGGTAATACGTAGACAATAGGTTAATCGATAAGATTAAATCGTGCTTACGTCTGGACGTTGAAGCTTAAGACGTTGGAGGATCAGAAGCCAGACAGAACGGCCGTCGATCCGGACGACGAAAATCTTATTGACGTCGCGGAGAAGACGATCGGCGATTACAATCTCAAGTCGTCGTTGAAGTTCAAAGGCTTGGATCTGAATCGGCCGACCGTAAAGATCAAGTACCAGCAGATCATCGATTGCAGGAGAAAGGCATGCGCGCCGAATGCCGTCGATCCCTTAAGCTCAGTGGCCCGTTGTTAAAATTAATCCTTAATTGCAGATTCACTTCCGCCGGGAGAATTTTAACGAGAAGCTACGTGGATTAAGGAAACGCAAGGTCGACATGCAGAAGGACATCGTGAAACTGTTGAAGAGGCTGAAGAACATTCGCCACGAGATACCGGATCACCCGATCAAAAGTGTCCCCTACCCGGTGCAAATAGATTACGAGGTCGAGTTCCCCGAGAAGAATTTGGAGGTAAGGATTAGCCGGCGGCGGCGGCGGAGGAGGATCGTTTGGTCGATTCAATGTCTCAATGATTCAATGATTGCACGTGGAATCAGTTCGAGGAGTACGTGTCGATGGCCGATCGCGTCAAGGAGACGAAGCTTAAGAAGCAATTCGTCCTGTCGCATTTGCCCGTCGACGACATCGACGAGGAGTACGAGGTCCTATTTATCGACGAGTCCTTCTATCACGCGGAGAAGCTGTCGAGCTCGCACGGCGCGCAAAAGGACGTGAAGAAGAAGCAGGCCGATGACGTGCGTTTCGTACGCAACACCTTACCCGCCCACGTGCTGGCCGCTCTCGAGGAAGCCGAGAAAGTCGACACGAAAATAGGTAAAAAGAAGGGATTCGTTCGTTAAAACCCCACCAATAACCCCAATAACCCCAATAACCTGAATAATTCGCTTCCTTGTGCAAGAGCGCGACATGAAGCGTAATCGCGTGGCCAGGAAGATTCACGAGCAGCAGCATATACTCGAGCACGTAAGGAAATGTTACGAGCACTTCGACGAGCAGCTGGACAAGCTCGAGAAGGAGAGGTTCGACGTCATTTACGAAAGCATTTACATGGATTTGTACCTGCTGACGATGCACCAGGAGCTGCTAGTGCTGAAAAAATTCGAGACCATGGAGAACGAGCTCGTCGTACTGGTGAAGAAGAAACTGAAGGACAAAACCGTGATAATGAAACAGGTAAGCTACCCGCGAGTCATGCGCGAATGTCCATCGCCGAATCGATTACACGACGTGTAATGTAAATTCGCCAGGTGAAAATGATCTCGATGAAAATCGACGACAAGAACAATACGATTGGCAAAATACAAGAGAAAATACGGGACATCACGGCGCGGTACGTTAATCTCGTGAGGGACGACCGGTACTATGACTTTTTGAAAAAGATTTGTAAGAAGAAGTACAGGCCACCGAAGAAGGACGACGACGGTACGTCATCATCATCATCGTTATCATTATCATTATCATTGCGTACACATACTTTTGCGCCGTTTCTACTAAGAAAACGGGATCGTTAAATTTATTTATTTAACGTTGGCGGTTAAATCAATCGACGGTCCCTCGGCAGAGTCGTCCTCGTCGTCGTCGTCGTCGTCGTCGAGCGAGAGCAACGACAACGAGGACTTTGACCGTGCGAGCGACGAAGTGAAGTTCGTGCACGTCGACGAGAACGTCTGCCCGGCCGACTGCAACAGAGAATTCTACGACGAAGCGTTCGTCGTGCGCGAAAGGAGATACGAGATGGAGTTCCGCATCCGGGACGAGCAGAAGCTCATCGATAATTGGCAGAGGGACCTTGACGCGCTGCGCGCCAAGTCGAAGACGATCGAGCAGGAGCTGCAGAACAGCCGCGACAAGCTGGAATCCTTGCTGGTCCGTTCACTATATCCACGACATTTTTTCTTTTTTTTCTCCACCCCCCCACTCTACTACTACTAATAATAATAACGATAACGATGATAATAGTGACGATCGCGGGGATATTCGTTTCAGGGAGAAAAGCAGAGCCAGCTGAACGACATTGACGTCACGGTCTTGCTAAAGCTACACCAGTTTCAAATATTTAAGGAGGACAATAGCCCGGACGACATGAAAAACTGTATAGTTTTCAATAAGAATCTGCTGTCGCGATTGTACGCGAGGGTGGGGGAACTCCAGCAGGAAACAGCCGCGGAAATAGCAACGTACAAGTAAGCGTAGGCCAAGTTTTTATTTGAATGAAACATCTCTCTGCTCTCTCTCTCTATCTCTTATGTCCGTTGAATAACGCGTGACGATCAGGTACGACAAGGCGTATCTGAGTAAGATGAGGTCGAGTCAGGACGCGATGAAAACGGAGGCGCAGCAATTGAAGGGGAAGATCAAAAGGGAAATGCAAGAGAAATTCGGCCAGCAGATATCGTTGCTTACGCTGTACGAGACGATACTCCGTAGATTGATATACGACATAAAGGCCAATCCGGACTCGCTCATTAAATACTACGAAGACAAGATCAAATGTAAGTTGAAATGATCGTACGTGCCCGTAGTCCAGGCTCACATATTTAGCCTCGGATCGTATTAATCGATCATTTAAGGGCTTGACTTGATAAAGACATTGACCGGGACTTTTTTGACCGGGACTTTTAGGCGCCAAGCACGAGTATACGCAGCACCTCGAAGTACTGAAGGACCTCGTGCAGGACAATACGGAAAAGCTCGGCTTCCTCACCGTCCTCGAGGAGGAGTTGCTCAAGCTACGCAAGGCCTTGAACGTCAAGCTCATGTCCGAGGTGATTATCCGAGGCTCGGTCATGTCTGCCGCTACCGCTGCCACTGCTGCTACTGCGTGTAGCATGTCGACGCTCGATCAGTAAATCTATGATCGCCTTTCAGGAGGAGATCAAGAAGCTCGAGGGGGAATACGCTGCCGATATATGTAAGCTGAAGCGCATGATACAGGACC
Organism: Ceratosolen fusciceps; assembly: GCA_018883505.1. Taxonomy (NCBI): domain Eukaryota; kingdom Metazoa; phylum Arthropoda; class Insecta; order Hymenoptera; family Agaonidae; genus Ceratosolen; species Ceratosolen fusciceps. The sequence continues at coordinate 1,827,525 of RCIC01000019.1, forward strand.
AAGAGGGACGTAAGGAGTTCCTCGCCAGGGACATAAGGCTTTTATCCGGCAAGACGAAGAAATTATCGACGATCGAGGAAAGCAGCTCGATCTCCGGGACTGAAGGAGAAGGAGGAGAAGAGGAAGAAGAACAGAAGTCAACGATGGTCTTTGACGAAACGCGTCTGCCGACGTACGACGAGACTCGTCCTCTACTCGACGATACCAATGATTTGTCCGACGACAAGGATATCGAGATCTTCGGAATAGGCGATGAACGCAAGCAGATTCTCGCCGTTCGTCTCTTCTTTTCCATTCGTGCACTATAGCTCGACAATATATCTATATATATGTACAATTAATGGGGAAATTAATGGTTATTGTCGCAGGTGCAGCACATGCTGTCGCAGACTATGAGGAAGGAAGAAACGTGCACGTCGGAGACGATCGACGAAATGCTCACGGAAATCACGAACGCGCCGAAAGTAGTGTGCGTAGCTCACCAGGAAGCAGCGGCGCACGAGATTTTTAACGTACAGGAATTGTGCCCACTACGGAAGACCCCGAGCCCCGAACAAGTCATCGGCGACGTCATTTACGAGTAAATTTTGTCATTGGGGTTATTGTTATTGTTAATTTTCTTATAAAATCCAATGGTTGTTACTTGTATTTTTTTTTTTGAAGCTTCTGCCACGACAAGGACTCGAACGAGGAGATATTTATACAGGAAATACAGCCGAATTTCAGCTGTAAATTGATCGATTTGTTTATAAACGTGGGCATCGACGACGATAACGGAAACGTAGCACGGAGCGTCATATACAAACTGAAAATGGCCGAGGACGTTAATTACACGGCCAATTATCTCCTGCAAAAGCTACCCTCTCATTTAGATAATAAGAAACGGGCCGCACATTTTGAACGCATTAAAAGTACTTTGGGGGACCTGATGTCGATGATCGAACTTGCAAACATTCAATTGGAACCGGACGTAAGCTTTTATACATACACGCACACTTATATATATATATATATAAAATAAAAAAATAAATAACGCATTTTATTTTCAGCAAGAAGACGACGACGTTTAATTGTAATGAATCGTATGAAACGTTTAAATTGAAATTGAACGTGATTACTGAAGGGCAGGAATTCAGCTCCGATAAAATACTCGTTATAATTAATAATTAATTAGTCAACGGCATAGTGATATATAATTATAAACAAGAAATTCTATCAAAGTCAAATTTATAAATAAATGCATTAATATTAATTACAATATAAAATATTTTATCAATTATTATGAAAAAATATAATTAATGGTAATTCTCGATTATCACTAGAGTGTGTGTCGATTAAATGGATCCAACCGTAATCTTGTGTACTTAATCTTTAACATTAAATTAAGGTATAGTCGATTCAGTAAACATGTGTACACCGCGTGGGTTAACAATAAAATCAGCTTTTTCATAATTACGAATTAATTATTAGATAATTGTACTAGGCCAGAAAATATATTTTCCAGATTTATAGTAATTTTTCTTAAAATAGGTAGTAGGACTCGTCACTCCATTAAATCCTTACTTTTTTTTTTTTTACTCGATTTCCTTGTAAGATTAGCGCAGTACACCTACTTTTATTCTTTTGTATTTTTAAAATTTAGTTCGTCTAAGAAAAATTATGTATAAAAATCTATCTTAAATCTTTATGACACGTGTAATGATCAAAAATATAAATACTCTGCTATGCTCTCGCTTTGACGTAGCATAAGGAAGTACATACAACAAATCCACTTAAAACTCTTTCCAACAACATACGATAAATGTCACTGTTTTTTAAAACTTTTCAGGATAGGATAAATATTATCAAATGCCTCGTATATTTCTTGACGTACTTTCGCTCCTGCAACAATTATTATTAAATATTAAAAATCGAACTTGAATTTCGCGACGAATGACATATTTTATATGAAAACTTTACCAGTCAGCACTACTTTTCCAGATACAAAAATTAACAGTACTATACGGGGTTTCACCATTCTATAAATAAGGCCAGGAAATAATTCTGGCTCGTACGATGAGAATTGCCCATGCGTGAGGACTAGACCTTCTAATCTAATTGGAAACTTTACGTCACAGCTACCAACCATGTTTTGTATTTTAAAATCAAGGAACTTAGCCTAAAAGCAAAATAATCGATAAATCATTATCTTGCACGTGGACTTGATTATTATAATATTTATCTAAATAATTTTACGTACAGGGAATCCTAATTTTTGTATAATTCTAGCATATTTTCTAGCTGCCAGTCGAGAATCTTCTTCACTTTTGGCTCCAGTACACACCATTTTTCCACTACTAAATATAAGAGCAGTTGTCCTAGGCTCGCGTATTCTCATAATTACAGCAGCAAAGCGCTTAGGATTGTATTCTGCATTTCTCGCATGTAATGCTATTTTCTTCAAATCTAATTTACAGTTTAAGTTTACAGTAGAAACAATATTTCTGTAATGGAAATGTGTTTTTAGTTAATTTACATCTAGCCAAGTCCCCTGCTGTAGAAATCATTCAAAATTCAAAAAACTGAATAATATTGATGGTTTATGAGCTTTTAGGATAAAAAAAAACCTTTCTTTACGCTTACTGTAATTGAGGTAGAATACCAGGATCGGCAGAAGCTGGTGTCATTGGTGTCATAGGGCCGGGAGTCGATGGCCCTATCGACGAAGGAGCTATTTGACTCGACGGTTGAACAAGAGGTGACATAATATTTTGCTTTGAATATATAAATTTTTTAATATTAAAATGAGATTTACAAAAGTAGCAATTTCTTAAAATGTCATTGCAAGTATAAATCAATACGCTTTAATTTATTAATTTGTAAATATAAATAGGGTAGCTTACTGGTGTTTGTGGCTGCATCATACTTTGTGGAGTTGCAAATGGTTGATTCATTGCGTACGTATGCATAGACTTTTGCGGGGTTTGCATCATCATGTTACCTTGCATTGAGCCCATAGAATGCATTTGCTGTTGTATTTGAAATTGTTGTTGGGACTCTTGCTGCTGAAGAGCATTTGGTAAAATTTGTTGATCTTCATCCGGTTGATGAAGCGGCGTACCAATGCTTGGTATACTGAATCCAGGACTTGGAAGCATTTGATCCATCTTGGCAGTGTTTTTAAAAATCAATCAATCAATCAATCAAAAAAAAAATAATCAAAGTACTTATTATCAATCCTCCCTGACTATAATTCTAACCTCCAAATAATGGAGGTTCTGTAATAGACAACCTTTATCTATTAATTAAATACTTTTTCTTAACCCATGATTAAAGAAAAAGCCTCCTGCAAAAATATAAAGACGACTTGAAACCAAAGTCAAAATTATCAATATTTAATTCATAATAATAATTTGCAGGATAATCATGAAAATAACTGATTTTCGACGTACCTTTATACCAATTAAAAAATTACTCTCAAAGCTGCCTTCTCAATAAATCCTTAAATACATGGAGCTTCTTTTATTTAAATGTATTTATTGTATAATAAATAAAGGGTCGCTAGTGCTTTCGTAGCCGCCAAGTTACAAATAAACATCGACAAGTGTATAACAAATTTGCCTGCGCGGGTTCATTTTCGTGATCTTGTGCGCATGTCCGATCCACAACAGCATTTTCAATTCGGGATTTATCAGCTTAATTGCGCGAATCGTCCGCAAGAAACGTGCATTACTAATGATAATCTAATGATAATATCTGTTTGAGAAAAATTAAGCGCCTCGTAAAATCAATTGGGAATAATCAAAGGAACGTCGATATAAACGAATTTGCAAACTTGTTTTGGAAAGTTTCGAAAGTTTTTTAGGTAAGTCAGATGTCTGTTTTCGATTGATTTCGAGAGCTTGACGAGTCTGCCGCCAGGAATTCCATTAACTTTACCTCTTTATGCCATTATTGGCCAATCTTTCCGTATCTTTTCTATCACAGCCCGTCGTTTTCGCTTGTAATATAATTCACCGAACGTAACCTTATTATTAAAATCCCTATCTTTAAATACTATATGTCCTACTGTTTATTCGTTGTAAGCGTAGTTTTGTATTAGTTTAAAATGCCGGATCATCTTGGAGATGATATGCGAAAGACGAAGAACGACGAGGATAAGGAAGAGAAGGAAATTAAGCGTAAGATATTTTTGAATTTTACTCGATTCCATTCCTTGACGTTTTTTTTATAATTCAAATGTCGCGATTAATATTATTATTTCTGTCCGATTCAGCACTCGACGAAGGGGATATCGCACTGTTGAAGACATACGTAAGTTTGAATCATTCGATAAAATGGCCCACGGCATTGTAATCCACGACCAGCGGGATTCTTACCGTTTAACGATTTATATTACTTGAACGTAATTTTTAGGGACAAGGACAATACACAAAAAGTATAAAACTAGTTGAGAAAGACATTCAGACTATTATAAAACAGGTCAACGAACTCACTGGAATTAAAGAGTCTGACACTGGATTGGCCCCACCTGCGCTTTGGGACTTGGCTGCTGATAAGTTAGCGCTGCAAAATGAGCAGCCGTTACAAGTTGCCCGTTGTACAAAGATCATCAACGCAGATTCTGACGATCCCAAGTACATAATAAATGTTAAGCAATTTGCCAAGTTTGTTGTGGATCTTGCAGACTCTGTGGCACCCACCGATATCGAAGAAGGAATGAGAGTGGGAGTCGACAGGAACAAGTATCAAATTCATATACCCCTTCCGCCAAAAATCGATCCTACCGTAACAATGATGCAAGTGGAAGAGAAGCCCGACGTTACGTACAGCGATGTTGGTGGATGCAAGGATCAAATAGAGAAATTGAGAGAAGTCGTAGAAACTCCCTTACTTCACGTAAGCTGCTCTACTCGTGTCTTGTTGTAATTTTGCTAATTCAAAGTCTAATAATTGGCTCGTCATTTCATGTCCGTAGCCTGAGAAATTCGTAAATTTAGGAATCGAACCGCCAAAAGGTGTACTTTTATTTGGTCCTCCGGGAACTGGAAAGACATTGTGCGCCCGAGCAGTGGCCAACAGAACGGATGCCTGTTTCATTCGCGTCATTGGTTCCGAATTGGTCCAAAAATACGTTGGAGAGGTTCGTTCTTATCCGTCGCTTTATCAAATTGTAAGCCCAAGCCACTGTAATTCGACAAGGACTATTTTTACAGGGTGCCAGAATGGTAAGAGAGTTATTCGAAATGGCTCGGAGTAAAAAAGCCTGTCTAATATTCTTTGACGAAATTGACGCTATCGGCGGCGCTCGATTCGATGACGGTGCCGGTGGCGACAACGAGGTTCAAAGAACCATGCTCGAGCTCATCAACCAACTCGACGGGTAAGTCAATGAAGAAGAATAAGAGGAGGAAGGAGGAGAATAAGTGAAAAAAAAAAAGTAATGAAAAAGTAACGATAAATTTTATCCTTCGCGCACAAGGTTCGACCCGAGAGGCAACATAAAAGTACTGATGGCAACCAACAGACCGGATACTCTGGATCCCGCTCTCATGCGGCCGGGTCGTCTCGATCGTAAGATCGAGTTCGGCCTACCCGACCTCGAGGGCCGTACCCACATATTCAAAATTCACGCCCGGCCAATGAGCATCGAGCGAGACATTCGCTTCGAGCTGCTCGCCCGGCTCTGCCCGAACAGCACCGGTGCCGAAATCCATTCGGTTTGCACGGAGGCCGGGATGTTCGCTATCCGCGCGAGGCGCAAGGTCGCCACCGAGAAGGACTTCCTCGAAGCGGTCACCAAGGTCATAAAGTCGTACGCCAAATTCTCAGCGACCCCCAAGTACATGGCCTACAACTAGGCCTACTACTACAGTCCATCCCTTCCCTCATTATCTATGCGAGATATATACGTTAACAAAAAAAATAAAAAAAATAATAATAATAATAAATAATAATATGCCCGATCCTTTCGTTTAATGGAAAAAAAAAGAAAAAAAAAAGAAGAAAAAAGCTCGTGTTGTAATAATACCGTTTGATACTACAATTATTACATAATGTTTCTAATGGATAAGAAAAAACAGAAAAAAAAAAAAAAAAAAAAAAAAAAAACAAAAAAATCATTGTCTCCGAGTTTTATTTGCTATTTGCTTCTTCGTACACAATCATAGGCGTGATCCATCTATCCATCTAGGGGTGATCCATCGAGGTATGCCGAGGATAGAAGCGTATGCGTATCGGAGCGTCGGGCTTGTTGATCAAGACGGACTCGACGTCGAGGTCGGCGTCGCCTCTCCACTCGAACGTCGATCGCCGGCAGATCTGTATAAGGGCCCGTCAACACGGGCTGATTACCAAAATTCCAAGGCAATGAATGTCCCGCAGAGTGGGACAGCTTACCCTGAGCAGGAGCACTTGCATGTTCTGCTCGGCGAGCCTGCGGGCGATGCAGGACCGGGGCCCGTGTCCGAAGGGCAGAACGAGATAAGGATGTATCGGGGCCTTATTGTTGTTAGCCTTGCTCCCCCCGCCATCCCTCATCCATCGCTCGGGCACGAAACTGTCCGGGTCGTCAAAGTATTCCGGCAGCCTGCAGGATATCTGATTCTGGGTGACGACGTTTGTCTAGGAATAGGGGCCGACGGCTCGGTAATTTATACAAACGTAATCCCAATAACAATTAAAGAGGACAATAGCCGTAGGAAAATTGGTAACTCACGCCTTTTTTAACGTGAAATCCATTGAGGGCGACGTCGCATTGTAGGATACGGCCGACCCCGACCGATATAGGATTAAGCCTGAAGGTCTCCTTGATCGCTGCCTTCGTGTAAACGGCCTCCCGTAGTATCCTCGCGGTCACGGGCTCGTCTTCCCTGGGGATGAGCTTCACCGCTTCGGCGCGTAACTTCGTTTGCGCCTCCGGGTTCCTCGACAGGTGATAAAGGGCGAGGGAGGCGCTGTAAGTCGTCTGCGGAAGGTGGCGAGGGCCTCGGTGTCAGGGACCAACATCATCTCCGATGGCATTTTTTATTTATCTTATAACGATGTTACGTGACTCACGGTGTCGATGCCGGCGAGAAGCATGTCGCATGCCATGCCTACCACGTCCTTGTAATCCAGCTCCGGATTGGCCAGATACAATTCCAGCAGGGACTCGGTCGCGTGCCCCGGACCCCCCGGTTCCTTCAGCCTGGCCAGCTTGCCCGAGAGCATTTTTACGGCAACCCTGTCCGGGGACGACAACAATTTGAGGGCAAATCAGTATCGGTCGCCGTGGGTAAGTAGCGTCACCCACGGCACCCACGGCACCGCTAAGGATGACCCTTATTACCGTTATTACCTCTCCATGTAGGACTGAGCTCGCGCGAGCTTACGGTAGAGGGGCGTGTCGAAGAAGCGCCAGAGTCGGGGCCCGTTGTCCAAGCGCAATATCGCGCTGTTCGTGTCGAGGGCGGCCCTTATTAACCTGGTGCTCATCGAGTCCGGGCACATCTCCCGCTCGGCAAACGTATTTATTTTGAGATCGAAAGCCACTAGGCAAGTCACTGAAGCATTAGATCAATGGATGAGCTTTATTAGATGGGCCGGGGGACAGAGGGGTTCGAGTCGTCAAAGTCGAGAGAGAGAGAGAGAGAGAGAGAGAGAGAGAGAGAGAGAGAGAGGGTACTTGCGTTCGAGAAAGAGCCGGGACAAGAGAGGCAAGATGTCCGGGTGCTCGTTTTCTTGGCAAATCCTGGCGAATCGTGTGACCGCGCGATCCGTATCGGCCAGGTAGCCGACCAGGTTCTGGGGCTTGCTCAGGTTCCTCTGAAACTCCTTTCTCAGTCGCCACCAATCCTGACCGTTTCTATAAGGACAAAAGAAAAAAAAAAAAAAAAAAAAAAATCGGTCAGCCTCGTCCCACCCGACGCGAGCATTCGAATCCAAGAGGGTATTCGAGGTGGTGGTGGTGGTGGCGGTGGAGGTGCGGGGGGACGAGTAAGCCTATTGAAGTAATTGTAAAAGAGGGTTGTCCGTACGTGGGTAGGAGTCCGCCGGTATTGTAGAGAGAGCTCCGGTCCTTGCGGTACTTGAAAAGCGCCCGGTGACTCCGTCGCTCCGGATAGTAGCCCGCGTCGGCCTTGAAGACCTCGGCGATGTCCTCGGGCCGGAAGACCCAGACGATCGGCTCGCCCACGACGATCTCCTCACGCACCAGCGGCCCGTACCTGGCGTACTTGGCTGCTCCGTTTTTGTGCATCCTCTTAAAGTCGTACTCGCCTACGCCCACGGCAATACAACAACAATCCCATTCACTGTACTCGCTCCATTTCTACACCCCCTCCTGCCCCCCTCCGCCCTCTACCTGTTTATTTCGATCGGTGAGAGAGAGAGAGAGAGGATAAAAAGCCCGAAGCTTTCTATAAATGTCCCCCGATAACCCCAATAACCCCCCCCGTCCCAAATACTTCATCGTTTCTTCTATATATAAAACAAAAAAGGAAGACTGTCGGGGATCTATAATTTCCCGCGCTTTTTCACACTCCATAATCTAAGGAATTCGAAAGAACGCCGCGTCAATTTGGCCTTAAGCTTACGCCTAAGACCTGTCCGGTGAGACTTCATCCCGTGAGCTTTATTTCAGGCAAATTTAAACAAACCCTCCAACGAATACTTGCACACCTCTTACAAACGTCGAGCCATTTCTACTTACTCGTTGTTTAATAAATAACAGGCGTGGGCGGACAATCGTTTGGGTAGAGAGCAGAGGAGCGCGCGACGGTGGTCACGAGTCGAGTAAGGACAAGTGTCAGGATTATTATTACGGATCATCCTGTTTTTTTATTGAATGTATAGGAGGGAGGGAGGAAGCCGAGGCCTTTGGAGATTTCCGTTGCGTAAATAATTTGGGATCGCGCGATCTACATTCGGCTGGCTCACGTGAATCTTCGTGCTCAAGGACACGAGGAAGGTGGAATTTACGATGCGTCCGTGGATGGGGGAGGGGGAGGTCATCTTGGTAACGAGAAAGCGTAAATTATTCAGAAGAGAGACGGTCGTTTGTTAAGGCCACTAGGTATGCGCGGAATTCTGAGTTCGTATTTGAATATTCACGCTTTCTTTGAATATTGATTTCCAGTTAAAGATCTATAGCGCCACGCTATGCAGCGATCGGAAACGTAACCCCCCCTGTGATAACGCACGCTTCCGTGAACAAGTGTTCGTGCTCAGGACGCAAGGTGGTCGAGTAGAATGAGGGGGCAGGGGTAGCGAGGGAGGGAGGAGGGAGGAGAATGCGCGTACACGCGCAAAGATATAAGGCGAAAACAAGTTCCTTTATGCTCGTACAAGGTGGATAACTTTTGTATATTAATTTGGAGCAGTATGCCGTTTTCTACTACTAGTCCTGTCCTCGCGACGGGCCCTAATAAACGCGAGGGGGGGCAGAGGGGAACGCTCTTCACGGTACTCGTTATGGGTTCGAGATGGAGTGAAGTGCCGAGGAGACGTATCGTTGATTATACGGATAAGTGAGCTCTGAGAGCCCGCGCGAGCCGCAACCTTGCGGATTGCTGGGGTGGGGGGGCAGAGGAGGAGTAGAGGAGTCCCATTGGAGGGAAGGCCCTAGGAGGTGAGGTCCTCGGGGCTGGGAAGATAATCTCTTTAAGAAACGGGCCGATCCTCGTCACTCGTCACTTACCGATGAGCGGCAGGTACTTGTGAAGCGTCCCGATGAGCGGCAATGCCCTTGGGCCCGGTATCTCCTCGAAAGGACGCAAGGTCGAGCAGAGTCGGGGGATCGGGGCGGCTCGGGCCATGGCGTTGTCGCGCACGAGCCTTGTCCGAGACGGTGCCTTGTCTCCCGCTGCCCGATCCTTGATCCTTGATGGGCTGGTGGGGCGCGAGGCCCGAAATAGCCCGGGCCCAACAACGGCTCTGGCACCTAACCTGTTCCCTGGGTTCTCGGCCTTCCTCGTCCTTCCGCGGCGGCGAATTCGGTGTCAGTGAGTCGACTCTG